>JAJKFI010000001.1:42131862-42164509 GCA_029204185.1 Lerista edwardsae | reverse complement strand
GAGAGAGAGAGAGAGAGAGAGAGAGAGAGAGAGAGAGAGAGAGAGAGTATATATACAGTATATAGTGTGTGTGTGTGTGTGTGTGTGGAATACACACACACACACACACATATATTTGTGGAAAAAAATATATAGCAAATGAATTATAGAAATCTCTGTCTCTCATAAAGTGAGTGAAACATCTGGCAGTATCTCTAGAACAGTTTTGTGCTCCAATCACAGGGTAAACATAAGAATAGTCTTGACATTTTTAAAACTTGAATATACATCTAAACTGACAAAATGCTTCCACCAACTGCTTTCCTGGAAGCAGTGAACTTTCCGCTAGGGTAGCAGCTTTTTTCCAGAAAAATATGAAATGTTAATTGTTTCACCTTAGGAAACACAAAGAGTATAGAAGTAAAAAAGTTAAAAGTTTAAATGAATGGAGTTGGGGGAGCCAGTGTTGGCCAGGAGATGGGAAACGTCCGACTTTGAGAATAGAAGACAACCATGCTGTAGAATTTTCATCACAGTAAGGTCAAATGCACATAAGAGTAAGCAAGGTTTTTTTCCCTGTCGAAGCAGTAAAATGTAACATTGGCATGAAGATTTTAAATTCCTGGGGCTCTTTTTGCAGTGCATTATCATGAAATCTAATTAGCCATACAATAATTGGGTGCCTTGCAAATGAGCAAGACTTATGGAAGGTACAGTATCATAATCTCACATTTGAAATTAATTTCCCCCATTAATTCTCATGTTATCACAATGTTATTTGAAGGCCTTTTGGCAACTTTCATTCAAATAATACTTACAGTAAAATTGGGGGAAAAAATTAGCAATTGATTTTGTTGTCACAGCCATGTCACGGCATAAGGCAGCTGAGAGAAATCTCATGCAGTACTTGGCTTCATTCACAGAAGCTCAGTGTAGATCATGAGAAATATTAATTACAGCCTATGCTGTACTAATCAGACCACGCTTGGACTACAGTGTCCAGTTCTGGGAACCATTTTTAAGAAAGACATTGACAAACTGAGATGGGTTCAGAGGAAGGCAGCAAAGATGGTGACAAGTCTGGCAACCGAGGTCTAAGAAAAATGGTTGAAAAATCTTGGTATGTTTAGCCTGAAGAAAAATGACTAAGGGAAGATACGGTAGCCATTTTCACATATCTGAAGGGCTATCGTATGAAAGAAGGAACAATCCAATGGATTGAAACTAAAAAGAAGTAGATTTAGAATAGACATGAGGACAAATCCTAACTGTAAAAGCTGTTGAGCACAGAAACAGCCTGCCTCATGCAATACTGTAGTGGGCTCTACCTTGTTGGTGGTTTTCAAGCAAAAGCTGGACGGCCACGGTTATGTCCATTGCGACGAGGGGGGCGGAGACCCCTGGTGAGTGCCAGGTGCAAAGGGGGTAGTGGGGCTTGGCGTGATTTACTGCACTGCAAAAGGACCTTCTTAATGCCAGAGGTTTGTCTGCAGATGCTGTTCAATTTGGTCAATGCCTTCACATTCATCGGGCCCTGTTACTTCACAGGGCTCGGGTAGAGTTTACAAGGATGGCCAGCCGTGTCTTGGCTCTTCTCGGTCCCGACTGAATGAGCCATGGCGGGACAGCTGCCTCTCAAACCTTTGCTCTGCCAGGTTTGATCACCTGTTGCCATGCCTTGGGGTGATGTGGATGGGCCAGGTGGCTTGGCATGGCAGGCCACTGGTCTGGGGCACCTCTGGCTTTTCCTGGGGCTTGCTTGTAGCTGGCTGGGGCGGCTTCCCAGGTTGGGACCCTGGAGATGGCACAGGGACCCTGATCCCTGTTGAGGCCGGGGTGGTTGAGGGCTCGGCTGGCCCTATTAAGGGGCAGGCTCCAAAGCCCCACAGTAGGGAGATTGCAAGCCTCCCTTGCCTGTCCCTCCCTCCCTCCCTCCCTCCTCCGCTGAGGAGAGACTGTCCTTTCCCCAGCTCTGCTGGGCTTTTGAAGCTCCTGGCCGATTCATCTGGCCATGCCCCCATGCCTTTGAGGTCTTGAGGGACGTCCCGCGAGACTTCTCCCTGACCCAAAATCCAGTGTCGGGACAGGAGGCATGCCTGCACGGCTGGCCCTGTGCCTCGCGTGACCCGGCTCTCCTCCGGGAAGTGCCCCGGGGATGCTGCAAGGGCAGGCACCACCATGAGCCCCAACCAGGCCGCGATCGGCGGCCAGACCACGGCCACCCGTCCTGCCATGATAGCTGGCCGATAGCTGCCCTGTTGTGTGTCTGCAGCTGCTGCAGTGATTATTGGGCAGGCGGTGTGCGTGGGCTCCTCTGCAGGCTCCGGCTCGCTTGTGGATTGTGCGGCTCTTGCCCTCCAGCCTTGTGGGGTCATGGTACTCCCCGGGACCTTCCGGAGCTGCCTCCCCCCCAAGGTAACTGGCGTCACACCCCAGCCGGCTCTGGGGTGACAGCCACTTATGAACGATGCTGTAGTATGTGCCTGCATTGCATTGGAGATGGGATTAGATGACTGCTGAGATCCCTTCCAACTGAGATACTCTCAATTCTTAAGTTCTTGCAGGATCAGGATCATGTATTGGATAGGATTTTTTTTTATTTTTTGCTTATTCATAAAGGGCTTTTGAAAAGAATGTACGTTTCTTGTATTTGATATTGCATCTCTAAATAAAAAAAGAATTGTAATCTCTTCGTATTATAAGAATTTATAATATATGTGTAATACTCTTAGGCTGCAAGCCTAACCAACTTTCCAGCACCAAAGTAAGGGCAATGCAGCTCTGAGGTAAAGGAACAAACACTCCCTTATCTTGAGGAGGCCTCCATGACTACTACTGTAGGATGCAGCACATGCCCCATTGCCACAGCTATGTCATTGCTGGAAATGTGATTAGGATTGCGCCCTTACATTATTATATACGAAGTCAAAATCTGCTTACTGTGCCGGTGTCATCTAGGTTTGATTTGAAGCTGTATTCCTAAAATAGTTCAGCTTGCCTGAATCAGCTGTCCTTGTAAAAAATGTATTAATGAATAATTAACATAGATGCAGGCCTAATTATCTCTAATTTGTTTTTTGAATGTAATATCCGCCCTATATGAGAAGTCAGGCACCTAACCTCCTCTAGAGAGCTGTGAACAGTTATTTATGGTGTTAGTAGGCAAGGACATTTAGTGCCTTAGGTTAGAGAGATCCTAGTAAGTGGGTGGCTATGATGAATTATTTAATAGTCCCTTTTGTCCATGAAGGGAAAGGGGGTTTCCTGAAGTCTCATGAATAAGCATGTGCTTTGGGTAGTGAAAGAATTAAAGGAAAGGACACTGGAGTCAATTAATGGAGACACCAACAGCTAATGCTTTCTGCCACTAGTTTGATGTGGTGATTTAGCAGAATTTCTTGACTACCATTACACTATCCAGCAAATTTGCAGTTTGGTTTAATTGTGTTGTAAAACCACCTATTATGTTACAAAAACTGTGTAAAGAGCCAAGCAGACAAAGGAACATAGTTCACCTACTCTAGCATTTATGAGAATAGGTGAACTTATTTCTGTTTCTGCAAGTTAAAGAAGAACTTACAACTTCCTGACGAACGTCCTGACGAACGTGGGTATTTTGAATGTTACTCCCTACGTGATCAGGTATGTGCATTATACACCCCCTATAATGCATCATGGTAGTACCTGAGCAAGGCACAATAACTTCCAAAGTATACCGTTTTTAATGACTTAAGTTGAAGTGCAGGGTAAAGTAAGTTACGTTGTAAAGGTCTCTACAAGTTGCTTTAGATTCCACTTTTTCTATCAGTTCTTGTGGTCAGATTGCCCAACTATAAAATTGGGCACTTCAGGGTTAAGGCAGGATCTCTGTCTTACTATCCTAATTTGCAGCCTATGATACATAAATACTCTCTTAAAGCTCCAGCATTACTTTGGAATTAGCATTTAATTCCTTTTTGTTTTTGTGGATTCTGCGGGTGTATTTAATTCAGCAATTGTCAGTTAGTGTGCCACAAGAGTTTGGAGAAGGATCATTTATTAGTAGGACCATTGGGTGGCGTGAGCCTCCCACCAGCAGTACAGTGATGGTGTGCCTTGACAATTTTAACGCTTTGTCAGTGTGTTGCGAGATGAAAAAAGGTTGAAAATTGCTCTGGTAATTCCCTGCGAGGAAAACTCTTGTTCATTCTTGAATTATTAGCTTTCAGGCATAAGACTACAGGTGCTGACCAAGCTCTTGCTCCTTTCTTTTAGCTTTTTTCAATTTCTTACACCTTCAGCGCAATCCTATTGTGCCCCAGGGGTCGATGCTGCATCATAGCATCGACACTAAATAGTGTTGACACAAGGGGCGGAGTGCCAATGCGGGGGCACCAATTGGCACCCTGCATTGGCGCTCGAGCTGTCAGGCCGACGCTACGAGTTGCGTTGGCCTGAGAGCGCTGATGGCGAGCCTCTCCTGCTTCAGCCGAAGGCAACTGGCGCGGGGGAGGCTCCGTGCCGAAGTGGCACGGGGATTGGGCGAGGGAGGGAGAATATGAGTGGGGGGGACGTGGGCGGGCTTGGAAAGCAGCCATACGGCTGCATTCTAAGCCCATTTAGGAGGCCGCGCGGCCCGATTTGGGCTGCGTGGTCTTCTCGGATATGTGCCTGCTGTTAAGTGGGCGCAGATCCGAGGAGCTTATAGGGGAGGCTAGAGCCTCCCCTACGGTAAGGGAGTGCATGCTCTCTTGCTGCGGGAGGCTCCAGCCTCCCCCCACCCAGCGTTGGCTATGGCGCTGGCCTGCTGGCCATGCCACTCCAGCACTGGGTAGGATTGCGCCCTTTGTCTCAAATCATGTCTAATCACTTTTTATTTCCATGTCTGTGTCCTCCTTACTTACTAGCCATGGACATTGCAAAATAGCATAGTAGCTCACCATTAAGGAACTCTGGGATTGGTTTCCTCTCATAACTGTTTGATCACTCAGATTGTGGCTTTTTCTTGCGGCTGCCTCCCCTGAGTAGATTTGGGATCACTGGAATGGGATCTCCAGAGATGCCCGCGTTTGTGGAGTAAGACATTTTTTTATTTATTTTGGAGCCTTTTTTGCTCCACAGACTCTGACACTTCTTCTGTTAACTCTATTTCAAGAATTAGGCAGCTTCAATATAATGGATGGAAATTCAGTGTGCAAGTAAGTACCTTAGGACACCTCCAGAGGCAATTTACCCTTAGATGACACATGAAAGGATTGTTTTTTCACATTCAAGCAAGTAATAAATCATGTGTATCTATCAAAAGCAGCATGAGTATTTTAACAGGGGAACTGTTCCGTAAAATAATGTTTTATCAGCCTCCTTCCTGCCTGGAAGTTATTACTGAGCTTGGTGTAAATATGGTGCCCATGCAGTTCTTTTCCTGTTGTTGGTCTCCAGGAGGAAATATTGTTTTTATTTTACTATTTAAGCAAGCACTGATTTATTTTTCAAAACTATAAATCAAATTCCAAATTTTTCATAGAAAATTAGGGCTGCAGTCCTGTGAACGTATACCTGATAGTAAGTCCCACTGAACACAGTGGTGCTTATTTTTGTGTAAACAAAACAGGTTTGTGCTGTAGAATATAATCTAGTATTGGAAAGAAAATGCATCTCACGTAACACGAGTCCAAAGCAAAGAAAGCTATAGAATTACAATTTGCTAGAAATGCATATTTAAATCTAGAACTCCAGGTAGAAATGGATATACCGTATATTTGATGAATCTGTTGCAATTATCTATGCATGCACATAAATCTATTCCGTGATCTATGATCATGTGATTCCGTGATCTATTCCATAAGCCCAATCTTTGTTCAGTTACCCACTGATAACAGTTGCATGCACACAAAATAGCTTTTTGTGTTTGACTTGATTGTATATAATTATCACAATGTGCACTTTCAATGATTGTGACTATATGTTCTCTGATTAGTGAATTTTCAACTAATTTTATCTACCTATTTCATTTTGGAGTATTACCAGTGTTAGAAGAGACAATATCACAGTAGCATTAGATCAACCAAACCTGCAAGATATTTACTTATTTGCTTCTGTTTTATGTGGGAAACAGAGGTGGGGCAGTGTCAATCAGGGCTTTTTTGGCCAAATGTTTTGTTTTCAACTGATTAAAAGCAATAGCATTTATTTCAAAATACTTTATTCTCCTCTGCCAAAAAAAATATGCTACAACCCAAGAACAAAGGTCATTTAAAAGTTGCTAGAATAAATACATCAACCAATTGTACAATAAAACCCTACACATTTTTAACGGCAAATTTCATTTGTGAAGTAGCCTGGTGGGTGACTCTGAATAGCAGACTCCATAATTGTTGCTTTATTGAATTATAATATATTTTGTAAGCCACTTCGGTTGGCTCCTGTTTGGGAGGGGAAAAGCAGAGTATAAATGTTTTCAAATAAATTAAGTAAGCTATATAATTGAGTAAGCTATTGCCAGCAAGCTATATGGTATCACTTTTATTGCATACAAGTATCACATGATACTGCATCATGACAAACCCTCGAAGATAGGCAGCATCAATCTGAATTTCTAATGGAAGCAGTTATCTACTGAAAGAAAGCTTAGTGAACAAGTAAATAAATATAGCCCATGCAGGTTGCTGCCACCTACCGATCAAAATAACAGACGTATGGTAGCTTTCCATGATGAAGATGCTACTTGCTTTGGTCTGTAGATGGCAGCAGCTTGCCACAGTAATGGCTTATAGGGGCTTCCCTATTTAAATGGGGATTTTTTACTTCTTTGATAAACATGCAGATGCAATTAATCAAACTGCCTTATTTGGGTATTGTTTTAAATTTCCAGTAGAATCCACTAGCTAATTCGATATGGGAGAACTGAGTTCAAATTCTTGTTTGGCTATGGACTTGCTTGGTGGCAAGTTGGAGGCTGAGAGCTGTCAGTTTCCATTCCTTAGCATTAAAATAATACTAACATTGTTTTTGTAGGGTTGTTGTATAAGCACTTCATGCTTTGCAGTGTTATTGATAGCATTGGTAGCATTTTACTGCAAACAAATATGATCACACAGTTTGTAGGAGCACACAGAGACTATAAGTTCACAAGTAAGCATGTAAAGTTGCTCACATTCTTTGTGACTTATAAAGTGGCTTGCTTCATTCCACCAGCAGTATTGGCTCTTTCCCTCTACCTGAGATATCAAAACTTTATCTGTTGGTCTATAGTTCTGAGAAATAATGAAAGATGAAAAGTGGTGGATGTTATGCTTTAGTTTCTACCGAAAGCCTGTTTCTGTAAGGAAAAAGAAGATGGATATAACATCCATCAAGGTAACCCAAAGTGTATAATTTGTATTGAGGAAATGCCCAAATTGTTCTTGGAAATTCAGGTGAGTCATTATTATTCACTAGTGAAGCATTTGTCATGGTGCGTATGGAAATGCCTGTGCTTCTGCCTGCTGAAGGAAGAGCAACCCTCAGTCTGGTTCTTCCAAGGAAGAACTGTCCCTCCTAGTCATTCCCTGCTTCTTGACCATGAGAACTAGGCTTCATTCCTCCCATGCTTCACTGCGCTGTGCAGGGGATTTATGGCTCTCCTCCCCATCATAGTAATAGGCTTTATCTAGAGATTTTTTTGCTTCCTTTGTGCCTCTCCCATGAAACCTTCATTTTACAGTTAAAATCCTATCATTCAATAATGTTCACAAAATACAAAGTAAATGGTATGTTGAATCATAACCAATACAAACATCATTGTGCATCAAAAGATCATTGAGTGACATGACGCCATTTAATAGTTCTTAACAAATCTGTTTGGTTTCTCCTTTTTTACCTTTCCAAAGGATGTATTTAGTATATTTTGCTAGGGAGGCATATTTCCATGTTTTATCTAGTCATTCCATAATAATTGGAACGGTCGCCAATATTTGGGAATCTTTGCTAATTGGGCAAAGAGGCACCTTTTAAAATGGTATCCCTTAAATTTAGCAGAGGGAGAGGTCCCTATGCATTCCATTCTTCTCAGAGGATATTAGATTTCCTTCTGTTGGATTTTTTTTTTTTAGATTGTAAGCCTTATTATTTAATTTTTAATTGTTCTATCCCATCTTTCCTACCCACATGTAAAAGCCTATGGTGATTTACAGTTCAAAAAAGTATATTTGGACTACTCTCGGAATCAGAGAGGCCAACACACAGATGTGTGCCATCCTCCCTGACTCCGAGAGTGGTCCAAACACGCTTTACAGTGGCCCCTCATGCCAGCCAAGCTTTGCTGGCCTAACTTGTGCTGGCATAACTGCAGGATAGGACTGCGCCGTAAGAGACAACAGCCAGCAGCCTTGTGCAGTATCTTTTTCTTAGATTAAATAAGTGATTTGTCCAAGTGGATATTTTATTTTTATTTGGCCCGATCAGAGGGCCAATAATTTTCCACAGATGCGAGCAATGACGGGGGATGGCCAGGCCGCTCTCCTCCTCCGATCCCCCGACAACGGACAGCACAGGGGTAAGACACTGGGGAGAGGGGAAGAAACATGAGAGGAACTAAGGCAGACTGGTGCGGGGGAAAACAGCTGATGAAAAAACTGACTGAAATCGATCCGATGAGCTCTGAACCGCACGGAGCTCAGAGCCACTCAACCTTGTCCTCAAGAAGACAGGGCCGGACTGGGACTAGGAAGCCCTCTCACCGCGGATGGTTCAGATCCGGTGATCCGACCCTGTCTTCTTGAGAGGGGCATTCCCATTGGTTAGAATGCCCCCCCCTTTCCTCATCCCAGAATAGGATATTCCCAGGTAAGGAATTCCTAGTTTTTTTATTTGTGTTTTAGGGCTACTAGAAATACTTTTTATGCAGCTTCTAAAGGACATACAAGAGGACTTTCTGAACCTGAAACAAATATAGATACTCCACAGTGTCAAAAACATTTTCAGCATTGACAAAGGCAGAGCTGCTTTTTTTAAAAAAAAAAAAACTTTATATCCTGGATCTTTTAAATATCTGTAATTTTTTTATTTCATGGTAAACCAGTCTGATGCGGTTGAATTTAAATAGTATTTTTATTTAAATTATTTCCTTCAATAATTTCCCGTTTGAGTCCTCATGGATTTTTTGAAGTATCTGTCAGACCAGGTTTATATTTATAAAATAAATTTATACTTTATCCATTTGCCCTAGAAAGTCATCTCTAGTTATCTCTATTTGACTGAATCCTGCACTCCTTATACTCTCCCAAACCTCTGGTTTAGGCTGCAATCCTCTGCATAAGCTGGAAGTAAACTGTCTTGAACACAATGAAGCAACACAATGAGATTTACCATTGGATTACATTTATAGGACATTGTCAGGCATGGATACCTGCCCAGTATTCAACAATGAATATTGACACACAGAATTGTCTACTGGTCTAGTTGTTCCCCTAGCTGGTTTTGTGCTTTTGCTTTGTCTAAAGCACAATTTGCCTCCAATTCCATTTTTGTCTTGATTTGTTGGCTTACATTTATTTTTCCAGAGGTTGTGCTCCTTATTATTTTCCTTGTCAGAACTTGTATTATAAGCACAAAGATGCTGTCTTCCAAATCCATTGGTTCCACTAAGCTTCAAATGTTGGCTTTGGGGTGCATCACATTGGAAGCCCAGTGCAATGAATTGAGCAGAAATTTCTAAATTTGAGAAAGCAACAGTCACAAATATTTTACATCTTAAAGAATCAGGAAAAACTATGCTAATGACTATATTATTAATATTTTGATTTTAACATAGTATTGATCACTGTCAAATATTACTGCCACCGTGTTTGCATGCTTATAGTAGAAAATACAAGTAGCATATTGGTTCTTTGCTACTAATATATGAATGAGTTCCATTTGGATTTTGATGGACCGTCCTCATAAGTGTTTTGTATAAGGGCTTGCTGACATTTCCAAAACCATTAATCAGGTTGCAGTGATTTATAGTAAATTAGTGCTCATGTTTTGACCTCTGATTCATAGCGCTGAATCTCTGTTGAAAATATTTTCTCTACAAATTGCTCTAGGGCTTCTATTATTAATTGTATACTTTCAAAAGGTTTTGTAGCATTTAGTGTAGCCATAAACTTCAAGTAAATAAGTATATAAGTACTTTTGTCATTAGGAGCTTGACCGGTAATTATACTTCTTTGTTGTAAACTATTTTGGTAGTCTATATTTTTAATCTTGTTTGTATAGCTTTCAGTATAGCAAATACTTCCAGCAAATTTTATGGATACATGTTGTTTGGTACATTAGACAAAAGGATGGTTAGCTAGAAGTACTGTGAAAATATTCATTAATGACAAATTGAGATTTACTTAGAATTTGAAATGTTTAAAATGGCTATTATAAATCTCAAAACAATGCATAATTCAAAGATATAGCATCTATGAGGATTGTTTACCAATGACTCTATAAGCTAGTCTCACTTCATCCTTGAAGAACAAGCATTTGTAATTGATGGGGGGAGCTTAAACAAATTAAGGCATTAACATCCCAATTCTGTCCTATCCCCCCGCCAATGCAGCAAAGCCAAAATCACTACTGTTCATCCTACAGGGGAAGTTGTGGCTGTGTCCTTGGAGCTGAATTTCCACAGCACAGAGAGGTCTAGTGGACATTCACTAGCAAAATCGCCGGTGCAGATCTATGTGAACCTGTGCTGCAGGTTCAGATTTGGGAAAGGGACGAGGATTTGGTGGCTTCTGATGCTGCTGAACATACCCCTTTTCAGAGCTGCCTCCATCACCAATCTGTTCCACCCCCAGCCCTGTCACCGTATTGTTCCACTCTCCCACACCCCATCCCACCTCCCATCCCCACTTTGTCCCACCAGGGGATGTTCCATTGGCACGTGAGAGGATGGGGGAACGTGCATTCCGCCTGGGTAGAGCCCTACTTGGATTCTCAGAGGATTGCAGTCCACAGATTGCAGATCATTTTGTGAACGATGACAAAAACTGTATTGCTGATTGCCATCAATTTATTTTGAACTGAGTGGGAGCAACCAAGTGAACCTCTGTCTATGTAATCCTGCTAGCATATGCTGTGTTTTCTTCACATTGGCATGTGATCTGCAATTTTGAGATGCTTGGAATATTCATCATTTTGTGTAGACAACATGAACCATTTAACACTTAAGGGTTTGTTATCATGCAGTGATAAACACATGGGATGGGAGTCGAGAAGAGTAAGTTGACAAGTTCTGATGCATCCTGACACATTCCTAAAGCCCCACTTCCAGACATATAGCATTTGTAGATGAGAGAGAGGGAGAGAGAGAGAGAGACTCTCTTCTATGTATTGTATACTTGTGTATTTTCTATTATAGGGCTTCATTAGCATGGATTCCATGCTAATGATTCCAGGCAGATACTGCTAATGTGCTCTCCCTGGCACGCCTGACCATGTGTTCATCTCCATGGGATGATGAACATCCCAAATCGGGATGGATGTTCTAACTCCTAATCATGTTCTTCATAACAGTTGTGAGTAAAGAACACAATTAACCTTATCTGAAGTTTCATAGGGTTACACATAGACTGTTTGGTTTAATGATTAACAGTACAATTCTGTCCTCGGGTTCCACCAGCTATACAATGATGTGCTTGTTTCTAAAACTCATGTACTGGTGTAACTCCGAATTATGCTAATATAATGAAGTATGGTAGCATAATGAAGTAGTTTCACTGCCGAAATAGCCTAAGGAGGAAAAATTAATAGATGTGGTGGTGTGGTGGAAGAAAATTGGCTAGCTGAGTTGGAATCCTATCTTTCCTCAGAGCTCTGGGACCTCTTGTATGTTAAGCCCTCGTCTGCTGAGCTACAGCTCCATATAGCTCCTCTTTGGTATATGGAGAATGGCATGTCATAGGTTAGACTCCAGGAAATTAGAAAGGTCTCCTCAGCAGTCTTTATATATCCCAGTGGCTATGTGATCAGGGTGCTACACTTGGTGATGCACAGCACTTACACTGGGTTCCTTTTAGTATAATCGAGACTTTGTAGCTGTTTTTATACTGCAACAGCTGGCATGCAGTAGCGCCTGATAGACTTCTTGCCCCATTTGTCTGATCTTTACCCCTGCTTCCTGAAAACTACATTCATCCTTTGTTACTACAACAAGCGCACACAAGTTTCATTGACCTGATCAAACTTTGTGTTTCTCAAAACAGTCTGAGGCTGCAATTATTTGCACACTTTCCTAGGAGTAAGCCCAACCTAATCCAATGGGCCTTACTTCTGAGTAGATGTGCATAGGATTGTGCTGTGAGCAGGCCAAACCACACACATTACTAAGAGTGTGTGTTAGTTAGGCCAGCAAAGTTTGACTGGCGTAAGGCATAAAGTATGTTTGGACCATTCTTGGACTCAGAAATGCCAGCACACAGACGTGCGCCATCCTCCCTGACTCTGGGAGTGGTCCAAACATGCTTTGCAGTGGTCCTTTTGCTGGCCTAACTGTGCTGGCCTAACTCCAGGTTAGGATTGCTCTCTACAATAAATATTGCAGAATGACACACAGATAATTTTGAAGGCTTTCATTAAGGAATTTCTTAGAATTGAAGAGGAGTGGGGGGGGGGGCTCAAGCCAAATAGGCAGTGATCGTTGTGTGTGGCTTGAGTGGCACACCCAAGATACAAAAGCTTAAAGGTGTCACATCCCCAAAAAACATTGGCCACCACGGTTTTGAAACATGGTTGTGTAAAATTGTGTGGTATACTTAGTACTGTTTCCAAATTCTTTCCAGGAAATACTGGAGAACTCCTTGAGCCAGGAGTTCACTGTGGAGAATGTACTTGCAGCACTTCCTGCCTTCCCCAAGGGTGCCCCTCAGCAGCGTGCTAAAAGGGCAGCAGAAGCCCTGGTAAAGGCTCAAAATTATTCCAGGCAAATGGCACTGCAACAGGTGAGAAACAAGGGCTTATTGGAGCTTAAAATTCTTATGACCTACTTTGCAGTCTCTGGTCAGTTTTTTTCCTCTTGTACTAATTTTATCAAAAAGCTAATGTGCAAAAGTTAAATTCCTTTGTCTGGTTGTGTCTAGTAGCTGTGCAGGCATTATTTCCACTTCCTAATGGTTGGGCCATTTTTTGTGTGTGGTGGTTTCATGGAAGTTTATACAATGGGAACTTATGAATGCTGCCATTCATGACCAGTTTTTAAGGCACTCAGGAAAGTGGCCAATCATTCATTAAAATTGAAACGCGAATGAAATTTGGACAATGTCTCATCTTTTAGGAGCCAAAATTGTAAACCACAAATTTAAGTAACCAATGAGGCGTTTAGGACACAAAGACAAAAAAATGTTTTGCAAATGAACATTGATTCATGTTCTAATGCAGCATTTCTCAACCACTGGTACTTGTACCACTGGTGGTACTTGAGGTGATGTCTGATAGTACATGCAGGACCCCCAGATCCATACCGCCTGGCAGCAATAGTGCCAACTTTGTGGGTGATGAGGTGCTGTTGGCACTTACCACATAGCTCAGCACACCCATATCTGCGCTACCCTCGGCCTGTTTGCCGTTGGGCCAGGCAGAGCAGTGAACAGGCCGAGCCGAGGGCAAGGTTGTGACGCAAGGCAACCATTGCGCATGCTCGCAATCTCCGGAGAGCCCAAGCACGCTCAGTGGTTGCCTCGCGTTGCAACGACTGCGCATGCTCACTCCAGCAGCAGGGAGAGCCAATGGGATGCAGCAGGGAGAGCTAATGGGTTCCTCCTCCAGTGTCCTGATTGGCTGGCTGGCTGCGTCAAGGGGCGTGGCTGTGTTGGGGGCATGGAGATGTCAGGGGCATATTTTTACTGCTGTGTGGGCATGGCTATGTTAAAGGGGCATGGCTACTGGCATCCCCAATGTTGAGATCAAGCCGGCTCCCCTATCTGGCAGTGAGATCAGCAATGGAATGCAACAAGCAGAAGTAGGAGTCTTGGCTCAGCAGGCCAGTGGCTCCATGCAAAGTGGCACTGTGGGGGGCAAACTGAGAAACATTGTTCTCATGTATTTTAGGTAAGGGTCAAATTGCAGATAATTCTTAATAGACTAATAATGATGGTTGACAAGGGATTTGCAAACTGTTTCTGTAAAAGTCTTTCTGTTGGAAGGGCAAAGTTTTTCCTTGAAAACACGAACAAATGTACACTTGCTCTTTTATCCAATTGTTAAATGTTGCATCAGCTAGAAATCAGATCTCCCTCAGTTTGGGGCTTGCATAGTCCTTTGGGTCTCTCCACCAGATGTTTGGCAATTTACTGGACACCATCTAGACAGCAATCTGGTACTCACGTCTTTGAACATCTGACCTGAAGCTGTTCCAGATTACAAATGGAAATTTCTCCAAGGAACAGGTTACAGTCCAAAGGTCTTACACGCATGCATTCAGCAAAACCATGTTGTAACAACGCCTGCTGCTGAAGAGACAAGCTGATTGGTGTAACTGAACTGTGGTCTTGTATCTTTGAAGTGGAAATTGCTGTGGCAGAAGCAGCAAACAAAACTCTAAGCGATCTTTCTTGCGCGCACACCCTACAGCCTTTCTTATTGTGCTCTATGTCAACTGATACTTTAATTTAGGGGGAAAAATTATAACTTTTTCCTGTGTTTCTTTGTAACTCTTGAGTCCATAGCAGAGGTAGGTCTTTGAACAGAGGACCCTTATGTTAAAATCCAACTCTTTAGCTGCTTGATTGTCTTGTGCCCCAATCCCCCACCAGCCCACCACCAGCCTATTCAATGCAGTGGTGTCAACAGAACACACATTGCATCATATGGTGGAGCAGCAACCAGATAAGAATACTTTTTTTTGCCTACCCACAAAACACTTGGCCATTAATGGGTTTCCTCATACCTATAACAAGAATTTAGTTGGCATAGGTCCAAGGAGCCTAGGGCTCATGTGGGACTAGGAAAAAGGGGGTATGATCCCAGCATGCATGATTGCCACTGAGAGCCATTCCTCCCGCCCTTGAACTACACCCTGCTTTTTCTGGTCCTGCCCTGAACTACTACCACCACCACTTTTCCTGCTCCAATGCAGCCTGGGTGAGCTATTGGGTTATGTATGAAGCTTTGGGCCATTTGTGCCAGAGATCTCACAGTGCTTTTGCAACATCAGACTGAGAGTCTTGGAGGTGGATAATGAGATCTGCCACTGTCTGGATTATTCGGCTATTAGAATTATAATGGCTGCAATTTATTGCAATCAGAACACAATCCTATCCTGGAGTTAGGCCAGCACATTTAGGCCAGCCAAATTTGGCTGGCACAAGGGCCACTGTAAAGCACATTTGGACCACTCTCGGAGTCAGGGAGGATGGTGCACATCTGTGTGCTGGCCAGTCTGACTCGGGCTGTGGAATCCTACCATCTGCGCAGCGTCGGCGAAACAGGGTTGCGCTGACGCTATGCGCTTAGCGCTGATGCAGAGATGCTGATTGGCAGCCCTGCGTCAGCGCTAAGGCCACAGGACTGGCGCTGCTGGAAGCGCCAGCCCTGTAGCGCCCACGTAGCGCCTTCCTTGCGTCAGCCGAAGCCGGCCGGCGTGAGGGAGGTGCCATGACAGCGCGCCTCGGGGATTGGCGGGAGGAGGATGGAATGTGGGCAAAATAAGGGCGGGACATGGGCGGACCATGGATTCGGCCATAAGGCCGAATCCTAGGCCCGTTCAAGAGCCGCACGGCCCCAATTCAGGCCAGGCGGTCTCCTTGGATCTGCGCCCGCTCTTTAGCGTGCGCAGATCCAAGGAGCACATAGGGGAGGCTGGAGCCTCTCCTACGGTAAGGGAGCACAGGCTGTTGCTGGATATGGTGCTGGCTGGCCGGCCTTGCCATTCCAGCACTGGGTAGGGTTGCGCCCCGAGAGTGGTCCAAACGTACTTTACGATGTCCCTTGTGACAGCCAAACTTTGCTGGCCTAACTGTGCTGGCCTAACTCCAGGTTAGGATTGTGCCCTCAGCCATGTAGATGATCTGTTTTGGTTTAAAGAATCATGAATGAGGAGGAAATAACTGCTAATATAATCCTACAAACACTAGTGCGGGAATTCACTCAGGGCCCAATCCTATCCAATTTTCCAGCACCAATGCAGCTGCAGTGCAGTTCCAAGGTAAGGGAACATAAATTCTCTTACCTTGAGGAAGCCTCCATTACACAGTACACCACTATATACCACATTGCCACAGTTGTATCAGTGCTGGAAAGTTGGATAGGATTGGGCCCTGAAGCCCTCAACACTGTAAAACGTAATTTCTGTAGCATTCTAGTGCTTCTGCTTGCACAAGTTATTGCAAAGCAGAAGAACATATTTGGATGTAAGGTCACTTACCTTGCACAGCGATCTGGTGTGAAGTGAAGAACAGTGGAAGATGCGTTCATGAGTGGAAAATGGGTTGCTTCAATGGAGGGGCACCTATTGGATACAATCCATTCTCTGTGGTTTTCTGATAGAATAACCAGGCTGCTGCTCATTGTTCTTTGTTTTCAGTTGACTCATCTTGCAATGATTTGATCTTGTGCCTGGGAAAGTACATTAGGTCACTAAGATAATTTGGCAGTTACCTCAATGCTGTTTGCTACAGATGGCCAAAAATCTTGGAAGTCAAAATTTTCTAAGGTCCGTTTCATAATATTTATTTTTCTGCGGGCTATTGAATTCCCCCAGGAGGCAAAGGAGTGAGCATTTAATGACTTTCTACAACAAACTTGCCTTCATTTTTCTTTGTTTATCTGCTGCTACTTGAAGTCAGAGTAATCGTGTAGAGTTAGGAAATGACTTTAATTTTTACACATTCACATTTTCTCAGTGCATTCGTATTTATTTTAGTGCTTGCTCTAAGAAAGGGCCAAAAACATGGCTAGTTTCTGCTATGTGCAGCACCAGTAACATTATCAGAACAACTATAACTGAAGATGAATTATGAAAAATGTCATACAATAATTTGTACTTTTTAAAAAGTATGAATTTATTTTTGTTGTAGCTCTTGGCCGTCTTTCCCTTCAGCTGTACAAACTGCAGGCTGGAACAGGGGAGCTGTTGCGAAGATTATTTCTTAGAATAGAAACAGATTCTTGCCACATAAGCCTCTTTTACAAACCTGTAAAATAATCTATGAAGGGCACCATTTAAATGTTCCCTATAATGTCTAGTCACTGAAAAAAGAATCAAATATTCAGACTTGCTTCTTGGTTTAACTGTTTGCATGGATTTCCTTGGTGATATTGTCATATCTAAAGATCAGAAACAGATAAACAGTCCAATCCTAATTAGTGCCCCTTGCATCAATGCCAACATGATCTCCGCTATATCCCATGGGGGAGTTTTGGCATATAGAGACCTCCTTGGAGTCAAGGAACTTTTGTCCCCTTGCCCTAGAGTAAGCCCCAGCAGCTGCCATGGATCAAGTCCATATTGACCCATGAAGGGGTCAGGCCCAGGAAGTTGGATTCAGCAGGCGCCACTGCTACTGAACCTGCTCCTTTCCGAAGCCCAATCTGCCCATCTCTCCTCCCTCATCGTCTGCCCATTTCCTTTTGGCCAGGCAAATAATCCCCATCTTCCTCATTACCAGTGTATCCTATTTCATGCATAGAAACTTCATATTATAGCACTGTATAGGTTTACAAATATTTGGAGGAGTAGCATTTTTGACCTTTTCACCAGTTTGTCCTCATCAGTTAAAACTGAGCTTAGGCCAACCCTCCTTTGCTGCTTTCCAAACAGAAGGGTATTTATTGATGCTAATCGTTACAGTATTTCCTGTTCTTTCCTAGATCCTTGCTTTGCAAGCTGAACTTAATTTCCACAGAAACGTGTATAATCTCCAAGTTAAGTACACTGAAGCTGTTTTTGATGGGATAAAACAAGCATATCACAAATTTCAAGACAATGTTGCAATGGTTCTGTGTTCTCCACTGCAAGGCAAGTATATGTCTGGGCATAGCAGCATAAACAAAATTCCTTCACTAAGTACTGATGGGTACTAAACACAAAAGTAGGGAACATCAAGAGTGTTTTCATTGTCTGTTCTTTATATTTTTTTCATATTAAATACAGTTCCCTGGTGGAGGCAGGCCATTCCTTATTATTGGGTATTCGCCTGTCATTCAAGCTGATAGGCAGGCCAGCTGAAAAGGCGGGCTCTTCCTTCTGCGCGCAGGAACCTGCATTCCCCAGATCGTTCCTGCCTCACGTGAGGTCGGAAGTAGAGTCAGCTCCTCCTTCAACACAGAATTAAAGATTGTTTTTTCTTGAGTGCTTTCCATCCCTTTTCCCTAGCATAGTTCCCCACAGAGAGGCAAGCCTCTTTTGGGCGTGTTCTGCTTTAAGCGGTGGTAGCGCAGGCATGCTTTATTTTTCTTCAGCGTTCATTGCTTCCCTCAGATCAACCATCGTGTTGGGGCTCTTTTTGTTCTCTTTGACGGCCTCATTACGGGGCCACATCGGGTGAATTGTTTTCTTCAGTGTTCATCGCCGCTTCAGAGCGCTCTGACGACCATGTGGGTGATTTTCTTTGGCGACCTTGTGTTGAGAGGTTGCGTCAGAACATTCATTGTTTTTGCGCACTCTGCAGCTTGCCAGCGGCTTGAATTGCGGTTGCGTCGGGTGTTTGGTTGTTTTTTGCTGCACCTGGTCCACGCCTCTGTTCTGAAGTGGTGACGGGCTCCGTTGGCCCATCTAGGCACTACTGCAGCTTGCAGAGGGCCTGGCAGATCTAGCTGAGGCGCCGTGGTCTGCCCAACACCCTCTAGCCGCCATTTTCCCTCCTCTGAGGATGCAGGCACCATTTTGTTCTTTTCAAGCCTGAGCCGAGGTAAATAATAGATACATACAATGTCTTCAGATGCTTCCTCAGAGTCTAGCCCAGTTTGGCAGGGTCGTTCTGATGCCCTTGAGGGTGGTAATCAAGGAGCAAGCATTAACCCCACAAGGAGTGCTTGCTCTGAGAACACAGATAGATGCAGGGGTGAGGCAAAGGACGTGAGGCAAAGTCTATCCAAACTCGCTAAGAAAACTCTAAAAAAGGAGTATTTATGGCTGATGCCTCTCTGGATTCCATGTAATTTTCTTCCAGAGCCATCTGTTTTGGCAGACACGGATAGAGCACAAGTGCTGGAGTGGCTGGAGAGTTTGGTGGATAATAAAATATCATCTAGGCTTAGCACACAATCTAAGGTGCAGGGTTCTGGGTCAGTTGCAACTGGGCATGGTGCTGTGAGTTTGAAGCGCAAGTTTCAGGGGGTTAACAAAGCACTGGAGCGGCCCTCTTCCAGTTCTGAGGAGGCTTCTTTGTCTGAAATTCAGGTTCCACATAAGAAAAAATGCAAGACCCACCACCTGGAGAATGATGGGGGGGGGGTCTAGCCTGAAACACCATGATAAAGTCCCGGGCTCACAATTCTGTTGGCACTCAGCGCTTAACATTTCTGAGGGTGAGGATTCCAAGGAAGAGGGTAAGCTCTCGGCAGATGAAACAGCAACATCTGGGCCAATTGTTAATCGGTTGTTCCCTGGGGATTTATTTCAAGAATTGTTGGCGAAGGTGGTCAAATCATTAAAATTTCCCACTGATTCTGCTCAGGCCGACCCTACAGCCGCATCTGATCAACCTTATAAGCTTCTGTTTCCTCAGGGTGTGCTGAAACCAGCTGAAATTCCATTTCCTCAGAAGTTTCAAGCGTTGGTGGACAGAGAGTGGCAAGTGCCAGTACATGGTAAGAGGGACTCTAAACTAGTCAGAAAATTCTATTCCTTTCCTTGAACCTTAAATAAGTTCAAGGTACCTGTTGTTGATGCACCTGTAGCAGCTTCTATCCACCAAAGTTGTTATTCCTTCTGAAGGTGAAGGGGTTCCACACAATCCCTGTGATAAACGAATTGAGGTTGCCCTTAAGAGGGCTTTTGAAGCCAATGCATCTGCTCTTAGAGCTTCAGCAGCAGATTCTGTTTTTGCTAGGGCTATTGTTTTCTAGGCAAAGGATCTTGCAAAGAAGGACCCGAGTCTATCCAAACTCGCTAAGAATACTCTAAAAAAGGAGTATTTATGGCTGATGCCTCTCTGGATTCCATGCAATTTTCTTCCAGAGCCACGGCTTCCAATGCGGTGGCCAGACGGAATGTCTGGCTTCGTCATTGGGATGTTGATGCTGGATCACAAATGAGATTGGCTGCCTCTCCTTTCTATCGGGAAAAGTTGTTTGGACAGGCTCTAGACAAGCGCAAGGTTCTGCTCACGGCTCCCAAAGGCAAATTCAGGGCTAGGCCTTATCACTCCTTTCAGTCCTTTTGCTGCTTTTGCTCACAGTCTAAAGGGAAGGATCAGCAAAGGTTCAAATCTAAGTGGCAAAGGGCCAAGGGCTTTCCGAAGCAGGCTAGATTTCAGTCCAATCAAGGCTTTTCCTCAGGAGGCAAGCCTGAGGAAAAGCATGACGCCACACATACAGATACAGCGCCCAGGGTGGGAGCCAGGCTTCTGCAGTTTGCACATCATCAAACATAACTTCAGATGCCTGGGTGCTAGAGACAGTCTCCAGAGGCTATTCCATGGAATTTTGGAAGAAACTGGGGGACAGTTCTGGAAGATTCCTGTCCTCAAGGATTCTGTCAAACATCAAGCAAAGTTGGGAGCCATAACACATTTGGTAGATATAGGAGCGATGGAGCCAGCACCATGGGAACAAAGAGGCTCAGGAGTTTACTCTGTTGCCTTCCTGGTTCCCAAGAAAAACGGGGATATGAGGGGCATTTTAGACTTGAAATGGGTAAATTTATTTCTAGTCAAGCACAAATTCGAGATGGAGACGGCATCTTTGATCTCAGCCGCTCTGAGATCTCCCTGCAGGAGGGAGATTTTCTAGCCTCCATAGATTTGGCCGATGCTTACCTTCATGTTCCCGTGCTCCCGGAACACAGGAAGTACCTGAGATTCTCTTACGGCTCTTGGCACTTTCAATACTGTGCCCTTCCTTTCGGCTTAGCCACATCTCCTCAAGTATTTACCAAGGTGTTAGTGGTGCTTGTGGCCCACCTCAGGAAACAGGGCTTGTTCCTCTTTCCGTACCTGGACGATAATCTGATCAAGGATTCGTCCAGGGAATGGACAGAGAGTAGCACCCGGCTGACAGTGCAGTGCCTCCAGCAGCACAAGTTTGTTATCAACCTTTCCAAGAGTTCCCTGGTGCCAGCTCAGGAGTTGGAGCACCTGGGAATCCTGTTCAGTACCAAGAGGTTCAGTGCATCCCTATCTCAGGAGCGGCAGTTGAAGCTTTTGAGCACTCTGTGGGTGGTCAGGGGTGCAAAGCAGATCAGTGTGATGGTGCTCGCTCGCCTGATGGGGATGTTTGCCTCTGCTTACCGCCTGGTGCATTGGGCTCAGTTTCATTCCAGGAAGCTTCAGTCCATTCTACTGCCGTTCTTGCATCTGATAGAGAGGAAGGTCCACCAGCTAGTGCCAGTTCCATGCAGCTTAAAGATAGATCTCAGGTGGTGGACTGCCCTGTTTCGCTTGAGCAAAGGGGTGAGCTTCTGGGTCACCCCACAGGTGATCTTGACTACAGAATCCAATCTGACGGGGTGGGGGGCACACCTGGATGGCAGGTTGATGCAGGGCCGTTGGTCGCCTCAGGAGTCTCGATTCAGCATCAGTCTTCCAGAACTACGGGCCATCAGGCTGGCCTTGTTGGGCTTTCAACGTCACCTCCAAAACAAGAGGGTCTTGGTCAGAACAGACAATGTTTCGGCCAAGGCTTATCTGAACCACCAGGGAGGGACGAGATCTCGTGCCATCAACTTAGAGGTGGCAATGCAGCCTTCAGGTGGGCAGAATGCAATGTCCTCTCGATCTCAGCATAGCCCCTTGCAGGGGTCCACAACACTGTGGCAGACTGGTTCAGTCACCGGAAGCTACTGGACTCAGAGTGGCAATTACACCCCCAGGTGTTCAGAGAGATAACATTAAAATTTGGAGAGCCAAGAGTAGACCAGTTTGCAACCGCTCTAAACGCACAGCTGGACAGGTTCTTCTCGAGGGTACAAGAGCCAGGGGCGGAGGAGGTGGATGCGCTGTCCTTCCTGTGGCCGCTGGGACTAATGTATGCTTTTCTCCCAGTAGCTGTTTTGCCACAGATGTTGCAGAAAATCAGAGTTCTCAAAACATAGGTAATACTAGTGGCTCCCTTCTGGCCGTGGAGACCATGGTTCCCGGATCTTGTCAACTTGTCAATGCAAGATCTGTGGGGGATTCCTCACCGTCCCAATCTGCTGTCCCAGGGCCCTCTATGGGGCACTCTCAATCTCACAAGTTTCATCTGGCAGTGTGGAGGTTGAAAGGGTGAGACTCTCACGTTTGGGTTTTTCTTCTAAGGTAATTGATACCATGTTAGCGTCTAGAAAGTCTTCGACCAGGAGAGTTTACAGGTTCACTTGGAAAGTTTTCAGAAAGTGGTGTAAGTCTAAGGGGGTTTCACCTTTGGCTTCTCAGATGGGAACCGTTCTGGAGTTTCTCCAAGATGGTTTGGAGAAGGGGCTTACTACTAGCACTCTGAAGAGACAGGTTGCTGCTATCCAGGGGACCCTGGGAGTAGCAGGGAATGTTCAATTTTCTACAGACCCTCATATAAAACGATTTTTCAAGAGTGTGGCATATCTTAATCCACCTCAGATTCCTACTTGGGATTTACATTTGGTGCTTAACGCTTTGACTGCTCCTCCCTTTGAGCCCATGGCCACTATACCTCTTAAAGTCCTGTCTTTTAAGACCCTGTTCTTGGTTGCTGTTACTTCTGCCAGGAGAGTGTCTGAATTAGGGGCACTCTCTATTAACCCGGAATTGTGTGTTTTTCATAAAGATAAGGTGGTTCTCAGGCTGGACCCCTCCTTCATCCCCAAGGTAAATTCCATGTTCCACAGGGAACAGGAGTTGATTTTGCCATCATTCTGCTCTAATCCTACACAACCTAGGGAGAAGGCCTGGCACTGTTTAGATGTTAGAAGGGCTTTAAGGTAAGAAGTACTCAGAGAGAACTAGACCTTTTCGCAAGATGGACTCATTGTTTGTCACCTATCAAGGGCAGACGATGGACAGGAGAGTCTTTCCGGTCACATTGTCCAAATGGTTAAGATCATGCATTTGTAATGGCTTATGAGATGATGGGTGAGTCGCTTCCTACAGGGATTCTGGCGCACTCTGTCAGGAGTGCAGCCACATCCGTGGCTTTTGATGGGGTGGCATCATTGGCAGAAATTTGTAGGGCTGCTACCTGATCATCCCCACACACATTTATCAAACATTACAAAATTGGTGTGGCATCCTCGGCAGAGGCTTCTTTGGGGTGCAGGGTTCTACAAAGGGTTGTTTGGGCCTGATCATGTTGATGGATTGACCCACCCTGGCGATACTGCTCTGGTAGATCCCAATAGTAAGGAATGGCCCGCCTCCACCAGGGAAAACAGGAGTTTCTAACCTTCGGTAACTCTTGTTCCTGGTGGAGGCAGGGACATTCCACCCACCTCTTTATTCTGTATTCGATCCATCACCCATTATCATGTCCGACGCTTTTTGGCTGTGCGCATGCATGGGACTAGGGTCTCCTTTCCCTGTTTTTCGGGTTGCACTCGAAATTGAAATGAGATTTTTTTAGTGAATTGTTTAAGTACATCAGGAACCTGGTTCACGGCTCGCAAGAGTGTCTGGAGAATGCAGGTTCCTGCATGCAGGAGGAAGAGCCTGCCTTTTCAGCTGGCCTGCCTATCAGCTTGAATACCCAATAATCAGGAATGTCCCTGCCTCCACCAGGAACAAGAGTTACCAAAGGTAAGAAACCCCTGTTTTATCACTTCTTCTTGCAGATGTTTTTTCTTCTTACATGAAACTTAAAACAGAAGCTTCAGAGGCTGCTTTAAGAGATTTTCTCACTGCTTTTAAAAACAATGCAGAACAGATCCAATATGCAGTTGAAACTTTGACTCCACCAATGAATCAGCAGCATGAAGGTAAGAAAGTTGGTGAAGACTGAAAGTGATAGATTTGTATCTTCTTTAAAAAAGCAGTTTCTAGGCACACTGCATCAGTGGGTTTTTCTCAAATCTTCATAGCACTTGGCCAAATTGTTGTTGTTCAATCGCTAAATTGTGTCCGACTCTTCGCGACCCCATGGACCACAGCACGCCAGGCCTCCCTGTCCTCCACTAGCTTCCGGAGTTTGCCCAATTTCATGTTCATCGCTTTGGGGACACTGTCTAACCATCTCATCCTCTGCCGCCCCCTTCTCCTTTTGCCTTCAATCTTTCCCCGCATGAGAGTCTTTTCTAAAGAGTCCTCTCTTCTCATGAGGTGGCCAAAGTATTGGAGCTTCAGCTTCAGGATTTGTCCTTCCAGGGAGCAATCAGGCTTGACTTCCTGGAGGATTGACCAATTGGATCTCCTTGCAGTCCACGGGACTCTCAAGAGTCTTCTCCAACACCATAATTAGAAAGCATGTATTCTTCGGCGCTCTGCCTTTCTTATGGTCCAGCTCTCACAGCCATACATTGCTAACTTGGCCAAATACAGAATAACTAAAATTATTCTGTATTCATCTTGTAAGCCAAGAGCAGTGTTTGAATTTTAGTTTCACCCTTAGCTTTCACATTATAAAATTAAGGGAGGAACACAAAATAATCAAATAATTATTGAATTTAGTTATTTTTGTTTTTCCTTATTAATATCAGCAGCTATATGTTATACATTATTCTGTCAAACACCTGAGGTAGGCCCAGATCAACCAGATGCTGTTGTATCGTTATTTGTTGTACTTTTGCGTCACAATAAGAAAACAAGCTACATAGCAGCAAGGTGCCCATGCTTAGAATTAGAGTTAAGGTACTTTCAAATGATAAATAGTTCACTGAAAATGTGATTTAATGGCCTCTAAAAACACTGGTAAACTCCATGCTTGTTTGGGCAGTTGATCTGGATGAATATTTTTCTAATGTTAGATAAATGAAGCTTTCAGCATTTTGGCAATGTGAAATGAGAATTTGATGCAGCTGATGAATTGTTAAATCTGATTATATGTTATCACCACAAGCTTAACCTGTCTTACACTGACAAGCCTTGGGCCTTATACAGAACTTGAACTTTGTCTAGAGACAAATATTTTTATCTGATGCTTTGATCCCGCATGCCTAGATGACTGATGAAGAGTACAGGCTTATAAAATCATTCATAGTTAGTATGACAAAGTCGACCATGCACCCATTCAGTTGGATTAACTTTTAGTCATCTGAAATTGCTCATTTGATAAATGGAAACTACAGTATTTTCTATGTAAGTTTCAGTGAAATTGAAGTTATTGCATGCCACTCTGGAAAGCGTTTTTCTTTTCAATGTATATAGTTACTGGGAATAGTTTTGAGCAGGTATTTCAGCAGAGGAAAGAGAAGTTCATAGCAACAGATGGATGTTTAGATCCATGTACCTAAACATGATGATGTACCTAGTGAAATAATCGTATTTACCAAAAACCAAATAAAACATTTTGGTTTGAGTTTGGATAAATGTAATATTCCTGCAACAGAAGTGCTATTTAGGCCAAAGTATCTAAATCTTCTCAACTGTGTCTAATGCCTAATCAACCCTGACAGCTTTAAATGGTGATATAGTTGCCATTATGCTGCAGGGACAAGCAGCTGCAAATATTATTTTATTATTTCAAATATTGATACTTCACCTCTCCTTTCTACAAAAAGAAGACACAAGGTGTCTGTCTACATAATAAAAATACAGTAAGAGTAACAAATAAATAATATAGAAGAGCCAGCAAAACAATAAAGCAGCGAAGAACAAAATAACTATCATAATCGTAGCAAACAAAAGCAATTGGTAATAAAAAAGGCTTAATATAAAAGCTTTATTTGCATTTTATTACAAATAAAACATTTATAATAAAAAAAAAAGCTTTTGGATAGTCAGTGGTAAAGGTTTCAGTTCCCAGTTCAATAGGGAGGGAATTCCAGAGCTCTGGAGCTGTTGGGAAAGACTCTTCCTCTGCTTGCTGCTAGTCGAGCCTCAGAAGTTCGTGGCATACACAGGCGCCTCCCCCAGCCGATCTCAGTAGGTGGACCGTCTTGTTTGGAAGAAGGTGGTTTGGAGGCCCACGTGCTGCCCCAGCAACCACCACTGTGCAAGTGCCCTAAAGCATGTAGCTGCTTGCGGTGAACACAAAGCCACTCAGGAGAAGTGGAGGCGGCGGCGGCAGTGGGTACACGGGGCTTTTTGATCTCCCTGCCGCGCCATTCCTGCTTCTGCTTTGGAGGAGAAACTGGAAGAGTGCAGCTGGGAGATCTAAAAGCCACTGAAGCAAGAGGGGGTAATGGGTGATGGTGCTTTTTGAGGGCCACAAAAACTGCATGTGGCCCACAGCCTGCGGTTGGACCTCCCCAGCGTAGTCATTTGTTAGGGCAGACAGAAGTCCCGGAGAAGCAGTAAAAGGGAGCAGAGGAAGAACTAGTTAAAGTTTTTAGTACTTTTTCTCTGCTTTTACACTGAGCACTCGAGATGCTAAAAGGCTGGAGGAATTGGGGACATACTTGAGAATGATGCCCCTCTTTTCTTCTGCTCTGATCCCCTTTTTGTTTTCAAGCAATCATAACATTCCAATGTCTCAGTTACCTAAGGGAAGATCACATTTTTTTCAAAATAATGTTGTTTGAGTTCTAGGTAAATGTAATATTCCTGAATTGGGACTATCTCTAGAGGCTGTCTAAATGCCTAGCAACTGGGTATTTGCACACACCAAATTGACTGTGTATGCTGTCAGTTCGTTTCCTTTATTTACAGTATTTTTAATCAAATTATGTCTTACACTAGTCATCGAAGTAGCTACTTGTGGGGAAGGGGTAGCACTGCTGCCCAGTCACCACTTGAGCCACATAAGCTTAAGCAGCTGGGAAAGTGAAACCTTTTTTGGGGTGGGTGGGTCCCTAAAAAGTTTGAGTGCCGCTGGGTTAGAAGGCTCTTGGCTCATTCTAATGACCAGATGTGGAGTACAATTCTGCCCTCTTTTTGCTAGTGAAAAGAAAATATGGTGTGCTGAACTTCTAATAGATAAGAGAGGGTTCTCTAGCACAGTGATAGCATTTTCTAGTCTCATCATTAACACCACATTGTGAGAAATTAGGTGATAATTAAAACATAGGACTGAAAGCTGTGCCAGTGCCTTTCAAACATCCTCAAAGAAACTGTTGATTTGTCGTTGTTTGTTTTAATGTGGAATATATGTTGCAGTTCAGCTCCCGATGTACTGTTTAATGTATTTTGAAGGTGACGAAGCCCTGTCAAGGTTTGGACGAGAGTTCTTCCTGTCTTTGGAACGTTCCCTTATAGCCTGTGGGCAGCAGCGGGATAAAGCAGCCAGTGAAATGGAAACTTTACAAACTGAACTGGATTGGGCCTTAGAAACCCTACAAAATTTAAAAGAACAAAAGGTGAAGAAAGCAGGAGCTAGCCAGCGTTTTTCAAAGCATGAAGAAGGTAGAACACAAGGAACAGAAGCAAGTGGCTTCGATGCGCTTTCAGAGAAAAAGGCTGAACCTGCCTCAGTGTGCAGGTTTCCTCTACCAAAAGAGAGCCTCCGGCCCAAGTCACCTCCTGCGGTAGAAAAACAGTTCAACTCATCCTCCAAGCAGAAACTGGAACATTCAGGTGGTCTGGCGGTTCACCAGAAGAGGAAAGTCCTTCACAGGAGCAAGAGTATGAAGGCTACAGAAAGGCCACCCTGGCAGGATTAGTCATAGCTCTTTAATGTTTTCTCAAAGGATAACTGCAGCTTTGTTCGTTTCACTGAACATTGTGGTGCAAACCGGTGAAGCTTTGAGCAGCTGGCACCTCAATGAGAGATCAGCGTATGGCCCTTTGGGAATCAATTCTGCACCTAAAGTAGCTCCTCAGAACCGCTTCAAGCACGTCAAATTTCATTTCATTCTTTGCTTGATCCACTCTCACGTTGAATCAACTCTCATGTTTTGAAAATAACAAATAACAAGAGCGTGCTCAAGCAGCACTTCCGCCTTTGAAGAGAGTCAAAAGTAGAATGTCGGAGTTGTAATCCAGGTGGGCCATCTGCGGGTTTGATTTCCACATGTTTAAGAATCCTTGCTTGCTGAATCTCCCGGGGAGCCCACCTGTTTTCCTCCAAATGCGACTGGAGCAACCGTCAGAAGGGTATTCTGTGGGTTGAAAATGCTCACTTCAGTCAAAAACCAGAAATGACTGTTTAGTTTGGCCCTTAGAATGCATTCTGAGGCCCAGGAAAGCCACATGTGGCAATGCACTGCTTCCCTGGGCCTCAGTACACCCTCCAGACACAACCAGAACACAGCTCTGGTCGTATTTGGAGGGTTTAGATGCCCTAAAATCTGCAAATTTAAACATCAGCGGATTTTGACTTCCTTTCTAGGAATGGACACCCCCCCCCCAAGATTATAAGTGCCTACTCTCTCTCTCTCTCGCGTGCGTGCGTGCGTGTGCTTCAAATAAGTGGTGCACAAATACCTAAGAATGCCTCAAATTTTGCCATACACAGTGCTACTCTCTATGTGTATTACAACTTTAAAATTAGTTTTGTATATCTTCAGGTGCTTCCATCAGTGTCTTAAGGGTAACAAGAAGCATCCGCTGTAATATTCTCTCACTGATGAGTGTTGGATCAGGCGTTTGTATGTGAGAAGCTGCAAACCACACAGTGGCTTGGAAGTGTTTGGATGCATATAACAAAGCATCTTTCCATTCCCACCCTTTCTGTGGTTCAGATGAACAGAGGCTCCAGTTCATGCAGGTTCTCCACCCATCCCTACAACAGATGAAGGATGGCAGCATGGAGCCTCTATTCTTTGGAAAGTATTTCATTGCCCAGATAGACGCTTTTGCATGGAATCAGTTTGTGCAGCAGGTTTGTCATTTATATTCTTGCCAAAAATTTGGTTCTCCTTAAATGGCCAGAGCTGTCTGAAAAATATATGATTGCTTTCTCTTGGCTTTCAACCCCTTCTAAAAGCCATTCTGTGGGCTCTCATGATCGTCCAAAATGACAGAGTGAGAGACAACAGCGGCACTCAGAAATGTTTCCCAGTTGTAAGTGGTTTTGAACAGCCCTTGGTTTTTGGAAATGATATAGTAAATGATGGGTAATGGTATGTGCCGTGTTTTGTTATCTTGAAAGTGTCATTTTACTCTTTCCAATCAAGCGTCTCCTGAAATTCTGAAGATGAAGTTTTTGTATGTGCTTGTTAATAAATGATTGAAACAGAACGTGAAGTGTTTGTTATTTTGTTCCCATGTCCGTCTTTACAGTCGGAGGACTTTTCTGTTTTGTGACTTTTCCAAGTATCTCTGTTACAGATGTAATGATTCCAACTATGCAAGGATTGATACATGTTTATATCAACATCGGTGGACCTTCCAAATATAAGCAGCCGTGTTAGTTACAGCGGCCAGTGTGTGAACTCTGTGTGAAGCAAGTATGATTATTTGTGCCAAGATAATAATGATCCAAAGTTAATAATGATCCTTCACCGAGGTATGGGGGGGCTGCTAGACCTGCCTCAAATCTGCCTCCTTCATGGACCTGATCTGCTCTCCTCTCTGCCCCCATTACCACCCTGTTCTGTCTTCCCCCATGCCCTGTTCTGCCCCCACCTTCCAGAGACACCTTGGTGTCTCTTAATACTGAAAATCATAAAGTATACTTAAGTGTATACTTAACAAATGAAAAATGTGAATGCAGCACAAACATATATCCAAGTGCATCAAGTATTGGTATCTTCATCAGGAAATGGGGATTGGCTGCAGCTCCCTAGGTAGGAACATAGGAACAGCCCCACTGGATCTGGCCAAGGCACTTCTAGTCCAGCTTCTTGTATCTCACAGTGGCCCACCAGATGCCTCAGGGAGCACATAAGACAACAGCAAGATACTTGCATCTCACTGCCACTCCCGTGTATCAGGCATTCTGAGGTAGCCTATTTACCCTTGCACCTCCCAGTGAAAGTAAAGTATGCTTTGGTGTGCCTGCCAGAAGTGTGAAAAAGTCCTGTGCGAAAGGGATTATCCAATAATCTCTCCACAAGTGATTGGTGTGTTTGCTGTAAATTACGAATATATGGATTGTCCTAAGTGTCTACTGAGTAGAAATATGTCCAAGTGATAAAAGGAATAGTTAAAAGCTCTCAAGTCCACGAGGAAGAGGATGATTCAAGTGATTATTTTGCCTGGATGATTCAAGTGATTATTGTGAGAGATTCTTTAATACCAATTGAATTGTGCATGTAACGGCTTTACAATATTTAATCCATTGTGTTTAGCACTTTAGAGGAACATGAATTGGCAGAAAAGTTTTCTTACATTTTTTTTTTAATCAAGAAGACTGGTAAGGTAAAAGAGACAAAACTCCCAACTTTGTTTATGGCAAAAGCTCCTTCCTCTAGCACCATTTTTATTTGTTTCCTGTAAAACTTCATGAAGCCATGTATAAAATGGAAAGAAAGTACTTTCTAGAAGATGGAGGACTAAGGATGTGTTCAGTCAGATGCTACAAAGTGTATTGCAGATAGTTCTTTGGTAGAGGTGGGCTGCAGGGGGAGGAAGAGCATCCTCATAAAATCAAAATGTACAATTCTGGATACTTATCTTTGTAATTAGGGGGAGGCGGCTTACAATGGGCAGGGAAGATATTTTATTTTAATGGGCGTTTTATTCCTTTAATGGACGTACTTTATGCTATATTATTTATGTTATCTCTGTGTGTCTACGCGATTAAGGGCAGGGAAGAAATACACTCTTACACTCTAGGCCATGCAGATGATTTCAGGCCGAGGAGGGGGCTCTCTGATGGGCAGATTTAAAGTGAAAGTAGCACTGTTCAAAGGCAACTTGGTTTACATGTAACCCTGACCAGTTCAGACCCCACCCATAAAGAAAAGAAACAAACCTGGAAAATGCTGTTTGTATTTAATCAAATTAATCTTGTGGCAAGAAATGAAAGACAAAGTATAAGTGAGAGACAGAGAACATTTCCTCTTCCCTCCCCCCCCGCCCTTATGCCATTACTACTTCTTTTAGAAGCTTGATGGTTCAACCTTTTGTGATGTTTGTTTCTAAATGCTCCAGATGTAGCAGACTGATCAGCGGACGGCTCCCAGCAGCACAAATGACAGCCTGATCGTTTGTGTCTTCCCTTTTAAGGTGATCTTGGCCTTGCTCACCAGTAGCTGTAGGGCTGCCGCTCATTAGAATGTGTGTGAAAGAGATTCTTCTGTCAGCTTGTTGGGGGAAAAATGGAGTCCCACTGCCGGCGGTCCCTGCTTCAATTTAAAAACAAAGATTTGATCCCTTAAATTCTGCATTTGGTTATCTGAATAATTTATGGGACTCCATTATTCTGCACGTTTACATGTAAATAGCCATCCACACACTGTTTCCTCTGAATTGCATTTTAATTAGATTATGCTTGTGTTTTTCTGATTTTTAAACTAGCATATGATCTATATTTACAGGAGAGTTATTGGTTTTAACTACTCTTGATTAAAACCACAGCCGCCGTAATTTTATTAGGTAGTTTAATCAGTGGGGGAACGTGATTTAAAAAAGAAAATTGATGCTAGTTCCCTCATCACCAAAGTAATTTTATGTAAAATTACAAATCATTGGGATTTAATTAATCTGTATACTGAAAACATGTGTTTGGACACCAGTGCAATTTATAATAACCTTAACATAATTAATTTTTAAAACATCCGAACTTCTTTTGAAAAGAGTCCGCAGCATCCATTTTTAATAATAAAACAAACTCTGCTTTGCTTTTAAAATGCACATTTCCTTTGAAGTCAGGCCAAAAAAAATGATACGAACTCCTCAGTCATGTTTGTTCTCTGATACAAGGATTATGGAAATTTTTGTGCAATTAGTTGCATGTTAATGACCACCTTACTACAGCACCCAGAATACCATTCCATGACAAACTATTCTTTTTTTTTATTAAAGCAAAACAAAATATGCATTGCATTAGGTTGGTGGTGGTGCTATTTTGCAAATTGGGTAACTGCATAGTAGCTTTTGTAGGATTTTTGTTTAGTTTACGTGTGGGCTACATATCAGGCTGGTAGAGAGAGGTTTCCATTTGTGAAGTGGTTGTCAGCTCAGTCCCAATGACCTGCTGCACTGCTGGAGCTTGCATTTTGGTGGTGCGATGTGCCTTATAGTGGTTGCAAAATGTGACCCACCGTTCTATGCAGCCAGGCTGTGGCCATGCAGCAGTGGCCAACAGTGAATCCCCAGCATCAGTAAGTCAGTTTTAATAGATGGGTGGGCTGCAGCAGGACAGGAAGGTGGAGGAGTGAGGTAGAGACTGAAGTGGGGAGGGGGTTGTCGAGGCCAAGAAAAGGACAGTATCCCGCCATATCCAACCTACCTGTTTCCACTTAGACTTGTGCCAGCAAAATCACTGGTGCAGGTCCAAGCAGACCTATCAGGGCAGCAGTTGCATACCGCCAGGCAAGGGAGTACATGTTCCTTCACCTGGAAGAGACCTCTGGCATGGTCCCCTGCCAAGCTGCAGCATGTACTTTGGTGTGTGTGTGTGTGTGTGTGTGTGTGTGTGTGTGTGTGTGTGTGTG
>JAJKFI010000001.1:42099100-42123868 GCA_029204185.1 Lerista edwardsae | reverse complement strand
ATGCCAGTTTCTACCAGTTCTGGACTGTGAGATGTGAAACTGCAACAGATAGAAGGTAGGAAGTTGGCGGGAAGGGTGGATCTAGTGGCAATGGCATGTGCTGGGTCCTGTCCCTTCTGGTTTGAGGTCTCCCGCCCCTCAAAAAATCAAATGGACCAAGTGGTGACGTATGTCCAAGGATACCCTTAGGTGGCGCCAGGGTTTAGCGGGAGCTAAATGTTTTATACTTGCCTCCAATAAACCCTTGAGTCCCCCTGCTTTTTCGACTTGGCTGCATTGGAGGGGGAGAATCAGAGAAGATTGAGCTTGAACAGATCTGCAGACATCCAGCAACGTGTGTGCTCAGATGGTTCCGCACTTCAATTGCCTCTTGGGCAGCCTAATAATGAGCCCGGCAACCACTGGATCCTGAGCCTGCCGGGATACCGTTGGAGGTCTCCTCAGGGGAAGGAGGGCCAGGGAAAACTGCAGGGAGACCACAGCTGGCAGGAATAGGTCCCCTTGGCTCTGTGCCTATGTTTGAACAGGCAGAGGACTTTCTCTGCCTGTGTTGGGCTGCCCAGCTTGAAAAGAGGGTTCAGGATAAAGTGGCAGAGGGTGTCACCATCTCCTCTCCCTCCCAGGCTCAATCCTCCCTTCCGCCACCCAGTTCTGCCCCCTCCCTACCCCCGAATCGCCTTACCATTGGCCGGCACTTCTAGAGCATCAGCCAGCCTCGTGATTGGTGCTGAGACCCAGCGGTCGCCAGCATGGGCCTAGCACTGGCACTGCTTATTCGTGCAGTGTCACAAAATACTTTGGACTTTGCAACACTTTTAGCAGGTGGTACATGCTTACCATCGGTGTTAGGGCCTTTAGGATTGGGCCTTTAGAATCTAAGACTTCGATGCTTGCTTCCCTTTCCCCCCTCCCCATGAACACACTCCTAGAAGCCAAACATTTTCTTTAGGAAATCGTATCCACTCCTGTACAGAGAGTTCTGAGCCCCGAGTGATGTTTTATAATTAGCTGGCATAAGACACAATATGCAAACAGCAACAAACAAACCATTCTCAAACAATGCCCTGACGAATCTGCCATGTCCTTAGCATATTCTTTGACTTCTTTTCATTTCTAAACTGACATCAGTTTAATTACTGCTAACAATGTTATCACCATTTTTAATTTGTTCTTTCCTATTGAACTTACAGCTTCATTAATTCCAATGACGGGTTTCTTTTCCTATTGTGTGCCTCGGATGTGTTTGGAAGGGTTAAAACCTTTTTCCAAAGCTTTTGTAGCCATGGAATATCGGCTAATTGCAGGACACAACACGCTGCAACAAGATAGTAAGTGGAGTAATGCAGGTTCCAAATTACCTTTGTTGAGCAGAGTATTGTTTTATGTGGAAAATAATATTTTATTCTTCAAGGAACCAGGAATATGAATGGTTTTATTGATCTGATTGGCAAGAAGCAATCCACTTTTGTCTGAAATCTATCGGTTGCATCCACCTCTTCACTGCTGCTTGTTTCATCTGGTCTGGTTGGGCTTATCAGTTCAGTTTATTTAAAAACTGCTGGAAGATCTCAAGAGATTTAGGGCCCAATCCTATCCAACTTTCCGGCACTGATGCAGCTGCAATGCAGCTCAGAGTTAAGGTAACAAATGTTTCTTTATGTTGAGGCGGCCTCTATGACTGCCCCTCAACTGTAGGATGCGGCTCATGCCCCATTGGCCTGGCTGCATCAACACTGGAAAGCCGGCAATCCTATGTCCACTTTTCTGAGAGTAAGCCCAGTTACAATGGATATTCAAGCCTTGGATTGTGCTCTTCGGCTTCAAGCCTATCATATCCACACTTACCTGGGAGAAAGCCCCATTTAATATAATGCAACTTGCTTCTGAAAAGACATGCATACAATTGCACTCTTAGGAGCTGTAAAGTGTGTTTGCAGTGTTTGAGATGCTTTATAGCGCATTTCCCTGCTTATTCAACTTATTTGCAGAGTACATCATGAGAAAGGTTGGGCTGGATGATTCACAGGCTGGAATCAAGATTGCTGGGAGAAATAACAACCTCAGATATGTGGACGATACCACTCTAATGGCAGAAAGTGAGGAAGACCTCAAGAACCTTCTGATGAGGGTGAAAGAGGAAAGTGCCAAAATTGGCGAAGCTCAACATTAAAAAAAACTAAGATCATGGCAACCACTCCCATCACTTCCTGGCAAATAGAAGGGGAAGAAATGGAAGCAGTGACAGACTTTACTTTCCTGGGCTCCAAGATCACCACAGATGGTGACTGCAGCCATGAAATTAAAAGATGTTTACTTCTTGGGAGGAAAGCTATGGCGAACCTAGACAACTTAATAAAAAGCCGAGACATCACCCTGCCAACAAAGGTTCACATAGTCAAAGCGATGGTTTTTCCAGTAGCAATGTATGGATATGAGAGCTGGACCATAAGAAAGGCAGAGCACCGAAGAATACATGCTTTCTAATTATGGTGTTGGAGAAGACTTTTGAGAGTCCCCTGGACTGCAAAGAGATCCAGTCGGTCAATCCTCCAGGAAGTCAAGCCTGATTGCTCCCTGAAAGGACAAATCCTGGAGCTGAAGCTCCAATACTTTGGCCACCTCATGAGAAGAGAGGACTCTTTAGAAAAGACCCTCATGCTGGGAAAGATTGAAGGCAAAAGGAGAAGGGGGCGGAAGAGGATGAGATGGTTAGACAGTGTCACCGAAGCAATGAACATGAAATTGGGTAAACTCCGGAAGCTAGTGGTGGACAGGGAGGCCTGGTGTGCTGTGGTCCATGGGGTCATGAAGAGTCGGACATGACTTAGCGACTGAACAACAACATAGCACATTTGCAACTCTCCTGGGCCAGTACAAGGGACTTGTGCCAGCCTAACTCCAGGTTAGAATTGCGCCCTTAGTCCTAGGAATGTGTGTATTAAGATTTAGAAAATTACATTTTGGTGCAGCATGCTGAGAAATCAGATGATACTTTCATACTTGTGTTCAAAATACACAACACCCAATAAATCATGTGTGAATGCACGGGAAAGCTAAACCACTCAAATATAAGAGATGCACTATGCACCATTTCAAAGATGAATTAAGATGGCATTCTTAAAATAGTTTCCTTCCAGAAATGTGGGCTATTGTTTGATTCTTCCTTTAGGTGGATAGGATTGCAATAAGGAGTTCATTTTAACAGCGCAATCCTATACCCCCCCCCCCAGCGCCAGCACTGCGCTCTTGTGCCGGCTGAACGCTGTCGCGGACGTGCCGTAAAGCGCGTCCACGTCGGCGCTATGGCGCTCGGCCAGTACAAGCGGCAGCGCCAACGCTCGGGCGCCGCTGCAACCGTCGGCAGCGCCAGCCGTGTGCCAGTTGAGCACTGGCATCACTCAGTCGGCACAGGGCCTCCATGAGGGCATTCCAGAGGTGTTCTGGGGCGTAACTGGGCGACACAGTGGGCGGAGACAGGGGTTGTGATGCAGGATGGCTGTAGTGCCAAATCCTAATGCCCATTCCCGGCCAGGGCGACCCCGATTCGGGATGCTCCAGTCCACGTTCCTCTGCGCCTGCAAAACAGCAGGTGCAGATCCGAGCAGTCCCATGGGGTGACTGGGGCTTATGCGGGTGCAAGGGGAAAACCTCCCCTTGCCTTGCACGTTGCTGCTACTGCCGCCTCCTAATGGGCTGTGGGATATGGCCTTGCTATGTCGGCCTTACTAGGCCGGCATAATGTAGGATTGCCCTCTAAATTGTGTGTAGGAAAGACAGTGAAACTAAGTAACTCTTTTACATATGAAAGCTGTTGATCGCCTTCTTTCCATACTCTGATGCTGTAGTATGTGAATCCTACATCTTAGGGTGCAGTCCTAACCAACTTTCCAGCACTGACCTGGCTGTGCCAATGGGGAAGTTGGGGAGGGGGCAGTCATGGAGGCCTCCTCAAGGTAAGGGAATGTTTGTACCTTTATCCTGAAGCTGCCTTGTCCTTACCCCAGTGGTAGAAAGCTGGTTAGAATTGCGCCCTTACTTAATTTGTTCTGGAATAAGTCCTGTGAACATAGCAGGTAAAGATGTGAGCATGTTTTTTTTTTTTTTAAATGTGTGCTTTTTTCCTTCGAGATTTTGAGGACTACGGTTTGAAAAATTGCCTTGAAACCTTTTTATTGCATTGTTCTCTGTTGAGCAACTGCTGTTTTCCATCTTCTGAGTCAATGCCCTGCTCTTCCACAGCACAACAGACGTTGGGAAGTCGTTCAGGGCTGGCTAAGGACCCCATAGCCAGCTGTTTGATTGCCTGTAATTACAGCCTTAATAAATGAATCATTTCCTTTGGAAGGCAAGTGTTAGGGGCTGATCACACCATTATGAGAATTAGCCGTTCTGGAAGCTGTCCAGTGGCGCCTGCTCTTGGAAATGATGGGACCGCCAGTTTTGCAAAGGAATAGCCAGGAGTGCAGTTAGAAGAAGGGCAATGATTGGAAAAAAAGAAAAGAATAATCAAATTATCCTAGTCATGGGTTGGGCTTATTAGGCCATTGTTTGAAGGATTAATATCTAAGTAAAAGGCAACATCCCCTAGACAAGAGTGCGTTATGGACTCATGCCACTGTGCCATAAAATACCTTACCATAAAAGGTTTCCCCACAACTGAATGGTCTAGTCGTGACCGACTGTAGGGGACGGTGCTCATCTCCGTTTCTAAACTTGTAGAGCCGGCGTTTGTCCGAGGACAAGCTTCCGTGGTCATGTGGCAAGCATGACTATACACGCCATAGGACACGGAACACCGTTACCTTCCCACCAAAGCGCTCCCTATTTATCTACTTGCATTTTATGTGCTTTTGAACTGCTAGGTTGGCAGGAGCTGGGACGAGCAACGGAGGCTCACTTGGTCGCATGGTCTCGAACTCCCAACCTTCCGGTCAGAAAGCCCAGCAGCAGTGGTTTAGCCCACAGCGCCACCACGTCCCAAGAAAGAGCAGACCACACATCAAAGGTTGGGGTTCTAGTTATAATTGAAAAGGATCAAAAGAGCAGATTGTCAAAAAGCAGATAATCAGAAAGCAGGGGATGCCTGTAGCTGTAAAATCTAGCAATGTGTTACATGTTAAGAAGCTGAGAAAACAATTGTTTTAAAAAAACTATTAAGTTCCATATTTTAAAACTTTAAAAATGTTTTATATGCACTTGCTTGCTAAAGGATTATTCGTATCTCATCAGTTTTTGGTATAATTTTGAAGCGGCGTTTCTTTCATTTTTCAAACATTTCCCACCGTCACAGTCTAGTAAGAAATCTCCTATGTAAACACCTCTGTTAATCATATCTGCAGTGTTCTGGAAAGCCTAATCTGTTATGGGTTTTCTAATTCCTTTGTTATTATGGGATGGTATTGATCAAATGCTTATTTGTGTGCGGATTTTCTTTTGCTTGAAGAATGTCGGTAATTTGATTTTGGGCTCTGACAGGATTTTTCAATTTATGGATTTTTGGTCAGGTAATGCTAACTCCAATATTCAAAACAATAAGCAACACATTTCCCACCTTCCACTCCCAGAATACAGAGATTTAAATGAATCTGGACTTTTGTATGTGTTTGAGCCAAAGCATTACTTGTAGATTGACAACAATGGATTCTTGGATGGCAGGGGAAAAAAATGTACACTATTATGTATAAAATTTACAACCATTATAATATCTTATAGTCCAAATCTATATATTTTAATCACCTGATAAATGTGATGGTTCCTTAGTCCAATGCCTGGTAGTTATTGCACTACACATCGACTGTCATGATATAAATTCCACATGGTGGAGTTTATTTCTCATGGACTTGGCTTGCTTTGGTGGGCAGATGTACAGGAGACCCATATGTACAGTCTTGGCTGCTTGTCCACCACTGAGGTTTCTTATTCCCCGAACTGACATTACTAAAAACCAGAGCTTTGCAAAGATCATAGAAGCTGGCCTTTCTTTTGATGGGATTCAGACTTGACTTGGCTGATCTCCACAACTGCACTCTTGTGAGGTCCAAAAAGGAAATGCAACATTTCTGATGAATACCTTGTAGTCCAAGCTGCCAGATGTTCCAAAACATGGGACTGATTCACAATAGCCAGCAGTGGTATGTATCACTTATCTGTGGCTGTCTCCCATATGACTTTGGCAGTGTAGGAGCTTACATGACACGTCACCAGCTTAAGCAGGACAATTGGGGAGGGGCTGTAATGTAGTAGTAGTAGTAGTAGTAGTAGTAGTAGTAGTAGTAGTAGTAATACTGGTATTTATATACCGTCTTTCTTGGTCATTAGATTGCTTCTCTGACTTTAATTCAAGGCAGTTTACATAGGCAGGCTTTTCTAACCCCGAGGGGTTTTACAAATCACAAAGAAGTTCTATCTTTCAAGAACTACTGCATTCAATGAAACTTTCAAAGTCCAGTCTTTCTTTCTGGCCACACAATTGCCTTCCCGCCGGCTGATAAACAGCTTCTTTGCTCTCACCAAAGAAACAGCTGGCCCAGCACATCTCCTCTCTCACAGGCAGCCAAAGACAGCTCAGCTCAGCTCTTATCAGCTGCATTCTCAAGGTCTGCCGCTCACGGAAACTTCCGGTGTTCTCAAACTGGCGACCTTTGAATCTTATCTTTGGGCAAATGGCGGCTTGTACCCTCTCAACTAGACCTCCTGCCCAATTACACATATGTACTTAAAGAAGAGAGGAGCTTTACTGGGGCCCAAAGATCTGGTGGCGAAACCATCTCACACTGCCATGAGGAAGAACATTGCGGCTAACAGCCCAACCAACTTTCCAGCACCGATGCAGCTGCAATGCAGCCCTGAGATGAGGGAATACACATTCCCTTACTTTGAGAAGATCTCTATGACCCCCCACCGCACGCTGCCAAGTAAAGTTCTTGAAGAACAGGCCACCAGGTGGAAGCCATGCTGGAACGGCAGACCCTGGAAGTGGCTGGCCATGAAAACCCCTGGGGGCCATAATGGGGATCTTTTGGAGCTTCCCCAATGGAAGTGCCATTCATTCCAGGGAAGATTTTCCCCACTGCAGCAGTCTCTAATTTGGAGACGGCTAGCTTAGGGGTCTGCAGCTTGGATCCAATCTGCCCTAAGCTTGTAGAACAGGCTGGAATGTCAGAAGTTGGACAGATCTGGTGCTGGCTGAGGGCCCACATCTAGAGGGTCCAGGTATTTGGCCAATCCTCTTAGAACTCAATCCTATTCAACTTTCCAGTGCTGGTGCAGCTGCAATGAAGCCCTGAGGAAAGGGAACATATGTTCCTTTACCTGGAGAGGGTCTCCATGACTGCTCCCCTACTGCAGGATGCATAGTGAAGGGCCATGTGGGGCTCCGTGCAGAGCTTTGTCACAGGGCTCCTCGTAACCTTTTGCCAACTTTGAGACCTCCCACTTCCTACTGCAGTCTGCTATGCTGCCCTAAAGCTGCTTCTAAGGGTTGACGGCAGTCAAGGGTACTGACTTGCGTTCAACATGGGGGGGCGTAGCCACGCCCCTTGACGCAACCATGCCCCTTGATGCACCCAACATCATGATATCACAGTGTCGTGACGTCATGACGTTGGGGGTGTGGAAGGCCTGCGTGTTCCCCCCATAATGGGCCTTCTCTCATCACACTGACACTTGGCCACCCCCAAGGTTCGTGGTTGTCTTCTCCTTGCCCCAGCAGTCCCTGGCTCCTTGGCCTCCCCATCACCCTGTCATCATTACAAGCACGCAGCCATCACTCCATCAGTGTGGCCACCTCATAGCTCTACTTCTCCCCCCCCCGACCCCACCACCAGGCTGGCACTGTCACTGTGGCAATCCCACGGCCTTCCTCCCCGCACCATGATAACCCCAGGACAGCATTCACAGAGCTTGCAGTCGCGCTGGCAGCTGGGGCCGAGGCTGTGCAGTTAGCGCTGCAGCACGTCGGTGAGGAGGTCACAGGCGGAGAGCTGCACCGAGTCCTAGTCCAGTGCCTGGCACGCCTGCACCACCGACCCGCACAACAGCCACCGCGAATAGCTCTCACCCATCCTCCCCTCACTGTGCCATTGCTGCTGGGCCCTGAGAGAGCCAGCGAGCAGCCATGGCCAGGGGCGGGGAAGAGGGAAGGGAGGCGGCACTGGCCTCTGACACCGGAGACTCCTCAGCCGCCGCTGCCATCCTGGGGTTGCCTTGGCAGCCCAGCAGCCTGCACATGCTGAGCCCAGAGCGCGTCAATGGGGAGTCGCCGCTCCGCCCCCACCCCCTCGATTGTTCCAGCATCTCCTATCCAGGCAGAACAAGGAAAAGAGACCAGAAGGGAACTTGGGTGGGAACGTTTTGCCGGCGGCTTCCCCCTGCCCTGCTGCATGCTTGCGCTTGGCTCCGCTCTTTGGGGGGCGCATGCAGCGGTGTCATCCTCAAATGACGTTCTGGAATGCTAGGCGGGACTTACCGCTTGATTGACAGGCTGTCCGTGACGTGTCGCTGCCTGCCTGCCTGCCTGGTGCGCAGGCTCCCTCCGGTTGGCGCATCCCTCCGCTGCTTGCCCAGGCACCTGGCGTGCCCCCCAGGCAAGCGGGCACCCCCTCCGAAGCCAGGGGTGCCCGCACGGTGGGCGGGCAGGCAGCGACATGTCACAGACGGGCAGCCAATCAGGGGGTAAGTCCCGTCTAGCGTTCTGGAACGTTGTTTGAGGATGACACCACTGGGTGCGTGGGGAGCCAGATATTGGGGTGGCACAGCCATACCTAGAGAATATTGGGAGGGCTGCTGGCCAACGTGCCACACCCAACTTGGCGCTACTGATGGCAGTGGCGTTCCTACAGGGGGGAAAAAACGCCAGGTGTTGCAGGAACCTGAATGCCTGTGTAACGCAGCCTCTCCTCCTCGCCTCCAGAGTCACTTGTGACTCAGAGAGCAAAGCATCCCAAGCAGTTATCTGAGCCATGAATGGCTCTGGAGGCAAGGGAGAGGGGCTGCATTACACAGGAGTTCAGGTTCCTGCAAAACTTAGCTCTTTGCCCCCCCATAGGAAGGCCACTGGTTGGGGAACAATCCAGAATGGAGTGAGATGCGATGTGGGAGGCTGAAGCGAGAAGGGAGGGTCAGCAAAAATCAGGATGGGCCATTGCCCAAGCAGTAGCACCTTCTACTTACCCAAGGGCACCTTTGAATCCAAGGCATCTGATTAGAGGCATTGATCTCATAGAAATAATTCATAGTGGTCTATTCTCTTCCTTCACAGGAGGTCTCAATCTTCCTTGAAGAAACAAAAATCCTCCACCCTTTGTAAAGGTGAATCGACTTCCTTTTTCCAATGCTATTAAGCAATCTCCTCATTGACACCGTTCAGTTTTCCTGAGCAGTAAATCATAGGAACATGAGTGTGCATTGCTTGCACATCCCACCACTATGCTATTGATCGTTCAGAGTGTCACCCCTACATAATTATCAACAGGAATGAGCAGATCGCTGAAAATTCTGCCGTATGCCACCAGCACAGATCAATGCGCAGACAGGGTAAGGCTGGATGGTTCTTCACGTGGAGATATGCTCCAAGTTCTTTGTGCTCTATTACTTGCTGCTCAGCCTTGGAGAAAGCTACTCAAATGTGGGCCTCATTGTATACATACTTAAACAGGTCCGCATTCACCTAATAATAAGGTCTCAAAAATGGCTGACTTAGGAATTGTCAGGGTGCGAATATGAATAGAGCCATGCTGGTGAATTTCACACATAGGAAGAGTGGTGTAGCTACCTATGTGGTGTGGGGGTATTAGCTCTGATACATGGAAATGAGAACTGACGCATAATGATTTTTTAAAAATTGTGATTTTTACAGAAAAAGTTGTATTTTCAGTTTTTTAGTTTTTTAGCCATAGCTTTTGATAGAATAAAGATATGACACTCTGGTTTTTTCATTGAATTCCTTGTGAAATTCCACATTCAATGGTATATAACATGATGGTATTATTTAGTAAAACTGCGATATTTTTTTTTTTAACAATCGCGATTTTTACATTAAAAGTTTAATTTTGGGGGTTTAGGGTTTTGGCCATAACTTTTGATAGAATGAAGATATGACACTCCAGTTTTTTCATTGAATTCTGGGTGAAATTCTGCATCCAATGCAGAATTCATGCTCATCCATATATAGCATGATGGAATTATCTTTTAAAACCATGATTTTAACAATTTTAGCCCCTGGTGATGTCACCCCCCCATGTGCATCACCTGGTGTGGCCCGCCCCCTGCCCCCCATAGCAACACCACTGACTAGAGTGATGGTCATTTTCCTTTTCTGATAATGGTTTTGAGTGACAGAGCTCCCTCCTGGCAATCACCGGGCTTTTCTTCCACAATGCCCTGGATGCTGCATTAGCTTGGAGGGGCGGGGCAGGGGGAATAGCATGAAAACGTGACTGCCACCATGTCTCCCTCCTCTCGGCAATGCCCTGGTCCGATGGCACTGAATGCAAATGCTGGCCACTAGGATGATCTTTGTCACTCTTTTTCCATTTTAAAAACAGTTTAAACAAGGGGGGAGTAGCTTTGCTGCTGAGCTACTGGTAGGCCTTTGAGGGTGCAACCCAAAGTCGCAGATGAGCCAGCGCAGGCCTGCTGCTCCGGTTCACAAATGTAGCAGACAGCATGTTTGTGTCAACTGGGCTGGGCCAGTGCAGAGGCCCATGCCTGCTCGGGAGAGCCAAATCTATAGCCTTATGGGGGTGACTGGGGCTTGACATGGAGGAAGGGGAAAAATAGCTCCTTATCCCAAGGGGACTTCCAGCTGCCTCTTAACTAGCACTGATACAGGGCAGGACACTGTGGCCTGCCTGTTCCAGCGTAGGTTCGGATTAGTCTGCCTGACCGCAACCCTATATGCCAGTGGTTCCCAAATTGTGGGTTGGGACTCACCAGTGGGTCACAAACCAATGCCAGGTGGGTCACGAAGCACCTAGAGCAGTCATATTGACAATACGGGAAGATGGGATGCTGGAAAGGGGAAGGACTGTGTGGTTGTTTTGCTTGTGCCAAGGTTGTAAATAGGGGTTTTTTTTCCCTTTCTGATTCACTTTGCTGTTTGAAAATGTCTGAGAAATAACCCAACTTACTGCTGCATTCTCAGGAAAGCAGCAGGCTCCGGCGTCACAATGATGGCACTTCCGGCCGTGACATTGCTTCCGGTGGGTCCTGGACAGACTGTCGTGCAAAAACGTGGGTTCCACTGCTACAAAGTTTGTGAATCACTGCTATACACACTTACCTGGGAGTACGCCCCATTGATTACAATGAGATTTACTTCTGAGTGGATATGGCTAGGCTTGGGCTCTCCCTCTTTTTCAAAAATGGGAATTTGTTATGAAATAAATGGTACTACCAACAAAGCACATCTTAAACAAATCAGATTTTGTTTTTGAGCACAATTGGAACAACAGCACACAAAATGTCTTGCAGCTTTACTTCCCATTGTAAAGCAAATAATCATAGTACAATGTAAACAATCCAATGAACAACTAGTAAAGGGAGCCCATGAGAAAATGGAGCACACAGTGTTTGATGTGAAAAACTCGAAATACTACCATCCAAGTACGCTGTTTGGCCCATCAAGAAAATGGCGTATTTGCCAAGCAAAACGCTATTCAAAAAAATAAACATACAATATGTGCATTGCTTACTTTATCTGCAGAACTAATTTAATTGAAAGCTCACCAACTAATCAAACATGACTGATGGATTTTATACTTTTCATTATGTACCGCAGCCTCTTTTATTAATGTTTATGTATTAATAATCTTTTGGTGTAACAACACCAAAAATGGAGGTAGTTGGTCAAAATGTAGGAGGCATAAAATTTATTGGGCATGATCCTTTCCTGTTCAGGCACAACGCAAACCCACAGAAAGATACCCCTAGGACATAACAGAGCCCTAGGCTAGGGAATAGAAAGTCTGTGGGTGCCTTTCAATTCCACCTCCAGCCCCTGCTCAATCAATGTTCTTTGACTGTGCAGCGGAAAGGCAGGCTGGATACAGACATGAGACAGAAGTACAAGACTCTCATTCCTTGAAAAAGGCTGGTGTGTACACCAAAGAAAAATGTCAAAAATTGGGTTCTGTTATGCTCCTCTGCGTTGATCCTCTGCCTGCAGGTGCACATTATGTTTGTCATATTTTGGAACACATCCTCTAAACACTGCGCAAATGATAGGCTGTACCCAAAGAAAGTTAGTAGTGAATAATAGTGCATGTCTACGCAGATTTTAGCCCCATTGAGTGGGACTTACTTCCAGGTAATTGTACATATGATTGCAGCCTTTGTCTCATTGAAATTAAAGAGACTTCAATTAGTCACGACTAACTTGTCTTATTGATTTCAATGGGCACCAGAGGTGTAGCAGGGGGTGACAAGTGCAATGGGCGCTGGCAGCGGCGAGGTGCTGCTGCGCTGAACAACCCACACCCTTTTGGGGGTCCCCGCCCTCCCTTGCCCTTGTATCACTCCTTAATGGAGAGATTCTGGGCACAGGGAGGCGTGGCTGGGTGACACACAGGGGTGGGGCGATGCGCTAGGGGCGTGGTGACATTTCCCCAGTCCTGGGCACGCTCGGAGCCTCGTACGGCTCTGATGAGCCCAGGTGCACCTAAGATCCAGAAAATTCCTCTCCATCCTCTACCGGCACTGCCTCACTTACTCCCATCCTCTTACCGCCAGTCAGGTTGGTGGCAGCAATGGTGGCAGTGTCACTGCCAAAAATTCTGCTCAGAAGGAGGCATTCTGCTTTGCTACCATCTTCCTTGCAGATCACTTTGAATAAAACAGGAAGCATGCAACACACTGGGAATGATCCAAAAAGGTTAGATAACAGGAGATGACATGACATCATTTTCTTGAAGCCATGGGTATACTAAAATGGCTGACTCAGATCATTCCCGCCAAGGAGGAGGATTGCCGCGAATTCACGAATAAAAATCTCCCTGCATGTGTGTAAAAGTTAATATCAACCTCTTTAAGCATGCCTGCGTGTTCTGCATACGGGTGTGCAAATCGCTGTACGAAAAATGGGATTTAATTTCCACTGAAAGGTTCATGTATTCACATTACATCGGTTCAATAAAACTACCGTTCAGTGAGTGCATTATTTTTGAAGCTGTGTAATTTCTTGTTGTTCCTAGCAGTCTTATTCACCATTTTCTGACACCCACTGTTAATGGTCTAGAAGGTAAAAAAAAAAAATTTCCCCCTTCTTTCCCCCCCCTTCCCATTTACACTTTTTTTTCCTGCCTTCCATTTTCTACTGTAATATTTTCAAAATTCTGAACATTAACAGAATTTGTTTTAGGGGTGGGGGGTGAGTGTTGAAGTTTTAAAAAAATACTCTTAATAGTCTAGAAGTAAAAAAGAATTACTCTCATATTGACAACTACTTGTGTTATGAAGAGATTTAAATGTTCTTTTCCTATATATTTATCTAATTTTTGCCCACCCTCCCCTTTTTTTCTTTCCTTCCCATTCACACTTTATTTCTGCTTGTGTAGATTTCCATAAAGTCTGTCAAAATAGTGCAATCTGAGTTAAAATAGACAGCATTTCGTCCGGTATGTTCAGTAATATAATTATGAGGAATTTAACCTTGTAATTGCATATTAACTCATAATAGGGTTACCAATAATGTTTCTACACAATCACACGTTTTTATTTTTGTAAGTTTTTATTTCAGGAGTAAACTATTCAGTCCTAAACAGTACGAGCAAAGCAATCTGAAGTGCTTGGAATAAGGATTGTTTTGAGTACGCCAACAAGGCTGCTAAGCCCGCCCCCTGGCTTCATTTGGCTCCTATTAATTCTCAAGGCATGTCCTCTCCAGTAATCTAACCTTCTTGGAATGATCCCAGTGCATTCACACTTCCTGTTTTATTTAAAGGGACTGCACAAGAAAGGACTGATGTTAGGAGGGTAGGGGTTGGCCCAATCTTCTTCCTCTCACTAAAATGTGATCGGAGTGGATCTATCTCTGGCAGGCTGAAGCGAGGAGGCAATAGCAGACAAGGATAGCAGACAAGGTTTCAAGGATACCCTTGAAGCAAGTCTGTTTGCAGTTCTCCACAACCTACTTCTTGACGTGAGCTGCATTGTTTGTGTCATCTATGGACCAGCCTTTATTTCAATGACTGACCATCATGACTAACCTTCTTTGGATGAAGCATATTTCATTGTTATTGAAAGGATATATTTGACTTGTCCAGAAAAAACAAAATAGTTGCATACAATGGAGAAGAAAGATACAGGAGAAAAATGCAAAAGAAGAACTCAGTTCTCTATCCTTCTGTTACAGGCAGGGGGTTGGAGTAGATGACCTTGTAGGTCCCTTCCAACTCTATGGTTCTATGATTCTTTTAGCATAGTAGCTGGCTTTTTCTGTACTGAGAGCATTATGTTGCCCAGTTTGCTTTTAGAGATGGTCATATCTCCTTTAGCTGATTCCTCTAGCTGGATTCTTGAAGACTTTAACAGCTACATACTACAGAGTGTCCAAAGGTTCAATGTTTCAGACCCATCTGTGTCTGATGTTACTTTTCCACACCACTGATGCTTGAGGAATATCTAAGTATTTTTACGGACACGAGAAGCCAACAATAAAGAAGGTCGAGAATTTTTGATGAGAACAGCTGGACTGTTCTGTGGTTTGTTTTAAGAGAACAAAACATTTAAAAAAGAAAGGCTTGCAGGGCGCATCTGCAGGGGATTTCTCCTGCTAGGAATGTAAAATACTTGTGCCAAATTTGAATGGTATTGACAATATTATGCAGGAGAGTTAGGCATTGTCCTGGAGCAGTGGGTAGTGTCTGCCTGTTGTATGAATGGGTGTGCGTGCACAGGCTCTTCATGGGTCCAAATGGTCCGTGGGTGGTGGGTTACGGAATGCCTTTAGATGTTGCATGTGCTCAGCCTTGCATTGCCACCTTAAGAACATAAGAAGAGCCCCGCTGGATCAGGCCGAAGGTCTATCTTGTCCAGCTTCCTGTATCTCATAGTGACCCACCAGATGCCTTGGGGAGCATACAAGACAACAAGATACCTGCATCCTCCCCTGATTCTGGCATTCTGATGTAGCTTATTTCTAAAGTATGGAGGTTGCACTACCTATCATGGCCTGTAGCTGGTGATAGACTTTTCCTCCAGAAATCTGTCCAATCCCCTTTTAAAGGCACCTAGGCCAGATGCCAGTACCACCTCCTGTGGCAAGAAGTTCCACAGATTAATTACATGTTGGGTAAAAAAAGTATTTCCTTTTATCTGTTCTAACTCTCCCAACACTCAAGTTTGGTGGATGTCCTCTGGGTCTCGAGCTGTGAGAGACGGAAAGAAACAGCCCTCTATCCACTCTATCCATCCCATGCATAATTTTATATGTCTCAATCATGTTCCCCCAACCTTTGATGACTGATTCCTCTGAAACTGTTGGTTAAGGTTGCTATTTATCTCCCATGCAGCTAGAGGAGAGATGATAGTAGCATTGTGCTAAAAATTTTTCTCTTTTTGAATATATCCCAAGAATATCAAACCAGGGACTTATAGGCAGTGGTGTCATTCAAATGATTTAGGAACAGGAACTCACTTTTGATCGACACTTGTCTTGATTGGATTGGCACCTGGAACCAGCCACGGAGCCTGTTAGGATCCGGAACGCCCGTTCTGGTCCGTTCTCCCTGAATGACATCACTGCTTATAGGATCTATGTCACTCCTCTCTTGCAAAGCCATAAAGCTTCTTCAGAGAATGTAGAATATATCTATTCCTCCATCATTTCTCCCCAAAGGGGGACCAACTTGTTTTTCAACTTGTGTACACATGACAAATAGACATGTATGTGACCCAGTGGTGTCATTCAAATGATTTAGGAACAGGAACTCACTATTGAGTTCAAATTCAAATGTTGGGGGGCGGGGGAAACCTGGAAGCAGCCACGGAGCCCGTTAGGATCCGGAACGCTCGTTCTGGTCCATTCCCCCTGAATGACATCACTGATGTGACCCCCCCCGCCCCCGCACATAGCATACGAAGGGTATGTATTTTGCATCCTACATCATTCTTTGTTCCATCCTCCAACTGTGCAGGGAAAGATGGCAGGTGTGAAGCACCAGTGAGTATTGCATTAGCAATTGATACAAGAGAGTGCCATTTGAGAGGCATTCTTATTGGAATTCAGTGTCTCCCATGCCCTGCCCACTCCTTCTAAGAACTCACAGTTTTGTAATATGGCTCTTGCCCTTTAAAGAGAGATCTGTTCTTTAGTTCATAAAAGAAATCATAATTAGCCATTCAGATCTCATTTGCTAAAATGTCTTCCGTCAACACAGAAATCATTCCCATTCACAATAAAAAAAAATCACCCCCCCAAATGCAACACACACACACACACACACACACACACACACACGACTGCAAAACTGTTTGATCCGCCAAAACAATTTGGGTGCTGGCTTATGTCATTGTCTAGCAGTTTTTTCTGGAGTTCATTTATTCATATGCCATTCAAGACATCATTTCATCCCCGTCGCTCTCTATAGGGTGTCTGTTTGGGTATCTTAATTTCCATGTAGCTTGAATTGTTTAGTATCTTCTCATCTCTGGAAAGGAACTGTGGAACGAATCTTGATGCCTGTCAAATAACTGGATTGTTCTGACATCTTGCATATCTTACCAGTATATTCCACACAAAGGAGTAATTGCATGGCTTAGCCAAGGATATAGTTGTTAGTGAACTATGAACCTTATCCTTCGTTTCCTAAAAACACTGCATATTCTTGATGCATAATTGAGCAATACAAAAGATTGCATCTCCTCCCTCCTGCCTGCACAAATAATTCTGTTATTCTTCCTGGAAATGTATATACTGATTGCCAAATCCCAGTGCAAAACGACTGGTTCTGAAATTTGCTTAGAAAGTAAAAGCTGGATTAATGTTATACAAATTAAATATTTAGGTGTCTGTCATTCCAGGAAGTCCCAGATATGGCTTTCTTTTTATTGTGCTTTTCAGTGGCATACGAATACCGCAAACGAAAGGTAAAATATTATAAATCTTAGCAGGCATTTCTTTGTATACTTTTCTGTCCTGTATGACATTTGCTTATCTTAACTTTCAAATACAGACAAGGAAAGCATTATTGTACATTATCTTGGCAATGTGTTGTACCAGTCCTGTTTACTGAGATAAAGGGGTGTGTGGGAGCACCAAGCACAAGGGGACAATCTACTGGTGGACAGGAGAGTTACTTAATATCTCCCACACCAGTGTTTCCCAAACTGTGGGTTGCGACCCACTAGTGGGTCATGAGCTGATTTTTGATGGGTTGCAGAAAGTTTCTGAAACATTGGGGAAAAAACCAACTACCACACAGCTGTTAAAAATATCCTTGCTTGGTTTGCAGAAGAAACTCATTAGCTGGAATGCTAACCTGTGTTATGAGGTAATCTTTATACCCCCACATTTTCCAATTTTCTGCTGTAATTGGTGTGCTGTAGTTCAGTGGTGCTCAAGCACCGGGACCCACTTTTTAGAATGTCAACCTGTCTGGGACCCCCCAGAAGTCATGTCAGGGCCTGAACTGCTGTCATTGTGACACCAGAGCCTGCTGCTTCCCTGAGAACGCAGCAGTAAGTTAGGTTATTTCTCAGCCATTTTCCAATAGCAAAGTGAATCAGAAAGAGGGGGGGAAAAAGCCTATTTATAACCTTGACACAAACAAAACAAGCACATAGCCCTCCTCCTTTCCACCATCTCATCTTCCCATATTTTCAATACAGATGCTCTAGGTCAGTGGTGTCATTCAAATGATTTAGGAACAGGAACTCACTTTTGATTGGCACTTGTCGGGAACCCAGAACCAGCCACGGAGCCCGTTAGGATCCGGAACGCCCGTTCTGGTCTGTTCCCCCTGGATGACATCACTGCTCTAGGTGCTTCACAACCCACTTGAAATTGGCTCATGACCCACTGTTGGGTCCCAACCCACAGTTTGGGAACCACTGCCGTCGGTCATGGGTGAACCCAGTTTCTGCCTTTTATCTGGCCTCGAAGTCCCTAACTGCACCCTGGAATTACTGCAAAGGTTTAGAAGAAGGTTTGAACTCCATTTCTAGGGAAAGTCAAACAAATGCCCCCACACACATACTATGTGTAAGGTCTCTAGCAGCCTCATTTGTTTATTTATTTGTGTATTAAAATATGTATTTATAAAATATTATTTCTTTCTAGTGTTCTTTTTCTTTTGTCTAGGGGTCATAACAGATTGTGCTAAAAGTTTTGGGAAACAGTTTTGGTCCAACACTAAACAATCTTCCCTTCCAGGTGGTCAAATAGCAGGTGGGTTTTTTTTTCTAGCTGGATTTACTTCTAGTTTCAGAACCTGCAGCAATTTTTTTTAAAAAAACTTCCATCATGGGGAAGATAGTTATAAGGCAGAATTGGGGTGGAGAGTCAACACCCCACCACTACTGGACACTACCTACTTTTGCACTACCTTTGCAAAAGCTCTTCCAGCCTCTGTAATAGCATTAGGAGATGAAAACAGTTTGGCTCTGAAGCATCTTGGCCATTAAAGGGAAATAACTTAAAGGATAATTTGTGCATTTGGAATGGAAGCCATCTGGAAATCCCCTCAATTTCTGGGTATCGACCCTCCTCTGGAAATCCCACTTGCCACGTCCCATGCCATTGCAGAACCTTCTTTTCCCTCAGCAATGGTTTTTGGGGGATTCCAGTGACTTCAGTCTGGAGGATGGCTTGAGGAAGGTACTTTGTCTAAAAATACTTCTGGGTGCCTCCCCATTTTTTCTTTTGTCCGCAAGAGCGGTTCTCAACCTTTGTGAACACCACGCCAGCACTCGGATCCGTTACGGACCACTGAGTAGCACACAGCTGCAGGAGGAAGTGGTGATGGCACAATGATGTAATTGCACCATTGCCAATGGTTCCCGAATTGGCCCGATTTTGGGCCAATCGGAGCCAAGGGAGGACAGGAACGCCCACGCAAAGCCAATGAAGCGAGGAGTGCACAGTGCTCCTCTTGAATAATAATATTATAATAATATTTGGTATTTATATACTGCCTTTCTTGGTCATCAGATTGCTCCTTTGACCTTAATTCAAGGCGGTTTTGCATAGGCAGGCATTTTTTAAACTGCAAGGGTTTTTACAAATCACAAACAAGGTTCTAATCTTATAAGAACAACTACATGCCGATGACACTTTCATCATCCAGTCCTTCTTTCTAGCCACACGATTGCCTTCCGCCGGCTGATAAACTGCTTCTTTGCTTTCACCAAAGAGCAGCTGGCCCAGCACAACTCCTCTCTCACAGGCAGCTGAGACAGCTCAGATCTTATCAGCCTCATTCTCGAGGTCTGCCGCACATGGAAGCTTCCGGTGTTCTTAGACTGGCAACCTTCAGATCTTATCTTCGGGCATTAACGTGGCTTTAACCCTCTCGACTAGACCTTCTGCCCTGGGACCAGCTGGGGCCAGCTAGTCTGCAGATCACCTCCCCATGCTTCTGCGAACCATGGGTTGGGAACTGCTTTTGGGAACTGGGAAATTCTTTTCCCGTGTCGTCTTTCAACAAGTCAATTCTGGAAACAGATTTTCAAAAGCAATCGTCCAGAGGAGTCATCATGCTCTAACAATTCAAACGTATGATTATCTTCTGAGCAATAAGTCCCGTGACATTCAGTGGGACTTACTTGCAGGGAAAAGTTCATAGATTGCAGCTTAAACAACTACAAATTCAAAAGTAAGGAGACATATTCAAATGCATGCAGGAATAAGGTTCAGTAAATATACTGTATTTCAGAATGGAATATTGTCAGCATTCAGAATTAGCACAAAGATTGCAGTTCCATTTGGCTCAACCTACAGGAACACAACACTGGGTTGCCCATCTGTTTAATTATCATTATTAAAATTTGGAATGTTTCAGCCGTACATTAGGCTACTTTGATCTCTTTTTTCAGTCTTGCGCAGAGTATAAGAACATAAGAAGAGCCCTGCTGGATCAGGCCAAAGGCCCATCTAGTCCAGCTTCCTGTATCTCACAGCGCCCAACAGGTGCCCCAGGAAGGCATGAGACAACAAGATCCTTTTGCCTTTTGCATCCTGTTGCTACTCCCTTGCACCCAGTGTCTGAAGTAGCTTACTACTAATGTAAAGAGGTTGCACAATCCATCATGGCCTATAGCCCACAATGGACTTTTCTTCCAGAAATCCATCCAATCCCCTCTTAAAGGCATCTAGGCCAGGTGCCATCACCACCTCCTGTGGCAAAGAGATTAACTACCCGCTGGGTGAAAAAGTATTTCCTTTTATCTGTTTTAACTCTCCCAACCCTCAGTTTTAGTAGATGTCCCCTGGTTCTGGTGTTTTGTGAGAAGGAAAAGAACATCCCTGTATTGACTCTATCCCTTCCATGCATAATTTTGTATGTCTCAATCATGTCCCCCCTCAGGCGCCTGTTTTCTAGGCTGAAGATCCCCAAACGCTGCAGTCTTTCTTCATAAGGGAGGTGCCCCAGCCCCGTAATCATTTTTGTCGCTCTCTTCTGCACCTTTTCCAGCTCCACTATGTCCTTTTTGAGGTGCGGCGACCAGAACTGTACACAATATTCCTTACCATTGATTTGTACAATGGCATGATATTTATTCTCAACCCCTTTTCTAATTACCCCAAGCGTGGAATTGGCCTTCTTAATTGCTGCTACACACTGGGTTGATACCTTCATTGAATTGTCCACCAGCACCCCAAGATCTCTCTCTTGAACTGTCACAGACAGCTCAGAACCCATTAGCCTATAGGTGAAGTTTTGGTTTTTTGCCCCAGTGTGCATCACTTTACACTTGTCTACATTGAAAGACATCTGCCATTTTGCTGCCCATTCCCCCAACTTGGAGAGATCCTTCTGGAGCTCTTCACAATCCCTTCTGGTCTTCACCACCCAGTTTTGTGTCATCCGCAAACTTGGCCACCTTGCTGCTTATCCCTGTCTCCAGGTCATTTATGAACAATATGAAGTGTTGGATGTGGATACAAATTGGTATTCACTAGGGTGGTTTCAGGCCATTTGTCTCTTGTCTCAAGCTGCAGAACGTGAATGGTTGGTTAAACAGAATTGCTGCACAGGTGACTCAAGGGCTGCAAAGAACATTTAAAGTGTTTCAGATATAATTTACATACTAGAAAACTCATAATCAGCAGAAGTGAACTCATATGAAGACCTATCTGCAGCAGTGCACAAATCATTATTATTTGCTTCCAACATTTATATTTGTATTGTTACATTTTTGGCCCATCTTTCTTCATGGTGGAGTTCAAGGCAATGAACCCAGAGCTCCCATCCAGACACTGCCCAGACTCAAACCTACTTAATTTCAGCAAGGCAGTCACAGTATGTGCCGGTAGACCTTAGCTTTGATTTCTCAGTCAATTAGCTTTCAAAGTGGCTTATGTGATCTCAACAAGAGGAAGGCTGTGGCTCAGTGGAAGAGCACCTGATTTGCACTCAGAAGGTCCCAGATTCAATCTGCAGGTAGGGCAGAGAAAAGTTCCTGTCTGAAAACCTGGACAGCTACTGCCACTCTTTGTTAGTTCTGATCTAGATGGACCAATCGTTTGATTCGCTATAAGGCAGCAGTTCCCAAACCCACCTTGGTCACTGTGTCCTGTTGTGGTTGTGCAGCACCCACATCCTTATCTCATGGGAATACAGTGAGATCTTGCAACAGGTCACACGATCCTAGCTGGCCAAGATGTTGGTGTTTGGGCAGACAAGAGAAAGGAGCTGCCAGGGACATGCTGCAGCACCCCTGAGTGCACTGTGGCACCCAAGGGCACCTGAGCACACAGATTGGGAACCACTGATATAAGGTAAGTGCCTTTGATCTTATGATAAATCAAACTACAACAGTAAAATAAAACAAATTTAAGAGCACAGTCCTCACCTGGAGTTAGGCCTGCACAGTTAGGCCAGCAAAGTTTGGCTGGCTCAAGGGACACCATAACATATGTTTTTTGACTCTCTGACTCTCTGAGTCAGAGAGGCCAACACACAGACATGCATCCTCCTCCCTGACTCCGAGAGTACTCCAAATGTGCTTTACTGTGGCCAAACTTTGGTGGCCCAACAGTGCCGGCCTAACTCCAGGTTAGTACTGTGCCCTAAAAGAGCACAGAATGGTAAACCCACAGAAATAGCATCAATATAGCAAGAGATAAAACTCTGAGCGCAATCCTAACCTGAAGTTAGGCTGGCACAGTTAGGCCAGCAAAGTTTGATCAGTGGCACAAGGGCCAATGTAAAGCATATTTGGACCACTCTTGGAGTCAGAGAGGCCAGCACACAGATATGCACCATCCTCCCTAACTCCAAGAGTGGTCCAAGCATACTTTATGGTGTCACTTTTGCCAGCCAAACTTTGCTGGCCTCTGTGGCGGCTTATCTCCTGGTTAGGATTGCGCTCTCTGTCAAATAAATCAATAGAAGGAGAATAAATAAAAGTTACTGAATAAAATCAACTATTACAAGTTCTTTCAGTCTTTGTGGCTATTATAAACAAAAGCTATTGATTCATTTTAACAATATGGGTATATATCCTCTCAAATTTACAATTGTGACGTCTCTCAGTGAATTTAATGCTCAACCTGTGACCTAAGGATGAACGTCTTAATATTTCAAAATGGGTCCTTTGTTGTCCAATCCCACAATCACCTTGATTAAATTCTAACAGCCAACCTTCCTTTCTTTTTGTAAACAATCATGGATCAATTTCAATCAACAATATTTTGTCTTACTCATGCGAGAATCAATCAATGCACATATCCAGTGATTTAGTTTTCCATGGTAAATTAAGGTAGTATGTAGACTTTATCGGTGTTCCTAGACATTATTCTTCCCACTTCCTCAGTTATGCAACTGGTGTAACAGGAATCCTGACAGAACTCCTAAGGCCATGCAATACACTATAGGGCTACATTCTGTATTCCCGAAACACATGAAGTGAATCTTTTACTTATGTAGTATGCATCATGGACATGTATTAAACAACTGCAATTAGTCTCAACTTTGCAACTGTTTCCCTGTGTTTCACAGGAAAAAATAGTGTGCATCTGATGATGCCATAATTTGGCCTTTCAGCATGAAGCTGTTAAAATTGTGACGTGTGAGGTGGGTGTTATATATGTGATAAATGGGGGATGATGTTAAAACCAAGTCAGGGGGAACTCACAACCTACCCTGTTTGGTAATGTTCAAAACATCACCACAGTTCTTTCAGTACCACTGCGATGAGTTTCTAAAATTCCACCTGCTTTCATCACATGTAAGGAAATTCCTTTTTAATGAGAATAGGAAAGAGACCAGGGCTGTATTAACCACTAGGCAATATTCCGGCGGGGGCTGAAGACCTTTTTATTCCAACAAGCTTTTAATTGTTGACAGGCTGGCTGGTTTTTATATTCTTTTTTGGGATCCACGGGGCTGGCTGTTAAATTTTAAATTTTAATTATCTCAATTTTTGTTTTTAACTATTGTTTTTAACTGTTAAATATTGGGTGCCTTTGGGCAGAAAGGCGGGGTATAAATTAAATAAATAATAAAAAATAAATAATAATAGGCTGAGTAGGCTGAAGCCTATGGCCCCACAGGGACCATAAAGCTGGCATGCCTGAGCATCAGCCTAATGCACAAGTCTCCAGATCTGCCCACCAGGGACTGCCCATTTGCCCACAAACCCTACAGCTGGAGGCAAGGCAAGGCTTGCTGAGCGCGCCAAGAACTACATGGGGCAAGCCCCACCTCCAGGAATTGAGCTGGGCTGCACATGGAGGCTGCATAGCAAGGGAGCTTCCATGCAAGAAGAGTTTCAGAGGGGTCCAAAATACCTGAAAGCCTAGGTGCCCGGCCATGGGTTAAGACGGCCCTGAAAGGGATTCTTACAAAAACCTGCCATATCCTTCCCTGCTATGGACTCTTTCACCAATCAGCCGTTACCACTGTACTAAAAATATTTTTCCAGTAACCTAGTTAAGGACACACATGGGATCGCACAACTCAATATGAAATTGTACCAACAATTTTTAAGAAAATAATAAACGTGGCTTTATTTGTTTAGATGTTCCATTGCTTAGTGCAGGGGTGTCGAACTCCTTTCATATGGTGGTCCAAATAGCATTCATGGTACCTGCTGAGGGCTGGAAGTAACATCAGTAAGCAGGAAGTGACATCATTTAGTCGAAGATTTAGTCTAGAGGGTTAATGCCTCCGTTTGCCTGAAGATAAGAGCTGAAGAGCTGAAGGTCGCCAGTTCGGGACAGCCGGAAGTCTCTGTGAGCGGCAGCCCTCGTTAATTGCAGCTGATTAACAGCTGAGCTTCGGCTGCCTTGTGTGAGGGGGAGTTGTGCCGAAGTTCAGCCGCTTCTCTGGTGGGAGCAGGGAAGCCATTTATCAGCCAGCAAGAAGACAAACGGGTGGCCAGAAAGAAGGACTAAATCCAGAAAGATCCATCTGTATGTGTGTAGTTCTTGAAAGATAGAACATTTCTGTATAAATTGTAAAAACCTTCGGGTTTCTGAATAAAGTCTGCCCATGTAAACCGCCTTGAGTTATAGTGATTAGAGAAATCTGGTGACCTAAGAAAGGCGGTATATAAATCCTATTATTATTATTATTATTATTATTATTATTATTATTATTATTATTA
>JAJKFI010000001.1:42074948-42099090 GCA_029204185.1 Lerista edwardsae | reverse complement strand
TATTATTATTATTATTATTATTATTATTATTATTATTATTATTATTATTATTAAACAGATGATGGACAGAAATAAGCACTTTGTTCTCACATAGAAACTCATTAGCTGCAAATGACAGAAGAGCCAATATGCAGATCTTGTTCATAATTTCAAGATATGAGAGAGCCCAATTATCACACTGGGAGAGGCCAATTATAACTGGATAAATTGCTTCTGGGAACCACAACCAGCCTATGTTTGGCACCCCTGGCTTAGAACATTAATATCAGCTCTCAGTAATGACTAGATCCTGTCAAGAATGACTAGATCCTGTGAGTATGTCAATTCAATAAGTCAGTGGTTCCTAAACTTGACACCCTTCTTTTGCACCATCTTCCTGGCTCTTCGGGTGCTACCATCTTGGATCGCATGAGCTCTCATTTGTATTACAGGCCTGCACCAAATGTGCAGTTTTAAGCTGTAGGAAATTACATCTGTGACTTCCAACCCATGTGGGATTTGCAACCCACATGCACTTCAATCTGGGAGGTCATCCATGGAAAAAGTCATGCCATGATTCCCTCCTCTGGCTCAGTTAGTCATCCTTTTGTGGTCTTCCTGTGTCTGCACATTTCCCAGCCGCATATGTTCACTGTAAGACATGTTAGTTTCTGCTGAGGGTTTCCCCTTTGGAGGGCAGTAAACGTCCTGGTCCTGCAGGTGATGTGGTGGGGAGGGTAGCACAGCAGTAGTTGCATACTGTTTTCCTGTGTCAGTGTGCACCACAATTCAGGCCGCAGTCCTTGGCATGATTGCAGCCTTGAATTTCATGCCAGAAAGTACGCTCAGGATTGCAGCATGATTTGTGGTTTCACTTCCAGTTGCATAGAGTGCACATGGAAGGCTACATAGAGCATGCATCACTCGTGCAGAAGCAAGCCCCCTGCCAATCCTTGGGGCTTGCTTCCATGCAAGTGGGTGGAGGATTGTGTTCCAAAGCAAGCACTTGGGGGCACTCACACATGCAGGTGCCACAGTCAAAAAAGCAAACAAAAGAGATTTCAATTGAAAAATAAGATTTTTATGAAAAAAATATATATATTATATTGAGTCCACAAGGCATTGGAGAGACGTATTGATTAGCTGTCAGCATCCTCCTCCAGTGCTTCCCTCTCATTCATGCTCCACAGCTACACCATATCATCTACATATTGCCCAGGAGGGAAGGGCCAAGCACAGGCCTTCAGAACTTTGGCCTAGGAGCAAGCACAGCCTCCCCATGCTCCTGAGAAAACAAGAAGCTGATGAACTCTGACAAAAAAGCCACTCTACCAGGGGATTGCAACCAGATTCACAGAGCCAAAGGTCAATAAAAGCTGTTTTTGCTTCTGTCTCCCACTTGCCACAAGCCTTGAAAAGTCTGAGAAAACAAAGAAAGGACAAACTCTGGTGAAGAAGGCCCCGCTAAGAGACAGCCTAGGACATGCCTCCTCTTGGAACTCAAAATTGAAGCCCATCAGTCAAAATCCAAGGATATCAAGCGACTGTGTAAATTTCTAACCATATGTGCCAAAGATGTTTTTAACTACATTAAGAAAACAACGTTCTCATTTTATACTAGTATGAGTAGACATCACAAGGTTTTGAGAACAATGTAGGGCCCAATCAGCGTTGTCATGCAGCCGGAACGCTGGGCCCAATCCTATCTGATTTTCCAGTGCTGATACAGCCCCCGCAGTAAGGGAACAAATGTTCCTTTACATTGAGAAGGCCCTCAGGATTGCCACCCCACTGCAGGATGCAGAACATACCCAGTTGGCATGGCTGTATCAGTGCTGGAAAGTTGGATAGGATTGGACCCGTAGTATGAATACGTGTGTTCTTATGGGTGTTCATTGTGTTAAAATACATCTCTGGCATTAGCATCTCATCTCATTTAGTCAGCTGCTCCGAAGCGATGAACATGAAATTGGGCGAACTCCGGAAGCTAGTGGAGGACAGGGAAGCCTGGCGTGCTGTGGTCCATGGGGTCGCGAATAGTCGGACACGACTTAGCGATTCAACAACAACAACAAACAAGATGCCCTCATACAATCTCCTTGCACTGATATATAAAACTGGATTCCTTGTATCAAAGAAATAATGCAGCAAAATTTGGTGGCAATTATTCCAACTTTTATGCCTACAAATTAGGACTTCGATGACAGCTGAAAAAGCTTACATCTGTTTGTGTTGATTCTGGGATGCATTCCTACATATGATTTTCTTGCAGATGGTTAGGCCTATAAACACCATTTGAAAAGGCACATCATGCAACAATTTGCATTTTTATTTTATGGCGGCTGGAAAAAAGGAGCCAAATGTTTCTAAGCACGACATAAAATCATGTTCTAATTATCAGTGAATAATTGGCCATTGTAATTTTTTTCCTAAAAAAACCTGCAACAAATTCTAATTAGTGTTTGCCAAAATTCTGGTTTCTTTTCAACTAATGTAAGCAGAGCATTAGTATCAAATTGGTGTGAAATCAGAATTAGCCATAGAGAAACTAATTTGTTTCTTTCTCAATCAGCTGTTTTGTGAGGTGGAAAGGGAGAGACAAATAGAAGAGCAACACTTCATTTTAACACACCAAGGCTCTCGTCCAAAGACTGAGACGTCAACAGTAGAGTAATAATTACTGAACTATTCAGTAAAAAGGGTTGTAACTTCAGAAGCCGGTAATTTGAGAAACTGGTGCAGAGATGGTGACTTTTCAGACAACTTCCAGTTGTCTTATTGAATAAGCCAACTTACTGAATAAGAAAAACTTTTTTCAGTTTTTATTTAATATGTGGTAATAGCAGCATAATTACTGTGTACTGCCTCTTTAAGAATCATCTGCAGCACAGAAGGCATCTCCTGATAATGCAGCAATTTATTGCTAACAACTTCTTGGAAAGGTCCAGTGCATAAATGGGTGAATGGGCCACTTTTTATTAACATATTATCACAGAGAGATACGTGTGAGACCTGCGGCAGTTAAAGAAATGATAGACCTGGGCCGAATAGCATTCATGGCTCCTGCTGCCTGGGGCAGGAAGTGACATCACTAAGCAGGAAGTGATGTCATTAAGCAGGTGATGGCCAGAAATAAGCACTTTGTTCTCACGTAGGAACTCTTTAGCTGCAAATGACAGAAAACATGCAAATCTTGATACTATTTTTTAAGATGTGGAAGAGCCCCATTATCACGGGGTCCGCCCTTTCAGTATTGCCACTTCTGCTGCGGCATCACTTTGCAGCTGAAAGGGCAGTCCGTGTGGTAATTGGGCTCTCTCAGCACCTCAGCAGCGTCTCCCTCTTGCCTCCCACTTGCTCTGCCCCTTACCCTGTGGTGTTCCTTGCCTTCTGAGGCCTCCTTCCCTCCCTCCCTCCCTCCAAGATCCTTGGCAGAAGTGGTACTACTGAAAGGGTGGTTCTGGGAGAGCCCAATTGTAATGGGGGGCAGATACACGCCTTTTGGGGGTGTGTGTGCTGCATCCAGCCTGCGGGTCTTATATTTGACACCCATGTGATAGACTGTAGTGCTGACACTAATTCACTGAAGGGGCATCATCCAATTGCTCAATTCCCTGGCCAGGCATTTCCACCCTGAATCCATACAGCGCCTCCTGGCGTGTCCTTATCATGGTCAACCCCAGTAACAGGACGAGGCAGCCAGACCACAGCAGACCACAAGCTGGAAAGCATTTGAGTTGGTCAGGGTACTCCAGGCTGGTCAGTCTCTTGCACTAGTGAGCAGCTGATGAGTGGCATGTAGGTTCCTGCCCTGCCTTTGCTGATCTCAGGATGCATACCAAAAGCCAACTTCGAGCCTTCGTGCCTGCACTAACCTGCAAGACAAAGTAAGCAGACAAGGAAAGAAAGAATGAAAAGGGGTCCCAACCCCAACCCCCAACAAAGGGTAAGCGAAAGAACTATCCACCAAAGGCCAATCAGGCAGGCAGAAAAATTCCTGCCCAACCCCTAATAGTGGCCAATTAGTCCACAGCAACGGGAGGGGATCCAAAATCATGCGCTCAGCAGGAACCACATGCAGAATGGCTGCTGTGCGAGGTCTGTCTAATCAACCAGTTCCACCTTGGCATCCAGTGGCCGCCAATGAAACGAAACAGGAAATCTCATGCCATGTGGAGGCTGGGCAAAAGACGATCCTCACATGAGGGTTCAGGATGGTTTGTGGCTCCTTTGAGGCAGGGGATGCTTTCTGCACAGCAAGGCTGGCAGTGTCATAAAGAAGCTGTAGGACCCCAAGGATTCTGAGATGTACAGCTTTCTCAAAGAGGTTCCCCCCCTTCTCAGACTATTCTCTTAATAACATATACTGAAAATGAAAGAAGCTGCTCAGGGAAAGGCCCAGCGTGCAGGAGAAGAGCTCCTTTTAAGTGAGGAGATGTCACCTGTTCCAGCTTTAAACATGAATCAGAAAGATGAACGGTTTGGTCCTCTGTGCCACCGAAAATAACTTGACACAAGCTGTTTTTTGTAGTGTAAAATCACCTTCAGTTGACTTGAAAGTTCACGGGGAAGCATTAGAAATTCAGCAAGCAACCTGGGAAAATGCTTTTAGGCCAGCATCTCCAGATTCCATTTTGCCCCTAAAAGAAATCCACTTTGAGTGACAATCAAAGACATGGATCAAAGGCAAGGATGAGAGTAGATGGCTTATTTGGACACCCGGTCAACTTTTCTGTATAAATTACATGCGGCATACAAACGAGGATCCATTTGCAAACGACACTAAGACGATTTCAACGAGTTTTTATCTTGATCAAGGAGCCCTATTTCGGGGGCTGGCATTGGGTGCATTTAAAATTTGCTCATCACAAGCATGCAAGAAGTCTCACTGCATGTGGAACTGTTCCAGGGAAATCCTGCTGAGAGGCTAGCCGCAATCCTCCCATCATTTCAAAGGACCTTGTTCAAAGCAGCTGCAAATCACCAGCAATTTCCCCCTCTCTGCTGGTCTCAATGGTTTGGAATTAAGAGCCATAAAAGGGCAAGTCACAAGCCTCTGGGGTCAGGTTCCCTGTTCAACTTGACACATGAATGCAACTTTCTGTCTCCATTAGTAAAGGAAAAGACAGTTTGTTTGTTGCGCTAATTCAGGTAAATGTACCAGAAGATATAAAAGATGTATTTTGGTATTAACTTGAGGGCTTTTTTTTTCTTTTTGCCAGAGCCCTGAGAACCACTTGGCATAGAACTGAGGAGAGTGAAGGAGTGGGGATAGGATCCTGGCTCACATTGGTGCTGCTGGGATCTCCCTCCTGCTCTCCCCCTCCATGTGCAGACACTTACCTGTTCCCCTCCCCGCCTTATTTATCCCTCTGGCCATCCCTTACACCAGCTTACCTGCACTCAGGACCAGCCTTAAGCCAAAGCAGGCTACGTCATCACACTGGGCCCCACGCTTTGGGGGCCGGTGCTTTGGTGCGGTTTACGGATCACTTGCTGCTGCAGTCAGGATCTCTGTGGGCTGTAAACCAGTGGGGTAAGTGGGGCGGTTGCTCAATGGGCTGTCCCACTTGGCCCTGTCTCCAAACGGCCCAAAATGAGCCTCCCGGAAGCGGTTGGTGCTGATGTCATCACGTCACTGCCAGCTATTTCAGGGGGCCGCACTTTGTGTGTGGCACCACAAGCGCTCCTCTTCCCATGGTGAATGGGGAGCCCATGGGGAGCCCAGACCCACACTGGGCCTTGCAGCTTTTGGGGTCGGCCCTGCCTGCACTCCAGCCTCGGCAGTGGGCTACCAGCACCACTGCTGTTTGCGGCAGCATTTCTGAAGTGGCCACTGCCAGCATGCACAGTGCGCCACTGTATGCAGAGCGGTGTTTCGCTGTCATAAAGCTCTAGTTGGGATGGGATTTAAAGCTGGAAGGTAGGAGGGACTTGAGAAAAAAAAATTCAAAACCCTGAGCTGAGTGGGCAGAAGGCTCAGGAGTGATTTTAGATAATTTCCACAGCTATGAGTAGCTCTCGAATGACCTTCTATCATGTTTGCCTCTAGACTAGTGGGCAGCTGCAGTTCAGAGTGAGGAGCCAAGTCAGAGTCAACAAATGTATATAGGAAGGTGGGAGCCTATTGGCTCCTTGTGTCACCTGAGGTTTGCAGGGAGCTGCAGTTCCTCTCTCCAACCAACAGGGGCAGTGTTGCAGCAGCACTGCTGAGATCAGCCTTGCAGTTTCCATCATGGCACATAAGCCACCTGGATCGTGTGGCCAGAGGCCCTAGTTCGAGATCTTGAGGCGGGGCAGATTTCCTCTTAAGAACACACAGGCAAACCTCTCCAGACACTGGAAGCAATCATAGAATGGTTCAGAAAGACTTCTGGAGCTGCATATGTCATGTGCATGTTAAGGAGTTTAGCTATCCCAGCATCATTCTGTCGTGCTGGAGTTTCTTTGAGCAATCAAGGAAAGTTTGGGAGCCTGACTGTGGCTCCCACAATCATGGGATTGTGGAGGCAATCAAATGGGGGCAGGTGGTGTGGACTGAGGGTTGAGCTGCTGGTACTGCCTGAAGCTAAGCAGCAGAATCAGCGGCTTATTTTTGGATGGGAGACGGATGCCAGGTTGTGACAAGCTGCTGTCCCTGAGGTGGCAGAACAGAGTCACTGTGGAGTTGATTACTCACTGCAAGTGAGAGTTGCGATGGATTCTGTGAGAAGGCCAGCCAGCAAAAGAATGGAATACGACCTTGAGGACCTGTCCAGACTTGACTTGTGATTGCCTGCTGAAGCCCAGTGGCACACAGCCAGAGGAGAGAACCACACTGTGAAGGCTACATCTGGGACTGAGGATTGGCGGATCACAAGAATACTGCATATTTGTAAAAAACCCATTGAAAAAATGGTGGTTTAGATTAGCCTGCTCATGTAAGCTGCCTTGGGCATTTGCTTCGGCCTGGGAAAGGCGGGGTATAAATTCGTCAAATAAATAAACAAACAAATAAATTGTGTGTGCTGGGAGAACACTGCATGCTACTCCCAATTTCTGTATTTTTATGAATCACTACCTGAAGTGGCTGAGCTGGGTAGTTTGCCTTCTGGTTGACCTGGAAGCAACCTGGGGGCAGCCATGACTGGTAACGCATGATACATTTGGGGATCAATGAACAAACAACTCTCCAAACATGAACAGTGGTGGGCTGCAGTCAGCTGAACTTGTATTGCATTCCTGTGTTTTCTCAAGGGATGTCTGATATGAATGTACCTGGAGCTTCATACTCTCTGTTGCACAGAGCCAAGACTCAGGCCAGCAATGCTGCTTGCCTTTCGCGTCACCTTGTAGTAGACGTTTGCTTGATGCACTTTACAGCTGAAACAAGCGAAGGTGCGTTTTGACTCAGGTTTTCCAGCGTCTTTCTGTAGCAGACAGCGGAGGAGGTTCTTTGAAATCCTCAGTCCAACTGTTGCGTCAAGTCCCATCGAACCACAGTGTGTAGAAATAGATTGTGGGTGATCTTTTCCTTTTTTTCCTGCCCCTTTTTGAGTTGTCTTGATTTTCCGGTTGGCCTTTTCTCCCAGAGAAAAGAAGAAAAAAGGATGTTGAGGCATAAAGCTGTAGTGCTAGATAAAATAAGAAAACCGTAGGTGTGTTTTGTGCTTTTTGGAAGAGCAAAGAAGTGCTGTGCTGTACTGCAACTAAGTGTGAGAATCTGAACATGAAATAATGGCATGTTGTTCCCCAGATCACCTTGCCATTACTCCCCCACTCAGCCTTGGCACCAGCTTTGCATGGGGAGGGGAGGGGGCTTTCAGCACAAGCCTTCTGAGACCCACTTATATTTAAGTGCATGTAGAAACTGGGTAGCAGATGGAGAAGATATTTCTTTGTACTGCTGCTACAACAGTTGCTCCTTCATCTGCTACCCAGTGTCTGGTCAGGGGCATTGGTAGGGTTACCAGGTTCAAACTAGGACAGTGCACCAATCAGGTGCGCACAGAGGCCCAAGCACGCCCCATGGCAGGCGCTGAAACCGTGCCCCCCACATTGCCCCGCCCCTGCACGTCACTCAGACACGCCACTCTTACCCCGGAAACGCTCTATTTCCGAGCGTAAGGGAAGCGTGGGCAGGTGGGAGGGCCGAAAACCACGCGGTCTCTCCTGAACTGCACGAAATGGGCCCCGCCACTGCCCGGCGCCCCATGGCTCGCGCCATCCGGCGCTACAGGTAAGATACGCGCCTGGCACAAATACATTTAAACCATTGTATAGAAAATGGCATTTCAGGTGCAGCTCATCATGAAAGGGTTTCAAAAGCTGCACCTGCCCAAATTCCCTTGTTTATACAATGGTTAAAGGCAGGGCTGGCCTTAAGCCAATGTGACCAATGTCATCACATTGGGCCCCACACATAGCACCCCCCACACTAACACAGCAAGTATATTGCCTGCTGCAGCGAGCCAGGATCTCTCTATGGGCTGTAATTCAGTGGGTCAAACACAGCAGCTTTGGCTTGGGCCTCCCACCTAACCCTGCCTCCAAACAGCCCAAAATGGGCCTCCAGGAAGCAGTTGGTTTTGATGCCGTCACAAGGTGCCATTCTTTGTGTGTGGCAACACAAGTGCTCTTCTGAATACCGAGGTGAGTGGTGGCCCCGCAGGGAGGGTATAAGGCCCCACAAGAAGCCCTGCATTGGGCCCCGCTGCTCCTGGAACCGGCCCTTGTTAAAGATACAGGTGCGCTGCTGTCCCAGTAGGTATCTGGTAATTGGCGAGTATGTATGTCAAAGGGAGGGGCCCCAAAAGCTGACACTGAAGCAGGGAGGACAAGTAGAGGAGGGGGCATTTGGGAATTTAAAAATGGTGCCCAGGACAAAGCAGCACTGTGACTGCTGCTCCCTCCCCCGCCAAATCATCCAATAATAAGCCAAGGGGGATGCCTGGTGGGAGGGGGCAGCAGCAGCAGCATAAGAGAATTCTCTTGCCTGAAAATTGAGGGGAAATGGATGGTTGTGAACCTTCATTCTGCTTGTGCTCCAGGTGGATATGGGTAGGGTTACCAGGTACAAATTGGGACAGAGTGCCTATGCCTTTAACCATTGTATAGAAGCAGGAATTTGGGCAGGTGCAGCTCATCATGGAAGGGTTTCAAAAGCTGCAGCTTCCCAAATTCCCTCTTCTAGACAATGGTTAAAGGTATAGGCACTCTGTCCCAGTTTGTATCTGGTAACCCTAGATATGGAAGATTCAGGGGTTGAGCAGTGGACCCTCAGGGAAGCCTGGTCCTCAGCCCTGTCCCTCCCAGCGATGGAATCTGGTAATGAAGATCCGGAACGCTGGGTGGGACTTGGAATGCTGGGTGGGACACGCTGAATGCTGGCAGCGTGATTGGCTGCCTGTCCGTTCCGTTCCGCGGCTGCCCTGGCCTCGGCGGGGCGCCTGCTTGCCAGGGGGGATGGGTGGGGGCACGCTGGGTGCCTGGGCGAGCAGTGGTGGGGCGTGCCAACTGGGGGCAGCCCCCCCGAGGCCAGGGCAGCTGCGGAATGGAACGGACAGGCTGCCAATCACGCGTAAGTCCCACCCAGCGTTCTGGAGCTTCATTACCAGATTCCATTGCTAGTCCCTCCCCTTCCCCTATTTCTCTTTTGTTAGGGTTACCAGATACAAACTGGGACAGAGTGCTTATACCCTTAACAGTTGTACAGAAGAGGGAATTTGGGCAGGTGCAGCTCATCATGGAAGGGTTTCAAAAGCTGCACCTGCCCAAATTCCCACTGCTATGCAATGGTTCAAGGTATAGGCACCCTGTCCCAGTTTGTATTTGGTAACCCCATCTATCGTGAGCCTGTCAGGACAGGGTCCTCTTATCCATTTTAAAGTTCTGTGTCCATAGAAGGTTCTATCTTACTCATAATTTTTCTGAAATATTGTGGGGCTCCTTGTCTTATAAGCACTAGCAACATTTGAAGACTGATGATCCAGCAGTATTAAGAAATAAACAGGAAGTTTTAATACATCAGGACATTATTGTTACAACCATTCTTACACAAAACAAATTGAATGGCCTTCTTCAAGGATGTATTTTTTCTTTGTTTGGCAAGAAATGGGCAGTTGCCTTCTCTGGAATATTTAAAAGGATGAAGCCATTGCAGATGTGACGCTGTAATCTATCCTTTATTGCTTGATAATGCATGCTTTCTTTGCATAATATCTTGTGGTGATGTTGTGTTGCTTTATTTGACTGTTGCCAGATAAACTAAGCCAACTTTGGTCTGCATTGCAGAGAAAGGTGGGATATAATGTTCTTATAAATAAAAAGAGATGGTTGGATTGCATGGAAATCCTACTCATCTATCAATATCTGTAGACAGACTTCTTTTTGCACTATGTTCTCTGTATGATGTGTCCCATCATGCCCTTCTGCATGTAGGGCAGCAATGTTCAACCAGTGTGCTATAGCACATTGGTGTGCTGTGAATGGTCCACAGGTATGTTGCAGGAATGTAAGTTTGGGGAATGGTAATTTATTAGTAGGGCCGTTGGGAGTGTGAGCCCCTTGCCAGGAGCATGGGTGTGCCTTGTCAATTGTCAAAAACTGATGGTATATTCCAAACATTTTAGCACTTTGTCACTGTGCCTTGAGATGAAAAAGGTTGAAAATTGCTGATGTAGGCAAATATACCCGTACAATGAGAACCAGAGCTATGAACTATTTTGTTGATACCAACATCGATATACCTGGATTAAAAAAAAATGATAAAGAATCTAAAAATATCCTCCTGATTAAATCTTGAAATCACATAAAGACACATCTGCTATCATTCAGTGCTAGTGCTAGGGAAAGATGTCTAGCACAGAAATAATGAATCTAGATGAAAGGCAAGATATTCAGCACATACGTCAAGCAATGCAAGGACAAAGGCGTTTTAATATAAATAGTCTCTCGCATTTTTTTCTCCGCTAGTGCTTATCCCATTCTAGCCTGTCATCTGAGACGAATTCTTACTTTCTATTTTCTACTCATACAGATCGCTGAATACAAATTTCATGCACCTCTTGTCAAGTTTTAGGTAAATGTGTATGAGTATAAAATGCAGGAAGTCATTAAATTGTTTGGAACCAGGTATTGAGACAAAATGGGGCCACCACGTCCCAGTATCTGGAATGGGCATGTGCATAATTTCACTTAGCTATGGCTAGGAGCGTGACAGGGATTCCAGGAGCTGCTGTAAGCTGCGTTAATTTCAGAAGAAAGAAAATGAGTCTTTGTACGTTTTCACCAACCCAAATCTGAGTTAAAATAGATGTCTGCTCTTTGAATGAAATCTGCAAATAAAAGTAATCTTCAGTTTTTCAAATGTTTCAGGGCATATGTTCTGCAAATTCTGGCTAGCTTTTGAAAAGGAGTTGGAGCCAGTTTACCTACCTACCTACCTACCTACCTACCTACGTATGCTTTTCATTCAGTCATCGTTCAGCATTTGATCATACTGAGTTTCTCCATCATACCCCATAATTACCCCATAATTTCAGTGCTAACAAAATAAAAACACACAACATTGCTTTCTATGCTTTTCATTTTTGTAAAAAACCAAAAATCCCTAAAATCTATGAAAAATAAAGCTGGTTTCTAACACCTCTACATATTGGACACTGGAGCCTGATTGGGCTAGACTGTGCGGGGGGCGGGTTGTAGGTGGGAGAGGTGCTGTGGAGATGCACCACTGCTGTGGTTGTATCTGTTGACACTATACCACCTATATCACCTACCAAGCACACTTTTAAAGCTATTATAATTTATGGAAATAAATACACATAACACTGCTTTCTATATTTCTCTTTTTTGCCAAAAAATGAAATTCACAAAAAATAAAATAATCCCCCTTCCACACCTCCTATCCATAATGTGTAGCTTGGTTACAGGCAGTAATGGCATCTAAATGATTTAGCAACAGGTACTCACTTTTGATTGGCACTTGTGTCGGGGTCCGCCCATCGGAAGTGAGGTCATAGCCGGAACCCAGGAACTCCCCCCAGGAACTGCCGGGCCTCCACCTGCTCACGCTGCTGCCGCCGTTGGTCTCCCTTGCTCTGCTGCCTGCCTGCAAGCCTGCCTGGCTCTGAGAACGTGCAGGCAACTCAAACGTGCAGGCAATTCAAACGTTGCAGGGGGTGGAGCGGAGCGCCGACGGAGTCGACGAGTGGGCGGGCGAATGGGCGGGGCCAGCCCTAATCCTAGGAACGTGTACGCGCGTACCCCCACATACCCGCTACATGACATGTCTGGTTACAGGGCAGTACAACTTGGAACACCTCCTGATGCCATTTCAGGTCTACTGCCTCTGTGCTTTGGAAAAAGAAAACACCAAACCCTTATTATGCTCCTTGAGTTCTGCCATGAAACCTGGAAGTGGGACTTCTTTGGTTTTCATAAACAGCAGGCGAGGAGCACAGTAAGTAGGAGAATGATCTGCTTCTTGGGTGAGTGAAAAGCAGATCATTGTGGCTTGCGGCAGGCTGGAGGGAATTGGCAGTGGAAGACTTGGAGTGAAAGGCACCCCAAATCTGCCGTTCCTTTAGATCCCTTGCAATCTGCCACGGATGCAGCCCACTTAAGGCAGCTGCATTGGATGAGACGGCAGGCTTGGTTAGGTTAGGTTAGGTCTGTAAACAGTCTCCAGATAACAAACACCATAAAAATGGGGTGTCACTTGGGAGCCAGACTAGACAAGATGATGATGATCTATGGATAGATCGCCCATCTCTTTAAATTCTGCCTTTTGGGAGCAAGCCAGGGCACATGGCGGAACTGCCCCCACCTACCTGCTGGCTGATGTTATCAGTTTGTCAGAGGACTGGAGCAGAGGCACTTTCGGAGTCAGGGAGGATGGTGCACATTGGTGTGATGGTCTCTCTAACTCCGTGAGTGGTCCAAACATACTTTACGGTCTCCCTTGTGCCAGCCAGACTTTGCTGGCCTAACTGTGCCGGCCTAACTCCAGGTTAGGATGGTACCCTAAATGAGAAACGCCTGATTTCCATATGTATAAACTGGGGGCACCAGTTGACGGGGGGGGGGGGAATGGGACCTCTAGCAGCGGATCTTCAGGCACAATCTGTGACTGTTCAGAATCATGTATTAATGTATCCTGGTGAGTCTGTAAAGAATCAATATTAGGGAGCCCAATCCTACCTAACTCCTTATTTGGCGATGCAGCAGCCGCTGTATCCTGCAGGGAAGTTTTGTCCTCTGGAGACAAAGTGGAAGTGGAAGACTTGGAGTGAAAGGGAACACTTGTTCCCTTACCTTGGGGAAGGCCTTGCTGGCCCTACTCAGACCTGTGCCAACTAATGTAAGTCTGCGTGGACCCATGAAGGCAGACTGAGCCATAGAAAGTGGTGACGATTCAGTGGATTCTGGTGCTGCTACACCTGCCCTAGTTGCCTTCTCAATCCACCCCCTCACTGTCTCCCTCTTGCCCCCCGTGTGGTCCTACCTGGGATGGTGGGCGCTCGGTGTCCATTGCTGTGTGGAGCCACACGCTCACTGCTTCCAGTAGTGGACAGCCTGCTCACTCCTGTGTGTTGCATTTGTGACTGCTGGAAAGGGTGTCATGCCACCAGAACATCAGTTCCAGCAGTGTAAATGTCCCATAGGAGTGGATTTAGAGCAGATAATAGAAAATACCGTTTTTCCCTGTGGGTAATTAATCTGTGGAATTCCTTGCCACAGGATGTGCTGATGGCGTCTAGCCTGGATGATTGGACAGATTGGATTGGACAGATTTCTAGAAGAAAAGTCCATCACAGGTTACAAGTCATGATGGGTATGTGCAAACTCCTGTTTTTAGGACACTACCTCAGAATGCCAGGAGAGGCAATAGGATGCAGCTATCGTGTTGTCTTGTGTGTTCCCCTGAGGCATCTGTTAGGCTACTGGGGAACTAGACTAGATGGGCCTTTGGCCTGATCCATCAGGGCTCTTCTTATGTTCTTATGCCATTAGTCACACTCTGAGTGCAGCAGTACCTGAACAAAGGCACTTGAGAAACCTTCAGTTAAATAAGGGCTTATAGGGAGAACTTGCTTTTGCTGTTGGGGTGGTAGAAAGGAATATTCTTAAATGACATTCTTTTGGATGTATGCAGCCTACAGTTTGCAGTTACAAGAATTGTGTAAACTGTCCCCCTAAACTAAAATCATTGGCAAAGACAGTCATAGCAGCTGTTTTGAGATTTGCTCATAGGCACTGTTCAGAATTTAATTTTGTCTTTCTGGATGATGAAATAGAGTTTTGAGTTACAGAAGATCTCTTTTGTGCTGTTCTTAAATAAACAAAAGGGAATTTTCTTGAAAGCTTTTGGTATTTGACTCGATTGCATTCCACCAATACACAAGAAATGGCTTAGCCTGCAATCTTATACATATTCAACTGCGAGTACCTGCTGAGTAGATGTGTTTGGGACTGTGCTGATAGCCAACTTCACATGTAATGGAAACATGGGGAAACTCTTCTACCCCTTTCACAGAGATGGACTGTGGATGCAGGCACATGGTACCCACATGGTGCTTCATGTCGTGCCATCATGACAGCACTGGCTCCAGGTTTGAGGAAGCCTAAGACGCTTTCTAGTGGACCTCGTCCTATCTCAGTGGACCCTCTTTCACTTCCCTTTGCTGCAGGTGTAACAGTGGATCTGGGTCTCTTTGTAACACCAGAACGGCTTTCTAGAATCTGAGGATCCATGACTCACATGGGGCATTGTGGAAGACAAACATGGTGGGCAGTGGGCAACTAAACAACTAGGAATAAAAAAGGAACAGTGGCCATCCTACCTATCTGTTAGGGAAGGTCATTTGACCCCAGGAGCTGTGCTGGTGGAGAGGTGGTGGCGGTATGCAGGCAGTTCACTTCTCATGGCATGGCGTGGCATGGCGGGAGTGTGGAGGGGCTGCGCAGAGGGTGGTGAGCTGGCGTCGGGCAAGGCAGTTGTCGACCCAGCCCCGGGGCGGAGACTCACCTTGGTCCGCCACTGAAAAAGAAAACTATTGCTGGTGAAAGAGGCACGGCAACAGACGGCAGCTGTGAGATGCTGCCTAAGCCTAAGCTTGGGAGTCAAAGGGATCTCACAGCCTTCTAATTCTAATTTGCATCATCCAAAAAGGAGGAGCTCAACGGAGCTCAGGGTGGTGTCCATAGTTCCTTTCCTCCTTTTGTCCTCACACCAACCTTGCAAGGTAAATAAGGCTGCATTACACGGGCCTCCAGATCCTAGCAACACCAACATTTATCTTCTGGAAGATTTAGGGCACAATCCTAACCTGGAGTTAGGCCAGCACAGTTAGGCCAGCAAAGTTTGGCTGGCACGAGGGCCACCGTAAATCATGTTTGGATCACTCTTGGAGACAGGGAAGTTGGCGCAGGTCTGTGTGCTGGCCTCGCTGACTCAGAAAGTGGTCCAAGCGCTATAGACTGATGCTTCAGTCTATAGCGTCAGACACCTGCAAAATACCATTTTATAACAATTTTCCTTAAGTGAGACTGTTATCGCTATTAACACTGTTCCAAAATGTCCATATTCAACATAATCAGTCTCCGTGCTTTCCTTCAAATCTCTTTTCCACTCAGTTTGCCAACAAAAAGTTTTATCCAATCCCATTAAGAAGTTTTTGTATAGCGTTTTCCCACAGACCTTCTCCCACCATAAAAAACTTAAGATGTTGTGCTCATGAGCACCTCTCTGTATTTTTTTCATTAAATGAATAAGCATTTTGGACTTGCAGTTCTTGGGGGGGGGGGGCAAATGAAGCTCCCATCATGTCTGGGATGTCTTGAAATGTAAGACAGAGGCCTTCTCGCCATAGTTGTTAAGCCATAAACAATTTGTGCTGATATCATCTAACCACATTGCCTAATAACAGAATGAAACATCTCATTATAGAAAACAGATGGGAAGGGTGATAAACCTGGAACTAATTTTTCTTGCAACTTGGAGCAGACCAGGACTATTGGTTTAGATACAAATAGGAAAGTAGTATTATCCCATATTGTAGATCGGGATGGGGGAGGGCTGAGGCTCAGAAGGTCACCTGCTGAGTTCAAAGTAGAGATAAGATTCAAACTGGACTTCCTGGTTCAATGCTCAGTCGCTCAGCCAAGACAGCTCAGTCGCTCAGCTCAGTATACTACAGCAGCTCCAGGGAAATGCAGGATTATTTGTTCTGTATTTAACATTATGAGGTTGTGCATTTCCCCACTGCACTTTATGTCTATAGCTGCCCCTGGCAGGGCTGGGCAATCATACAGGACACAATCCTAACTTGGAGTTAGGCCAGCACAGTTTGACCGGCACAACGGCCACTGTAAAGCATGTTTGGACCACTCTGGGAGTCAGGGGGGAGGGCGCATGTCTGTGTGCTGGCCTCTCTGATTCCAAGAGTGGTCCAAACATACTTTACAGTGTCCCTTGTGTCAGCCAAATTTTGCTGGCCTAACTGTGCTGGCCTAACCTCAGGCTAGGATTTCTCTCAGTTTGGTACTGTCAGAATGCATGATGATTGCTCCTATGAGTTATGGGGAAGAGGGGGAACAACTTGAAAAATGATGCCATTCTCAGTTGCTAGCTGCCCCGAATCGAGTGTAACATGCAGCTCTTGTCTTTGGAGATCTAATTTCAAACTTCAGAAAGATTTTAATTTTTTATCATTGTATTGATATCTCATTATGGTTACAGAACAGAATCATCCAGGATAGCCTAACCCCAGCAAAACTCATCCTGGTCTGTTTTCATTGTTCTCTTCCATTCAATATAGAGCTCTTATTTCAAGGTTATCATAATCAAAGTTCAAGAAACTTGGAGTGGCACTGAAAGGCTGTAATGTAGCCCAAGACCCATATTCATGCAAAGACACACTAACAACCATCCCGTGCTTTATTAAAAAAAAATCTGAAAACCTTTGTGATTACTTAAATTATAAGACTTTGGAGGACCAGTGAGTAGATATCTTCATGAGTGAATTGATTTTAAGGTGTGCTAAGGAAAACTGTTGGAAAGAATGTATTCAGAGGATTGACAGAAGGTTTTATCACAGAACCCCCAAATGCCTGCAATACTTTGATGCATGCAGTGTTTATTGGCGCATATGTGACATCCTTATAATGCTGCCCAGGAGAGATAAGCAGCTTTTATTTACTGCAGATTGAGCTGTGTTTTGTATTAGGGCTATATTAAGCAGTGTTGGCATTTGCAACATCAGATACGGCAAAGCTTAAACCTTTGGGAGCTTGTCCTTAAAAGATTAAATGGATCCGCTTACTCTTCCTGCAAGCACAATGCACTTTGTTGCTTTTGCATGTGTGTGTGTGTGTGTGTGTGTGTGTGTGTGTGTGCATGTAATTTTAATTACCATGAATGTCTAAGGCCTTTTCAAGACTACCCTGAAACTGAAAATACTGGTCAGCATGCAAAATGATAGGCATTGGAGGGTTAAGACGTAACAATCTGCATTCAATCAGATTCCAGCCAGAGGATAAATATAATAGCAGTCTCCATTTCAGGGAAAAAGGAAATTCCAATAAGCTGTATCATCATTGTACATCTTTAGAAATTTGTTCACTGCTTACTTAACCTTTCTGCCAGGTGCAAGCCTGGAATTTTCCATTTTAAAAGTCCTTCTCAGAAGGCAACATGGACACTGGGTCAGACTTCAGTTTAGAGCTGCATTCCCAGTTCAGGCAGTGGGAAAACACAGTTTATCAAACCATGTATCCTACTAGTATGTCTTTACAGGGCTCCAACCCAGTGGAATAATTTACTGAGAGCCAATTGAGACTGCAATCTTCATGCATGCATTGGGGAGCAAGCTCCATTGCACACAGTGCGACTTATTTCCGAGAAGACTTGCTTATGATCACACTGAGAGCGCAATCCTAACCCAGAGTTAGGCTCGTTCAGTTAGGCCAGCAAACATTGGCTGGCACAAGGACCACTGTAACCGTTTGGACAACTCTTGGAGTCAGGGGTGATGGCACACATCTGTGTACTGGCCTCTCTGACTCTGAGAGTGGTCCAAACATACTTTACGGTGTCCCGTGTGCCGGCCAAACTTTGCTGGCTTAACTGTGCCAGCCGAACTCCAGGTTAGGACTGCGCCCTGTGTCATGTAAACTGAGGCTGATGAGTATCTAGATTCTAGACAATGCTTTGCCCAGATGGTCCTGACTAGCAAATATTTCACCTCAGTAGCACCCATTCCATCAGGGCTTAATCAGGGCTTTCCTATTCATGAGCCAATTTTGCAGGAGTCACAAACCCAGAGGAGTGTGTAGAAGGCTGCAGTCCTGCATAGACATCTGAGCCTGGTTGTATCGGTTCTGCTCACAACTGAACAAGCTCAAATGGGCCTGGTGGCAGCTGCCACAGTGCAAGACGCACTGGCTGAGGTGGCCAGCGCTGAGGTGAACTGCACCAAGTGGCTGCGACTCTTGGTGCTAGATGGGCCGCAGAGCCTCTGGCTGCATCTAAGACCAACTATGTGAGGACATAGCCTTTAACAGCTCAATTCTATCCTTTCCCCCGCCATAGCATGCAGCTGTGCCAAAACAGCTGTGCTGGGGGGAGGGGGTAACTGGGAGGCTTGGGAGAGACAAGGGAAAATATTTTCCCTTTCCCTCTGTAAGCCCTTCAATCATCAGTGGGTCTCCTTGGACCTGCTATTTAACTGGTGCAAGCCCAAGGGGACAAAGGCAGTGGTGTTATCCTGGTGGAACGGCCTGGTACGCCATTCCGCCAGTTCTGCGGACAGGCCCGGGCCGCGCTGCCTCTCCCGAGGACGGGCGAGCTGCTCCTGGGCCTCCCCGCCCTCCCTCGCGTCCCGAATCGCTCTGAAATGGAGCAATTCGAGGCGCAGGGAGGCACAGGGAGGCGTGGCTGCCCTCCGCCATAGGGGCGGAGGGCTGTCAATCATCCGGGCGTTCCGGTTCCTGGCGCGCCCGGATGACGTCTCTGGACAAAGGGTATGTGTTGGGAGGCTTCAGAATGGGTAGCATCTGGCTCACGTTGCTCATTCCGGGATACTCCCACTTCCAACCAGTCTCCTTCCCTCCTCCCAGTCCAGCCCATTATGCACACCCTGCCTACTTATCGAGATTGGCAAAGCTTTTCCTGACCACAGCCTTCCTTGGGTCCTCCTGACTATCTGTGGCGGTGGCCTAGAATTGTACAACCGCCCACAGATCTGTAATGGTGTTTGTGATGTGGTAAAGCATGATCTACGAAGCTGTGAAGAGCCACTGGTGGCAGAGCCACTTTATAGCATCAAGATGTTGTGTAGCTAGAAAATGTCTCTCTTTGCACGGCCTAATCAGTAATTTACCCAGGCCGTGTAAGGTTAATAGGAGTCACCCATTCGTTGGAACATTTTCTCCTTTGGATGGCTTCTTAATTTCTTTCTCCATGTCAAGACTGGCACTTTGATTAAGGTTACCAGATTAGATACGAACTGGAACAGAGTGTCTATACCTTTAACCATCGTATAGAACTGGTGCTGCTTTTGCAGTCCTTCCATGATTAGCTGTACCTGCCCAAATTCCTGCTTAGCATATAGCATAGCCCCAATACTATATTATTCTTTGGGCCTAGTATTTCCACCCACAAGGATTCTGTGGAGGAGTCTGGTGCCCCTAAATTTTCTAGTTCCTTGCATTGTATACCCTTTTTGATGCAGAGCTATGTAACCCCCAATACACCATTCCCTGTGTTTTCTATATAATTTAGCCTCGGAAGGCCTATTCCAGTGGTATTCAAACTTTTTAGACCAGGATCCACTTTTTAGAATGGCACTTGTGTCGTAACCCACCCAAAGTGGTGTCATTAACCTGGAAATGATGTTGTAGAAGGAAGTGACATACTCAAGCAGGAAATGCTATCATTGTAACATAATAAAATGACACGCCTGAGATGAAAATTGGCATTCTTTGACTGCAGCAATTGTACAATCATGAAACATCCTGGACAGAAAGCAAGATTAAGACAAAATATTATTATATGTAAAAGCAGTAAACTAAAAACAAAATAAAAAAAACTTGAAATTTCAAACTGTTAACACTCACAAAAGGAAGAGTAAGGCCTGCAGTTTCCAAGATGGCTGCTCCCAGCTTTCTACAACCCACCTGACATCGGGTCATGACCCACCAAGTGTTTTTGAATAACACTGGCCTATTCCATTCCATTGCACTAGGTCTCTATTATGTTCACTAGAGTTATGTTTGCCTTTGCAGTTGAGCACTCCAGCTCCCCCATTGTGGCTCAGAGACTTTTGGCATTTGCCTATAAATACCCATATATTCAGTAGTGTCATTCAGTAATGATCAGACGGAACGTGAGGCGGGACTTACCGCCTGATTGGCTGCTCGTTGATGACGCGTCGCGACCTTGCCGAGCGCCGTGCGGGCACCCCTGGCTTCGGAGGGGGTGCCCGCTTGCCTGGGGGGCACGCTGGGTGCTGAGGAGGGTCGCGGAGGGGCGCGCCACCCGGAAGAAGCCCCCGCGGCGGAAAGGCAGGCGGCGACGCGTCACGGGCTCCCTGTCAATCAAGGGGTAAGTCCCGCCTCACGTTCCATCTGATCATTACTGAATGACACTACTGCATATATTGTATCCTCTACTGAAATATATTGGTGTGCATTTTTCCCCTGTGGCTCTTTGAACAGCGGCTGTGTCCTCCCCCCATGCTAACTTCCAAATTGTACCATTTCTCCTTCTGGATAAGCTGGAATGTTTATATCCTCATCCCTTTAGGGATGATTTGGCCTGAACGAGATGCTGCCCAGCTCCGGTCAGTTTTGCCTCAATGCTAGTTAGCATGGCCCATCTACATATGATTCATCCTCACCTCATGGGAAGAAAGCCTTGGGAACAGCATCAGAGCAGCTCACACCATGATGGCAACCTAGTGCTGGCACCAGGTTGCTTGGGGAGGAGGCTGGAACCAAGCTCTGTACTGAGCCCCCTAGAATGACCCTGTTTGCCCTTCATAGAGCATTGGATGCTACTACTGCCACTGGTGCTGAGGGTTCAGCCCCTGATGCTACACCTGCAGCAACCATGCTCAAGATGCTCTTCTATGATGTAGGCCTAAATCCAAACTTTTTGGTTTCAGCATATTGTTGATCAGACAGATCCACAGTTTTGCAGTGAGCCTATTTTGTCTCATTCAGGTAGAGTAATCGGACACAAAAAAAGCAGGTTTGTATTGCTTTCCTCTGGGCAGTGGTTATGGTTTATTATGGCTGCAGAACAGGGTGTTTTGTGAACTGGAGCATTTAAGGACACATCGGTCCATATGAGCTTTTAAGCTAAATGGAGTTATTTAGGCACAAATAATAGGGAACATCAATAAATCTTCATTCACGAATCTGTCCTTTTAAACCACTTCTAAGTTAGCCCCAGCACAGGCTCTTGATGGAAACATTTTGGAAGTACAATAGGAATAATATTCTCCCCATATGTTTCTCTTACATTTACTGTGCTCTCTCTTTTATCACGCTGTCCAGGGAGATCTTTCAGGTTTATGAGCTGAATGATTTCATCTTTGCCATGAAGGTCATAATCAGACCTTCTTATTTTATGGCAAAACGTATACCCAGCTGGAAGTGAGGGTGCCGTTCCTTAACAGAAGGTGAGTTTCATATCCACCGCAGTGCCTTATTGTAAATAGGCATGAATTATTAAGGAGTGGGCGAAATTGGTTCCTGCCACTTGCTGAGTGGCTGCCTTTCGCAGAAAATGACTCGCTGCAAGTGGAGGGGAGTTGCATGAAGCAAAACATTATTAACAAAGAAAAACGATGCAAATACCAGCCACAGCTTCGCTGGCATTGGAGGGGAGCTGTCAGAATGTGACATGTGCATCTCAGAAGCGGGGAGGGGAGGAAGTATTCACCTGCTCCTCCACCAAGCAAAAAAGGAGCCTTGGCTCAGCCAGTGTGTGAACTGGACTATGATGACTACTGAGAGCGCAGTCCTAACCTGGAGTTTGGCCGGCACAGTTAGGCCCGCAAATTTTGGCCGGCGCAAGGGACCCCATAAAGAGCTTTTGAAGCACTCTCAAAGTCAGAGAGACCAGCACACAGACATGGGCCATCCTCCCTAACTCTGAGAGTGGTCCAAACATTCTTTACGGTGTCCCTTGGGCTGGCCAAACTTTGCTGGCCTAACTGTGCCAGGCTAACTCCAAGTCAGGACTATGCCCTGAGATACCAGGACAACACAGGCTTTCTAAGGGGCCCAATCAGTGGTGTCAGCCTACCGGTTCGCTGGGCGGAGTTTTCATGGTCACTGGGCGGGTTTCCACGGTGATCGGCAGCGTGGCGGTGAGCTGCAGCGGGCGGGCTTTCGCCATAACGCAACGGGACGCAGCGAGCACGCTGCCGATCACCGTGGAAACCCGCCCAGCGACCGTGAAAACTCCGCCCAGCGAACCGGTAGGCTGACACCACTGGGCCCAATCCTAGTCAACTTTCCCATGCTGATGCAGCTGTGCCAACAGGGTGTGTGCTGCACCCTGAGGTGGTGGAATGGTCATGGAGGCCTCCTCAAGGTAAGGGTAGTGGTGTTCCTAAGACAGGGGGCAAAACACTATGTTTTTCAGGGTCCTGAATGCCTGTGTAAAGCGGCTGCTCCCCCCTGCCTTCAGAACCATTTGCAACTGTGAAAGCAAATTGGAGGAGTCTTTTGTCCCCCCTCTAGAAATGCCACTGGGTAAGGGAATGTTTGTTCCCTCACCTCAGGGCTGCATTGCGGCTGTGTTGGTGCTGAACAAACAAAGACTGAACAAATTTTGCAACTCTTGTGATGTGGTACACAATGAGAGAGCCGTTCCTGGCTCGCAGCGCACCCGGGGGAGGGGTGACATCACTGAGCCCCCAGCAGGGCCGCCCCGCCCTGTCTCTTGGCCATGCATCCCTGCACCCGGAATCGCTCCATTAAGGTGTGATCCGAGCACAAGGCAAGTGGGTGGTGGCAAAAATCAAACAGGGTTTGCACTGTTGCGCCTTCCAGCTTGCTTCTCACCGAGCCACTTCAGTCTCCCAGCTTAAGCCTGCTTTTTGAGAGCAAGTAGGAAAACGATCAGTCCAGCATTAGTCCCCTCCCTCCTTTATTGCCACTGGAGGGGGAAAAACAACAACAAAGGGCCTTCACCTCAGGCCCTGCTCTTGCCCCCTTACTTGCAGCTCCAGCCTGGCCTCCCTGCCTCTGCACTGGTCCTGTGTAAACAGGAAGTCAAGGAGCATGCCGGTTTATTTTAAACAGAACTAGCCCAGAGGAAGGGACGTTGTACCAGTGGAGCAAGTAAGGGGGGACTGGGAGCTGGATTGTCATGCTCAGCCTCGCTTGCCTCCTGACTGCTTTGCCAAGCTGCCAGACTGCTGAGGTGCCAGCAGCCCCGTCTCTAGCCCAGTGGTTCCCAAACTGCGGGTTGGGACCCCCCAGTGGGTCGGGAGCCAATTTCAGGTGGGCCACGAAGCACCTAGAGCAGCCATATTGAAAATATGGGAAGATGGGATGCTGGAAAGGGGGAGGACTGTGTGGATGTTTTGCTTATGTCAAGGTTGTCAATAGGCTTTTTTTCTCTCCGATTCACTTTGCTATTGGAAAATGGCTGAGAAATAACCCAACTTATTGCTGCATTCTGAGGAAAGCAGCAGGCTCTGGCGTCACAATGATGGCACTTCCGGCCATGACATCACCTCTGGTGGGTCCCAGACAGATGGTCATTCTAAAAAGTGGGTCCCTGTGTTGAAATGTTTGAGAACCACTGCTCTAGCCTCTCCAAAGCATCCCATGGCCCTGGCTTCCTGGAAAATCATGTCAAGGTGAAAGAGCAGTGAAAAGCTAGCTGTGAAGTGGTGTGCCTCCTTGTCAGGCATTTCCATCCCTGCCACCATCATGATAGCTGACGTGCTACACTTGCACAGTGGCGCCTGGTGAATAACAGCTCAGCAGGTACAGCTACCTTAGACACATCCCAGCTGACTTCCTTTCCAAAGGTGGCAACTTATTTCTTGCTTTATAAGAAACACCATTTGCAAAGAGGAGTGTGTGTGTGTGTGTGTGTGTGTGTGTGTGAGAGAGAGAGAGAGAGAGAGAGAGAGAGAGAGAGAGAGAGAGAGAG
>JAJKFI010000001.1:42056708-42074938 GCA_029204185.1 Lerista edwardsae | reverse complement strand
GAGAGAGAGAGAGAGAGAGAGAGAGAGAGAGAGAGAGAGAGAGAGAGGCAGCCCATGCAGCATTCATTATCTTCAATCTGTCTCTTTTCTGCCTCCACCCCCTACCCCTCTGCCAGGCTCTCCGCTCTTCCATGCTTTCTTACAATTTATCATCTCCCTTTCTAATGTGTTGTTTTCCTTGTTCTCTCTCTCTCTCTCTCTCTCTCTCTCTCTCTCTCTCTCTCTCTCGGTCTCTATGTGTAAAAGTAGCGACTCATCTGAGAAGGGTATATACTTTCCCTTGCCCAAATGATAATCCATAAGGCTGAAATAGAGATGGGGGTCATTTGCACAGAGAGAATAAAGAGAATTAATGAATCCTGAAAAGCACACAGAGAAACCACATGGTGCTTTTTTATTGAAGAGGAGAAGCCAAGATTCTTGTGTTAGTGGTGTGTATAATGATAGGCTATTAAGTCTCCATGCTAGCTCAGCCTCTCTGGGGATGGAGGCTGACAATTACAGTGTAATAAATGTGATTCTTTTGTGATGTGAAAGGTTCAACGTACAAACAGCTCTGACAAGCAGGGCTGTTGCCTACAATCATGGGCTGAAACTCAGGAACAGAGATTGGCTGGTTCAGAGTGCACAGTATAGATGGCATATGAGCTCATCTTACAATCCCAAGAATCAGAATTTGGTGGGCTTTTAAAAAAAAAAAATAAGCCTCATCCCCTATGCCCTAATCCTCAAGATTGTGAAGTTAAATGGGAAAATACAAAAGATGATTGGGGGATAGCAATTTAAAAGGTGAATAAAAATAAATTCACAGATTAGCAGATGTAAATGTTCTCCATGCCTAATTGCTTTGAAAGTCCCCCTATAGCTGTTTGCTATGTAGGATGGAGGAATGCTCAGGAAATACAAGTCCAAAGCCCCCTCCCCCTTGCCCTACTGGACTCATTGTATACATCTTTGGATCCTTGTCATGCTGGATGATCAGAGACAATGGAGGATGGAGTGCCTAAACCTTTAACCATTGAATAGAGCTGTAGAGGGAATTTTGGCCAATGTATCTTTTATAGCCCTTCCATGTTGAGTTGCACCTGCCCAAATTCCCTCATCTATACAATAGTTAAAGGTATAGGCACTCTGTTTCAGTGACATGCCCAGCCCACACTCCACCCAGGAGTCGGGGCGATGGTCTGCGCCCCTAGCAGCAGCTTCCTGTCCCCTCCCCGCCCATCAACCCGACCTTCTGGTACATAAGGCTACATTATGGATCCTTATGGGACCAAGGGAAGGCAGGCAGGCAGAAACTGTGCGCCTCTTCAAGTGGAGAGGCGCCTCTTTGCAGCTTTCCACCTCCCCAGGAGCTGTGCACCTGGGGGCCCTTACCCCCCCTGCCCAATGCTCTGCAACTACTCTGTCCTTCATTGCTTCTGTCACTTTGCTTCCTTACATTTTTCATAAAGAGAGAAATGCAAAAAACAACACAGTGTTTAATTGCATCCTGTTGGTAGTGTATAAAAACTAGAAGTGGGCTAGATGTCACTCGTCAATCTCCTCTAGACTTCTTCTTCCCCTCTTTTCCAATCTACAGTGTGGGAAGAGCAGAGGTTGGCATATCACCAGCAGTGGTGTCATTCAAATGATTTAGGAACAGGAACTCACTTTTGATTGGCACTTGTCGGGAACCCAGAACCAGCCACGGAGCCCGTTAGGATCCAGAACGCCCATTCTGGTCCGTTCCCCCTGAATGACATCACTGATCACCAGTCACTTCATTTGGCACGTCACCTAAGATGCTAGGAGCACTCTTCTCTTCTAAACGAGTGGTTCTCAATCATTTTAGCACCAGGACTCACTCTTTAGAATGCTCATCTGTCTGGGACCCACCGGAAGTAATGTCATGCCCAGAAGTGCCATCATTGTGACACCAGAGCCTGCCGCTTTCCTGTAGACTGCAGCAATAAGTTGGGTCACTTCTCAACCATTTTCCAACAGCAAAGTGAATCAGAAAGGGAAAAAAAAGTCTATTTACAACCTTGACAGAAGCAAAACAACCACACAGCCTTCCCTCTTTCCAGTATCTCATCTTCTCAATATGGCTGCTCTAGGTGCTTTGTGACACACAGTTTGGAAACCACAGCTCTAGATTGTGTTCAGTGTGTTCCCAACTTTGGAAGCAAGGGTGATGGTGACAAGTGTTCTTTATGGGGCTGCAGAGGTCAGAGTGGCCCCTGGTTGATTCTTCTTGTCTTTGCAGTAGCTCTAAGGAGCAGCAAGGGCTGGGGGGATGAGATGAACAGGCCTTGCCCCAGCCCCCTAGCCCAGGTTTTCTGGTGGTTGCTGGCTCCTCAATCAAGCCTCAGTCAGGAAATAGCTCACAACCCCCACCCCCCCAATGAAAAATGGTCACCAGTGTGAGATATGAAATCGATAGTCATACAAACCCATGGTGACTTTGAACCCCAACACTAAAATATAAGGCCTACTGTTTCTCTTTAGAGAGAAAGAAGTGGTTAATGATGTTTTAGGCCCAGGCAAGGCCTAACTGGTAAACAAGGAGGGCTGTGTGTATCCCTAAATTGATACATAGGGAAAAATTCCCAGGACCCAGAGACACAGCTGTAACCTTGAGTGAAACTTGCATTGAGTCAATAGCCATCCCTATGCATCCTGGGTAAAAGCATGTGCAAGGGAGGGGGGAAGTAAATTATTCTGCATGAGTGCTATCAGGTGGCTGGAAACACCCAATGAATATACAGTAAAAAAACTCCGCCTCAGTAGTATAAATTGTTGCACCCATTTTGTACAAGGTGTGGTACGCAGTTTGTTCTGTTTTGGCAGTTGCTGCAACCCATATTTGCAAATATGACAATAAACCTTTCTTTTGAACCATATCCTTGGGGTCCAGAGATTTATGACTGACACCAGGAAGAGGGGAAGCTTTCTTGTGGGGTAAGGACCATTGCACAGTGGGAGAACAAGGCCTTGCGTGCAGAAACTCCCAGATGCAACCTCCATCATCTCCTTGCCTGAAACCCAGAAAGCTGCTCGAATAAACCTGAGCCTGCTGGAGCAATATATGCTCTGTAGAAGGCAGCTTCCTGCTGCTGTCCCTTTGTTTTTGCAATATTTTGCTGCTGCTTTTCATCGCAGTTTTGTCTTTATTGCTGTCTTGGTTTTATTGATTAAAAAAAAAAAGGTAGTAAGCTCTCTCAGGAACTCAGTTTGAGATGGTGGCTGCAAATATTCTTAAGAAGCCACTCCAAAATGGTTCCTTGAGAAGCCCCATGTTGTGTACATAGTAGATAAGACATACTGCCTCTATTCTGTTGTCATGTACTGTAGCCATGAGTGGCACTTCTCAGGCTTGTTCCCTTTGCTGATTTTAATGTATGAAACTCTGGGGCTCTGCAAATTGCTTTTTCTCTCAGTGGGCTCCTGCAGAATAAAATAATGAAATTACGGCATTCCTCTTGCTAATTAACTATTCTGAAATGCATTATTCATTTTATATAAATTACTTGAATGCCCTAATGCGCTTAACCGAAAAAGTACGCACGCATAACGCTGGGTGCATCCTCTCTCTCTCTCTCTCTCTCTCCCCTAATTATACAAGGCTTGAAACGACCTGCATATAAATGTGATCATTATTCAAAATTTGGAAGAAACACAAAACAAATGAGAGGCCTTGGAGGTCTCCGTCTTGGTTGCATTTTGTGCGAAGGTAGGGTGTCCACACTATTTTGTTGTACTTGGGAGAATTAATCAGAAGCTGTAAACATTTGTGGGAGCAGAACTGCAGGCGATAGAACAAAATGAACTGAGCTTCTCAGAAGTTTGGTTTGTTTGACTTGCATATAAAACGTGGCTAGGCAAACATTGTATTTTTGTAGCAAAAATATTGAGAAAGCTGCTGCACGAGTAAGTTATCATCTAGCAGCAGCCACAGCATGCTAGGTTTTTTTTTTTATTTTGCAAAAGACTTTCTGGCTCTGGAACTGTGTGATTTAAAATCAGGTTTGGTGTCTCCATACAAGGTCTGGATGAGAATTATGCTTGGCAGACTCTGTAGTTTAAACAGCCTAGCCAGCTCTGCCTCCAGGTTGGGCAATGGATGTTTTTAGGCTTTGCCAGATAGCTGCTGTGTAGCCCCTTTTGAAAGCAACTGCTATGACCTAGGAGACTGTCCTGTGGTGTGCTGACTCAATTGAGCGTGGCCTAGCCAGAGAAGGCTTGGAAAATGAAAATAGGCGCTCTTGCATGCCATGTAGGTCATTCTGGTGGTCCTACCTTGATGTGGACCTCTAATATGAATAATACATTGGATATAAGAACATAAGAACAACTCTGCTGGATCAGGCCAAAGGCCCATCTAGTCCAGCTTCTCATGGTGGCCCACCAGATGCCTCAGGGTGCACACAAGACAACAAGATGCATCCTGTTGCCATTCTTTTGCATCTGGCATTCTAAAGTAGCCCAATAATAACATAAGTCCAATCCTCTTTTAAAGGCACCTAGGTCAGATGCTATCACAACTTCTATAAACGTAATGCAATCGAAGAAATGTACCCTTTTGTGAACTTTAAATGTGGAACCACGGGAGAAAACTACGTAAAATGGAAGAAGTTAATGCTGCATCACTTTGCAAAACAAGAAGCAAATCAGAGGCCTGCAGCTCAACAATCTGCTAATTTTCTAATGTGCAGTGGGCCAAAAAGCAGAGTTATCTGTGGGACGTGACCCTTTTGTGGCAAACATATTGGGGAAGAAAGACTCATATAGGCTGTTTGCCCTTGTTGGAGCCCACAGAATGCCAACAAAATATCTCTCTAAAGAAAAGGAAATGTTTTATGAGAGAAATTGGGGTCAAACAGAAATAATGGGTGAGGGACTATGCACCAGCTACTGCTAAAGCTGGGAAACACATCAGGGGCTTGTGGCCAGTGCGATAATGCCTTGAGGCTTCTGGTTGCCATGGCAATGGAGAAGCCTGAAGAAATTCTCAGCATTAACAAGGGATAGAGCCAGGACCTGTACAGGGTGCCAGTTTGGCTGCTTGTTGTGAGGAGGCTTGAGGCTTCTGGCTTGAGGCTTCTGGCTGCGGTAGAGTTAGTCAGTTATCCCCATCCATCACCTGGAAGTAACCTTTTGGTCAGGGGAGGGACTGGGACAGGCCACAAAGGGAGCCCCAACAGCATGTAGGGAAAGCAGAGTCAGTGCACAAAAATGTAGTCTGGGAGCCAGGTGAGAGTCTAGCCAAGGGATGTGTCCTAACCATCAAGGCAGAGGCATACTTAAAGGGGGGGTCACAGCACTAGCTTTTGCAAGCAACCACTCCCCCTCCTCTTCATAGCCATTTGTAGCCAACGTAGTCTCCCTTTTGCTCTAGCCGCTGGGAATGGCTCCAAAGAGGAGGGGAAATGACTGCTTCCAAAACTTAATGCTGTGATCTCCTCTAGATATACCTCTGCATCAAGGCATTCAACTTGTGCATGACTTACCAGAAATACCCATTCCAGGGGCAAAAGCAGGCTACCCCTGCTAACTGGGCAAGAGGCACTTTTTCCAGTGGTGTTCCTCTTATATTTAGCAGGGGGAGAGTAACTGTCCCTCTTCACCCCTGCACACTCTTTCTAGTGGCTGTTGCTGGCGGTCTGCCTTTTTTTTAGATTGTGAGCCCTTTTGGGACAGAGAGCCATTTAACTTTATTATTATTACTATTTGCCTGTAAACCGCTTTGTGAACTTCGTGTTGAAAAGCGGTATATAAGTACTGATTGATTGATTGACTGATTGATTGATTGAAAAGGAGAGAGGAAACAAGTTCAACATCTAGAACTCGTTGGCTACTCTCTAACCACCCAGCCAAGCAAAGAGCACCTCATTCGGCATTTACACTGTATATCCGTGCAAATAGGCACACCTCGCTAGGAGGCCATAGCACATAGGGTTTAACAGAGTATAAATATATTTTATATAAAATATATTTTATATAAATATATTTTATATAAAATATAAATATATTTTATATTGTTTTTAAATTTGTTTTTAATTGTGTTCTTAATTTTTGATTGTATTGTTTAATTCTGTTTTAATTGTTTTTAATTGTGAATTGTTATATTGTTTTTATATATATATTGTAATGCCGCCTTGGGTGCCTTCGGGCACAATAAGGCGGGGTAAAAATCTAATAATAAATAAATAAATAAAAAATAAATAAATAAAAATAACAGAGGGCTCAATTGAATTACAATTGCATCACAATTATTGGGTGGGCATGTGACACAGGATTCTCACTGCCCGAACCACCATCTAACTCACTACCCACACAAACCCTATGCCCTTTGCTTCAGTTCTGGCACCTGCCAGTGTGGCTGTTCATATGCTGCCTCTCCTGTCCCCTTGGACTGTAAATTGAGCTGTACATGTAAATTGGGCTTATTACATAGATTTAACAGAGGATACCCCACTCCAAAGGATGCCTCACTCAAAACTGCTCTTTAAGAAGTTCTTTTTTTCTTTTTTTCCCTTTTCAATCCATGTTTAAAACAAATAAACATATATTTTTTAAGACTAATATTGTTTAGTATTTTGCAACTGTTTTCTTTCCTTGTCTTATAACAGTGTAATCACTGACCTATGTTTGTAACCCAATTTTGTAAATTTTTGTTTTCAAAGATGTCAACGAGATATATAGACCTAGCATGAACTGATGTCAATGTAGGTAGGATCCCGTACTAAAAATGACAAAAATAAATGAAATGTTTAATACGACCTGCAGTATTAAAGCCGATTCTGTTTCAAGAATTTCATCTCAATTCTAGAATAAGATTCTATGATGGTTTAAATGACAGCTACTAGTTTTCATTACCAGAAGGATATGAGGGATTGCAGCGGGATAAGTTTTGTAACAGGTACATCTCAAGAATAATGTGTTCTTCGTGGAAAGGCTCTGATAATAATAGGCACAAATGGGTTAGAAACACTTGGAAAATAAGAACATCAATAGCTGTTACTAAGAAAGATCATATGAGTGTGGCCTGTTGCCAGAAGATGGAAAAGTTTCCAGTCAAAGATGTACCAATGCTTGTGCAGTTTATACTTATTCCTGTAGCATCAAGAACTGATTAGTCTGAGCTATGGATAGTGTTGCCACCTGTCCATAACTTTGATGGATTATTCATATACTGGAAGATTTATCTGTGTGTGGTAGGATGATTATTATGGACAGACTCCACGTAAAGAGCTACTTGCAAAACAAAAGAATCTATGCAGTTTAGAAATACCAAAGCATGAAACGCTTGCTGAACTTCATGTTGCAACAACCATATGGCAGTTTTGATGTTTTGAAAATGTGCGTTTTTGGGGGTGGGGGTGGGGTTGTGAAACGTTTACTTTTTGAGCTCTGTGGCCCAATCCTAACCAGTTAATGGCACTATTCTGTTGTCATTAAATGGTTTTTAGAAGCATGCACACAGTAGTGTCAGCCTACCGGTACGCTGGGCGTGTCTTCCGGGTGAGCGGCAGCACAATCGCTGCGTTCTGTTGCGTAATGGCAAAAGCCCGCCCGCCCGCTAAACTCATACACTGAGTTTAGACGGACATTTCCAATAAGTAAGAATACCAGCACTGCAACTTTGGCTTGGCATTTCACTCCTGACTTCAACAATAGATGGTTGAAAAGCAAATTATTCAAACTACTCTTTTGTATTGAGCAATGCAATCCATTCCTCATTGTAGTAATACTTTTTCGTTTTAACTTAAAATTCACTTTTAGCACACCCCAAGTATGTAGCCCATGTTCAGTAAACTCACAGCAGAATGACCGCTTTTGCTAACAGGTGGATGATTGAGATCACTTTATAATACACTTAGGGCGCAGTCCTAACCTGGAGTTAGGCTGGCACAAGTCCCTTGTGCCAGCCCAGGAGTGTCACAAATGCACGTAAAAGTGCATTTGCACCACTCTCGGAGTGCTCCATCCTCCCTGACTCCAAGTGTCCAAATGCACTTTACGGTGAGCTGGCGCAAGGGACTTGTGCCAGTCTAACTTCAGGTGAGGATTGCACCCTTAATAATACACCCACACCCAATAAAATAAATGAGTTGAAGCTGCATGCCTAACAGTATTGAGGATGGGGTGGGGGTAATACTCCCCATAATGTGGGAGATGTTACTTGAAAGTCAAGCACTGTATGAAGCAGCTCTAGTGGGTATGTCGTTAAAGGTAAGGCAAGAATCTGGCGCAGTCTGGCCCTGTGCTTCCCAGAATACACTGCTCCCATAGAATAGCTGTCAATCAGAGTTTTGTAACAAGTATTAAAGGAAGCATCATCATAGGAGGTCTCTTTTTCCAGTGGAGATTTGGTGGTGATGGCACATGCCAGAGCTTATCTGCTTTTTCAGCAGCCTCCCTGCCCCTTTTCTCTCCCTGGACAGTGAAATTGCTTAGTGAAAGGTCTAGTGAAATTGCTAGCACAGGTTCATGGAGATACTCTGTGGAGCAGGAGGCTTTCAGAAGTGTAGGAAGGTTGAAAACCCCTTTCACCTCTGAAGCCTCTCAAACCAATGAAGCCCCTCCCCGATACCCACATGTTTTTTTGTGCAGCTGCACCAGTGGGAGTGGGAAGGGTAGGTTTTGGGCTGTAAGAATACGTATAATGTATATCACTTTTCAACCAAAAAAGGTCACAAGGTGGTTTACATAGCAAAATCCCCCCCCCCCAAATTTAAAATAATTTTAAAAATGCAAAAGAAACAATTGCAAACAGGTTTCCCACACATTTCCCCTTCCAACTTAAAATAAAACTCCAACTGCTCTGAGACAACATTACAGCATCTTTTTTTTTATCATGTTTTAAAAAACTTACGTTTGTTCAAAAACAATCAGCTCTCTACTTAACCATTGTAGTCATTCCAAACTGAAATGGAAATGCTTTAACATCGCAGCTGAGAAATGCAGATTTGAGGATAAAATGTTCGGCAAAAAAGGGCCAGATGAGGAAACAAATCTATTTTCTTCTTTTTTAAAATAAAATTTACTCTACTATTATATTCTATAAATATTACACATTACACCATCTATCCAAACTTATAGGATTATACTGCATTGTAGTGTAAGATGAAAGGAGGCCATTTCTGAAGCAATTCAACAAGAGCAACTTCCCCATTCCTTTGATGAGCCAGATCCGCTTAGCCATTCACGTAATTTCTAAAGCCTTGAATAATAGTTTCAGGCTGGGGGAAAACATTCCATGATCAAAGTGTGCTGCATTTTAAATATTTTAGCTCGTGAATTCTGTGAGGACATTTTAATTAACAGTCTACCATAGCAGAACATCCGTATGTTCCTTTTTCAGGCTGAAAGTTTTAGATCCTCATTCTGCTTTATAGAAATGGTAGCTGTGAAGTTAGACAGTGTGCCTTAAAGGAGTCATGGTGGAAATGCTAAATTGCTTTTTAATTTGGATAGCCACAGTTTGGAAGGCATTTTGATCTAACTACCAAGGTTTGTCGTTGAAAGATCAGGGTATGTAGATTTTCACTAAAACATCATTTTGTGTCTCACCCATCCGGTAATTCTCTCTCTCTCTCTCTCTCATCACACAAACAGTGGTATCATGAGCGGTGGTGTTCCTAGGGGGAACAAAACACTAGGTTTTGCAGGATCCTGAGCTAAAGCCTCTGAGCCAGTTCTCCAAGCCACAAATGGCTCTGAAGATGAGGGGGAGAGGCCACATTACAGGATATTGCTCAGGAGCTCAGGATATTGCAAAACTTTTTGTCCACCCTCTAGGAACGCCACTGGCCACAAGGGGGGTATGGGCTGCACCAGGTGTCACCCTCAAAGGGGATGACATGATACCGCCTGAGTCTTTGTTCAGCAATCTTTGGCCCACTCGTGGCCACCCATCCCAGGTTACCTTTTCATGTGCATGCGCATGTGTGCACACACTCTGTGTGTGTTGGGGGAAGGACCATGACTCAGTGGCGAGGCACATGCCTTGCATGGAGAAGATCCCACATTCAGTCCATGACATCTTCAGATGGGGCTGGGAAAGATCCAGTCAGTGAGGACAATCCAGAGGCAAATGAATCAATAGTCTGACACAGTATGGAGCAGCTTCCTATACATCTATATTCCCTCCCAGCAGTTATATTTCCATAGAATCAACTGAATGACATAGAAAAGGAAAATGGATGAGCGGGAGTATCTCTACTTTAATTTCAAGCCGGGGGTTAAGTTGGGTAGCAACTTCCTGTTCCAACTCCCCAGTCCAAAGTCCCAACTCCCACCCCTGCTGCAGGGTTCACTCCCGCCTCTTTTCTGGCAGTTCATTCCTTTTGCAGTTTCGTGACGATGAGTCATTTGAAGCACTTAATCAGATCTTTCTCGTGTTTCAACTAATTAAAAACCTGGTTACTGGGTAGGAGTGAAGAATAATGGATTAATTGATTCTTTTAATACTTTTGATACAGATAAATGTCCTGTGGGGGAGCTTGACTGAATCAATCCTATTTTATGTAATTGGGGCAAAGGCTGGTACAAGGGTGGAGGGATGGATGAATTGATACTGAAGGGAGAATCAATTGCTCTGCTGACTACTGGAGAAGCAGAAGGTCTGTATAATGGAATGGAAGATTGAAGATACAATTAGGAAAAAAAAATTCCTGGGGTGCCCAGTTCTTTTCTTTTCCTGCATCTAAGGCAGCAAAAGCAGACACTTGGGCCACAACAACCAGTGCAGCATCCTTTGTAATGCAAGGAGGAAGGCAGAGCTTGCTTGCCTCTCTAGATAACAGGCAGTCCCATTGTCGAGCTCCATTAGAACTGGACACTGGGATGGGGCACAAGGAGCCAATGACTGCCTCCCCTCATGCAAGAGGAAACCAGCTCTTTCCGTGACGTTTGGTGGAGCTATTTTATAGCAATGGCCAGCAATGAGACCTTTGGACCTGATTCTGACCTGCCCTAAGCTCATCACAGTGTGTGCAAGAGAGCAGTAAAACCAAGCCAAAATGACAGTTCTAGGGTGGAGTTGAATGGTGAATGGTGGAAGCTCCTCCCTCGAACGTGGCTAAAAAAAGACTGACGAGACCATGTATATATGCAGTATGCCCTTTTTCTTAGCTACATTTTTATCCAAACTTTCCTCCAAGGTACTCAGGGTGGCATACTTGATTTGACCCCATTTGATTTTCACAATTGCCCTGCGATGGTGACTGGCTGGCCATCCTATGTGTACTGTCCTGGGAATAAGTCCCCCTGTATACAGTGAGACTGACGTCTGAGGAAACGTGCATAGGATTGTAACGGAAGTCACCCAGTGGACATAATTGCTGAGTTGGGATTTAAGCCCAGGCCTAGTGTGACCTCTAATCACTGTGTCACACTTTCTCAGGTGCTCCAGTTCTTAAGGGCACAATCCTAACCAACTTTCCAGCACTGGGATAAGGGCAACGCAGCTCCGGGGTAAGGGAACAAACATTCCCTTATCTTGAGGAGGCCTCTGTGACTGCCTCCCAATAGCAGGATGAAGCACACGCCCCATTGGCACAGCTATATCAATGCTGGAAAGTTGGTTAGGATCTGGGCCTAAGAGATATTGGAGCCTCTTCTATCCTCTTGCATTTGTTCATTTGTAGCTGTTCACATCCAATCCATATTATGTCCGGAGAAGCTTGTAACTGAAATATGCTTCCAGTCACCTTTGTTATATTACTCATTTCAATAAATATGAAATGTTTAAATAGATATTCAGTGTATTGAACATTAATGCGACAAAGCTAACAATTCCCACCCAAGTTTGTACTGGTGTTTTAAGGTTCTGTGTTTATTTTTCCATCTATTTTTTTTTTAAATTCTCTGCTGCAAAGCTTTTCTGTGTCTGAGAAAGGTGAACTGGCTTTAAGACCACATGCTGCATTGAATGGGGGATGCATAAGAGCTCTTTTCACAGAGGGCAAACATGACAGGAAATTCTCCCCAGCCAGCTGCCTTTACCGAAAGGGCTTTCGACAGGCTGGACGTCATTTTGCACATTTGCCTTAGTTAACACTCAGCACCTACAAGGATTGCGGGTCCAAAAGCAACATACTGTAGCCATTCAAAACGAGCACACCGTTTGCCCCAGAGGTCTCACATTTGATATCAGTTGCTTCAGCTGGTTGAAGGGCCTCAGAGTGAACAAAAAGGACGACTGTGGTCTGAAAGTAGAAGGACTCTCCTTTGCCTTTCACAGCAGTACAATTAGGGCAATACAATAAGAGCGCAATCCAATTGTATCGGCCCAGGGCTGTTGCAAACATGCTGTAATATCTGCAATGCAACACACAACCCTGCAAGAGGTGCTGGGCTGGCACGGGGAGTCACAGTGACCCAGGTAAGCCACAGAGCTGCCCAGGTCAGCCTCTCCCATGCTGGCTGAGTTTGCCCAGCGCAGAGGGCTTTCTGAGGGTGGGGGGAAGGCGGGAGAAGCCTGGGAGGGCAGCTACATGGGTGAGCTGGCCTGGGGAGGGGGTTGGAGCATGGACCTGACCATTGGTCTGGATCCTAACCCCCTTCCCCAGGCCGAACATTCCTAATCCGGTTGCTTGCATTTGTGCCAGCGATTGCGCTGGCACAAATCCAAGGAGTCCCATAGGGCTAGCTGGGGCTTACCCTGGGGAAAGGGGAAAATATCTCCTTACCCTAAGGTGAGCTCCAGTTGCCTCCTATACTGTGCTGGATACAGTGCATGCCTGCTGGCCTGCCTGTTCCAGTGCAGTATAGGATTGGGTTGCTCATCTCTCTTAGGACAGTATTATCTTATGGCACAATACTATGGGATGTTTGTCTGCACCAGTTCCTTTTAAAATGAAGAGAGCTACACAAAAGTAATCAAAGCGAGAGTCAGTCCTGGACATTTACCACTACTTTTGCAGGACTTGCAAAGAAGATGATCCAGAGGGGAGACTTGATTGAGACATACAAAATTATGCATGGGATGGATAAAGTGGACGGAGGTTCTTTTCCCTCTCTCACAATACCAGAACCAGGGGACATCCACTAAAATTGAGTGTTGGGAGAGTGAGAACAGATAAAAGGAAATACTTTTTTACCCAGTGGGTAATTAACCTGTTGTAATTAAACTCCTTGCCACAGGAGATGGTGATGGCATCTGGCCTAGATGCCTTTAAAAGGGGACTGGACAGATTTTGGAGGAAAAGTCCATCGCAGGCTACAGGCCATAATGGTTAGTGCAACCTCCTTGCTTTAGAAGTAGGCTACCTTGGAGCGCCAGATGCAGGGGAGTGGCAACGAGATGCATATATCTAGTTGTCTTGTGTATTCCCTGAGGCATCTGGTGGGCTGCTGGACTAGTTGGGCCTTTGGCCTTATCCAGTGGGGCTCTTCTTATGTTCTTAGATAGATGATGTCTTAAGTCTTCAAGAAGACATGCACTTGCTAAAGAACTAGTTTAAAATAGTTCGTTGGATGGTGGGCTCTGTAGATAACTGTGAAAATGTAGCTTGGCTGTGAAGTCTCGTCTTCCCTGAAATCAAGTAATCCCACTTCATTGTCAATACGCAGCAGATGCAAATGTCAACACGTGTTGTGAAGCAAGCTGTTTCTCTGAGTCCTCCAACAGAGATACTGTTCTTGGTTTTGTTCTATTGCTTCTACATTGTCATAATTTGTACATTTCCCATTGTTTTTGAAATGGTAAATTATTTCTAGCTTCACACATACATATGGTTCATATCATGTGCAGGGATCGTAGCCTGTCTTTAAAAATGTCAGGGATCTGCAGAACTGAGGAACACTCAAAAACATCAGAAAATTGGTTCAATGAGTCACAACGCTTTTTGGTCCAATCCTATTCACAGTTTGCACATTGTGACAGCACGCCAATTAATAGCACAGGCAGGAAGGCTGGAACCTTCCCGCTCATCTGGCACAGCAGAGGACACATGCTGGAGCAGGTGAGATCTGCGCTGTGCTGTGCAGTGCAGGGGGTGGCAGGGGAAAGCGGGGAGGGGTTGTAATGGGGCAGGGGGAGAGTCGCATCAGGGTGGGGGTGGGCAGATCAGAAGGGGGTGGGATTTGTGGCACTGATGTGTGTCATATCCTATCCCCCTTCCTGGGCCTGATCAGTTGACATGGGTCAATATGGACGTGCCATTTATTGTGCATGCAAATGCATATCCTACTGAAAACAATGTTGTGCCAACAGAAAAATCTTTCATCCAGAGGATGCTTTTGATTCATGCTTGCGGTCAATTCCTGTTATGTGAGGCTGCTTTGCATTGGGACACTGTGCCCTACCCAATCCACTGGACAACCCAGGCTGCAAAAAGATGTGTCTGGTTCCAGAGAACTTGTTATTGTGTATTGAAGACAGCTTGTGTTCAAAGTTGTAAAGCTTTATCTTCTGCCCAGCATTTTCAAGCCAGTTGCTTCTGATTCTCTTTGCTAAGGCAGTCAACATCCAAAACATTAGATTTTTTTTATTGGTAGACTATCACCACAAATTCCCATATCAGGCCAGAACAGCACCACCTGCAGTTTTAGAGCTCCTGTGGGAAGCATCCTGGCAAATTTACTTGTCATGCTTGTGCAATATTTACTCCATCTCACAGGCATTCTGGCAATTCCTGTAGGTTTTCTGAGAACCAGTGTGAGTGTCAGGGGAAACGGTTATTGGAAGATGATGCACAGACGTGATGTATTGGGTCCCCAGTGGCGGAAAATGCACATTGAAGCCAAGCAAAACAAGGCATACTTTTGGTCTAGTTTATGAGCAGATTTAACAAGATTGTTCTGCAGAGAATTGTGTGAAGACTCCGCACATAGAGCAGATGCAGTTCTCAAATCAGTGCTCACTCGGTTGTTTTCAGAGACCCAGGGAAAAGTTAAACTTGGGCATGCTTTACATGAGGAAACAGGTGTCCTCCCCCAGTTGGAATAATACTCCTGTGCCTCATGCTAGAGAGGGCGGGAGCTTTGCCTGGCCCCACCCACTGCAGGCAATTTAGTTTAGAGGTTTAGAGGCGGGGCTAGCTTCACATTGGCGGATTGGGCACTGGGGATGGAGCCAGAAGCAGATGCTGGGGCTACATTGCTCCTTGGCATCTCAGTTGTGGTGGGTTGGCTTGAACAACAGATTGATGAATGATCACTCAAGACATCAAGGGACCAACTGAGCCACCTAAGGACCTGCTACATCCTTTATGGGGGTAATTGGTTTTCTGAAGGGGGGTGGCAACGGGAATAAGCATCTGGCTCTGGTGAGTTGCTTGGGGGACTCCAATTGGGGACAATGCTTGGGATGGACCATTGGGCTTTGACTCATTTTCCATTGGAGTCTCCCTCCTCTCACACACCAAAGGTTAAATATTATATTATTATCTTGATATTAAATAAGTATAAATATTAGCATGAGGAAGACGGTCCCAATGGTGGTTGGTGTGAATATTTGCTGGTTCTCCTTCCCCTGAAGTCTGTAGAACTTCCCCCGCTACTAGTTTTTTGTTTGTTTGTTAAGATGGTAATATACATACGGATAGGAATAGAGAAAAGGTAGTCTCAAAAGAACAGGGTAAAATATATGTATGCAAGCCTAACCAACTTTCCAGCACTGGGGTAAGGGCAATGCAACTTGGAGGTAAGGGAACAAACATTCGCTTTCCTTCCCTTGAGGAGACCTCCATGACTGCCCCCTTACAACTGCAGCATGCAGCACATGCCCCATTGGCACAGCTATGTCAGTGCTGGAAAGTTGGTGAGGATAGCACCCTAAATTCAAGAAGGAGGAAAGAGGCAGCAGTTGGTGGTTGTGTGGAGCATCTGCTTTGCATATTGAAGTATCCCAGGTTGTTGATATTAGCATGTCACTTAGCATTGGGGGTAGATTCGGGGTGCAATCCACAGAAATCCTGACCTCATCCCCTCTGCAGTGCTCAGGAGAGTCAAAGTATAGAGATACATTTTCTAAGCAAAGGACTTGCTGGCCCAAAGCCCAGCAGAGGGACCCCAATCCATCCCCCACCTCACCTGCTCATGATGTCATCATCATCACAGACTTGGCTAGTGCAAGGGCGGTTCTGGTAGGAGGGAGGGAGGGAGGGAGGGAGGGCTGGCGGGTGGGAAAAACTGGGAGGTGGTGGGCAGGCCAGCCCAGGGAGGGGGTGGGGCTGAGATGTGACTGGTAGGCTGCATCCAAGGCTCTGTCCCCAGGCCACGCGGCCCCAATTCGGGCCACACGGCCCCGATTCGGGGGACGCGGCCTCCTCAGCTCTGTGCCTGCTATTTAGCAGGCTCAGAACCGAGGAAATGCATGGGCAGTCTCCCCTCAGGCTAATGTGATATGGTACAGCACTGGATATGGTACAGTCCCGCCAGCCTCGCCATTCCAGCACAGTTTAGGACTGTGCTCTCGGTGACTGAATTCGGCAATATGAGGAGATCTCAGAAGTCTGGAGGCAAAGTCACCAAGGCAAATTTAAGATATCCCTCACCGGTGATTTCTTGAGGTGGATTAAATGGGAAGTGCATTACAGTGGCAAAACCTTTATTGGGTCAAGGCTGAAGATGGGAATTAAGTTGATATCTAAGATTGATTCGTGGAGTTGTGGTCAATTGGTGTTTCTTCATGGACCCAGGAGATCCTCGTTATGCCCAATGTGACTGTGTGATTCCTACATTTCTGTGGGACAGTTAAGGGATGTTTATTTAGGTACTGGCAGGGCTGCCCTCTTTTGCTGTTTCAGTTCAGGTCCACAGTTTCTAAAGGGTTATTGCAGCTGGGCATTGCTCCAATGAATTTGGGTTGACATAAATTGGGGATTGGTGCCATCACTACTGTGGTTGGGATGGGCATGCAGCCGGGCATTCAGAGGGTAGGCCACTGGAGGTCAAGCATTGCCCATGATGAATTTTATTCAAGTTGGGTATCTGTTCCAGTGGTCTTGTTTCTTTCCTTGATCCAGTAACTTTGCCTTTCCTTCAGCTGGCCTAAGAGAACTGGTGAGAGTGTTGCTTTGCCAGCATGCAATGATTTTGGGAGCTTTCTATGTTCCTAACTTTGGCAGTGTACCCATTGCTCCACTCAGTGCCAGTCAGGTTTTGATTGCCTCAAAATTCTCACTTAACCCCAGTGGTGACTTGCTCCTCATACACTGAGGCTGCAATCCTATATACACGTACTTTGGAGTAAGGCCCATTGACATCAGAGTAGGCATGGATGGGATGGTGCTCTGACAGTCACAAATAAGAAGGCATGGTGCTTTCTTGTGGGTCCCTGCAAACTGCAGCACTGAGGAGACAAGGCCACCCTGAATTAGTACATCCTCACTGTGGCTGGACTGCACAAGAACTAGAGATATCACATGGCCACCATTCTTTTATACTTAATGATGTGGCTACATAAGAATATAGGACCATAAGAAGAGCCCTGCTGGATCAAGCCAAAGGCCTATCTAATCTAGAAGCAACTGAACAGATGCCTGTGAAACAGTTGTGGACCAGCCAATGGGCCACCCAGAGACAGAGGAGGAGGATGGGGTCTGCCCCATTCCCTGTTTCTCTGCCCCATGTGCCATACCCCTCCCCTCTGCCCCCATGCCATGCCAGACTCCATTTTGGAGCTATATGATGGCAGGAGGGCAGGCGAGCCAAAATTGCTTGTCTCTCCAAGAGGCAAGCTGCCCTCCTCCCATACCAGCAGAGCTGCGCCTGGGGCTTTTGCCCCCTCCCACAAAATGGTAGGGCCATGACTGCTTTGAACACCGCTCAAGCAGAAGGTATGCTCCTCTCTCCCCATTGGTCCCCTGTAATTGGTATTCAGAGGTGGAGGTAGCATACAGCCTGTGGGGGACTACCCTGGGTGCCACCCTTGAGGGGTAGAATTCACAGTTTTAAGGAATAACACCATCATGTTATATACTGTTCAATGTGGAATTTCACAAGGAATTCAGTGAAACAAACTGGAGTGCAATAGCTTCATTCTATCAAAAGTTATGGCCAACAAACAAACAAAACCCCAAAATACAACTGTCTTCTGTAACATTATGTATGATAACTACATTGAACCTCCAGATGCAGGGACAGTATGTCACTGAGTACTATGTGCAAGGCAGTCATAGCAGGGAGGACCCTGATGTTCATCCATTGCGCTTGTAGGGTAATATTCACTGCATTTATTTTCTGGCCATTATTATTATTATTATTATTATTATTATTATTATTATTATTATTAT
>JAJKFI010000001.1:42040980-42056698 GCA_029204185.1 Lerista edwardsae | reverse complement strand
ATTATTATTATTATTATTATTATTATTATTATTATTATTATTATTATTATTATTCATTTCATGTCACAACAACTACCTCACAGGGCTGTTGTGAGGAAAAAGAAGGGTAGGAACCATGTACACCATCCTGAGCTCCTTGGAGGAAGAGTGGTATAAAATGTGAAAAAGATAAATAAATGAATAATTTTGTTGTATGTGTGGGTGTCAAAAATTTAGGGGCCCTGGGTGCCAAATGACCTAGCTACAGCACTGCATACAGCCGTCTTGCTCAGTACCTATTGACACACTTAAATTTGGTGAATCTCTTTTAAAATCATCCAAACTAGAGGCAAATACCTGTCTTCTTCTTGCTGTTGTTGTTGTTTTTCAGTCGCTAGGTCGTGTCTGACTGTTCGTGACCCCGTGGACCACAGCACGCCAGGCCTCCCTGTCCTCCACTAGATTCCAGAGTTTGCCCAATTTCATGTTCATTGCTTCGGTGACACTATCTAACTATCTCATCCTCTGCCGCCCCCTTCTCCTTGTGCCTTCAATCTTTCCCAGCATGAGAGTCTTTTCTAAAGAGTCCTCTCTTCTCATGAGGTGGCCAAAGTATTGGAGCTTCAGCTTCAGGATTTGTCCTTCCAGGGAGCAATCAGGCTTGACTTCCTGTAGGATTGACCGATTGGATCTCCTTGCAGTCCAGGAGACTCTTAAGAGTCTTCTCCAACACCATAATTCAAAAGCATCTATTCTTCGGCGCTCCGCCTTCCTTATGGTCCAGCTCTCACAGCCATACATGACTACTGGGAAAACCATAGTTTTGACTATGTGAACCTTTGTTGGCAGGGTGATGTAAAGGCAAATCCCACTGCATGTTCAGCAAACAGGGGAAATGTGAACTGTTTGATCAGATGTCCTTTGAAGTGTTAGAAGGTGTACGTTTTTAAAATAACTTTGTATGAAGTCACTGATAAATGATATCCATATAAAAAAGAAATGGCTATGTTCTTTTGGATGGCTATTTATAGAAGTTACATTAATGGGAAGAGCTCACTGTGGTCAGTTGCCTTGTTCCTAATGGCAAATAAATGTCAGAGCAAATCATACATGGTGCTAAACTGGGAAATTTATTCTACAAATATAACAGCATAAGAACCAACAAGCATTAACAGATGGGTGATAAAAATGTGTGACTGTGAAACCCTCTGGAGTAGCATCGAGCAGAAAAATAGCACTGGATCAGTTTTTGTTTAGTTTTGCTGACAAAAGTCCCAGCGCAGGTCCCAAATGCTCATAAAATAAGTAGACGATGACAATGTGCTTCATTCTCCTTCCTCAAATTCCAACATCTTGTTGGTGATCAGTAACTTCAAGATTGCTGAAGTCGTTCAAGAGATACATGACTGTAATTTTCTTTCACACTTGCTGTGTCCCTTCATATATACTATCTAAGAACATTATTGATTTTTTCCCTTAAAGATCTGATTTCCAGAAATCTTTTACACGCAGCCAAGTGGAGAAGCAGAAAAAGACCTCTGTGAGGGCTGCTGCTTAGACTGCGGATTAAGCCCCACTGAATGGAGTGGGACAGTTTTGAGTAACAGGTATAAGGAATTGTGCTATACACACCGTTGAATATAAAGACACACACTGCTGAGAAGTGTTCTTGCCAGTGCGGGCGCAGCCCAGAATGGGTGCCACCCCTGTGCCATGAGATACTTCCTTGTGGCACCTGAAAGTAGTTTGGTGGTGATGCAATGACATAATCACATCATTGCATTGCGTGCACTGCCGAAGGGCTTTTGGGGCCACCATTTGTGGCCGATCAGAGGCTGGGGGTGGGCGGGTGAGCCCATCTACTGCCAAATGCAACAAGGACCTCTGCTTAGTGGGGACTCAGGTGGCATGTCCATTATCCCCCATGGGCATTTCACCCAGGGTGGACCACCTCCCCACCCCTCGCTTGTTAAGCTACTGCTGCGGAGTAACCTCAGCAGAAGCCTCACAGCTGTTCCCATGCAGGATTACCTTGCTAAATAGTAAATATTGCTTGTAGAATTAAGCTTAACAAATACCACACATTTGATTGCAAATAGTGCTTGTGCTTGCTTGCTTGCTTGCGCATGCACACACGCGTGTGTGTACGTCTGTTCATTTAGGAAAGTGTCAGGCAACGCAATCCTACAGACTGCGCAGCGTTAGCGCAACAGGGTTGTGCCGATGTTGCACGCTTAGCACCGATCAGCATCCCCGTGTTGGCGCTAAGGCAACAGGACCGGTGCTGCAGGCAGCGCCGGTCCTGTTGTGCCCATGCAGTGCCTCCCTAGCATCGACTAGAGCCGGCCAGCGCGAGGGAGGCACCATGACGGGGCAGCTCAGGGATTGGTGGGAGGAGTGCGGGAGGTGGGCGGGATGTAGGCAGGACGTGGGTGGGTCCAGGATTCGGCCATGAGGACGAATCCTAGGCCTGTTTGGGAGGACACGCAGCCCTGATTGCTTAGGATTGCGCCCTCATACAGAACAAGAATTACAGGAGTTCTCTTGTCATATGAATTGCATTTTCATTTTGTCAGATGAGAACAGATGCTTTGTAGTATTGTTTTTATTGTAATTTGTATTTGTTTTTGTGTTTTTAAAATTGTTGGCCGCCTTGGGTCCCCTTCAGTGTGGGAGAAAGGCGAGATAGAAATAAGTCAATAAATAAACATTCGCAATCACGCGCACATACAAAACCTTCTAAAATCACTCCCTACTAACCTAGCTTCTAAACACGTTCTCTGACAGAATGTTTTACGTGGCAGTTCTGGGAGAAAGTCCAGACGTGAGACACAGCCACCAAGAATTCTGCTCTGTACTCTTACCTAGTTCTTGGTTTACAGATGGCAATATCAAGAAATCGCACGATTGCAAAAGTTGTAATTGGAGACAAGCATCTCTAAACAGTGGCGGATCTGGGGGTGCAAGGAGTGCACTGGGCGGGCGGGGCGGTGACGATGGTGGCCACCTCACTCCCACCCAAGTAGTTGCCAAGCCACTTTGGGAAGCAGCTTCCACCGGAGAAGCCACTTCCCAGAGTGACGCTGCCCACCTTTGGAGCTGCATCTTCGCAATTAGCCACTTCTGGGATCTGCCACCCCAGCATGCCTCTCGTGCAGAGTTCCACACAGAAGCTGCTTGCCGTGAGACCCCTGGAGGCTGTTGTCAGGGTCTTTGCGTTCGTCGCAGGAGGAATGGAAGAAGCCACTCACTCGGGGGGGGGGAGGACAGGGTGGTGACACCAGATCCGGCCTGCAGGTCAGAGTTTGGCGACCCCTACTCTAGAAGAGGAAGCCACATCAAGACCTTCGTCATTATTATCACGTTCTGAAAGTGGGGAAAAAATTATTTTGCCAGAGATGTTAATTAGACGATGAGCCTGTGAATTATGGGAAACGTACCAAGCATTGCTGCTACTATGGGTGAGTTGAATTCTGGTGAGGCTGAAGTACTCTGCACTTTGCTGCAGGAAGTATTAAACCAAATGCCAACTAATGAAAAGGAACATATTTAAAGTGGGGGCGGGGAGAGGCGGAACATAACGTTTCAAATTCTCAATAGACAAAAATGGAGGCAGAAAGTTAACAGTTGGAAAACTGACTTTCATACCCCCGTTTTCGTGAAACTGTCCTTAAACTGATGCAATTAAATTGGGTGAGTCTTTCCAGTAAGCTTCTGCATCTGTGCAGCAGTGCAGCATGGGGAATTTGCTTCAAGACTGAGGCGGATGATTGATTTGAATATATAGTGGACCAGAGGGCCTTCCATGAAATTGCTTGGTGCCAGTGTGGGAAGGATTAATAGATTTGTGGGCTGCACAGAGCCCTGGTTAATGATAATAAAACCTCCTATTTGTGTTAATCAGTTTGCACTTAATGGATTGGAAAGTTAAACAGTTTGTTCTCTGCACAAATTATTAGGGAGTGGAATGAACCGAGTCAGGCCCTCATAGGTATGCATTGGAGCCGAATGGTTGAGGAGTGGGAACTGGAAAGGCTGAAGGATTCAGGCAGGAAGGAAAGCCTAGACGTCACTCCTTGCTTTTCTTTACTTTGGGTGGTCATTAGCTGCTCATGAGCATTCAAGAGAGGTTACAGCTTGGGCCCAGTGGGCTTCATGGTGTTGCTTTGTGAGAACTCGGAGGGCTTAATGTGGCTTTCCTGAGTTTTAGAACAAGCCTGTGCACAGCCCTAGAACCTGTGAATATAATAATGAAGGACAGAGCACAGCTGAGCATCGGCAGATTGCCTTTTACTCAACACCAAGGAAGGTTGGGGACTCAAATGGCTGTTTTTCACAACTTGTGTTAGACTCAAGCCTCAGAAGTCACTCATTCAGGTATGACTTGAGACTCATGGCCAATGATTTGGAAATAGTCGTGACTTGAATTTGACTTGAATCCTGACTCTCATTAGTGTTTGTGTGCTTGCTTCCTTACTTTTTTCTCCTGTTCAGACATGCGCCATCCTCCCTGACTCTGAGAGTGGTCCATACACGCTTTATGGTGGCCCATGTGCTGGCCAAACTTTGCTGGCCTAACAGTGCCAGCCTAACTCCAGGTTAGGATTGCACCCTTAATCCGCGGCTCCTCACTAATTGATTCAGGGCACAATCCTAACCTGAAGTTAGGCCGGCACAGTTAGGCCAGCAAAGTTTGGCTGGCACAAGGACCACTGTAAAGCATGTTTGGACCACTCTTGGAGTCAGGAAGGATGGCGCACATCTGTGTGCAGGACTCTAAGAGCGGCCCAAACATGCTTTACAGTGGTCCTTGTGCCAGCCAAACTTTGCTGGCCTAGCTGTGCCAGCATAGGATCTCCAGGTTAGGATTGCGCTCTCAGGAAGGTTGCCACATTCTCCACTATGACAGACTCTCCCGTTGACAAAATAAACCTCAGTGTGTCACAATCTGACCAGCCGCTCTTCCTTATCAGAGATGGGTCTAAATATTTTCTACGGGAATCCGAATAGAATAGACAGTGCAGAATCATGTGGGAGAGTGAGTCCACTCCATTACCCCCAACTCAAAGAAGCAACAGCTCTCGTCATAAGTAGAGGCAGACTACAATGGTTTTATTTGTTCATGGATGGCAGTGTTATCCTAAAAAAAAAATGGGCTGAAAGCAGTGTTATGTGTTTTTATTCCAAATCAATATTTCAATTAATCTTAAAGCATCTTTATTAAATGTAATCACGGCCATATAGATGGCATATATGTGTTTTATTCCTGTGGTTGTCAGCAGACATAGCCACAGGAATAAAACAGGCATCACAGCAGGGGGGATGGGGCCAGATACTTGCCTGGGGGTTGCTTGCCCCCATCCCTGCCTCCCTTTGGCATCACTTGGGACTCAGAACCAGGTCTGAGAAAATCACTCATTAAACTCACAGCTTTAACCACTTGTGCATGGTGGATTGACCTGAAAATAGAGCAAAGAGAGAGATTCCATTCTTGGAAACCTCCTGCGGATCTATCTTTACAACTAAGGAGGTGAGGCAATAGTGGACGTCTTTCCTCTTCCATAAGAATGCCAGTGCTTTGCCAATGAAAACAGGGGAAAGGCCAGTTCTGCATTAAAGAGAGTATCTGATTGGATGATAGTTGCCTTCCCTGTGGGTCAAGTCAAGCAATTCTGCCTTCATGCATCCAAGATATACTGTATGAGCAATGATGGCATTTCCAAGATAGTGTTGTGCTGGGGTATGGGGAAACCTGAAGCTCAGAAAACCACAGAAATCTAAATATAGATTCTTAAAACTGCCTTTTTTTCAAAAGAGAAAAAGCTTATACCGAACAGATGCTTTTTTACAATCTATAACCTTAGAGAATTGGAATTGCGAAGCCTCCCCTTCAAGGCTGGGGAGAGTTCTTCATAAAACCTTCCTGCAATCCTTTATTGAATGCCTGATCAAATGACATTAAAATGCTAAGGTTGGCTGGTGCACTGCAGGCCATGTTAAGACTTGTAATTTTATCTATTGGAGTCCTACAGTCATATTTCCTCCACTGAATGTTCTAAGGGATTTTTCTAGGCACATACTCTCTTTCGCTTTAAGGAATGCACATACAAATCAGAAGAACTCTTGACAACAGCCGCCCCCAAAGTAGTGAGAAAATGGTAGAAAATCTAAGTGACAGTGCAATCCTATGCTGCACTTTGTCACATCGACGCAACGTCATTAGCGCTTAGCAGCATAACTGGGTCGGCACTAAAGCTCTCAAGCCAACGCTACTTGTAGTGTCGGCTTGAGAGCTCCGACAGGGAGCCTCCCTTGCGCTGACCGAAGCTGGTCTGCATGAGGGAGGCTCTGTCCCACTCAGGGACGGGGATTGGTGGGGGGAGGGAGGTTGTGAGCGGGACGTGGGCGGGCTTGGGAGTCGGCCATATGGCCGCATCCTAAGCCCAATTCGCGTCACGTGGTCTCCTTGGACCTGCGCCTGCTAAATAGCAGGTGCAGATCTGAGGAGCACATAGAGGAGGCTGGAGTCTCTTGCCACAGGAAGGCTCCAGCCTCTCCTAAGCAGCGCTGGATATGGTGCTGGCCCGTTGGCCTCGCCAGTCCGACACTCTTAGGGTTGTGCTCTGAAAGTTTGTGTGCTGCTCAGCTGAATAGAAGGATGAACACTGATTGCAACAGCTTTCGTTGAATGCGAAAAGGGGCAACTTTCCTCAGATCTCAAATGTGGGCAACAAAGTTTCCAGAAATGAAGTATGTTGTGAGAAGTTATGCTGAAAGCCAGGGACTTGCAACTCAAGGTGGGTACCTCTTCTGGTGATAAGGCGGGCAGTACTTACTACAACAGTAGCTCCTATGCTGGTGGATGCAGATGGGAGGAAATGGAATCCGCTTGGCCTGGGAGTCCAGATTTGAGGATGAGGAAGGAGTGTGTTAATGCAAACGTTATAAAGGAATGGTTTCCAAACTGTGAGTCGGGACCCACTAGTGGGTCGCAAGCTAATTTCAGGTGGAGCATGAAGAACCTGGGGCAGCCATATTGAAAATATTGGACAATGGGATGCTGGAACAAGGGAGCGCTGTGTGGTTGTTTTGCTTGTGTCAAGGTTTTTGTCCTTTCTGATTCACTTTGCTATTGGAAAATGGCTGAAAATTGACCCAATTTATGGCTGTATTCTCAGGAAAGCAGCAGGCTCTGGCATCACAACGTTGGCGCCTCCGGCCGTGACATCACTTCCGGTGGGTCGTGGACAGATGGTCATTCTAAAAAGTGGGTCCCAGTTCTAAAATGTTTGAGAACCACTGTAATAAAGAAAACATAAGGAATCTGCTTTATAATGAAGCAGGTTAGAGGTCCATCTGGCTCAGTACTGTTTACACTGACTGGCGGTGGCGCTTCAGGATTTCAGGCAATGGTCTTTCACAGCCCTACCCTGCAGATGTCAAGTGCTTGACCCAGGGGCTTTGAGCATGTAATGCATGTGCAACAGTTCATCAGATAAAATGGGCAGTATTTTTTGTGGGACAGAATTTAGGGGAGCCTGGGAATGCTATGGTCGCTGTGGGTGTGGATACGTCAAATTCTGACTTTTTTGGGGGGGGGAAGCAATATAGGGAGCAGTGGCGTGGGAAGGATGAGAGCAGGCACAGGGTGCAGGATTCCAGGTTCAGCTAGATGTCAGCTAATCTCAGTTGCTTCTTTGTGCAGGTGCCATGGAGCCAAGATCTAGAAGAGCAGTTTGCAGGTGCTTGCTACAACTGTGATGGACCTTCCACCCAGTGATGGGATCTACAAATGAACAAGGGGATGCTGGGCGGAACATAGGTGGGACTTCCGCTTGAGTGGCAGCCCATCCGTAGCGTTCCGTGGCTGCCCTGGCCTCGGGGGGGGGGGGCTCCTGCTTGCCGCAGGGGACAGGTGAGGGTTGCACCGGGTGCCTGGGTGAGCAGCAGGGTGTGTGCGCTAACTGGGGGCAGCCCCCCCCGAGGCCAAGACAGCTGTGGAATGCTACGGACGGGCAGCCAATCACATGGAAGCCCCGCATAAGTCCCGCCCAGCGTTCCCCTTGTTTATGTGTAGATCCCATCGCTGCTTCCACCTGAATGGGAGATCAGGAACAGTAGATTTTTGTAGGCAGGTAATCTGCTATTCTTCCCTGACAGTTTTGCCCTGAGTAAAGCTGTAGGCAAAACCTCCTGGTGAGGGGGGGATGCTAAGTTTTTCAGGAGGCTGAGCTCCTGTGTAACACAGCCCCTCACCTCCAGAGTCTTTCATGGCTTGGAGACCTGGCTCCTGCAAAACTTAGCGTTTCCCCCGTCCCGTAAGAATGCCACTGGTTAAACATTATATGAATGCTAGTGGCTACATTGATTTGACCCTTTGTCCGGTGCAAGAAGCCACCTGCTGGCAGTGAACTGGCTCAGCTTCTACACTTGAATGTCCTCTTTTAGCGTAATGCAACATTTTGTGTTGTAATGTTGTATAACATCTTGACATCCCTCCGTCAATGGAAGCTCCATCCATGAAGCATTCTAATTCTGCAAGGACTCCTTCCACTTGCCCCTTCTGTCAGCAAATACTCCTTCCATTGAAGGAGGGAGCTTTAGAAGGAGCTCCTGACAGTAGAAGTGCTCATATGAACTACCCAACTATCCTCCTCCTATCCTAACTCCTTTTTTTGCTTGTTCAAGAAGGGGGCAGTTTTCAGCAATCTCCTTTTCACTCTGCAGCCCTCTGTTCTGTAGCTCACTCTGCAGCCCACACACTTCTGTTCCAGCGAATCTCATAAGAACATAAGAACAGCCCCACTGGATCAGGCCAAAGGCCAATCTAGTCCAACTTCTTTGTAATTTACAGTGGCCCAACGGATGCCTCAGGGAGCACACAAGATAATAAGATACTTGCATCTTGTTGCCACTCCCCTGCATCTGGCATTCTGAGGTAGCTTATTTCTAAAATAAGGAGGTTGCACTTCCCATCATGGCCTGTAGCCTGCGATGGACTTTTCCTCCAGAAATCTATCCTGTCCCTTTTAAAAGCTCCAAGGCCAGACACCATCACCACCTCCTGTAGCAACATCTCTTTGCATGGTAGAATTGCAAAGATGCCATGCACAGGGTTCAAGATGAGGCATTTGCATATAGAAGTTGTGGGACAATCATGCTTTTGCTGGACTTACACAGAATTGTTTGACATTTGCACCCCATCTTTCTCAATGTTTTATTAACAATCCCCCCACTTTGGTTTTGTGCACCCCAAAGTTCCTAGCAGGAGTTTGGAAAATGGTGTGTCGATCAACTCACAACACTCTCTGCCAAATGTCATGTTGGTGACGCCAGCAGGGGATAAACTCAGAATGTCAGGGTAATGCTGGCTGGCTGCCCAGGAAAAGCATCTCTGTGAAAACCACGTGGAAAGAATCTGTGAGGTAAGAATTCCTTGCAGTGAAACGTAATATTGAAACAAGCCCCTTGGGGAGTGTAGATTCGTAGTGACAAGAATCTCCAGGCTATTTTTGGTTAAATTGCATGGGGGGGGGCAAGAAAGTCAAGCCCAGTAATTACCACAGAAAAGTAGCTGGAGGGAGGGTTGCAACAAACTTGCTTAATTTACATGTACGTACTTAAAATATGTGCACGTCTGCCAGACATCTGGGCTACATCTTATTTATTTATTGATTCGATTTTTATCCTGCCTTTCTCTGGAAGGCACTCCAAGCTAATTGGCCCTGTTGGGGGTCCATATGTTAAAAGTAGCACATCTTCCTCTTCCAATGGATGAACATCCTTAGCTCAGTTTGCTATCGGCTCAGCCAACGGAACTGTTTTCCAAAAGAAATGGAAAAATGATCCATTTTTTTTCTGACTTCAGTTCTGAAATCAGATTTCACCATGTTCCTAATGACATAATTTAGAACTTGATGATGCCCAAAGGAACACCTCTCTCATCTTTGAGTCTCTCAGTTCCGTTGTAGCCAAACCAAAGTACTGCCATCTTGATTTTCTTGCCTGAAGTAATTTTGCTGAAGTATGTAACATTCTCTCTTTGCTCTCATTGCTCTCGCCCCCTCACCCCCACCTGTGGCCTTCTCCACCCAGTACACCCAGTACAGCTTGCCTTGATAAGGAGATAGCTGAAACTTGCTGAGCTCCTTTTCTTATCAGAAAGGCCACAACATCTTCTCGAGGCCTAATTGATGCAGGCTTCAGGGCCCAGCCCCTGTGCCAGTAATTTTCCACTGAACAATAGCTAGGTGCTGCATGTGAAGGGAGGGGGATATAAGAATGTTTTGAAACTGTACTGCTTTGCTCTTTCCCTGCTTGCTGAGTGGAGAAAGGGACCAACCTGCCTGCGCAATAAAGTGCAATCCTTGTTACTCTCTCATTTTGGTTGTTTGCCTTTGTGAGTGCCCATCCCTGCGACAAAAACCATCTTGTGCCTTGAAGCAACCCCGTGAACCCTGGGCAAGCTGCTCCACCACCCCTTTCCCTTCCCACTTATTTGGCCTGATGACAGCAATAACAGCAGTGGTAGTCTTTTTGGAGATCTCCCTTTCAGGTCCTTTGGACGTTGCAAAGGTAGCATTCTAGGAAATGGGGATTGTGTTGGGAAATGTAATTTTCCCAAGTTGTCAGTCATTAGTCAGAACAGGGGCCTTAGAAATTACGTGTACCATGGCTTCTTTGTGCCTGGGTTGCTGTCTTAATGGCCATCATGTACCACAATTTGTATGGGCTTATGTCAAAATCCTTCTATTGTCAGGTAGAAATTATGCCCTCTTCCCCATCATAGAGAGTCCATATGGTGTGCATTTTCTTCTACAAAAGATCCAAATTCTTACATTGTTTGGAGAAGACAGTGTGCCAGATGTTAAGAGGCCCAGTCAGTGCCACGGTTCTACCACAAACTAGTTTGCATCCTTATTTACCTAAATAAAACATCATCCTTGCCTAGACTAGGCTGTGGGAAGGCCTATCTGGAAGCAGTTTTCCACTTTGGGCTGGCTTATCTTATAACCTTCCCAGTTTCTGATTCATTCGGACTCCTTTGGACATGACAGTAATTACCCCAGACTTCATTAGAGCTGCGGCACGCTTTTGGCCTTCATATGTTGGCTAATTTATATGGCCTTTTACTCATTTTCTTCTCCGGCACTGTCTAGTAAAAGACCCATTGATAATTGAAGCCGACCGCTTTATGAGCATGTAGTTCAAGGCTGGGGTGCATTTCCTTTATTAAACTCTCATAGCTCTGCAGAGGGCAAATAACACCATGAGAACATCTTTCAGAGTTCATTTTATGAGGCTGTTTATTCAGTACCAGAATATAAGGACAGGGTGATTGCTTTTGAGTTCTCTCAGAAGGGTGACTCCATTGTTTACACAGTCAGGGTAAAGCACCCCAGAGCTGTTTTGGTCTTTCCCGCAGTACACACTTGAAGTGTGGATGACATAGACACGTGCATATTTATCTTTAAACAAGTATATAAGTCTGGGAAAGCCTGTTCAATTAGCATTTCCCGGCACATGTCCATGGTATACTTAAAGACACACATTCAGGAGTTTTTTTCTTTCTTCCTAGTTCCTTTCATCGTTTGTTTTCATTATTAATTCTCTGATGTTGCACTGGTCTAGGACAGTGTGGAGAAAAATGCTGCTCCCTTTTGGGCCATCCTGTTTTTGTGGCAGCCTCCATTTTGTTCTAAAATGCTCCAGACTGACACAACTTCAAACCATTGTGGGGGGAAAATGGTGGCCCTCAGTACAGGAGCTCTGCTGCTGGCACCACCAGCGTAAAAAAAAGCATAACAACAAAGAAGCTCTCCTCAGCTTTTGCGTTGTAAGGTCAGCTCCATAATGAACATGAACGGAATCCTACATGAAATAAATTGCATGCTCCATGCCTTTCTTTCAGACCTCTGTTTGTTACTCTCAAGGTATTCTGAAATGAACGAAAAAATAATAACCGGGTGGGGTTGATTTGGTTCATATTTCCATTTATTCTGAAATGAATGCCAAACTCCATGCATATACATTTTATTTCTGTGATTACACATTTTCTGCAGCAAATACCAGTGTCAACTTGTGGTAATTACCAATGTGGTAATTGTAACTTGAAATGTAGCTCCTTGATCCAGCTCTGAAATTGTATGCATTTTTTCCCATTGGTTAACTGTGATAAATTTGGAAGTATGAACTTGTGTGTTCACTGTCACAAACAGTGTTTCTCAAACATTGTCAGGACTCACATAGTGGGTAGCAACCTGATGCCAGGTGGGTCGAGGAAAGCTGGGAGCATCCATCTTGGAAGCTGCAGACCTCACTCTTGCTATATTCCTTTTGTGAATATTAACTGTTTGAATTTTCAAGTGAGGGTTTTTTACAATTTTGTTTTTAGTTCAGTGCTTTTACATAATATTTTGACCTAATCTTGCTTTCTGTCAGGGATGTTTCATGGTTTTGTAATTGCTGCAGTCCAGGAATGCCAATTTGCATTCTAGGAGTGTAAATTTGATTATGTTCCAATGATGATATTTCCTGCTTGATGATGTCACTTCCGGCTATGACATCAGTTCCAGATTAATGACATCACATTTGGTGGCTCCTGACACGTTCCATTCTAAAATATGGGCTCTGGTCTAAAAGTTTATGCTATATGATCATGTTTTGTTTTGATCATTTGTGTACTAACTTCTGTAACCCTTAATTCTGTATCCTGATTGATGAGGGAAATCAGGCTTGAAGTCACTCTGAATCTCAAAACTACCTTTCCTTGGACATGAAACAATGTTTTGATATTTAAAAACTTGCCTCTCAGGGTGACATTAGGCCTAGTTCCCACAAAATATTATGTGGTAAACCGGGGTCTGGGCTGTAGCACTTCAGGCTGCAGGTGGAAAAATGTTGCCTCCCACCCCACCGTTTTTATACAGAAAACTAGCATGTCCTGGAGAAGACCAGGCAAACATTTTTTATCTGGACAGCTAGTTTTCTATGATTTGGGAGGGGGGATACAATTCTGTCCTGTAAGGCTCCACCAACTGTAGAACAATCAAGAAACAAGTTCTTCAGCTATTTTGTATATGGGAACAAGAAGACCAGACAGACAAATGTGCATCGACAGTACAGAAAAGCGGAATGAAATACAGTGGAATTCTGGAGATGTTGGCAATAAGCAATTGTGCACAAAAGATGAGCACGTTGTTTTTGGGTTTTTTAGAGCTACGCTGGGTGCAGGCAAATCCATCTCATTTAGGAAGAGGAAGAGAAATGGTAGAGATGAACTTGTTTCTTTGCGTATAATCCAGGTAGAATCAAAAAAAGAGAATAAAAACCAGTCAGATGCAGCTGGTCAATATATTTTAATTCAATGGATTTGTGCTAATCTGCAGCTAAGGACTAGTACAGAAACTCACTTTGGAGCTTAGGAGGGATAATGTGGCGTTACAGAAATGGCTCTAAAGTTTCTCAAGGTCAGTAATCTTGTACTATACTGCAAAATGTCTAGTAGGAAAAGAGGAAATCATGATTAATTGCTGTCTAAACTATTCTCGATTAATTTTTGTCTTCCAATGACGTTTTAGGTTGTACATTGTGGTTAAATTTAACTTTTTAAATTTGGAAACATTTTTTTTCTCGTATTTGTATTGATTTGTAATTGTTTTGTTTTAAAAGAGACAGTGATATGGAGGAAGAAAAAAGAATACTGTATTGATTTTCATAACCTGTTTTCTTGTTACTTTTCTGTTATTCAGTTGTAGTTGTATAAAAAAGAGGATTTTAAAGCGATGCTACAGGCATGGAAGGCATGAACTGAAAATTCCCGCTTGATATTTCTGCCCTAGTCCCAGCTTTAGAGCATCTGCTTTTGTTTGATTCATTTAAATATAAACAGTTTCCTTTGCGGGGAGGGGGCTTAGATAGACCAGGATTTATACAGTTAGGGATCTCCCTTGACTGGAGCTCAGACTCAGAAGAAATGGAAAAACTTCCCTGCAAATCTTGCAAATATTTTATTATACCACAAATATATCAGCCATATGACAAGAGACTACAGATTTTGCTGACTTTGAAAATCTTATTCTTTCTGTTTATACCTCAACACACACACACACACACACACACACACACACAGAGAGAGAGAGAGAGAGAGAGAGAGAGAGAGAGAGAGAGAGAGAGAGAGCCCAGTACCTCAGGGGAACTTTCCAAAGAGATCTCCTGGAAATTTGGATTTCCTTATGAGGAAAAAGTGTCGTACAAATCTGTAAGAACTAAAAAGATGAAAGTGATAGTAAACAGTGCACTCCTAGACATGTCCATTCAGAAGTAAGCCCCATTAAATTAATGGAAATTACATCCAGATACATATGTATACTAAGAGTAAGTTCCTTTGAATTCAGTTGGATTTACTTTTGAGATGTGCCTAAGTTTGCACAATTACTAAAACTATCCTATAACCGATCCATGCTGTTAGTGCATCTTGCAAATTGCAAACTGTGTAGCTAGTCATGAGTTTAGGGTGAGGCACAACAAAACAAAATGGAAAACATGGAAAAACAATGCAGGCCAGCAGCCCCCCAGGGCATGTAGTCATTCACCTATTTTTCTCCGAGCCATGAATGGCTCTGAAGGTGAGGGGCAGGGACTACATTACACAGGAGCTCAGGTTCCTGCAAAATGTAGCATTTTGCCCAGTGATGTCATCTAAAGATGAGGAAGCGGAACGCTGGGCGGGACTTACGTGTGATTGGCAGCCTGCCCGCCCGTTCCGTTCTGCTGCCTGCCCGCCCACCGCGCGGGGGGATGGGTGAGGGGCGCGCTGGGTGCCTGGGCGAGCAGCGGTGGGGCGCGCCAACTGGGGGCAGCCCGCGCGGCAGGCGGGCAGGCGGCGGAACGGAACGGGCGGGCTGCCAATCACACATAAGTCCCGCCCAGTGTTCCGCTTCCTCATCTGTAGATGACATCACTGATTTTGCCCCCCTGTAGGGATGCTACTGTCTCTCCATGCTTTGATCCAGGGATGATATGCTGCTCTTCCGTTGAGAGAACAGCCCATCGACATATGGAGCAAGGCATCATTGTTAATGGCACCCACACTTGGAGCACTGGTTCCAAGGAGGCTTGCCAGTCTGTGTGCCCCTGGAGGCTGAAAACATCCTTGTTCTTAAAGATCTTGGCAGTTCAGGTTTTGATCTTTTCATATTCTTCTTCTTCTTCTTCTTCTTCTTCTTCTTCTTCTTCTTCTTCTTCTTCTTCTTCTTCTTCTTCTTCTTCTTTTACTACTACTACTACTACTACTACTACTACTACTACTACCTTTGTGGGTTTTTTCAATGAATGGCCCAGTCCTATGGGTCCGTTACAACAGTGGATGTTCCCTTCCAGTGTTGTAACTGCAGCAGCAAGGCCGCCCATTAACTCCCCAGCTCCAGCCAAACTTGGCTGGCTCAGGAGCCTTGCACTGCAAGCTTGCCTGCCCGCCCACCGGGGACCGATGCAGCTGCCAGTGTCGGCCCTGTGCGCTTGTATCGTCCCAAGGGTGCTCCATGGTTTGTGCCCCCAATATTCACTTTTTCATTATGTTACTGAACAGCAGGTTCACCATATGCTGGAAAGGTCAATTGAGAAATGTTCATTGGTTTATTTCATAAACAGTTTCAATGTTTGAAACACTTGAAAATACAGTTTCGATGTAATAATAATAATAATAATAATAATAATAATAATAATAATAATAATAATA
>JAJKFI010000001.1:42011059-42040970 GCA_029204185.1 Lerista edwardsae | reverse complement strand
ACTATAACTCAAGGCGGTTTACATAGGCAGACTTTATTTGTAAACCCAAAGGTTTTTACAATTTACAGAAACGTTCCAGCTTCCAAGAACTACACACATACAGATGGATCTTTCTGGATTTAGTCCTTCTTTCTGGCCACCCATTTGTCTTCTGCTGGCTGATAAGCGGCTTCCCTGCTCCCACCAGAGAAGCAGCTGACTTCAGCACAACTCCCCCTCTCACAAGGCAGCCGGAGACAGCTCAGCTGTTAATCAGTCGCAATTTACAAGGTCTGCCGCTCACAGAGACTTCTGACAGTCCCGAACTGGCGACCTTCAGATCTTCAGCTCTTATCTTCAGGCAAACCGAGGCATTAACCCTCTCAACTAAATCTTTCAACAATGTAAACTGCATTGTTGAAAAATAATACATTATTCAAAATCATAGCAATAATAATGTGGCAAATAACTGAGCAATAAAAGATACCTGGTGTTCCCAATGCCCTTTGCATAAACACATGCCATGGGACATTAGCTACGTCTGTCTTAACCCACTAGGCTGGAATGTTTTCACCACTCCTTTGAAATTGGACTGAATTCACCAGTACCCAGGACCGGTGCTATTATTAGGTCAACTAGGCAGTTGCCCAGGGTGCAGACCTCAGGGGAATACAGCATTGACCTTTGAGGGACAACGTTTTGTACCCAGGTTAAAACAAATGCAATTGACCATTTACTGTATATTTTTATTTTAATATAAATTGCACAACAGTGCTACGGAATATATTTAATTATAAAGATTCACAAAGCACAGTTTTTTGCAGGGTGCAAGTAGTTAGTTTTGCCTAGAGTGCAAAATAGCTTGGCACTGGCCCTGCCATGTACCAGAAGCATTTTCCATTTTAAATACAGCTGTATGGGAAACTTAGAAGATCCAGGTGAATTTGTCGTCTTGTACGAGTTCATTGGCCACATATCCTAATACCCATTTTCCGGGGGGGGGGGGGGGCTGTCAAAAGATGATGTGTTCAAGAGATTAACATAGTAACAGTTGTTCGCTTCCAATTTCTGTTGTTTGGAAGTTTTAGGTCTGACCTCAGCATGCAGAGATTAGTACAGAAAATTGCTGTGGCATTGAACAATGTCAACAAGTATTTAGTTTTTTCCCCCCTAAAACCAAGCAAAACTAGTGTTTTTGCAGCAGCTGACAAAGATTTAGGAGGAGAGACAACTGTGTTAAAAAGAACTGAGTATGCCTGGTCAAATACTGGATAGACAGGACAAAAGAGCAGGGGGTTTTCCTTATCCCATAAGAAGGGTAACTAGCTTCATTTTTGGTATGTACGTATATTTGCATTTATATGGGGCCTACACTTTTATGACCCTTTCATGGATCACTGCCTTGTCGTGGCGAAGGGGCTTGAGTAGCTCAATGAAGCTGTGAGCTATGCCATGTAGGGCTACCCAAGATGGACAGGTCACAGCAGAGAGTTCTGACTAAACGTGGTCCGCTGGAGAAGGAAGTGGCAACCCACTCCAGTACTCTTGCCAAGAAAACCCCATGGATTACAGAACAAAAAGGCTAAACGATATGACACTGGAAGATGAGACCCTCAGGTCGGAAGGTGTCCATTATGCTACTGGGGAAGAGCAGAACACGAGTACTAGTAGCTCCAGAAAGAGTGAAGTAGCTGGGCCAAAACTGAAAGGAAGCTCAGCTGTGGATGTGTCTGGAAGTGAAAGGAAAGTGCGATGCTGCAAAGAACAATACTACATAGGAACCTGGAACGTCAGATCTATGAATCAAGGCAAGCTAGATGTGGTCAAACGTGAGATGTCAAGGCTGAACATCGACATCCTGGGAGTTAGTGAACTAAAGTGGACAGGAATGGGAGAATTTAATTCAGATGACCATTATATTTGCTACTGTGGGCAGGAATCCCTTAGAAGAAATGGAGTAGCCTTCATCGTGAACAAGAGAGTGAGAACAGCAGTACTGGGGTATAACCTCAAAAATGATAGAATGATTTCCATTCGGATCCAAGGCAAACCTTTCAACATCACAGTAATCCAAGTCTACGCCCCAACCACTGGTGCTGATGAGGAAGAAGTTGACCGCTTCTATGAAGACCTAGAACAGCTTCTAGAATTAACACCCAAAAAAGATGTCCTTCTCATCATAGGGGATTGGAATGCTAAAGTAGGCAGTCAAGAGGTAAGAGGAATAACAGGCAAGTTTGGTCTTGGAGTACAAAATGAAGCAGGGCAAAGACTGATAGAGTTCTGTCAGGAGAACACATTAGTCATAGCAAACACCCTTTTCCAGCAACACAAACGGCGACTGTACACATGGACTTCACCAGATGGTCTACATCGAAATCAGATTGATTACATTCTTTGCAGCCAAAGATGGAAAAGTTCCATACAGGCAGTCAAAACAAGACCTGGAGCTGACTGTGGCTCAGATCATCAGCTTCTTCTTGCCAAATTCAGGCTTAAACTGAAAAAAGTAGGGAAAACCGCTAGGCCCTCCACGTATGACCTAAATCAGATCCCCTACGAATATACAGTGGAGGTGACAAATAGATTTAGGGGCTTAGATTTGGTAGACAGAGTGCCTGAAGAACTTTGGACGGAGGTCTGTAACATTGTACAGGAGGCAGCAACTAAAACCATCCCAAAGAGGAAGAAATGCAAGAAGGCAAAGTGGCTGTCTGACGAGGCTTTACAAATAGCTGAGGAAAGGAGAGAAGCCAAAAGCAAGGGAGAAAGGAAAAGATATACCCAACTGAATGCAGATTTCCAGAGAACAGCAAGGAGAGATAGGAAGGCCTTTCTAAATGAGCAATGCAAAGAAATAGAGGAAAACAACAGAATGGGGAGGACTAGAGATCTTTTCAAGAAAATTGGAGATGTCAAAGGACAATTTCGTGCTAAGGTAGGCACAATAAAGGACAAAAATGGCAAGGACCTAACAGAAGCAGATGAGATTCAGAAGAGGTGGCAAGAATACACAGAGGAACTCTATAAGGCCGATCTCAATGTTCCTGATAACCACAGTGGTACAGTCACTGAGCTCGAACCTGACATCCTGGAGAGTGAAGTCAAGTGGGCTTTAGAAAGCCTCACTAACAACAAAGCTAGTGGAGGTGACAGCATTCCAGCGGAATTACTCAAAATCTTAAAAGAGGATGCTGTCCAAGTGCTGCTCTCCATATGCCAGCAAATTTGGAAAACCCAACAGTGGCCACAAGACTGGAAAAGATCAGTTTACATTCCAATCCCAAAGAAGGGCAATGCCAAAGATTGCTCGAACTACCGCACCATTGCACTCATTTCACATGCTAGCAAGGTCATGCTCAAAATCCTACAAGCTCGGCTTCAGCAGTATGTGAATCGAGAACTACCAGATGTACAAGCTGGTTTCCGAAGAGGCAGAGGAACTAGAGATCAAATTGCCAACCTTCGCTGGATCATGGAGAAAGCAAGAGAGTTCCAGAAAAACATCTACCTCTGCTTCATTGATTATGCTAAAGCCTTTGATTGTGTGGATCACAACAAACTGTGGCAAGTTCTTGAAGAGATGGGAGTTCCAGACCACCTGATCTGCCTTCTGAGAAACCTTTATGCGGGTCAGGAAGCAACAGTTAGAACTGGACATGGAACAACCGACTGGTTTAAAATTGGGAAAGGAGTACGACAAGGCTGTATATTGTCACCCTGCTTATTTAACTTATACGCAGAGTACATCATGAGGAAGGCAGGGCTGGATGACTCACAAGCTGGAATCAAGATTGCTGGGAGAAACATCAACAACCTCAGATATGCAGACGATACCACTCTACTGGCAGAAAGTGAGGAAGACCTAAAGAACCTTTTGATGAGGGTGAAAGAGGAAAGTGCCAAAATTGGTTTGAAGCTCAACATTAAAAAGACTAAGATCATGGCAACCACTCCCATCACTTCCTGGCAAATAGGAGGGGAAGAAATGGAAGCAGTGACAGACTTTATTTTCCTGGGCTCCAAGATCACCGCAGATGGTGACTGCAGCCATGAAATTAAAAGACGTTTACTTCTTGGGAAGAAAGCTATGGTGAACCTAGATAGCTTAATCAAAAGCCGAGACATCACCCTGCCAACAAAGGTTCGCATAGTCAAAGCGATGGTTTTCCCAGTAGCCATGTATGGCTGTGAGAGCTGGACCATAAGAAAGGCAGAGCGTCGAAGAATCGATGCTTTTGAATTATGGTGTTGGAGAAGACTCTTGAGAGTCCCCTGGACTGCAAAGAGATCCAATCGGTCAATTCTCCAGGAAGTCAAGCCTGATTGCTCCCTGGAAGGACAAATGCTGAAGCTGAAGCTCCAATACTTTGGCCACCTGATGAGAAGAGAGGACTCTTTAGAAAAGACCCTCATGCTGGGAAAGATTGAAGGCAAAAGGAGAAGGGGGCGACAGAGGATGAGATGGTTAGATAGTGTCACCGAAGCAATGAATATGAAATTGGGCGAACTCAGGAAGCTAGTGGAGGACAGGGAGGCCTGGCGTGCTGTGGTCCATGGGGTCGCGAAGAGTCGGACACGACTTAGCGACTGAACAACAACACACTTTTATGAATAATAAAAATTGTGCCCTGTCCTGTGGTCACTTTGAGCGTCATGTTGTCAGGGAGTGCCCACCCTCTCCACTAGCTTACCTTCGCTGGTGTTATTTTTCTTTTTTCTTTTCTTTTTCATATTTTTATATTGCCCTTTCTCTCACTGGTGGTGATGCACGTTTTTATGTCTCTTACAGCCAAGTCCTAACAGTGCCTAGCATCACCAGAACGAACATTCCAGCAGCGCTAGAAGCTTTCCGGTTATCCCAAACGTTACTCAGGAGCACGTGGACTGATCATAGCTGGAAGTGGCTGGCTCTGTGGTTGGCTCTGTGCGGCAGTGGACTCCGAGGGGCAGGTGGGGTGGGTGGAATGGGGCAGTGATAGGTGTGGGGAGGAGGGTGGATCAGGATCAGGAAGGGGTGGATCAGGATCAGGATCAAGTCTCCTTCCTGGGTTCAATCCACCTTTGTGGGTTCACATGGACTTGCTCCAGCAGTAACACTGGTGCAGGTTTGAGTAGAGCCACCAGGTCAGCAGGGTCAGCAGCAAGGTATGTACCTTGAAGCAAGGGAACAACACTCCACTGTAGGATGTAGTGGATGCCACTTTGGCACAGCTGCATCACTGCACAGGGAATTACAGTAGAGTTACAGTAGATTGGGCTGCCCGATGTGCAGTTTTTACAGCAACTTTTGCTGCATTTTTTTGCACTTCGTAGTTTCCAAGAGTGGTAGAATTGCTGCAGAAACATATGTTATTTATATGGTTGTATTTTTGCCAAAGACTGAGGGACCAGTCCTATCCAACTTTCTGTCATTGATGCAGCTGCAGTGTAGCCCCGAGGTAAGGAAACAAATGTTGCCTTACCTTGAGGAGGCCTCCATGACTGTCTTTCCCCCTCCCACTGCAGGATGCAATGCATGCCCCATTGGCATAGCTGCATCCATGCTGGAAAGTTGGTAGGATTGGATCCTTAATCTCTAAGCCTCTGCAGTTATTACTGTACTAGGGCAGAAGTGAAAAGATTGCAGTACTGCTTTTGGGTAACGTTCTTCTGCCTTTATTGCTATTTTTCCCCTACAAAATGGCTGTAGCCTATAATTTAATGGTGTGGGCTGCCCAAGAAATAGGACCTATCTATACTCAAGCACAGAAGTGCTAGATCAAGTTGTGATCCGCAGTGTTTGTCAAGCACAGTTCTGGAACATACAAAAAAATTATGAGCAACAACTGCTTTTTCATAGATTTGCCCAAGGAAGAGCAAATTGGTTTTTTTTTTCCATCTTTTTTGTATTTTATCTTACTATATAGCTTATGCTTGCCAATGTAGTAGGAAACACCAAAGTTTATTTTCTGCCTTTTAAATCCCCTGGCTCTTGCTTTGTAATGATAAGTCACAGGGCAATTAAAGCCAACTTTGCAAGACAGCATATCTGCAAGATATTAACCGTTCCTGCTCATTGTTGCGTAAATGCAACATTTTCATAACCACTGGGTAAGCACAGTGCCCACATTATCTATATACATACATCAGGAATTAAGAGGCAGAGCTTTTAGGGCAAAGGCTACAAGTTGAAAGCCCCTTTTAAAAACTATTTGCAAGTCCTTGCAAGACCTAAGCTGCTTTGCATGATTAGTAAGGTATGCTTTGAATAATCAGAACCTCTAGGTAGTTCACAATCCTGCAGGAAGCACATGCATGTTGTGATGATCTTGAAATTCTGAGACACCTGATGGTCACCCATTTGGTCATTCTTCTGTTTCCACCAGTCCCTAGTTTACCAGGCCTTTAAGCAGTGATGGGATTCACAAATTGACAAGGGGAAAGCTGGGCAGGACTTAGGCGGAACTTCCGCTTGAGTGGCAGCCCATCCGCAGTGTTCCGCAGCTGTCCTGGCCTTGGGGGGGGGGGCTCCCGCTCGCCGCAGGGGACAGGTGAGGGTCGCGCCGGGTGCCTGGGCAAGCAGCGGTGGGACATGCTAAGCAGGGGCAGCCCCCCCGAGACCAGGACAGCTGCGGAACGCTACGGACAGGCAGCCAATCATGCGGAAGCCCCGCGTTAGTACCGCCCAGCGTTCCCCTTGTCAATCTGTGAATCCCATCGCTGCCTTTAAGGATCAGAGACACTCAACTCCCAAGCCTGATTTATCATCTGATAACCTGGTGCTCTGCCGTAACAATTGAAGTCATGCTTCAAAGGAAACTGGATTTATTTTCAAAGGATACTTTGATAGGACTCTTTTAGTAATGCAGTTCAGTAGTGATTCAGCTCAGTGTCGCCAACTCCATACACGGAATGCTAGGAGCTTGCTTTTCTGTGTATCATGAGGCTGCTAAGCTCCTTTCCCCTTTTGGTGGGCCATTTGCATGGGAATGTCAAATGAAACCGCCCTTCCTGCACTTATTTAATGGATAGACTGATCCTAACTAGCACTGGAATGGCAAGCCAACTGGGGGATATTTTTCCCCTTACCCTGTGTCACACACCAGCCACTCCTACGGTCTAAGGCCAATGAGGCCGGGCGTGGGGGTTAGGATTTGGCCTGCACTGCTGTAGCCAGTCCAGTCCACACCCTCCCAGTCCCAATGTGGCTGCCAGTCTGCCCTCCACCCACCCGAAAATGTCCTCTCCTCACTCCTGGAACATCCTCTCGCCACCCTTTCCAACCCCTGCATTGGCCTGCCTCAGCCAGCATGAACATATCCAGTCGAGATCTGTGCTGGCTCTGCTGGCTCAAGAATAGTCACAGACATGCTTTATGGCACATTTGCAACACTCTTGGTCCAGTGCAAGGGACTTGTGCCAGCCTAGTGACGACTGAGGATTGCGCTCGTAAATGGTTTTGGCGGGAAACTTGTCATTTGAATTGCTTCACATCCATGGAACTTTCTTCACAGAGCAGAAGAGGAAACCGTTCGTAACCTCTGCTCATGACACACGTACGGAAATCATTTGTCAGCTGGCAAAGCAGGGAGGACGGCAGTTCAAATGTAAAGCAGAATAATGATGTCAATCTAAATTCAACGTTATGTCTTAATCTGTTTGCTTTTGCATGTGATCTGAATGACTCAACTTTGTGCTTTGGCTTTGTTAGCTTTCCTGTATCATAGTCAAACAGTGGGGCTAGCAGGAAAACAGCTTCAGTGTTTCAGCTCCAGACAGGAGCCTCAGCATGGCAGAACCAGCTGTCTCAGATGAAATCCCATATTTCCTTTTGCCGTTTTAGATACATTACCCTTCAACGAAGGCAATCCTTTCAGTCAGCTGCAAATAACTGAAGAGTAGGGCTGCAATCCTGTGCACCCTTTTTGGGAGTAAGCCCCACAGAACGAAATGGAACTTACTTTTGAGTAGACTCGCATTGGCTTGGGCTGTATGTTTCTTCATGAGTAACTCATGAACACATTCCTCATGGAATAATGATGCACTGAGAGTGCAATCCTAACCTGGAGTTAGGCCAGAAAAGTTTGGCCGGCACAAGGGACACCGTAAAGTATGTTTGGACCACTCTCAGAGTCAGAGAGACCAGCACACAAACCTGGGTCGTCTCCCTGACTCTAACAGTGGTCCAAACGCGCTTCACAGTGTCCCTTGTGCCGTGGTGTTATTCTGCCGGAACGCTGGGTGGGACAGCCGGGTGATCGACAGCCCGCCCGTCGCGTTCCGCAGCATTCCGCCATTTGCGTAACGTACGCAAGTGGCGTAATTGGTTGCGCAAACGGCGTAACGCTGCGTAACGCGATGGGCGGGCTGTCGATCACCCGGATGTCCCGCCCAGCGTTCCGGCAGAATAACACCACTGCCCTTGTGTCCAAACTTTGCTGGCCTAACTTCTGCCGGCCTCTCTAGGTTAGGATTGTGCTGAGAGAGAGAGAGAGAGAGAGAGAGAGAGAGAGAGAGAGAGAGAGAGAGAGAGAGAGAGAAGCACAGAGCTGGCCCAAGAATTTCCAGTGCTGGTGCTGATAAATCTAATGTCATCTGCACTTATTCAGTGGTGCTCCAGTCTTCACTGCTTCTCTTCCCACTCCCTGGATTTGAAAAGCAACAGAGAAATGGAGTAAAACCAGAAGGATGGAGGAGAATAGTGGGTTTGAGCAGGGATGTCAAGCTCATTTCACACAGGGGGCCGAAGTTAGCACTCACGGTGCCGGAAATGACATCATTAAGCAGAACATGACATCATTAACATTTTCTACCAATGAGATTGGCAGACCATGTGAATTGGTATGGCGGGGGACAAACATTGAGAAACGTTGCTTTAGGCCTCTCTTTTTTCCTCCACGTATTCTCTCTGATGCCAGTCCTTTTTAGAGTTGCTAACTCAGAGCCCAGTCCCATACATGTCTACTCAGAGATAAGTCTCATTATTGTCAATTGGGCTTACTCCCAGGTAAGTAAGTATTTGCAGTGCAAATAGGACTGCAGTCTAAGCCATTCCTGCAGATCTTTTTTCCCCAATATGATATAATGTTGGAAATGCCTGGAAGCCGTGTTAACGTATTGAAGCTTGCGTGCAATAATCACCTGGGGATTGATGCTGATTCCTAGAGGCTTCAGGTCAGTCTTGAAAATTTGGCAACACTGGTACCCTCCTTTTTTGTTTTTTTATTTTTGCAAATTCAGGAATTGGATGGAGGAGGAGGAGGAGTCGTGGGTACCGCCTGCTAATTTATGGGTTGATGCAACTGCCTCCATGAGCCTTAGGTATCATCTGGCCCTGGCAAAGCATGTGTGAATTGTCCCCCAATGCTCACTCATTTTTCACTAGCTGGCTGGTAAGTTTACAGGGAGATCGTAAAACTTGGAAGCAGCTCCAAGCTGCAGAAGACTGGAGAACATACAAGAGCAAGGCCCAGAGTTTTCTTAATCACATTGTTAAACTAATTTATCAGATTGTTTAACATGATCAGCCAGCAAGTAAATTAGATTAGTGACCAGGTCTCTCTTGTCATTGGTTTTGGAAGAATGAAGTGGTGCAGTTGTAGTTTGTGTTCCACAAGTCTAGATCCACAGCCCGGGTTTTTGTTTTATGTTATATATTTTTCTTGCCAAGTTTTACAGTTTAAATCTACAGACACACAAAAAGAAACTGCTTGATCAAAAATTCCACTGTGAGTAAAAGAAAAAAATGAGCTTGGACTGGACTTATTGGACTGGTATCAAATTGCCTCATTTGGCTGAAAGGCAGGGAAGATAGGAAAATCATTGTATTGGGAGGGCGGAATGGAATCTGCAAACACAGGAGAGAAATCAGAGTGTGACCTGGCATTTATGTTGCCGGTGTGAGTGCATGGAAAGGAGGTCTGCTAATTATTATTTTTTTGCATGTAAGGCTTTTAGCAATAAGCATGAGATCAACCCATCTGTGGACCCCATTGCCTCTGTTAAACATTTATTTTTTTTGTAGGTCAATTCTTGCTCTTGTATCCCAGCATATGTTTTGAGATTGCTGAATGTCTTTCATAAAGCTTTGCTGAGCCCCTTGGTTCAGACTTGTATGTAAGAAGATCTGTAGCTTTGCGTTTGTTTTTTTCCATGTGAAACAGGCCCTTGGCCACAATTCCCATGGTGGTGGGCCATCTGGGTTGAAAATCTGATTCCAGCATTGAGGCTTACCTCATTGTCACGAGGAAAGAGGAAATAAATTTGAGAAACATCTGTTTTTCACCTTGGACAAATTTGTCAATTTGGACGCAGTGGTTCACAGCTGGTTTGCCTTTGCTTTTGCAGACCCAGGGTTCCGCCCCTTCTGCAAAACTGTAGGGAAAGGAAAGTTGGCTTCACAAGGTGAATAATAGTGGATTATAGCCCATTCTGAAACAGATTGATGAGGACATGGCTGGGCACCCTTGGAAAATCAGTGAAGAGAGCATTTAGCAGGAGTTGTTTCAAAGCTTCTGAAAAGGAAGTTTTCCATTATTTTACAACATTTAATACACATTAATCTAGTTGCTCCGAGGAGGGTGCAGTCCTGTTGCGCTTTTAGGCTGGCGCATGCCAGCTGCGCTGGCCTGGGAGTGTCGCAAATGTGCTATAAGGCACAACTGTGCCACAGAGGCAGATGGGCCAGTACAGGCAATCGTGCCAGCCTGGGGAAGCTAGTTCCTGCCTGTGTGCCACCCCAGGTAAGTGGGGAAGCGCCAGGTGAGTTCGGGCACTTCAGGGTGCGGGTGGGTGGGCCCAAGGGCAGGCCGGTCCAGGGAGGGCAGAGACAGAATCCGGAATAAGTTCTGGATTCTGTCTCCACCCCCGCCCCCAGCCCTGTTGGCCCTACTTGAACCGCTTGGTTTTGTGCCAGTAATTTTGCTGGCGCAGATCTGAGAAGCCCTGTTGGGGCTGCTGGGGGCTGCCCCAGGGTAAGGGGAAAATATCTCCTTAGCCTGAGGTGGCCTCCAGCTGCCTCTCATACTGTGCTGCAAGCCTGCCTGCTGTCCTGCCTATTCCAGCACAGTATAGGATGTACTGCTGTATTATTTACTTTATTTACATATATACTGTTGAGCATTGGATGGAGGTAGATAACAGTGCACCTCCTCAAGTAACAGTAGTTTATATCAGTTTTCCAGAGATGCATAAAAAGGTGTTCATTCCTTCTTAGATTCCATTCCATTTCCTCTTATCACTGATCTGATCATTTTTCTGTTTAATTCTGAAACTGCCAGAAAACTGCTTCTTGCTTCCACTCACACCCTTCTCCTGGGAACGGGGCGGGGAGGGGGAGGGGGAGGAAGGCAAGCATGAGGCAGAGGAAGGCAGGCAGTGTCACTTTTGACAGCACCTCCCCTGCAAAAAGCTGACTTTTCACCTTCCCAGAAAACTAAATATGAGAGATGTATCCTGCACTATTAGCAGCTCTTCTGCTGTGTCTGGGCATTGTGTGTCTGGGCATTATAACCCCTGCTAACTGGGCAAGAGGCACTTTTTCAAGTGGTGTCCTCTTATATTTAGCAGGGGGAGAGCAATTGTCCCTCTTCACCCCTGCGCAGTGTCTTTCTCGTGGCTGTTGCTGGTGGTGTTCTCCATTCTTTTAGATTGTGAGCCCTTTTGGGACAGGGAGCCATTTAACTTTAATGTTATTATTTGCCTGTAAATAGCTTTGTGAACTTTGTGTTGAAAAGCGGTATATAAATACTAGTGATTGATTGATTGATTGATTGATTGCCTTACACCAAGCTCCAATGCCAGTCTAATTCACAACATCACACTCAAAATTCCTAATACCATTGTTATTGATAATAATAATGTCTATCAATTTTTTTAAAAAAATTCAAATGTAATTCTTTTAAATATTTTTAAAATAGTTGATAATTTTAATAATCAAATTTTATAATTAATAATCAATTAAGGGCGCAATGCTAACCAATTTTCCAGCAGTGACCTAGCTGTGCCAGTGGGGCATGAGCTGCATCCTGCAGTTGGGGGGCAGCCATGTAGACCTCCGCAAGGAAAGGGAATGTTTGTTACTTTATCTTAATGATGCATTGCCTTTACTCTGATGCTGGTAAATTGGTTAGGATTAAAAAAAATGTATTTTTACATTTGTTGCGTTCTATACCCCTTTTAATGTGAAAATAATTCACAGCTGATCTTGCTTCTGACTTCAAGAAGAGAAAACGGCATATTATGATGGACAGGCACATACTGTTGTATATGAACGCAGTGCATTTTTACACCAGGGATAAACTTGGCCTGGAAATTCACAGATGTACTATGAAGGTACCATTCCAGGCATTATTAGATGTATTAGAAATGTCATTCTAAATTTGCTTTGCCAGTAAAATGTATGAAAACAATAAAATTGTGCTGAAAAGGTTATTATACATCAAGATGTGATCTGTTTTATATTAGATTTCTGTATCAGAAAAAAATACTAAAATAAAACTCAGCCAAATAAATAGTTCTTTATGGGTTAGAATTGCATTTTGAATGCTACAGGCTATTTAATTACAAACTAAATTTTTCTGGATCCTGATGTTTTGTAAATCCATTTCTGTATAGCTAGTGTGATCAGACACAGCACTGCAATGAAATGTTAGCTTAGTCCCAATTTGTCGCCACGGACTCTGAAATGACATTTTAACACATGAAAATATATACACTGAATAAAAAACACCTTGTCTTGTAAGCAGACTAAAATTAACTTCTGTGATGTTTCATATGGGAAGTGCACAAAATCAAGGGCAGGTTTTGCAAAGAACTTCCTTTGCATTTAAGAGCCAAGTTAAAAGAATCCGTTTACAATGGTATATATCCTTCTTTAAATTGGCTGTTGAACCACCTTATTCCAATCTTTTTCATCAAAGACCATCTTATTTCACCATGGTATCCAACCCTAGATTGGCCAGAATGAGGCTTGGAGACTCCATTCTATGTTGGCTAATGTCCTTGGTAAGTAAGTTCTGAGTTTGGATTGGTAAGTTCCAGAAGGTGGTGCTGAGGGAGTTCTCCTTGGCGTCTTGGTCTATGGCAGGGGTAGGCAACCTTAAACACTCCAAGAGCCATTTGGACCCATTTTCCGGAAAAAAGAAAACCTCCAGAGCCACAAAACCCTTTTGACATCTAAAATGAAGATAACATTGCATATATAGGTTTTTTTTTACCTTTATGCTATGTATAGAAAAACTATAGTGTGTTACATTTTTGAAATGAATGCCTAGTCAAACTATATGATCCCTTGGCTCAAGCTGTTAAAGTTGTCTATATAAGCCACTGCTTTAAAAAGGAGAAATGAGAGAAGCTTTCACAAGCTTGGTAATGGGGGGGGGGGAGGAGGCCTGTGTGGGAGTAAGTGGTAGTTGCTTTTACCTGTTACAGCAAAAGCATATCTAATGTTTCCTCTGCTTAATTTTGCATACCTTCCATGCAGATCAAGGATGTTATGTATTAAACCCCTTCAACAGCACATAAAAAAATTAAGTTACAAAAATATTCCTCTGATAAAGACTGAATCCAGCCTGAAATGTCTTGGGACCTTATAAAGTTTTCATGCTCCCACCAACATTTTTTTTTTACAACCTTTGATTTCTGAACTCCTGAGTTTCTGGAAGTACAGGGTGCGCCTATGTGCTGTTTTTAATCTACCAGGAGGCCTATTTCTCAAAAGATATTACCAGCAAGGTGCTAGTGTGGGCAAATCAGCTATAAAGGGAAGGTTTCTTAAACCTCACATGCCAGGGATTAAAGTTAATCCTGATCCCATCAGTTCTTCTTCTTTTTTGTCAGTGCAGATGTACAGCTACTGTTGATTCCCCTTTTTCTGTGCCACTTAAATATCCATTAGGCCACTCTGATGCCATGGCAGAGAAGGCACTTCTTCAGGCAGATGTCAGTTGAACCTGCGCTGCTCACCACAGCAACGTTCCATTTGAAATGGAACCTTACAATGTATGCAAGGAGGTGGTACTTGATTGCAGCTTGAAATGTGTTATATAATTTCAGGGCAAGCTATGTGCCCTTTAGGGCAAGCTAAAGGCCCCAAGATAGCATTTTTTAAAAGAGTCCTGCCTTTTGCTAATTATATAAGCAGCAAGTATATTTAAAGCTGGGGTTTGGCCCCGGAATGTATTTTGATTTACTGAACATAAAAAGAGGAGTGGGGTGGCCCTTCGTACCCATGTTGGGTTGGTCCACAGAGGCACCTTCTGCAGGTATGCAGTGCCAACAATCATTGCATTCCATTTATATTTCAAAAATTCTCTGTGGCTCCGTGTTAATTTAGCTGATCGACTGTCTGTGACTGGTCAGTCTGAAGGACTGGAACAGAATATGGAACACAGTGCCACTAAAACTCTAGCATCTGATGAAAGAAGGAAAAGGCAAGAAAGGAAATGGGGGAAGCAAGCACGCATTTAATGGAAAGTGGACTTTCTGAGGAAACATTGACTTTCAGAATAAATCCCAGTGCAAGCTGACTTCTGTGTAGGAAAGGATCGCCTCATGCTAGAAGCCCGCTGCCTTAGGACACTCATTGGGAGCAAGTTGCATCGAACTCACTGACAGCGCAATCCTATGCATGTCTACTCAGAAGTAAGTCTCATTGTGTTCAATGCAGCTTACTCCCATGAAAGTGAGTATAGGATTGCAGCCTGCGACTCAGATCCATGTTAGCGCGCGCAGACACAAGCAGCCCTCTGACTCGCCCCAAAGGCCTCCATTAGCTCGCGCGGCCTCCCGTCTGCGCGAAAGGCCCTCTTTCTCCAGCCAGACCTCCCTCAGTGTGGCTGCACCTGCCCGGCGGGAACTTGTGCCTTTAACGCCACATGAGGCGCCCCCCCAAGTCATCTCGAGAGGGATGAGAGCGTGGCGCGCGGACCGGATCCAGCACACAAAGAGCAGCTGCATCCTGTCAACGCGAGAGGCAGTGGGATGTGGCTGCTTCTGCAGGTTTCTGCTCACTGCTGGCTCTCAGGGGTGTCAATGGGAGAGGCTCTTCTAGTGCCTCTGCGCGTCTGCCGAAGCTCCACGTGACCGCGGTGCTGGCAGGGCATTAGCGCTGCTTTCCCTGCGGCTCCCGCTTTCCATGACTCTTGCGACTCCTTCTGAGCACGCCGCCACGTTCACCCGGACTCCGGAGCCGCAGCAGATGGCTGAAAGAGCCGCATGCGGCTCCGAATCTGTGGGTTGCTGACCCCAGGTCTATGGAGTCCCTCAGAGTTCTATTCTGTCCTCAAGCTTTTTAATCTACATGAAATTGCTGGGGGGTGTCACCTGGAATTTGAGGTTGGAGGTCACCAACATGCTGATGTCACCAAGGCTGTGGAAGTCCTGACTCAGTGCCTGAAACAGGTGATGGGCTGAATTAGCGTTAAGAGCTGCTATTAGTGAAGAAATTTAATTGAAATTGTCATCTTGTTCTGGATAGAATTGCACTACCCTTGAAGAACAGACTCACATGGGGATGCCATATAACCTGGACGTCCAGATGTTGGCTATGGACCCTCTGGTCCTTGAGTATCTTTAGCCAGCTTAGGACACGACCCTAACCTAAGCTGGAACAAGCAGGCTAACAGGCTGTATCCAGCACAGGTGAGGAGCAGGCTTGGGCGCAACTCAGAATAAGGGGAATTCAGTCCCCTTATTCAGTCATATTGCATGCCAACCAGCCTGATGGGGCTACTCTGATCTGCGCCCGCAATTTTGCAGGTGCAAATCTGAGAGGCCTGTTTAAGGCCTAAATCACCCAGGCTGGTTCTACCACCTTTCTGGGCCTGATCCACCTCCGGGAGCACTCTCCCCCACCCTCCCCATGACTTCCCCCACCCAGAACTGCCCCATTCCACCCTCCTTCAACCGCTGTCTGATGTCTTCCTGGGGGATGGTGGGTAATAGGGTAATAGGCTACCTCAGAATGCTAGATGCAGGGGAGTGGCAGTGAGATTGTGAAGTATCTGGTTGTCTTGTGTGCTCCCTGAGGCATGATGGGTATGTGCAACCTCCTGGTTTTAGGAGGCTACCTCAGAATGCCAGGAGAGGCAACAGGATGCTGGTATCTTGTTGTGTTGTGTGTTCCCTCGAGGCATCTGCTGGGCCATTGTGAGATACGAAGCTGGACTAGATGGGCCCTTGGTCTGATCCAGTGAGGCTTTTCTTATGTTCTTACATTCTCCTACCACCCTCTCCCAACAATTTCCAATTACCTGCTAAGTGCAGCACATTTGCAATACTCAACAGCCAGCACATGTGCTGGCTCAGGGCAGCGTTAGAAGTGTGCTGCCTGGCTGATGCACCAATGGCATCCTTTACTGGTCAGATGAACCTGGTATGGCTACTTACGCACTGTTGACATCTAGACTAGCATATGTAAAACATATTCTTGGAGCTGTCTATGAAGACTATTTAGAAACTACAATTGGTACAGAAAGCAGCTGACATGATGCTGCCACAAACTAGGATTTTGATCATGTCACACCACAGCTATTTTGTCATCATTGAATGACTCCACATTTCTAACTGCAATCCAACATGCTGGGGAAGACCTATAAAACTCTAAATGGTCTGGAACCTAGAAAGCTGCAGGACCATCTGTCCCCATATGATTCTTTCATGGAGAAGGTGGGGATATAAATTCTTCAAATAAAAATTAAATAAATAAGAAAGGTTGGAGCTACTGAACTATATGCATTTGATAGCTACACGATAAAAATCCAGAGTCTGCCACAGGTTTGGCAAAGTGCTTTCAGGTGATCCCTTTTCTATGTGTGAGCACCCAAGTTTCATGGGGAGGGGACCTGATGTTGCTGGTGAATCTTTACCTCCCCCCACCCCCGGTGCCCTGATAGAATGCAACATCTACTTTTGACCATCAGCGTTAACATTAAGAGCACAATCCTAACCTGAAGTTAGGCCAGTACAGTTAGACCGGCACAAGGGACATCGTAAAGCGCATTTGGACCTCTCTCAGAGCCAGGGAGGATGGCACATGTCTGTGTGCTAGCCTGTCTGACTCTGGGAGTGATCTAAACATACTTTATGGTGTCCCTTGTGCCAGCCGAACTTTGCTGGCCTAACTGGGCTGACCTAAATCCAGGTTAGGATTGTGCTCTACTGGGACAGTGAATGCCCTTTCAAGGAGAAGCGGAATAATGTCAAGTACAGCATGCAGGAATTCAATTTACAATGGGTAGTTTTGATAAGAATCAACCCAAATCTTTGCAGTGAAAACTGGTGACCTTGAAACTACTGCAGAAATGAGAACAATACGTCTTGGTCCTGAGGTGAGATTTCTCTGTGTTAAACTAATGACATCCAATTATCTAGTAATTATAGTGTCATTCACATCTGCCTCCACTCATGACTGCTGATCAAGGATGTACCTGAGAGATGTCATATGGATGCAGAAGCCATTTGGTTGAAAAAAAAACCCACATGTTCAAATGGACATGAGATCCAAAAAGAAGAAATTTTGTTTCCTCTTTTTCGCTTCTACTAATCACCAGCACCCAATGCCTGTTACATATGCATTGATTTAACACCCAAGTGCAAGGGAGCAGGTTAACATTGCACTGAAAAAAATTGAATGTTAATTCTGAAACCATAGAGTCTGCCAAGTCTTTTATCCTTGCACCCCCCAAAGAAGACACGGACACGACTGTATGGAATAAGGGCCACTTTATTAACTATTTAACAACAACCCAAAGCAACAGGGTCAACACCTTCAGTGCGGGTCGTAACGGGGGAAACGGGCTGCCCGTCTACCTCCCCCATCCCTAGGGGCGTTCCACCAGACTCCAGGGTCCTCAGGTCGAAGACCCGAGGACCCCTTCACGGTCACCCTGAAGGGTTGAAACAGCTGGGTTGCCAGCCCTGGGCGAACCCGTGTGGGCATGGAACATCCCAGGCCCAGGGCTCGCCAGCACGCTCACCCAGCCGGATGTGCCGGTACGAGCAGCCGGCCCCCGGGCCTTTGCTGTGACATGATGGACACCGACATCTAAACAATTTCACCCAACCCGCACTAACCTGCCACCCGGGGCGGTCAGCCTAGCGCTTGGCCGACCCCGCCCCAACCACCAATACGCTCCTAAGACCCTGTTGCCAATCTGCAAGCAGGAAATCATTGCCCGCTTCCGTCAAATGAACCCCATCCGGTCTGAACAAACCCGGCCTATCGTAACTAAACTGGTGGTGAAAAACCACCACGCCACCGGACCGGCGGACAGCCTTCCCAATATAGTTGTTAAGTTTCTTCCGTGCGGCATCAACACGCTTCGGGTCCTGTGCAAATCGCCAAACCCGACGTGGGAGGAGGTTGGACCATAGGACCAGAATCCCCCCAAATCGACGAACCACGAAGTCGATGTCCTGAACTGCTCGCATCCTGATGGCAATGGACGGTCTGCGACCCAGATCGTTCTCCCCCAGATGTATGAGCAATACCTGAGGGGGGCCGTGCTCCCGCACAAAACAAAGAAAAGCTGGCAGCATCTGATCCCATAACATGCCTCTCTGAGCCGACCAATGGATAACAGCAAACTGGCTTAAACCTAACTGGGAACCGAAGGAACTGTTTTCGGCCCTCTTCTTGGCCCAAAAAACCAGAGAATGACCCAGAATGAGGACCTGCACCGCCGGGGCGAGGTGACCTGAAACAAAGAAACACAATGTGAGCCACATCTCGCATAACTAAGCAGCGTATCTGCCAACATCACAACACTGGCCATATGCCAAACCAAAAGCCCCTTATGGGCGTGCGCAGGGCGCCAGTAATGGGACCCCACCCCGAGGCTGGCCGCCCAGCCCCCTACTGCTGATCGGGGTCCCGAACGTAATACTTGAAAGCAGCGGACCACCATCTCCCAATCCGCTGGATCTCCCGGGCTGGGAGACCCATGACTGCTGCTAACGACGCAGCTCCAATGCGGAATGAGTGTAAACCGTAATCCGCCCTATTGAGCCCCAAAACTTCAATCGCCCTGTAAAAAACAATGCGAAACTGGTACATAGTTAACGGGGTCGTATCGTCATGGCAGAAAAGCAGGCCCGCCGTCGTGGGCCTGCCGGCAAGAAAGGCCTGCAATGACCTGACCGGGCATATAGTGATATCTAAAGCCTGGCCCAAATGGACCCTGCACCCTGCCCCCTTCTGGTCAGTTTTAGAAAATCTTAAAGTCAAAATCAACGTCTCCCCAGAAAAGGAGACGTCCCTTAACTGCAGGGACCTGCCCGACTTATCCCGAGCAGAAGCACAAAGTACCTCGCTCGGCCTGAATATCCCAAAAAACATAATCAGGCTAACGGCCCGAAACATTGAAGCCTCGTAAGGAGACAAACAAAGCTCGTGAAAACAAGCATTTAACTGCCTCAAAACCCCCGGGGCGATAGGCTTATGCTTGTCTATGACAGGGGGGCACTTACGCTTAAGTCCCTCTACAACCTTGCGTACCCTAAAATCCCTGGTGGTATCGTCTAACCCTGCAGCCTTGGCACAAAAGGCCAAAGCCGCCAAATACACTGAAAAAGAACTGGGGGCCGTGCCTACCTTATGCAAATAGAGAAGGAATTGTACGAGATGGTCAGGCGGGATATAATAGGCCATACTTCAGGGAGAGATAAGCCAGCCCGAAAAGCCTGAAAATACCTTGCCTTGGCTCAATAGCTCGCACGTGTGGAAGGCGCCAAGGCGGACCAAATTAGATCCTGGGCCTGATAGACCCAAGGCTCCAAAGCCAATGAGGCATCGGCTCTGGGTCCCGACGAGCGCCAGGGGCCAGCTGACAAAAACGGTCCACCTGGAAGCGAGACAGGGCATCGGCTATGTTGTTCTGAAGACCCAGCGCATGGAGCGCAATGAACAGGGCATTAATCCGCAGGCACTGCAGAACAAAGGACCTCACCAGAGCTATGACCCATGGGGACTTAGATGTCTGCTTATTGACAACCCAGACCACCGCTAGGTTGTCGCACCAAAACTGGACGGTCGAATTAGAAAACTCGTCTGCCCAGAGATGCACTGCCACCACTAAAGGAAAAAATTCCAAAAAGGTCATGTCCCTGGTGAGCCCCTCGCGCTCCCAAGCCTCCGGCCACGGCGCAGAGCACCATCTGCCCCGAAAATACAAGCCAAACCCAAGGCCGGCGGCGGCATCGGAGTGGACCTGCAGTTCTGCCTCCAGTCTGTTGTCTTCCCTCCAAAAGGACACCCCATTGAAGTCTCGGAGAAAGATTTGCCACATGAATAGGTCCTCCCTCATCTCAGCCGATACCCTTATGCGGTGATAAGGCCGATGAAGCCCAGCCATACCATCGCAAAGCCTTCGAAGAAAGGCCCTCCCAGGGGCTACTACACGACAAGCAAAGTTGAGATGGCCCACCAGAACCTGTAGTTCCTTGAGGGACAATTTCTTGGCGGCGAGGCAACGACCCAAAAGAGCCCGCAACTTCCGGAGCTTAGCATCCGGAAGGCGGCTACAGCCTGCCACTGTGTCCAATTCCACGCCTAAAAAGGTTAAACTAGTGGAAGGGCCCTCTGTCTTTTCGTGAGCCAGGGGGACCTCGAGCCCTGCGCACATGGCAATAAAGCCCCAAAGCGACCGTACGCAATGCCTGGAGCCCGCCCCTCCCACAAAAAGAAAGTCATCAAGATAGTGAATGACTCCGCCCAATCCTGTGCGCTGCACTAGCGCCCACTGCAAAAATGAACTAAACTGTTCAAATAAAAAACACCCCATGGGTAAATTTCTATCGATATAGACCCCGCCCTCAAATTGGAACCCAAGGAGACTGAAGTCATCCGGATGAATGGGGAGCAACTGAAAAGCCGACTGAATGTCGGCTTTGGCTAACTGGGCCCCCGGGCCAAAAGACCTAACAAGCCTCACAGCCTGGTCCAGAGAGGCGTACCTAACTGAACAAAACTCTTCCGGAATCCCGTCATTTACGGACCGACCCTCCGGGTAAGACAGGTGATGAATCAGCCTGTACTCACCGGGCGTCTTTTTGGGGACCACTCCGAGAGGGGAGATCCGCAAATTAGGGACCGGTGAAGCCGGAAACGGGCCGATGACCCGGCCTGCCCTGACCTCCTTATCGATCTTCTGCCGCACTACACCCTCAAGGCCCACTACTGAAGGCAAATTCCGCGCCCACAAAGGGGCAACAGGGGGGGGCGCTAACTGGAAACCGAACTCAAAACCTAACTGCAAAGATAACGCCGCCTTCCTGTCAGGGTAGGCGGCCAACAATTCCTTCAACCATTCCAACTTAACCGGTGTGGGCCCCCTTTCCCGGTGGAGGGGGCGGCTGACCTCCCTTCCTGCCTGACCCCCCTGGGGCCTGGGACCCTTCCTGAACCATGAAAGTTTGGGGCAGTTCGTAACAGGGTGTTTCCCACCGCACTGACTACAGGAGTGATTGAAACTGCAATCCGCCTTGTTGCAATTCCCTGTGGAATTGTACTTGTAGCACGAGCGCGGGGGTTGAACCCACTGCCCAGCCCCTGAAGAGGCGACAGGCTGCCTGCCCGCAGTGCAGGCTATAAGGTGTCTGCTGTCAGAGCGGTCCCCCTGGGCCGCCCGGGCAGGTACTACAATCTGGACCCATAATTCCCATTGAGACAATCGCCAGACGAGGGTGGGGTCATGTGACGCTCAAAGGCGAAAGTGTTCATCATAGGCTAACCAGGCAGGCCCTGAATATTTGCAGTAGGCCCTGTACACTATGTCCAGATATTTCAATAACGGACCCGCTTTTGCAGGTTGCATCTGAATGACAACCGCGGTGTATATAATAAAGCCCATGAGCCTATTGTCCCAATTCTTATCAATCTTCCTTTTACGTGTCACTTGGGGGTCTGGCACCGGGTCCCCTAGTTTAGCAACTGGCTCTGGCTCTTTGTGCAAAAGACTAAACAGATCAACAAACTCGCCCCGCTATATTTTCTCCTTGACCGCCAAGGCCAAGTGTCCCCCCAGGGGAAGCGCTGCCTCACCGTAAGCAACCCTGGGCCTGTCCTGGGTTGGTTCCAGGCCCGGGTGAGCCGAAAAACTGAAGCTCCCGGGTGTCTGCCCGAAAGGGGGCCAGCCATAAGGAAGGCCAGACACCGGGGAAATGCCTGTAAAAGGAAGAGCGGTGGCTGGTGTAGCCCCGCCCCCTGGGGGGGGGTCCAAGCAGGGGCGCCCGGAGGAACTACCCCCATCCCTTGCTGCTGTGTAGGAAGAAAAGGCAAGTATCCGGATATTAAAGGGGCCAAACCAGGCCAAGCCTGAAGCAGCTGCTGAAAAGTTGGGGCAGCAGGTACAGAACCATCCCTGCTGCCCCAACCCCCTGACCATTGATCATGTTCCCCCAAGTGTCCTGTGTGCTGCTCACCTTCCGGCATCCGGGTCCCGGGCAAAGCACGGCCGCCAACGTCGCCAGAGGGCTGCACGACTTCCTCAACATCATCCTGACCTTCCACATCCTTGTTGGTATCTGTAGAATCATGAGTGTTTCCCAAGGCAGCCAATCTGGAACATAGCAGTTGTTTAAGCTTCTCTCCTCTACCTTTCCTGGTGAAACTCCTGGAAGGAGCAGGGGCTCCCAAAGAATGACCCCCATCCCCCAAACCTGCCTCCCTTAAACGCTTCTCTTTTTCCAAGGCCTCTACCCGGGCTAAGAGGGCCTTGAGCTCAGCAGAATCATCCTCCTCATCAGAGGAGTGAGTGGGAGGAGGGGCCTGAGCAGGCCATTTGGGAGCCTTGCCACCAGACTTCTTGTTTCTCTTCGGCATCTTGCAAACACACAAACCACACACAGCCCAGAAAACAAGCAGTGTGAAAAGGAAACAGAGCTCAAATCAGATAGTTAGCAGAACAAAATGCCCAACACGCAGGCCCAGGCGACCAGGGGGGAATTAAGGCCACACACCAACCCTGCAATTATAATAAAAAGTTTCTGCGAGGGTTGACCCAATGGAAAAAAGGGGTGGGTGGGGGGGTGATAAACCAGAACAGAGGCGGGGAGGTACGAGGAGGGCTTGAGGCCGGGGGGGGGTCGAAACCAGCCACGCAATGAAAAGAGGTAGGGGGGGAGTGGAGCGAGAAGGGCAAGCACAGGGACAATAACAGCCGCAGCCCAAACAGGCAAGAACAACTCGCTCGGCAGCCCCCACAGTGACTAGCATCCGCAATTTGCCCCCAAAGCAAAGCCCAAAAAACCTCCCGAAGGCCACCCCCAAAGCTCAGCCCGAGCCTCCCAACACCCCCGCGAAGCGTCCCCTCTACTCCCTGGACGAAGCTCCGAGCCTCTGCGGTGCCGTCCGCTGCAAGAGAGCCCGCTCCGGCGCTCCAGGGACTGCTGCCGCTTGCCGCTGCTAGCGCCGAAGAGGACGCAGCTCCCAACCACGTGGGGCTAAAAATAGCCCCGGAACGCTTCGCCGGTAAACGGAGCCGGCAACGAGGAGCCAAAACCCCTGAAGCCGCTGCTGACTGCTGCTGAGAGCGAAGAGGAAGGAGCATCATATGCTGGCCACATGGGGCTAAAAATATCCTCAGAGCGCTCCCGGCCGATAACCGAGCCGGCAGTGGAGCGCAGCAAACGCGCTCCCTTCCTGACCGCTTACAGCCGCCCTTATGAGCGGCACCTGGTCCGGCAGAGGGGCGGGCAGGAGCACACGCCCCCAGCCAGCCAATGGCTGGCCAGTCCTTGCCCCGTGGCCCCGTGGGGGGGCAGGACAAACAGGGAGACACGCGATGGGCGTGTCACCCCCTAATATGAAAAAACACATAAGGAAATGCATTTGATTTAATCTTAAACGGTGCTCAGGATCTGATACAAGGGATGTTGAGAAACAATGGGCAAGAGCCTCCTCCTTAGTAGGACTATCTCTCGGAATGTTGTTATCTTCTTTGTGGTTTAAACAATCACCCACAATGCTGGGCTATTAACATATATAGATCCACTGCAGAGACATAAATAATTAGGAGGCTCTTGGAACGTGTTACTTTTTCCAAGATCCATATTCATGGACTGACCCATTTACCTTTATGTACTTTGCTTTGGTTTTTTAAACAACAGGACCTGGGTTGACAAGCTCTGTTTGTAGAAGTGGATGTTGACCACAATCCCTGGGATGCACTGTATATTTCTGATATGATAAATTGATGGGAACTTTTTGTTTTTGTACGAGCCATTAGTTCATTTTAGTTCCGTCACCATCGCTCTGATATTTTTCTTTAGGAAAAAAACTCATCGGTATTCACATCTCTTTCTTGCAAGTCTGGAGGTGGGTGGCGTTGAGTACAGTTACGTGTCCATTCAATTAATTACAAATATAATTACAGATAAAGGCTGTACATCGCCATGAATATTTAAAATGTAAATAATTCAATGTGGTGCTTCAAAGCGCTTTTACCAAAAGCTGCCAGGATTGCAATGTTATGCCTGATTGCAAAATTAGAAAAGCATTTCAGAGGCTGGGCATAGGAGGAAACAATGCTCCCATCAAAGACCAGTCTTTTCTCAGGCTTGCTTAGACCCCATCTCAGAGCGCAAAGTTTAGCCGGCAGAAGGGCCACCGTAAAGCGCGTTGGCACAATCTCGGAGTCAGGGAGATGCATGCCTGTGTGCTGGCTTGTCAGATTCTCAGAGTAGTCCAAACATACTTTACGGTATCCCTTGTGCCAGCCAAACTTTGCTGGCCTAACTCCAGGTTAGGATTGCACTCTTACTCTTTGCTTTTGGACCACTTTAAAAACATTTTTCTCTTAGTAGCCTGTAGCCCACCTGTGCCTTGGATTTGTTGTTGTTGTTCAGTCGCTAAGTCGTGTCCGACTCTTCGCGACCCCATGGACCACAGCACGCCAGGCCTCCCTGTCCTCCACTAGCTTCCTGAGTTCGCCCAATTTCATATTCATTGCTTCGGTGACACTATCTAACCATCTCATCCTCTGTCGCCCCCTTCTCCTTTTGCCTTCAATCTTTCCCAGCATGAGGGTCTTTTCTAAAGAGTCCCCTCTTCTCATCAGGTGGCCAAAGTATTGGAGCTTCAGCTTCAGCATTTGTCCTTCCAGGGAGCAATCAGGCTTGACTTCCTGGAGAATTGACCGATTGGATCTCTTTGCAGTCCAGGGGACTCTCAAGAGTCTTCTCCAACACCATAATTCAAAAGCATCGATTCTTCGACGCTCTGCCTTTCTTATGGTCCAGCTCTCACAGCCATACATGGCTACTGGGAAAACCATCGCTTTGACTATGCGAACCTTTGTTGGCAGGGTGATGTCTCGGCTTTTGATTAAGCTATCTAGGTTCACCATAGCTTTCTTCCCAAGAAGTAAACGTCTTTTAATTTCATGGCTGCAGTCACCATCTGCGGTGATCTTGGAGCCCAGGAAAATAAAGTCTGTCACTGCTTCCATTTCTTCCCCTTCTATTTGCCAGGAAGTGATGGGAGTGGTTGCCATGATCTTAGTCTTTTTAATGTTGAGCTTCAAACCAATTTTGGCACTTTCCTCTTTCACCCTCATCAAAAGGTTCTTTAGGTCTTCCTCACTTTCTGCCAGTAGAGTGGTATCGTCTGCATATCTGAGGTTGTTGATGTTTCTCCCAGCAATCTTGATTCCAGCTTGTGAGTCATCCAGCCCTGCCTTCCTCATGATGTACTCTGCGTATAAGTTAAATAAGCAGGGTGACAATATACAGCCTTGTCGTACTCCTTTCCCAATTTTAAACCAGTCGGTTGTTCCATGTCCAGTTCTAACTGTTGCTTCCTGACCCGCATAAAGGTTTCTCAGAAGGCAGATCAGGTGGTCTGGAACTCCCATCTCTTCAAGAACTTGCCACAGTTTGTTGTGATCCACACAATCAAAGGCTTTAGCATAATCAATGAAGCAGAGGTAGATGTTTTTCTGGAACTCTCTTGCTTTCTCCATGATCCAGCAAAGGTTGGCAATGTGATCTCTAGTTCCTCTGCCTCTTTGGAAACCAGCTTGTACATCTGGTAGTTCTCGATTCACATACTGCTGAAGCCGAGCTTGTAGGATTTTGAGCATGACCTTGCTAGCATGTGAAATGAGTGCAATGGTGCGGTAATTCGAGCAATCTTTGGCATTGCCCTTCTTTGGGATTGGAATGTAAACTGATCTTTTCCAGTCTTGTGGCCACTGTTGGGTTTTCCAAATTTGCTGGCATATGGAGAGCAGCACTTGGACAGCATCATCTTTTAAGATTTTGAGTAATTCCGCTGGAATGCTGTCACCTCCACTAGCTTTGTTGTTAGTGAGGCTTTCTAAAGCCCACTTGACTTCACTCTCCAGGATGTCAGGTTCGAGCTCAGTGACTGTACCGCTGTGGTTATCAGGAACATTTAGATCGGCCTTATAGAGTTCCTCTGTGTATTCTTGCCACCTCTTCTGAATCTCATCTGCTTCTGTTAGGTCCTTGCCATTTTTGTCCTTTATTGTGCCTACCTTAGCATGAAATTGTCCTTTGACATCTCCAATTTTCTTGAAAAGATCTCTAGTCCTCCCCATTCTGTTGTTTTCCTCTATTTCTTTGCATTGCTCATTTAGAAAGGCCTTCCTATCTCTCCTTGCTGTTCTCTGGAAATCTGCATTCAGTTGGGTATATCTTTCCCTTTCTCCCTTGCTTTTGGCTTCTCTCCTTTCCTCAGCTATTTGTAAAGCCTCGTGCCTTGGATAATCCTTGTCAAAATCACCAGCCAGTGCCAGTGTTAGGTTGCTAGTGGACTTGGGGCAAAACCTTGCACTGGATCCCATGCCCTCCCCTTGACTGTACATTGGGTGCAATCACTGCCTCTGGTATTAAGGATTTAGGAGGTAATCTGACTGAATGGGATTTCTGATGGAGCTTCACCCATCCTGGATGATCCCTGACACCACTTCTCTGACTAGCCCTCATGATTAGGAAGTGAGCATGCATGTCCCATTCTCCTCCTACACACTTTCGGACAATTGTTTACACATGTGTGCAAAGACAGGCGGTCAAAATGGCTCACCCATACAATTAAGCATCTGCTTGCTACTATTCTGAGGGACAAGATGTGCAGATGCACTCACTTCCAAATTGTAGTAAGGAAGATTGAGTTGGATTATTACCATCTGAAGTGGTCTAACAGTCGTTTACAATATAAGTAAAATGAATTAACCAAGGTTTTTAGTAGAGCAATGTTATTCAAACTGTGGGTCGGGATCCACTTGGTGGGTCGCAACCTGATGCCAGATGGGTCACAGAAAGCTGAGAGCAGCCATCTTGGAACTCACTCTTGATATATTCCTTTTGTGAATGTTAATAGTTTAAATTTTCAAGTGAGTGTTTTGTTAAATCTGTTTTTAATTCAGTGCTTTTACATCATATTTTGTCCTAATTTTGCTTTCTATCAAGGATATTTCATTGTTGTACAATTGCTGCAGTCCAAGAATGCCAATTTGCATTTCAGGAGTATCATTTTATTATGTTATAATTTCAGCACTTCCTGCTTGGTTATGTCACTTCCGGCTATGATATCACTTCCAGGTTAATGACTTCCAGTGGATCCCGACTCAAGTGCCATTCTAAAAAGTGGGTCCCAGTCTAAAAAGTTTGAATACCACTGTAATAGAGCATTAGCAGGTGTGATTGAAAATGGCATTTTTTTCAGATTTTATGATTTGAAAGGCAGAAAGTGGTGTTATATGTTTTTATTCATTCCAAGTTCTCATCATTAATTTTAAATGCTTTAACAGTGTACTAGATAGGAGAAACAGAGTGCAATCCTAACCTGGAGTTAGGCCACCAAAGTTTGGCTAGCACAAGAGACATCATAAAGTATGTTTGGACCACTCTTGGAGTCAGAGAGGCCAGCACACAGATGTGAGCCATCCTTCCTGGCACCAAGAGTGGTCCAAAAGTGCTTTACGGTGTCCTTTGTGCCAGCCAAACTGTGCTGTCCTAACTGTGCTGTCCTAACTTCAGGTTAGGATTGAGCTCATAGTGTCAGCAGATGCACCCACAGTATTATTTCTAATTGGAAAAATAATTTATTTTAATTTCTAGAAAATATCTTTAACACTTAAATGTGGTGTTCTGTGTTTTTATTTGAATATTTTAACCACCCCCCCAAAAGGTGGGTTTTTGTGTTTTTATGCATTTTTAACAACAACAATAACAAAAATACTCCTAGGCATTACAGGACAACTCTGCTGAATGAGGGCCACTTTCCTTGAGAATGATCTTTCATTCTAGCATGTTGTTTGTTACAGCAGAGCCAACAACATGTAAATGTCCGCATGTTCTGCGGCTATAAGCTATTGCTAGCCAGTTCTGTTGCTGAACGTCCAGTGTCAAATGCAGGAGCCAAAGACACAACCTGATCTTCAACGAAGAAGTCCCATTCCGTTCAATGGGATTGATAAACCATCTTGATAACTGAGCTGAACATTATGACCAAAAGGAAAGGCATGGCAATGCTCCAAGTGATGATAAGCCCTGATGCTGTTGTTTGACACAAATTACTGTGGTACTTTAGAAATTAATCACCTTGGTGAACATAATCTACCAAAGGTGCCTGAGCCAGAATTAATGACCCTAGCTCTAAAGGACTTAAACTAATATGTGGGAAGGATCTCAGTGCTCATTATCTGGTCACAGATGTTGCCCAGGTGAGGGCTGCAGGGGGCTTTGAATCTAGCTGAAGTGGATTCAGCCTGTATGAAAGTCAACAGACGGCATCACAAATGGATTGGCTCTCTTGGGAGTTTTGCTTTGGAACATACTGGCACCAGGTGTGGTTGTTCCGTTCTGTGCAAGTGAGATGACGTACATCTCCCTGCAGAGGGTTGTGGTCTCTATTTGGAGGTTTGCAAAGGGGATGGAGTTCATTTTGGAGTGCATGTTGTGGGAGGATGGGCATGTTCCAGCTTGACTGCCCTCCTTTCTCTATGGCTGATATTCCAGTTCATATGAAAAGGCTGCCTGCCTAGATTCAATAGCAATTTGACTTTAATTACATGATAGAGCATCAGCTCTGGGGGCCAAGGTCCTGATGGCCCACAAGGGCCACATCAGCAGCTAGGACAAAGGTTTCTAACTGAGCATGCTTCATGGAGTTGGTGTAGGGACAATTACTCCCCCCTTCTAAATATAGGAGGAACACCATTTGAAAAAGTGCCCTCTTGCTCAGTTAGCAGAGGTTTATCAGCTACCAATAATGCCCTTCCTCGGACCACATAGGGCAAACAGATCAATCTCTATGCAAACGTATAAGTGGACACAAGGCTGACATCAAAACTGGCAAAAACTCCAAAACATTCAGAAGGAGGTGAATCTGTCTACTAATAAGAACATAAGAAGAGCCCTGCTGGATCAGGCCAAGGGCCCATCTAGTCCAGCTTCCTGTATCTCATAGGGGCCAACCAGATGCTTCAGGGATCGCACTGGACAACCAGATACTTGAATCTCGCTGCCACTCCCCTGCATCTGGCATTCTAAGGTAGCCTATTACCCTTGCACCACCCCCAAGGAAGACACCAGACAATGGTCGGGGTTTAACTTTATTAAACACAAGTGTAAATCATGGAACCTACTGAACACCCGTCCCTCCCTCCCCAGTCTGGGCTAGGCAAAAAAAATCCCTTTGCCTGAGGTAACCACCTCAGTTGGCCTTATGGATGGGCTGGTTCTGGTAGTGGGTTTGGCATTGTCTTCAGTATCTGAAGCTAGACAACCGTTATCCTCAGCATTGCTTGGCAATACATCCTTAATAAGATGGTTCTAAGTTCTCTGAGAGAATATGCAGGGAGATGAAATCATTTCCCATTGAAACCCATTGTTTTTGATTATATCCCTGTTTTAATGTGTTTCTATTAACTTTGGCTGTAATGTCATTATGGGAAAAGTGTGTGTGTGTGTGTGTGTGTGTGTG
>JAJKFI010000001.1:41982705-42011049 GCA_029204185.1 Lerista edwardsae | reverse complement strand
ATTAATTTCACGTGCCAGACTTTTTTAGTGGCATTCCTTTGTTCTATTGGGGGAAGAATTTTAAGTCTTGCAGGAGCCTGAGTTCCTGTGTAACGCGGCCCCATGCCCTTGCCTTCAGAGCCATTCTCTTCTTTGAGGCTTTGCTCTTTGGATCGCAAATGGCTCTGAAGGTGAGTGGGAGGGGATGCTGTACACAGGAGCTCAGTCTCCTGCAAAACATAGCATTTTGCTCCATTGTAGGGCTGCCACTAAGAGCGTAATCCTAACAGCCAGCAAAATTTGGCTGGTACAAGGAACACCATAAAGCACATTAGGACCATTCTCAGACAAGGAGGATGGCACACATCTGTGTGTTGGCCTCTCTGACTCCAAGAGTGGTCCAAACACACTTTATGGTATCCTTTGTGCCAGCCAAACTGTGCTGGCCTAACTGTTCCTTTTCTATAATCAGCTGACAGATCTAGAAGAACTCTTTGTCTTCACACAACACAAACCACAAACAACCATTTCAGAAGTGCTTTTTAGGCTTGCTTAGCAATGAATGCCAGTATTTGCATATGATCTCAGCTGCTTTGTTGGAAGCTGAATACATGTTCGCAGACAGCCAATTTATCAGAGCTCAGTGATACTACTGTTGGGTTAATTTGTGCACAAATGGTCCAAAGCCTGCTTCCAATGATCAGTCATCCCCTCAGTGTACTCAGTTGGAATTGTCCAGATGTAACAAAGCACACAATTTGGCCCACTGCATCCCCTCTAAATACACTTACCGAATTGCTTGGCCTCCCACTTGGCTCTGCTCTTGCTGCATTGAGTCATTACATTAATTTGTTTATCATGTTGTGTGCTCTGATAACAATTTCCCTTCATCCTGTGCAGCTGTCCAAAATGGACAACAGATGCCAAGTTTGGGAACTAGCTCCTGTTAGCAGATGGCCAGTAGGAAAAGTAGCTCGCCTCTGTAAGGTATTTTATAAATCTTCCTTACTGGAGTGATTTGGAAAGAATCTCATATTCTTGCTATAATATCCTGTAGGATAACGTTTGGTGACTAATCCACAGCTGACTGCATAACAAACTAGAGGTCATCTGGTAGGATTGTGTAACAACTAAGAAAACAATATAAGATCTCTATAGTTGTAACTTAACAGAGCTGAAATAATCACAATCTTGTTCCTTTGCTCAAAGCCATGCTTGTTCCTTCAGTACATCATTGCTAACACCACGTTTTATCAAAAATCCCAATTGGCCAGAATGTGAAAATAAAGATATCTCTTTCTAGATATTGACAAACTTCATGTGGAACTATCAACATTCAATTACATATATTGATATTTGGTCGATTTTGAACATTTGATCAAACATGAAATGTTTGTAATGATGTACTGAAGGAATCGACATTTTCGATTTTTAGATGAATGAAAACGTTTTTGTCAAGAGCAAAACAGGTTGGGAGATACATCCAAAAGTGTGAGTGATTGCTGTATATATGCCCTGTTCTGCATGTGGGGAAGGCTTGTACCTCTGATTGCTACCATGGAACAAGGTGGAATAATAGGAATAGGCAGATGCCCACATAATCATAACTGGTCTCTGTAGACAAATGTTCATCATGGAGAGGGCAGAGGAAGGGCTAGCATCCCAAAGCCTAAGGCTCCTTATGTGTTTGCTCTCTGCAGAAAACCTATACAACGCTTATATATTTTCAATATGGATACTTCATAGATCAGAGGTTCGTTATCTGCATATATAATTTCAATTGTTGCCCCTATTTTTGGATGCTTTCATTCATTCTGTACTTCCCAAGCTGTGTTTTTGACAATACCAGTTTCTTAAAGAGAGAGAGAGAGAGAGAGAGAGAGAGAGAGAGAGAGAGAGAGAGAGAGAGAGAGAGAGAGAGAGAGAGAGAACCTTCCGGAATGTGGGACGCAACAAATTCTATATGCCAAGCTGCTCATTTATTGATGTGATTAGAAGAACCAAAATTGTACCTTTCCCATCCACACAGATGAATCAAAAGTGATCTATCACAGGGAATAGATAACAAATTATGTTCAGAATTCTAATTAGGTTGGGATTGACATTATTATTTCATTCTAGGCCCTGTGAAACACATGGCTTAACTAACTGTGCAGATCAGAGGGGAAACTGAGTGACACAGACATTGTTATCAAACAAGCCTCCACTCCCGACTGCAGAGGGACATCTCCAGTTTTCAAAATCTTTTCTTGCTCAGATAAGCTCTTGTCTTGATGTTTCTGTAGGAAATACAGATGGCGACATAGTTAAACAGATTTGAAGCGAAACAGATACTACGTATATTTTTAATATACTTGGTAAACGCACATCCTCTTATCCTCCTGATGGCTTTGTATAAATGGAAACAATCTGATTCTAGACATTGTTCTCACTCGTAGCCTAAAATTGAAATGTAGGCTGTTCAAGTTGACTTTCCTGTGACTTTTTCCAGGTGGGATGAAAACATTTTTTCCTACATACTTTTCACTTTACTCATCCATGTTTGCTACATCATCTTTGACGGCCTCTTGAGCTGCTCAGTAGTTTATGCACCGCAAATTTATGTTCCAATCCTATCCTTTGCCAGTTTACACAAAGCAACTAAGCTGCCAGAGCACATGCTGCATGCTGTGGTGGTGGTGGTGGTGGGGCAACCAGATGGCCTGGGAGAGGTCAGTAAAATATTTCTTACTTACCTATCCATAGGTTGCCTGCTTGGTAATGGTATCTTCACCCGCTATTTAGGTGGTGTAAATCTGAAGAGCCTCAGGGGGCGTCATGTCAGGAAAATGGGGATTGGAGGTCTACCCCTCCCACCCTTGAACCCATTCTCTCCCAGCTCCCCACTCCATTCCCTGCCCCAATCCTTCTGCAAACCACTCCCACTGCCACCTTACCTGCTTCAGTGGGGCTTGTGCCCACTGCTGTTGCATGTGCAGGTCCTCCATCCATTTGCACCAGCAATCCCGCAGCTCACGAAAACTGAACACCATTTACGACACTGTGCAGGGACTTATGGCTGTGGATCACCAGATTCATCTCTATAAGCCCATAATAGAATTGGGCTGTAGGTTTAGCACATGGCCACATTCATCCAAGTCCTGTGTTTCACCGTTTTCTTCTAAAACGATTGTCCAAAATCAAATCCAGCCATACTTTTCCTCACTTCAATTTTGATGTGAAATGATTTGCTTCTCTGCTGAGTCTCTAGAGTCTGTATTCTTAAGGGGGAAATGCTTGTTGATTAGTTTCTATTACACACACACACACACACACACACACACACACACACACACACACACACACACACACACTTTCTTTTGCAAAGAGAAAATACTTTGGTTGGTTGGGATAACTTTTGATTTGATTTCTTAATCCACTTGCTTCCTGTGTAATCCAATTATAGTTTCAAAATGAAATTTCTGACAGCGAGGATACAAAGAGAAAGTGCATCTGTTCACATCCTTCAGTTGCAGGATGGTTCATGAGAGCTGGTGTAACTTACAGTCCAATCCAATCTCCCACTGGCATGAAGGATTTAGGGTCACCAGTGCAGCCTCTGCCAAATCCCGTGCACCAGCAGGGAGCTGGCCAGGAGAGGTAAGTAAAGCAAACTTTCACATTCCTCCTCCACAGCCACTTGGGTCCCTATGGGCCTACTCAGATCTAGCAGCTATTGTGCTGGCGTCGCTCTATTAGGGACAAGGAGTGACAGACCCTAAATAGAGCATTGGATCTGGCAGATACCACTGCCTCTGAGATCTGCCCCATTTCACCCCAATCCACCCTGCCCTTATCGATCTGGTCCCAAACTGCCCCTGCCACCAACATTCCTGGTTCAGCAACACACCTGCAGCCTCCCACTCTTTGCACCAGTGGCTGAGCTCTGCAGACCATCAGACAGGTGATTGCTATGGCAGACTATGGGGAATGCTAATGGACCTTGCAGTCTGCCAGCATATCCTGTGGATTGGTCTGAACCTTTAGTGACAAACCAGGAAGTCCCTAGCCGAATCTTGCCCCTGCCATCACTTGATGGCCATGAGTAAGCTACTGTCAGCCTCAGCTCTGCCACCTGTAATATAGGGGTAATAATAATACTGCCTATAGAACTATTACAGTCTTTTTAACAGTCTTTTTAACACTTTAACTTTTTTACACTCTTGCAGAATGTACAAGGGTCTTTTTAACATTAAAAAAAGTTTTATACATGTGTTTTCTTGCAGTTGTTACTAATAATATGACATGATTCACCACTGGCTACACTGTGCCTGAATAATTCCTGGGGGCACAACTTGCCAGGTTAAAATAGCTAATAGGCAGGGCCAGCCCATCCATGACCCTAACAGCAGCTGTTGTATCAGTCATCAGACTGAGAGTAGATCACCGATGGCCATCTAGTGATGGCAGAGACAAGATTCATCTGGGGACTTCCTCGTTTGTCACTAAAGCTCCAGAAAGACAGAGAACAGCCCCCCCATCTGTCAGGTACCACCATTCCCATGTTGGGAGTGCTGACCCATAGGTGACAATGCGCATCACTTCCTGCCATCGCTGACTATAGGGTGGTAAGAAAGGGGTTTTACAGTGCTTTTTACTTACCTGGTTCTTCTGTGTGTTCAGTGGTGGCAGGGAGAATCTGGAAGTGACAGGTGCCATTGCCTACGGGTTCTCCTTTGGAGCCCAACCCTCTCTTAAAGGGATAGGAGGTTTGGAACCACTACTCTAAAATAAAAGGCAGTTCTTCTCAAACAAAATGAAAACATCCTCATAGAAAGAGTCAGTGTGGCTAAAACAGGGGTTGAAATCCCTGCTGATTCATGTTGGGGACTTATGGGACTTATAAGTTCACCATTCACTGCCACTCAACCTAACATCTCATAGGTGTAGTTTCTGTTGAATAAGAAGGACTACAGCCTAAGGCCAAATCCTATCCAACTTTCCATTCCTAATGTAGCTGTGCCAATGGGGTATACACTGCATCCTGTGATGGGAGAGTAGTTACAGAGGCCTCTTCAAGGCTATGGGAAAGTTTGTTCCCTTGCCTTGAGGCTGCACACAGCTGCATTGGCGCTGCAAAGTTGGATAGGATTGGGCCCTAAGTCTTATGGAACACAATGGGCTTACTTTTGAATGAAGTAAATAACACCTTATTAAGGTTGGTTTAAAAACATAATAAACTTCTGTAGTGAGTAATAAGCCAACCAATCCCTCATCTCCCTTAAGTGACGTCAAAGGTGAAAAATCAATTCTGTATCTTTTATTTTACTTGCACAGATCAAATATAATGCTGAAAATCTATTCTGATTGTTCAAGAGTGATTTGTTTGGGTGGAGAATCTGAACATACACCCAAGCAGCAAAACATGCCGAAGCTTCCTATATGTAATGAAGCTGTCAAGGAAAAAACAAAAGAGGGACAAGAAATAGTTATACTTGCCATGTTTTGAATCCCTATTTCTCTTTCCTTTTCACTTAATGCTTAGTAATATATCACTTCTAATTGTGGTGGGACAATGTGCTTTTCAGTCACATCTCCAAAGAGGACTAACAGAATGGATTAACAAAATAAAAGTAGCTTTTGCTGGATTTGGTAAATTTAAAATTTGCATGTCTGCTACTTGTACCTTGTTTTAGTTTTGTCTTTTTTAAGGGGGTATGGGTCAGGCTTGAGAGGGCTGGCCATTTCAGTTATTCTTAAAATTAAAACTGCTATAAGATTAGATGAAATAACTGTGTTTTTGTTTGCTTATACGTATATGAATAAATACAAATAAATACATGAATAAATACAAGTTTACAGATGCATTTATGCAAATTTTTCACAGAAGCATAGCATGTATCAAAGTTATGAAAGAGGCAACAAATCCAATTTAAGAAATTAAGTTGGGGGGCACCAATCATGTGGTGAGATACACTTAGAAATCATATTTCTAGGGCTGTTAAGGTTGGGAAGGGAGGGACAGGTGTTTAGTAGGTTTCATGAGTTACATTTGTGTTTAATAAAGTTAAACCCCAACCTCAGTCCTTGGGGGTGGTGCAAGAGTAATAGGCTACTTAGAATGCCAGATGCAGGGAAGTGGCAGCGAGATACAAGTATCTGGTTGTCTTGCCTGCTCCCTGAGGCATCTGGTGGGCCACTGTGAGATACAGGAAGCTGGACTAGATGGGCCTTTGGCCTGATCCAGCAAGGCTTTTCTTATGTTCTTATGTTGCTGCAAAATGCTGTGTGTGTGTGTGTGTGTGTGTGTGTGTGTGTGTGTGTGTGTGTGTGAGAGAGAGAGAGAGAGAGAGAGAGAGAGAGAGAGAGAGAGAGAGAGAATGGAAAATGCCCTTTAGAGACAGTTTCAATATTTAGACCTGATTTGATCAACTCTGGGATGTGAGAGTTGAGCCATCCCCGTCTTTCCCGTCTTCAGAAATCGTTTCAAAAGGAGGTCATTTTTGTCTTTATCAACTTTCCGCATTGACCCTTTTCTAATCAGTTGTATTTGATTTTGCAGCTCAGCAGAATGATGAAACATGCCTCCCGTGGCCTCTGTGCTAATAGAATAATCTTTTTTCCCTGAAGATTGAGGATGTGATGCTATTTTCTCCTTCAATTTTTTTCAGGGTCACTTTAACACAAGCCTGGGTGCTGTCTAGTTTCAGTGCTTGATGCATTATTGTGCTTGTTCTTGGGCATCTAACCTACATAAACTTGACATATGCATTTCCTTATTGCTCTGGAGGTTTCTCTGCTTTGAGATATTGGAAAGTCTGTTTGAAGGGCTTTGTTCTTTCCCCACAGCTTCTTGGATCTTTTCTGGTGTGCACCGGAAAAAGGATGTATTAAGGAATGGAGTCGATCTCAAAGATTTAGGGTGGTGAGGCTGATGGCACAGGCAACCACCTCCCTGTATCTTGGCAATGCCTGCTGCAGTTTGGCTGAGCTTTAACACACCACAGAAGCACTCTGTTAGATTGGACCAGATACATTGGGTTGATCCAAAGAGCAGCTGCCACACAGCATTTGAGTTGAAAATGGCAAGTGGAAACTGAGCAGGCGATGAACTGTTACTGCATCTGCTTGTTTGGTGGCTAACCAAATTACATTTGTCTCGTTCGGCTCATGGCTGAACCAAATTGCATTTGTCATTCCTCTAAACGATTACAAACATTTGAATTTGCATCCAATACAAATTACAATAATGCAAGCACGTTGCCCTCCTCTTACAGAAACTAACACCAACAGCCTAAGTTGGATATCCTCAATTCTTAGTATTTATTTTCGGATTTGACCCTCTCGTTCTCTCTGTTGTACATTAAAGACCCAATCCTGCAGCAGTAATGCAGCCCCAAGGTAAAGGAACAAACCTTCCCTTAACTTGAGGAGGCCAATGTGACTGCCTCCCCCTGTTGGCAAAGCTGCATCAGTGCTGGAATGATGGATAGGATTGGGCCCTAACACCCCAAAATGCACTCCCTCCAGTCATTTCAAATATTTCTCACCACCACTGTAGATATAATAGGCTGGTAGACATTTTTTTTAAAAAATGGGAATGGTGTTAATTGCAGAAAAAAAATCAGCTGATAAAAACAGTGTAGATCCGCTCAGGATTTAGGTAATCAATAGTATTTCCCGCAGTTATTATTTACTTATCCTGCAAGAGGACTATGGTGACTTGTGTTACAGATGGACATCTATAGTTTGGTCCCACCAACAGAAATGGAAATAGTAGTAACCACGGGCTCCAAAAGGGTCAGTACTGCTGCATGGCATGGAAAAAAAAGCTGATTGACATAGGAGGATATAAATCCTGAAGTAGTACGGTGGACTGTATTGTATTAGGATGTAGGTGAAAGATGCCATTTTTGAATGCTTTCTAGTGGGGAAAAAAAACTATAACAGATAGGGAATGAAAGTTCTAGACTAGTGCTAGCCCCTGCTATACATTTACTAGTATTTGCAGGGATTTTTACATAGGCAAGTATTCAAAAATATGATTCTTTAGGCATGGTCAGTTGTAATGCAGCCCAGTCTACCAGTTCAGGGCTGTACCACCCCATTATCACCTTGCTCAGCTGAATGTGCAGACCTGGCCTAGATTCCAGAACAATGTGTTAGGGTCTATCCATGAGTCATGGGTACAATATGTGGGGGCCTCTAGACTGTAAGCAATTGGTGTTGAGTGAATGTGTAAAGTTTCACTCCTGGGTCAGATGTTCAGGTTTGGGCAGTGGCGTAGCTAGGCCATTTTGCACCCGGGGCTACTTAATTTTTTTACACTCCCCCCCCACGGCAAAATGATTTTATTTATTCACATTTTATACCTCCAAGGAGCTAATGGTGGTGTGCACTTCTTTGGTCATCACAACAACCCTGCACAGGAGGTGAGGCTGAGATAATAATAGTCATGACAGGAAATGGATAATATAATAATAATGGCCAGAAAATAAATGCAGTGAAAATTCCCCCACAAGCAATGGATGACCATCTGATTCCTCCCCTGCTATTGCTCCTCTGCACATAGTACTCATTGACATATTACCCCTGCATCTGGAGATTCAATGTAGCCAACATGGTTAATAACCACTGATAGATTACAGTCCACCATATTTAGAATCCACCTTAAAAGTCATCTAAGCCAGTGACCAACACCACCCAAACTTCCCACCAATGACATCAGCTAGGGTTGATGTCACCCAGGGCACAATCCTAACCTGGAGTTAGGCTGGCAGTTAGGCCAGCAAAGTTTGGCTGGCACAAGGACCACTTTAAAGCACTTTTGGACCACTGAGTCAGGGAGGATGGCGCACATCTGACCTCTGACTCCAAGATCGATCCAAACATACTTTACAGTGCCAGCCAAACTTTGCTGGCCTAACTGTGCCGGCCTAACTCCAGGTTAGGATTGCGCCCCCAGTGAGATAACACATGGTGTCACTCCCATTAACTTTATTTACTTAACTATTGATCAGTACTGGTCACCAGCAAATCAGTGAACAAAAAAAACCCCCAATGGATAACTTGGTTGCACTCACATAACTGAATAAGAGTTCTAGTTTTAGCTCTGATGCATGGAAAAGGAAGCTGATATAACTTATTAGTTCCATGTTGTATTATAACAATACCTTCTTAGCTCTCAGAATACAGTCTCGGAAGAGAGCAACCAAAATGACTACTGGGCTGGGGCACCTCCCTTATGAGGAAGGGTAACAGCATTTGGGGCTCTTCAATCTAGAAAGAAGGCACCTGAGGGGGGGGCATGACTGAGACATACAAAATTATGCAGAGGGTGGATAGAGTAGATAGAGGGAACATTTTTCCCTCTCATGCAATACCAGAACCAGGGGACATCCTCTAGTGTTAGGAGTGTTAGAACAAACAAAAGAAAATATTTCTTTACCCAGCATGTAATTAGTCTGTGGAACTCCTTGCCACAAGATGTGGTGATGGCCAGGGTGCCTTTAAAAGGGGATTGGACAGAGTTGTGGAGGAAAACTCCATCACAGGTTCAAGTTATGACGGGCATGTCCAGTCTGAGATTAGCTGGTTGCTGATCATGAGGGCTAGGTAGGAATTTTTCCCCCCTGTCATCCGAATTGGCCATGGATGGCAGTTTTTTGTTTTTTTCCCGGGGGGGGGGGTTCTTTTGCCTACCCCAGACTGGGAAGGAAGGGACAGGTGTTCAGTAGATTTCATGATTTGCACTTGTGTTTAATAAAGTCAAACTCCAACCTCATTCTGGTGTCTCCCTTGAGGGTGGTTCAAGGGTGATAGGCTACTTTAGAATGCCAGATGTAGGGGAGTGGCTGCGAGATGCAAGTATCTGGTTGTCTTGCATGCTCCCTGAGGCATCTGGTGGGCCACTGTGAGATACAGGAAGCTGAACTAGATGGGCCTTTGGCCTGATCCAGCAAGCCTTTTCTTACGTTCTCATTGGTCAATTTTAAGTTAAGGAAATCTATTTTTTGTTACATAAGTCAGGTTTTGTGTTTTTGTTTGACTATAATAGCTATTTTCAACCATTTTCATTTCATGGGCACACTGACAAGGCACTAAAATTGTCAAGATACTCCACATTGCCAGCGGGGGGCTCACATCTCCAATGGCCCTATTAATAAATTACCTTCCCCCAAAATCCTGCGGCACACCCGCAAACTATTTGTGGCATACCAGTGTGCCACGGCACACTACTTGAAAATTGCTGGGCTTAAACTTTTGATAAAATACAGATAATTCAGTAAGATTTCTTTCATTACGTTCTGCCTTAAGGTACACACTGAACAATATATATAGCGTAAAAACCACAATTACCACAATTTTGGTCATTAGTGGTCTCACTCACTCACTCACTCACTCACTCACTCACTCACTCACTCACACCCACACCCACACCCTAAGGGTGTCACTAACACCTTTTGAGTTAAGAAAATCTACGTTTTGTTACATAAGACCAGTGGTGCCAAAATCACTTCGTACAAAGGGCCAGTTAGCATTCATTGTGGCTGCTGAGGGCTGGAAGTTACATCAATAAGCAGAAAGCGACAACATTAAGCAGGAAGTGACAAGAAATAAGCACTTTGTTCTTACCTAGAAATGCTTTAGATATGGAAAGCCCAATTATCACGCAAACTGCCTTCCAGCAGCACCACTGAGGCCTGAGTGGGTTAGGAGCAACACACACACACTAGTTTCTTAGCATGTTTTGCTTGCTCTGCATTCCTGCACTGGCCTCCCTCTGTGCCTTTGCTGGTGGAAACTTCGTTTCCGACTCTCAGCACCCCCTGCAGGCCCAGATGACTAATTGTGCTGGAGTTGCTTGTTTGCTGCAGGAGGTCAGGAGACAAAGCAAGCAACATGGTGGGGAGCTGATAAAAAAAGTTCTGTGGGCCTCATTCATGGACTCATCATGCAGGCCCACAGGCTTTGTGTTTGACAGCCCTGTATAAGAAATGTTTATTTGGGGGGGGGGGTTGGTTTTTTTGGCCATAACTTTTGATAGAATGAAGATATTTCACCTGGAATTCATATTTTCATTGAATTCCTGGTGAAATTCCACACCCAACGGTATACAGCATGATGGTATTATTCCTTAAAACAGCTATTTTAAAAACTGCAGTTGTTGCAAAAGAAGTTTTATTTTTGGTTTTTACTTTTTTGGCCATAACTTTTGAAAGAATAGAGATATTACACTCCGGTTTTTCCATTGAATTCCGGGTGGAATTCCACATCTAATCGGTATACAGCATTACCATATTATTCCGTAAACTAGCGACTTTTGGAATTTGGGGTTCAGTGGTGACACCCCCCCTAAGTTGGCACCTGGGCGCTATGCCCCCCGCCCCATAGATAGCTATGCCACTGGGTTTGGGTAACTACTAGAATTGATGTCTGTCAGCATTCTCTCTCTCTCTCTCTCTCTCTCTCTCTCTCTCTCTCTCTGTTTCAATTATCATATAAATTACAAAAGTATAGAGACTGGTACAATGTTGGGCTTGGGTTGGGCTGGGCTTTAGTTCCTATAGATCCAACCAACAGAAATGGAAAATACCTACAGTACATCTTTCACCATTGTGTAGAAGAGGGAATTTTGGCAGCTGCAGCTCAACATGGAAGGGTTTTTGAAGCTCATCCGCAATTCCCTCTTCTACACAATGGTTAAAGGTAAAGGCACTCTACTCTGCCCTCCATTGTACCTTGTCGCCCTGGTCCAGGACCAAATGCCACTGTCACCCCAGTGCCCCTAACCCTTTCCTGCTTCAACCACTGCCTGACTTGGAGGCAGCACATGAAAAACACCACTCCATTTTTGTTCTTGATGTACTGTAGATGAAAAGGAGGATGAGACTGGACCAGAAGAGGAAGTGTGGAGGAGGGGAGAGTAATGGCTAAAAACATCTTTGATAGTTGCCTGATAGAAGATCTGGAGTGGCAAATGAAGAAGGAATGTGCTGAACCAAAGACCAAGGAGGTAGAACAAAGATTCCTCTGTTGTAAATTACAGTGTCTGTAGTTCAGCTTGTCTGTGCTCAGTTACCTGAACTGCTGCTGCACAAATCTCAGTTGACCATTCTCTTGAACAAGGGAAAAAAGGAGCAGACAGGTTGCCTAGCAACCACAATTTACATCTTCATCTCTTTTTGGTAAAGGAGGTGGAAAATGAACAATTAGACAAAAGCATATAATAAATTACATGGGTTGCATTCTATGTTTAGTTAGAAAGAATCTAACTAAACTAAGGAAGTTGGGACGAAAAGCTCAATCCCGTACATATTTACTCAGGACTATGCCCCATTGTAGGGACGTGGTGGCGCAGTGGGTTAAACCGCTGCTGCTGGGCTTTCTGACCGAAAGGTTGGGAGTTCAAGACTGCACAACGGAGTGAGCTCCCGTCGCTTGTCCAGTCTCCTGCCAACCTAGCAGTTCGAAAGCCCCTAAAAATGTGAGTAGATAAATAGGTACCACTTTGGTGGGAAGGTAACAGGGTTCTGTGGGCTATGGCGTATAGGCATGCTGGCCACATGACCACGGAAGCTTGTCCTCCGACAAACGCCGGCTCTACAGGCTTAGAAATGGAGATGAACCCTGCTCCCTACAGTCGGTCACGACTAGACCATTCGGTCATGGGTAAACCTTTACCGTTATGTCCCATTGTATGCAATGGAATTTCCTAGCAGGTAAGTGTATATAGCCGTGGTTCCCAAAGTGTGAGCAGTGGCTCCCCAGGGAGCTGCAGAAACCAGCCAAGGAAGCTGTGGAATCATCAAAAAACCTGCTGCCCCATTCAGTGTCTAGGTTTGTAGCCCTAATGGGAGCCATGGCACAGTAGTTCAAGGAGCAACCAGTTGAAAAAGTTGGGGAACCACTAGGATATAGGATTGTAGACTTGGGGTCCCATCCTTGGTAGCGCAGCTCTCGCTCAACTATTGAGCTGGTGTAGACTCGAGTAGACTAGGGCTCTCCAAACATTTCAGTTGGAGGGACACAACATATACTTTACACATTTTAGCAGGCTGGAAAGAAATCAGTTTTATAAATGAATTAAAATGAATGGATAAGTTTTTCCTGGATCTTTTTTGGAACCAGCACGATATGATTCAGAACAAAAGAGAAATGTGATGTTTACAAAGAAAAAAAAATACTATGCTCAAACTGAGAAATGATATAAAATGAATAAAAATGTCAAATACGTTAAGTTGCTGCAGGCTGGATAAAATCTTGTGGAGGGCTGGATTTGCTGCCCCCACCCCCGGGCTGTAGTTGGGAGTAGATACATAGGGGCTGCTCTTATCGAGGAGCAGCTCTTATCTATCTTATAATAGCAGCAGGAGGCTCAGCTAGGTGGGTAGAGCTCCTGCATGCAGTTTTCACATGCTTGAAAAAGCTCTCCCTCATGCCCCGAGCCTCTTATCGAGGCTTTCAGGGTCAGTCATGCCCGGCCTTCCAGTCTGAAGGGCAGTGGTGATGACATCTTGGCACAAGGGATAAGGGGTAAGGGAATAAATGTTCTCCAGCTGCTTTCTTGGCCCCATAGGATGCAGCGGCAGCTGTTTTGGTGACACTACTGTGACGCTCACAGCCTATATAGGATTGGATTGCTTGTGATGACTAAGAGCCCAATCCTATCCTCCCCCCTTGCTGGTGTATTCATGGGGGGGGGGGTCAGGAACATTCTTTCCTGTCTACCTTCTTGCCTGCACAGCTCCTCCTCATCTCTTGATTCAGAAAGAAAGGGGCAGAGAGGAAGAGGAATGTGGAGCGTTCTGAGCTAGAGCATTAGAGAGTGGGAGGAGCAGAGGTTGGCACATCATCAGGGAAGGAGGGCCAGCATCTGGCATGCTGCCTTCAGGAGGTCTTGGGCTGACCCTGAAGTAGGACACAACCCAAAAGCAATTGTTGGTATCCCAAGAAGTAAATTAATGTTTGTTGTGTCTCAATCATGGAATACATGGTGTTGTGTCTATCATGGAATACATTGTGAAATGAAGACAAAATGATAACACACCAAAAAAAAAAGGAGGAAAAAAGGGAAGAAGGTATTTCAGCATAATGCCAAATGGGGACTTCAATCCAAAGTATAATTGAACTTTAAGGAAGGCAGGAAAGCAAATGTAATCGTGTGGTATACACATGCCTGCAGAGCCCTTTTCGCGTATGAATCATTACCTTCTACTTTGTTAGGTTATGCTGCTTTCATCAGGACTGCAGTGATTAAAGCTTTTGATGGCAAAACGTAGTTGGGAAAGCATATGTGTTTGTTTTTTCCCCCCAAGATGTTTAGATAACGTTGCTAATTATGCTATCCTTCAGGCATGCCGTGGTCCAGTGCTGCAAACTTAAAAGGATTTGTAGCCTACAAAAAGTAACTCAATCAATATGCACATCCAAAATTCATGTAGTCTCTCTGGAAGATTTTTAAGAAGTGCAAAGGATGATGCCTCCCTCTCATCCTTTACTCTCACCATCATTTAAGTTATAGAACTTGCATTTCAGAGGATGAAGACGAAGGGGCCAGAAGAACATCTAGCTGTTTTGTTTGATTTTCTCTGTAATCTGCTTTGTGATTTTTTTTAAATAAAAAGTGTTCTATAAATATTCTTAATAAAATAACAAGTTTCTCAGATAAAGAAACTAGCACACATGGTTCAATCACAATCCCAGCCCAATCATATGCAAGTCTTCTCAGAAGTAAGTCCCATTAAGTTCCTGCTCCCAATTAAGGGTGCTATCCCAGCACCCACATAGCTCCGATACAATGTCACGCAACGCCAAGGCACCCCCGGACCAAAGCTAGAGTTCTCGGGCCAATGCTACCAATAGCGTCGGCCCAAGAGTGCCCACAGAGAGCCTCCCTTGCACCAGCTGAATATGGCCGGTGCAAGGGAGGTTCTGGGAGGAGAGAGGGAAGGCGGGTGGACAGAACTGGGCAGGAGTGGGTGGGCTGGTGGGTGTGCCAGCCTGGGAAGGGGGGCATTAGGCTGCATCCAAGGCCCCATCGGAAGGCCGCATGGCCCCAATTCGGGCTGTGCAGGTTCCTCCGTTCTGCGCCTGCTAGATAGCAGGCACAGATCCAAGGAACCCTATGGGGAGGCTGGAGCCTCTCCTGGTGCAAGGGTACGAATGCACCCTTGCCCCAGGGAGACTCCCCAGGGCACATAAGGTGTGCAGGATTTGGCGCAGGTCTGGAAGCCTCGCTATTCCAGCACAATTTAGGATTGCACTCTACGTGTGTTTAAGAATGTAGCCCAAGTATCACTGTCAGAGCAGTGATATGCATGTCTATATGCATGTCATATGATATGCATATCAGAGCAGTGATATGCACCCTATGCATGTCTGCTCAGAAATAAGACCCATTGTGTTCAATGGGCTTTCTACAATGAAAATGTGTGCTGTAGGATTGCAGTCTCATTCTGTTAAGTCAAGGAGACCAAAGAAAGTCTGCCACTTGTATGATCAGCCAGGCAGGATAAGTTCCTGAATGCCAACAATACATAACTATAATAATTCTAAATTCACGTTCCAGAATGAAGGATGGTTGCTTGGCTGGTGGTTACCATTTGACCTTCCTTTTGCAATACTATATGATTAGATGTCATTGGAGGGGTTTGTCAAAATAGCTCATGTCTATTGTGAAATTGTTTTCTCGATAGCATTGAAGTCACCATTGATTTTTAAAAATGATTTATTCACATTTCCGATTCAATATTACTCAAAACAATGTTTTTGCATGTTGAAATGTTCAACACAGAAGCAGTGGCGGACCCTAAAGGGGGGGCAAATGCCCTGGGTGCAAGGAGCGGAGGGTGGAGGCAGTGCCGCCTTCGCCTCCCCTTGCAGCACCCCCACCCAATTTTACTTCCCTATGGTGGGCCGCCACCCACCACTTTGGGAACTGCTGTTTTAACATGTATGTGCCCTGTGTCTCCCCTCTAAAAAGAGGTGCCTGGGGTGGCTAACACTATGTAAAATTTTAACTGTAATAAAAACATAGCATGACAAAATAATAGTTAAAAAATGCAACTTAAGACACATAATACTAGACTGAGGGGTGTAATAACTTCAAAAGGCGGAAAAAAAGCAGAATACTGAGGGTAAGCACTATTGCGGTGCATTGTGAGGCACGCACTGAGGCATGTGGGAGGCTCACCACCTGGATTTGGGATTGTGCCCTATAATAGCAGCAGGAGGCTCAGCTAGGTGGGTAGAGCTCCTGCATGCAGTTTTCACATGCTTGAAAAAGCTCTCCCTCATGCGCTGAGCCTCTTATCGCGGCTTGCGGAGTCAGTCATGCCTGGCCTCCCAACCTGAATGTCAGTGGCGATGACATCGTGGCACAATCATGTCATGCACCACAGCCTTCCGGGTACTGGGGATGAAGGTAAGTTTGGGAAGCATGGCTGAAGGGTCTTTAGAACCTGCCAGAAAACTGAGAGAGGGGGTGGCCAATCTCAATCCAAGGGGGGGAAGAAATTCCGTCCCTGGGGCCACAACTTCTACCATGTTCAGAATGGTAATAGGGATCTACTGAAATTCTTAATTTGCTTCAATTTGCTTCAATTCTGTGAGGTTTAAACTATTACCATGTATTCTTATAGCATATGTTTGTAATTTAGTCCCCCCCCCTTCAGTATTGCGAGCACTTGGGAGATCAAGAAAAAGAGGGTCAACACTGAAATTAGGAGTAAATAAAAGAACAAACAAGCATGAACAGCTGAGTCCTTTCCACAGAGCCTGATCTCCCTTTGGGTGGACATCAAAGATGAAGTTCTTCACCCAAGGCAATTGTGAGAAATGATCTGGGATGAAAGAAGACAGGAATGCCCCTATTTTTTTTTCCTTTTGTGTGATCTCCAGAAGAATATCAGTGCATTCATGCAAAGGTTAAATCCTCATTAATAGGTCCTTAATTCCTTCCATTTGGGAAAGCATTCAGGGGCAATGGGGACTTGAGAAATGTGTTAAATAAGATTCCCATGTGCAATCAAAGACTGTGGATGAAATACAGGCATGCCTATGCCTCTCCCTATAGTTATTATGTGCACTAATCTACTAAACCAAGTTTTGCAAAACAGGATGCTTGAATGCACACCCACCTCTGATTCCCTGCTTGTCCACAAGGTTGTGATCTTTTTGAAATAATGCAGGGAGAGGGAGTTTCAGCCTGGAGGACAGATGTAAATCAAGGTTTCATTTCAGGGGTGGAAAGAGATTCAGCAAGATTTAAGTGTCCACCTCTGGATATACTGAATGTTGATGTGGTGAAGCAGGATGTTTCAAAGAACGTGTCTTGTGATTATGTTTTTGCTTTATATCACACATCGTAATGAAACAACAAAAAATCATTTTTTTAAAAATCAAAATGATCTGTGCCTTTGGCATGTGTCCCTGATACATAGACTCATAACCATAAGTGTTCCTAGCAACCTATGGGTTGGCCAGTGATTTACGGTCAGGTTGGCTTAAAAAACTCTAATAGGGCAGTTCTGCCTCACCTGCCGCACCTGCACCACTCATCACTGTTTTCCATCCATTGATACGAGGAGGAGGGTGGAAATGCACCTCCCAGTGTTTTAGGATGAATGTATGGAAACCAAAACAACATGAGGAATTTTTGACTAGGCAAACAACAATCCTTACTCCTGGTCACACATCCTAAATCCCATGGGAGAAGGTAGACTACAAATTCCAGGGAAGAAAGTCTTTCCATGGATTAATTCATTTGTGATGCCCGTATTAAACCCTTAACTCTCATTCACCCTACTTGCTTGGGTATATGGGAGTTAAGGGATTCATGAAGTTTTCATATGGTAATTTTTCACATGACTCTCCCCCCTCCCCCGTATTAGGTTAGTTATGTGGAAATTAAAGTCAGCAAATGATATAAGCTGCTGTGGCTGAACTTGACTGGAGTACACGTTTTATGGCATTGGAACATCAAATAAAAACTTATTGAAGTTATTAATCTTACAAAAGGAAAGCAGGTTTGCTGGCACAGACCGCTTGTGTGGGCAGGTGTCTTAACGCTGTAAATAATTCTTGGGACTCCACATTCAGTTCTAATGGTTTAATTTTCCTCTAATTACAATAATTGATGTCAAGGCACACATTGCCTGACTAATGAGAGCGTTCTCACTGGCTGAAATATAGATTGATGTGTTGCCCTGTGACAGGATGGAAGTTTTGCCTTGGAATTGCTGTGTCTTCTCTGAGTTTGCAGAACATATTTTCTGTTGCCTTAACTTCACATGCAGCCTAAGATTTGTTAGTTGGCAGATGTTTTGTAAGAGTTAATTAGTATTGATTTAACCTACAGTATTTATCACTTTCAATTTAAATTAAATGTGCAGGGGGAATGTACTTAGCAGATTTTATTGAAAGTGCAACACTGTTAATTAGAAGTGCAAGCCCCCTTTATTATAAAATAACATTCTGCTCTTCAGGTTGAACTGAAATAGGCCATACTAACATTATGTGTAATAACATCTAACTTTTTTTTTGCGTTAGATAGATTAGCATATCAATTTTCTTTCTGTGTATTTTATTACAGAAACATGAAATAAGGTTACCATATCTGTGTATGGCGTGGAATGGAGAACATAATCTGTAATTGAAACTGACCTCATTTACATTTTCCATCCAGAATTACGTAGAATAATAACAGACTGCATTCTATTAAGTAGAAAATGACCACGGTACAGGTTTCTGCAGCACTCCTTAGAAAATGGATCTATTATAATATAGATTCCCCCCCCTGTAAGCCATAAATGAAATAAAAATGTGGGTTGGTGAAAGCAATATTAATGCAGCCTTCTTGATAAAGATTCTATCAACTTCACTGAAAGGATCACTGCATCTGTAACCCAAAATATCAGGCATGGCTGAATCTTTGAAATACTGAGCAGTTAATAAAAAGTGGGGTTTGCTCTAAGAAAAAATTGAATTTGGTCACAACTGGGTCATAGCCAACCCTTGTCATCTCCCACCATGATCTCTAAAAGCAGCCTCATCACTTGTGACCCAGAGCATATCCACCTATGTCATTATGGGGGCTTGAGGGCTTTGCCCCAGGACCTCTGCAACCTGGTGCACACCTTGAGGGCTTCTTCTCATAGTGAAGAATGGGAGGTCTTTTCATGCACTGGGTGCCAGATCACTCTCACGTATGGTTTTGTCTGATAATAAATGTCTTAGAACCACATGTGGTTCCAAGACATTTATTATCATTATCAACACTGTGTTGTTTTCTCATTTACACCACAGTCACCACTCTGCACCCTCTTTCTCCAACATTGCTTGTTTCAACCCTACACTCTTCTCCATCACATCCTCCTCCCTTTCCTCCTACTCTCTTTACTTTTTCTTTCAGGGCGCAATCCTAACCCAGAGTTAGGCTAGAACAGTTAGGCCAGCAAAGTTTGCCCCAGCTCAAGGGCCACGGTCAAGCACATTTGGACCATTACCCAGGTAACCCCCCAGTAAGCACATGGGACAATGGCTTGGCAAACAGGGGTCGCTTTATTAAAACAACTAATAGCAGCAAGTTGGCAACTCAAACCCTGAACGTGCTGGCCCCCAAAATGGAGCAACTGTGCTCTGAGGAAGCCCCAGCAACAGTGCACAGCTCACTCCACACTACCACGCCCCAGGAGCCAATCAAAAGCTGCCACAGTGAAGCCTGTGACCACGGCTTGGGAATGGAGCCAGACAAAATTGGGAACGCGCGATAGTGCGTGTCACTGCGACTCTTGGAATCAGGGAGGATGGTGCATGTCTGTGTGCCAGCCTCTCTGACTCCAAGAGTGGTCCAAACATACTTTACCTTTTCCCTTGTACCGGCCAAACTTTGCTGGCCTAACTTGTGCCGGCCTAACTCCAGGTTAGGATTGCCCTCTCAATTTTGTTCACACATAAGAGCTCATCCCTTTTTAGACTGCTACATTCATCTAGCACCCAGAAACCATTTCACCCCTCATTAATTTCAGTTAAAATTACCTAATTCTGCCACTTAGCCTGGTCACTATCTGTGCAGCTGACTTCTGAAATAATTACTGCATTCTTCTTCTTACAGTGCCCTTAATTTATGCCTGACCTTCATTAACCCTTAATAGTTTAATAGCTGCATCTGACACCACCAGAGCTTAATGAACAACAAACAACAAGAACTATTAATTCACTGTTTGTCAAATATTCCTCAAAGCTTGGATAAACACAAAAGTGTTTTATATTAATTAGATTACTACACCTCGATCCCTGCTGAACACGTTTGGAGAAGGACTTCAAATGTCTAGATGTTGCTGTGAGAGATGGACAAGATTTGCACTTGTTACATTAAACTGGATTGGAAGTAAGCCAAGCTATTTTCCCCCAAACAGGCAATAGGTTGGTATATGTTTGGAATACTCTTGGAGTCAGAGAGGCCAGCACACAGATGTGTGCCATCTTCCCTGACTCTGAGAGTAGTCCAATCATGCTTTATGGTGGCCCTTTTGCTGGCCAAACTTTGCTGGCTTAGTTTATGCCAGCCGAACTCCAGTTTAGGATTGGGCTCACACTGTCCATCATCACACAGACCTGACTGCTGGCTGCTTGCGGCACCGATCAGGCTGCACTCACTGGCGCTGTCATCTTTGTGACAGCCGTGGAGCTGTTTAAGCCTCCAGAACTCTTGTTTTGGTGGCCTAAAACAGCCCATAGGATTGGGCCAAAAGTCATTTTATGCAGAGAAAACAATTGTCTGGATTCCTTTGTCTGTGCACTATAGTGGCTGTGCACTATACAAGCTCAAATTCTTCCATTTGCTGCAGGCTGTGGTTCTGTCCCTCTCCCTCATGCTGCCATATAGGTAGCAGTGTAAAATTTGGCAGAGATTAAGGACGCAATCCTAACCTGAAGTTAGGCTGGCACAGTTAGGCCAGCAAAGTTTGGCTGGCACAAGGGCCACCATAAAGCCATTTGGACAACTCTTGGAGTCAGGGAGGATGGCGCACGTCTGTGTGCTGGCCTCCCTGACTCTGAGAGTGGTCCAAATGCGCTTTACAGTGTACCTTGTGCTGGTCAAACTTTGCTGGCCTAACTATGCCAGCTCTAACTCCAGGTTAGGATTGGACCCTAAAAACATCAGGTTGTGTAGGCCGGGGTTTAGGGAACCTTTTAGTAAGAAAGGAGAAAGTCTTTATTACATGTGCTTCTCTATGCTTCCTTGGATAACATCATGTGTTGATAAAACTGAGAGGAACATTTAAAAAAAATCAGAGCAATGCTAAGGGGCTTCTTCAGCGACTGGCCTATGAGCGGAACAGAAAATTGCAATCAAATAAAATCCACCCTATTTTTAGCTAGATTATAAATATCTGCAAAAGGTTAATCCATTTATTGATGCAACAACTGAGAGCAAATGTAGGAAGCAAGAAGTGTAATCTATTCCATATCCATTAATGAGAGAGGGGAAAAGAGACAGATGCTGTAATGTTAGACCAGAGTCACATTTTAATGGTGCAAAGAACAAAAAAATAAAAATAAAAATGGGGCCATGTTGCTGTGGTTGGGATCGCAGAACATTAAATCTTTCCTTCTTCTTTTCCAGCTTTGTCCTCTTGCCAATGAACTGAAGCAGACAGCAGCGTATAACTGAATCTGGGAAAGGAAGACTTTAAAGAAAGCAAGTCAGTCCTAATTGAGACAAAAGGCATAGGGAGCAATAGAAATATTTATTTAATCTGACAGATATAGAATAAGGGAATATAGTTATCCCAGGAAAGAATACTCTGGTTTCTAGCTATAAGCAAGGTACTTAATATGAAAAGTTGACAGCTCTCCTTTTCTCTCTTACACAATCAGCTAGAAGCAAGTTCTGTGTGCCAAAATCTGAGATAACAGATGTATGCTTCTTTTAAGAACTTTTGTCCTGATTTTTGGGATATAGGACAGGACCGCAATTGTGAAAAATACAAGAAAGAGGTTCCCTTTTATGATACAATCTGTAACCTTCAGTTTAAAGTCCCAAATGTATTTAACTGGAATTACTATTAAGCAGTGCTTTTTTTGTAAAAAAACAAAAAAAAACATGTTGTGATATCATGCAACGTCGTGATATCATGACGTTGTGATGTCACAATGTTGCAGGGTGTGGCTTCTGTCCAGAAGCCAAGCCCCACCTCCTTGTTTTGCCGGTCGGCTGGCAGCCAGGGTGGGAGACGCCGGCATGCCTCCTGGCTCGGCGGGGGGCGAGGGCACAGTGGCGGCTTCCCCACCCTGGCTGCCGGCTTTTCCTGGCTGCCGCAACAAAAAAGGTGGTGGAACCCCGTTCCGGTGCGTTCCATTAGAAAAAAAGCCCTGCTATTAAGCAACCACCCACATCTAGGTGTTGAATCTGGAAGAAGGAAATACTGTATATATGATCCTTGTCCACTGTCATGATCTTAAAGCAGACAAGCCACATGAAGGAAGTAAGCAGGCTAGGTGAAGAAAATATGAACTAAAGATGAGGGGCTGAGTTAAGAGAGAAAATGTTCAAGCTGAAAAAAGGCTAAGGAAATATGCCTTAAAAGGATAGTGAAACAGTGCAGATATTGGGAGGGACAGAATTCCATACATGAGAGGTTGTTGTAGAAAGCCAAAGGGACTAGGAAAAACAACAACCAAGGCTTTTCAGAAGAATTTGAATGAACAGCACAATCCTAACTTGTGTAGGAGCAGGCAGGCAGGGAGGCCTGCGCTGCATCTTAACACAAATTAGGACAATACTGGAGCTCACCACAGGGATAAGCCCCGGCTAGGCCAATGGAGCACCTCAGTTTTATACCTGCTGTTTAGCAGGCACAAGTCCAAGCACCCTGCCATGACCCGAATTGGGGTCACGTGGCCCAGGGATGGGGGTTAGAATCTAGCCTGATCCTAACTCCCCCCCTCCCCGGGCCACCCTGCCCTCTTCCACCCTCCCTCTGCCATCCTCCCATCTTTCCCCCACTCCAAAATGGCCCCAGGCTAGCCAAGCTTGCTCTCTGCTGGTCTCTGTATCAGCCCAGTGATTCTCATGCTGGCTTGAACATGCCTTACAGCTGTGGACACATATTGGCCCAGGATATAAGAAGGAATGGAGAATGAGCAGGGAATAAGAAAGTTGCACTATCAAAGGGTGTAATCCTACAGACACTTTCCTGGGACTAAGCCCCATTGAACGCAGTGGGACTCCCTTCTGATTAGGCATGCCTAGGATTGCACTGTAAGAGTTGTTGGATATATAGGCAACTCCGCCTGCTGTCCAGAGGGGGCAGTGTTGCATGTATATACGGTAAAAGATAGCACCTCTATTTGATTGGTCAGACACAACTTGTTGTTTTAGAATGCCCAGATGGGTGTGGTCGGTTATGACAGTTTAACTGAAGAAGTTGACAGTTGACTTTGTTGTTCTTTCTGTCTGCTGACATGTAGGAGAAGGGAGCAATTAATACTAGCTCTATAAATCCTGTCAGGAAAGTGAATGTAGATATACATGAAATGCAGTGAAACAGTAATTGTAAATGTAACCAGTTAAAGTATGATCGAAGCTAAGCAGAATATGTTACAAAAGTAAAGAACGTTTTTTGTTACAAAGTTACAAAGTGCCTACAGAGTACTTCTTTCAGTCTAGCAGCAAGAAGTGCGTGAGAGAGAAACGTGCTTGTTTTACAGGGGAATTCCGCAATGCTTTAATCGACTCTGTTTTCCCCTTTCTTCAAGCACACAGGATATATACCATATCCTTGTAAAAGGAACATATATCCCAATAAGAGTAAGGAAAGAAATGAACTTTTAAGTGAATATCTGAATACAACCAGTCAATAATAGGTAGGGATGATTTTTTTTGGTGATCAACACAGAACGTGAAATAATGAGAATTTCTAACTGAAAACACTAGATAAAACAAAATTTAAACAACACCGTATTTGCATATTTTGACAGCATGTGACACAAATTTAGATCAATTTCACAAAAATAACAAATTTATTTTTGACACAGTTTTGAGGAATCCAAAAATAGTTTTCAGTAAAGGGTTAGGAGGAGGAGTGGCAGAAACAGGAGCAAGCTTGCTTAAATTTGCATGAACATGCATGTTCATAGTTCACAGTGCATGCTGGGGTGACTTTAATGGAATGTGGAAGTAGTAACTTTTTCTTGACACTCCAAGCAGCAATCAGAGTGTAGCTTGGGAATCTTTGAGCAGGTTATTTTGGACTGGGATGTGTGTGTCAGTAATTGCTTGCCTTTGTAGGGCTATTCACCCTTATTTATTTTGCTGTTTGTACAGTTTGCAATAAAAATTTGGATAAAAACACATAATATCGCAATTTGATATTTTAATCAAGAAATTTTGGGGAAAAAATCACCCCAAACCCCCAACTCTAACAATAGGCGATTCAGTGCTACAAGGAGCAATGGTCTGACTGATGCTGTACTTGCAGTGGACAAAGCAACACCATATGTTCCATACAAAGGGGAGAAGGAAGGAACTGAACATGAAGAAAGACAGAAAGACAGGAACCTTTACATGAAGATAGGGAACCTAGCAAGTCCTTGTGGGGAAAGGCAGTGATGGCAGGGACAGCCTCACAAGGATCACACCGCTGCTGCCACAAAGAGCTCTGTTAAGGTACCTGGGGGTAGCGTGGCCATCCAGAGGGAGCAGTGGGCGGCAATCCCTTTGTGGGCTGTGCTGCTGCCCCAAATAGCTCTCTGAGATGATCACACTCACTTCAAGGTTTGTGCAAGTCCAACATGGGTCAGCTGCAGCGGCATCATGCAGTCGGAACGCTGGGTGGGAGGAACGGGTGAGCGGCAGCCCGCCCATTGCGTTCCGGTCCGTTTCGCCATCTTCCCTGCCCCTGTGGGGGCAGGGAAGACACTCACCTGTTCCTCCCACCCAGCATTCTGGCTGTATGATGCCGCTGGTCAGCTGTTTAGAGCACCGGGGGGCGGGGCACGCTACCCCCCAGATACCTTAACAGAGTTCTTTGTAGCAGTAGCGGCAGCGCAATCCTTGTGAGGCTGTTGCTGCTGTCACTGCTTCAACCACTCCCCTTAAAGGGGTATGCAGTGGTTCTGGATTCCCTTGGCGGGGGCATGGGCCTCCAGGTTGGGAACCACTGATTTAAAGATATACTGTAGGTGGAAACAACACACTTTGGCAGTGGACTGAACTTCAGTGTGAAAGAGAAAGAGGGCCCAGGAATGATGGCTCTTAGGATATGCTTGGATAGAATGGTGACTCATAAGCTTGCCAGAGTGCAGGCACACAAGCAGAGAAACAAGTGAGTGCGGATGGGAAGACAAGAAATTCGGTTCAATTGTGTTAATGAAAATGTCCACATATTCATGAGATAGTGACAGAAAAGGCAATTAGCAACTTCCTGTAGCAGAAAATACTGAAGAAGGAATGGATATAAATGCAGATTGGCAAAGTAGAAGTGATAACATAGCCTGAAAATATATACAATTAAATACTATAATCAAGAGAAAAGAGAGTCTTGAGAGAGTCAAGAGAAAAGTTATAAACAAGAAAAAAGGGGAATGAAGAAATGACCCCATTATCTACATCAATGAGAGAGAGAGAGAGAGAGAGAGAGAGAGAGAGAGAGAGAGAGAGAGGTGCCTTGTCTCAAAAAATGTACACACAACACCTGAATATCTAAGGCAGGTCCTCTGAGAGGAATTTTATCAGGGAGAACAACATTTATTTTGGGCTCCTTCCCTTCTCCATAGGATCATAATTTCATACAATCATTGGATCATAATTTCTATGAATTACAGTATATAAAACTATGTAAGCATAACATAAGAAGAGCCTCTCTGGATCAGGCCAAAAGCCCATTGGGCCCAGCTTCCTGTATCTCACAGGGGCCCACCAGATGCCTCAGGGAGCACACAGGTCAACAGCTACCTGCATCTTGTTGCCACTCCCTTGCAGCTGGCATTCTGAGGTAGCCTATGTGTTAAAATAGCCTATGTTTACATAAAATGTGACTGCTAATCTTAATGCAAATATTTTCTGAGATCCCAGTATTTGTGGCTCCTTTGACTCCTGAGCCCCCTTTTGGGCAATGTACAATGGTACAGAGTAGCCCTGCACCCTCCTCTTGTCGGCCCTGGCGAGATAGGAAAATGTAAGATCCCAGGAAATTGTGTGTGTGGGGGGGGGAGGGGGGAGGGCTGGCTTCTTTGACTCCTGGGCCCTGCACTCCCCTCTCATCTGTCCTGAATAAGGGAAGCAATTGCAGAGATGTGCTGAAACATTGGTGGCTTGCAGGTCCCTTATGGCACAATCCTGTCCATGCCTACTCAGAAGTAAGTCCCATTCATTGCAATTTATAAAAAGTCCCATTTATTCCCAGATAAGTGTGTATAGCCATGATTCTCTGAGAGTTTGGGAATCACTGTAAGTACTTGCAGGCGTTTGGGGAATGACAGTGATGTGAGCGCTACAATTGCATCACTTCTGGTCACATAATGGCTGCCTGCTCCAGCGTCTGGGAGGGTTGGGTTCCTCTGCAAGGCTCCTCGTGTGTTAGAAATGTTTTTTAAAAGATTGCGACCCACTTCTGGAGGGTGGTGGTTTGCTGCCATTCCCCACCCCAGCCCCTTAAGAGGAAAGAAGCAGGGCTTTTCAGGCTGGGGTGTCACATGAAGGCCCAGTTTGAACCCCCCCCCCCCGATGTAAAGGACTGCAGCATTAGTTAACAATGTCAGTGATGTCTAGATGCAGCCCAGAACTAAATGGGTAAATGGGCTTGGAACCCAGTTTCAAGTTCAGCCCTGTATCTGCTAAAGAGAGAGAGTCTCCCAAAAAGCCAGCGTATATCAACATTTGAGAATCTGTCACAGAGACTAATCGTGATGAGCTGCCAAACTAGGCCAGGCCAATTTATCCATTGACAGAAAGAATATTGGCTGATATTTTAGTTGGACTGGAAAATTGAAGCCATGTGTTATGGCAGCCTTTGCCGTGTAGTCAAGGATACCCTTCAGAAAAAGGATATCTTTGTGCGCACGATCAGCAATCATCTCTGACTTCAGAGATGAAGCGAGGCGGTTGAATCTAAGGCAATGTCACCAGAGGGGAATATATAAGTCGTCTTGTAAACACCTACAATCTGAGGAAAATGAGAAAACACAGCAGGGACCCTCAACCTTGTATTGAGCAAATATGCAGGGCTTGGGCCTGGTTCTTACAAATGGATGAGGGCAGCGGCGGCATTCAGCCGGTATGCTGGGTGGGACTTACCTTTGAGCGGCAGTCTGCCCGTTGCGTCACGGCGTGTTCCGCCACTTTCCCGCCCGCCCCGGCAGGCAGGAAAGCGGCGGAACATGGCATGACGCAACAGGCGGACTGCCGCTCAAAGGGAAGTCCCGCCCAGCGTACCGGCTGAATAACGCCACTGGATGAGGGGGTGGGTCAGTACTGGTGGGGTCCATCCAACTGAATGCTCCTGCATAGAAGAATACATTCTTGTAAAGTATATAGAACATTGTAATATACTGGATAAGGTTTCCAGCCTGACGTGTTGGTTTCCTTACATTTCCATGGTATGCTGGAACTTAATTGTGTGGTATGGTGGAATATTCACTCGTGATTTCCCCTCCTCGTTTACATTCAGAAGTGTCACAGTTCAGTTTGCTATATGCCACCTTATCGACCGTTTGTGAGAACTAGTGCTGTCTTCAGTATCAGAGTGAATATCGTTAGGGTGAATGGAATTGTATTATTTTTAGATAAGCATCTAGTTGCTAATATTGTGTACAGGACTGGGGACTATGAATGCAAATAGTGAATCCAATGCCAAGACTGTGCAGAATGAAGAGCTTCTTTGAATGAATAAAAATGCCAAATGTGTTTCAATCCGTGTCTTCTTCAGGGGCAATCCTTCCACATGTTATTCTATACTACCTAAGTAGTATCTTAGGTAAAACCTAAGTAGTATCTGAAGCTGGAACTGGATTCCAGGAGAAAGCAGGAGTGCCACCCCTACAGGCAGTGATGTCATTCAGGGGGAACGGACCAGAAGGGGAGTTCCGGATCCTAACGGGCTCCGTGGCTGCTTCTGGGTTTTTTTGTTTGTTTTTTCAACATTTGAATTTGAACTCAAAAGTGAGTTCCTGTTCCTAAAACATTTGAATGACACCACTGCCTACAGGTGTTGCTTGACATCTAGTTTTCTACACGGGAAACTGGTGCTGGGGTGATCGTAACAGTGTGAGTACTAGTAGAAAGTGACTGTTTCTATCAGCAGCATTGCTAGAGGGTGTGAGGTGTGGACCACAACAGGTGATGCACTTTGTGTGTGTGTGTGTGTGTGTGTGTGTGTG
>JAJKFI010000001.1:41935440-41971210 GCA_029204185.1 Lerista edwardsae | reverse complement strand
CACACACACACACACACACACACACACACACACACACACACACACACCCTGCAAAGCAAAAAACAACAACACTCAACCTCAAATATGGAAATGGGAATTGAATTATAACTGAAATTCCTATTAGTTAGTTTCTATTAATCAGGGACCCTTTCATGGATCACTGCCTTGTCGTGGCGAAGGGGCTTGAGTAGCTCAATGAAGCTGTGAGCTATGCCATGTAGGGCTACCCAAGATGGACAGGTCACAGCGGAGAGTTCTGACTAAACGTGGTCCGCTGGAGAAGGAAGTGGCAACCCACTCCAGTACTCTTGCCAAGAAAACCCTATGGATTACAGAACAAAAAGGCTAAACGATATGACACTGGAAGATGAGACCCTCAGGTCGGAAGGTGTCCATTATGCTACTGGGGAAGAGCAGAACACGAGTACTAGTAGCTCCAGAAAGAGTGAAGTAGCTGGGCCAAAACTGAAAGGAAGCTCAGCTGTGGATGTGTCTGGAAGTGAAAGGAAAGTGCGATGCTGCAAAGAACAATACTACATAGGAACCTGGAACGTCAGATCTATGAATCAAGGCAAGCTAGATGTGGTCAAACGTGAGATGTCAAGGCTGAACATCGACATCCTGGGAGTTAGTGAACTAAAGTGGACAGGAATGGGAGAATTTAATTCAGATGACCATTATATTTGCTACTGTGGGCAGGAATCCCTTAGAAGAAATGGAGTAGCCTTCATCGTGAACAAGAGAGTGAGAACAGCAGTACTGGGGTATAACCTCAAAAATGATAGAATGATTTCCATTAGGATCCAAGGCAAACCTTTCAACATCACAGTAATCCAAGTCTACGCCCCAACCACTGGTGCTGATGAGGAAGAAGTTGACCGCTTCTATGAAGACCTAGAACAGCTTCTAGAATTAACACCCAAAAAAGATGTCCTTCTCATCATAGGGGATTGGAATGCTAAAGTAGGCAGTCAAGAGGTAAGAGGAATAACAGGCAAGTTTGGTCTTGGAGTACAAAATGAAGCAGGGCAAAGACTGATAGAGTTCTGTCAGGAGAACACATTAGTCATAGCAAACACCCTTTTCCAGCAACACAAACGGCGACTGTACACATGGACTTCACCAGATGGTCTACATCGAAATCAGATTGATTACATTCTTTGCAGCCAAAGATGGAAAAGTTCCATACAGGCAGTCAAAACAAGACCTGGAGCTGACTGTGGCTCAGATCATCAGCTTCTTCTTGCCAAATTCAGGCTTAAACTGAAAAAAGTAGGGAAAACCGCTAGGCCCTCCACGTATGACCTAAATCAGATCCCCTACGAATATACAGTGGAGGTGACAAATAGATTTAGGGGCTTAGATTTGGTAGACAGAGTGCCTGAAGAACTTTGGACGGAGGTCTGTAACATTGTACAGGAGGCAGCAACTAAAACCATCCCAAAGAGGAAGAAATGCAAGAAGGCAAAGTGGCTGTCTGACGAGGCTTTACAAATAGCTGAGGAAAGGAGAGAAGCCAAAAGCAAGGGAGAAAGGAAAAGATATACCCAACTGAATGCAGATTTCCAGAGAACAGCAAGGAGAGATAGGAAGGCCTTTCTAAATGAGCAATGCAAAGAAATAGAGGAAAACAACAGAATGGGGAGGACTAGAGATCTTTTCAAGAAAATTGGAGATGTCAAAGGACAATTTCATGCTAAGGTAGGCACAATAAAGGACAAAAATGGCAAGGACCTAACAGAAGCAGATGAGATTCAGAAGAGGTGGCAAGAATACACAGAGGAACTCTATAAGGCCGATCTCAATGTTCCTGATAACCACAGTGGTACAGTCACTGAGCTCGAACCTGACATCCTGGAGAGTGAAGTCAAGTGGGCTTTAGAAAGCCTCACTAACAACAAAGCTAGTGGAGGTGACAGAATTCCAGCGGAATTACTCCAAATCTTAAAAGATGATGCTGTCCAAGTGCTGCTCTCCATATGCCAGCAAATTTGGAAAACCCAACAGTGGCCACAAGACTGGAAAAGATCAGTTTACATTCCAATCCCAAAGAAGGGCAATGCCAAAGATTGCTCGAACTACCGCACCATTGCACTCATTTCACATGCTAGCAAGGTCATGCTCAAAATCCTACAAGCTCGGCTTCAGCAGTATGTGAATCGAGAACTACCAGATGTACAAGCTGGTTTCCGAAGAGGCAGAGGAACTAGAGATCAAATTGCCAACCTTCGCTGGATCATGGAGAAAGCAAGAGAGTTCCAGAAAAACATCTACCTCTGCTTCATTGATTATGCTAAAGCCTTTGATTGTGTGGATCACAACAAACTGTGGCAAGTTCTTGAAGAGATGGGAGTTCCAGACCACCTGATCTGCCTTCTGAGAAACCTTTATGCGGGTCAGGAAGCAACAGTTAGAACTGGACATGGAACAACCGACTGGTTTAAAATTGGGAAAGGAGTACGACAAGGCTGTATATTGTCACCCTGCTTATTTAACTTATATGCAGAGTACATCATGAGGAAGGCAGGGCTGGATGACTCACAAGCTGGAATCAAGATTGCTGGGAGAAACATCAACAACCTCAGATATGCAGACGATACCACTCTACTGGCAGAAAGTGAGGAAGACCTAAAGAACCTTTTGATGAGGGTGAAAGAGGAAAGTGCCAAAATTGGTTTGAAGCTCAACATTAAAAAGACTAAGATCATGGCAACCACTCCCATCACTTCCTGGCAAATAGGAGGGGAAGAAATGGAAGCAGTGACAGACTTTATTTTCCTGGGCTCCAAGATCACCGCAGATGGTGACTGCAGCCATGAAATTAAAAGACGTTTACTTCTTGGGAAGAAAGCTATGGTGAACCTAGATAGCTTAATCAAAAGCCGAGACATCACCCTGCCAACAAAGGTTCGCATAGTCAAAGCGATGGTTTTCCCAGTAGCCATGTATGGCTGTGAGAGCTGGACCATAAGAAAGGCAGAGCGTCGAAGAATCGATGCTTTTGAATTATGGTGTTGGAGAAGACTCTTGAGAGTCCCCTGGACTGCAAAGAGATCCAATCGGTCAATTCTCCAGGAAGTCAAGCCTGATTGCTCCCTGGAAGGACAAATGCTGAAGCTGAAGCTCCAATACTTTGGCCACCTGATGAGAAGAGAGGACTCTTTAGAAAAGACCCTCATGCTGGGAAAGATTGAAGGCAAAAGGAGAAGGGGGCGACAGAGGATGAGATGGTTAGATAGTGTCACCGAAGCAATGAATATGAAATTGGGCGAACTCAGGAAGTGGAGAACAGGGAGGCCTGGCGTGCTGTGGTCCATGGGGTCGCGAAGAGTCGGACACGACTTAGCGACTGAACAACAACAACAACAACAAATTAATCAGGGAAATTTGAAATATATACCCAAAAAGGACATGGCTATGAATATGAGATAATATAAACTGAATTTAAAAGAGATAAACTGTAAATGAGATTTGATAATTCCACTAAATCTAGACTCTTTCACATGACTATTATATAGAGACATAAACTGCTTTATGAATGGATTTTGCTGTTGAGAAGAGAAAGAAATGTAAGGAAAAAGCAGAATAGTACTGATGGTGCCTTTAACAGGGCCAACACAAAAGTAACAAGGTGTCAAAGCGCAAACTTTTGAAACCTACAGCAGTAGTTCCCAAACTGTGGGTCGAACCAATTTCAGATGGGTCACGAAGCACCTAGGACAGCCATATTGAACATATGGGAAGACGGGATGCTGGAAAGGGGGAGGGGTGTGTGGGTTGTTTTGCTTGTGTCAAGGTAATAAACAGGCTCTTTTTCCTTTCTGATTCACTTTGCTATTGGAAAATGGCTGAGAAATGATGCAACTGATTGCTGCATTCTCTGGAAAGAAGCAGGCCCTGGCGTCACAATGATGGCACGTTCAGGTATGACATCACTTGTAGTGGGTCCCAGACATAATATCATGCTAAAGAGTGTGTCCCGGTGCTAAAAGGTTTAACAGCCAATGACCTACAGGATTCTTTTCAGGCTTGGTGGAAAACAAAAGAGGATGGAAAAGTGGAGACATTTTGCTTGCTGTCTTCCACCCTTCTTTGACCTCGATTTTGCATGACTGATTTGAAGGCTTGCTGTCTGAGACCTCATTTTGGTTGGTCCTAATAAAGACTTTAGCCCAGTGGTATTCAAACTTTTTAGACCAGGACCCACTTTTTAGAATGGCACTCGTGTCGGGATGCATCCGAAGTGATGTCATTAACTGGGAAGTGATGTTGTGGTAGGAAGTGACATCATCAAGCAGGAAGTGCTGTCATTATAACATAATAAAATGACACTCCTGAAATGCAAACTGGCATTCTTAGATTGCAGCAATTGTACAACTATGAAACATCCCTGACAGAAAGCAAGATTAGGACAAAATATTATGTAAAAGTACTGAATTAAGAACAATGTTTTTAAAACAACAACAACAAACCTCTCACCTGAAAATTCAAACTGTTAACACTAACAAGAGTAAGTCCTGCAGTTTCCAAGATAGCTGTTCCCAGCTTTCCATGGCCCACCTGCCATCAGGTAGCAACCCACCAAGTAGATCCTGATCCACAGTTTGAATAACACTGCTTTAGCCTATTTGGGCTGGTGGAGTTTTCTTTTAACAAACTAGCAAGTCATCTATGATTTTATTACAATTCTTTACAACGCTGTGTGCCAGCGTTCCGTGACTGTCCCTTACATTTATATGAATTTCTTTATTACAATTGTTGATTAGGTTATTATTTTAGACATTTTAAATCCCACTCTGTGGATGTTGTTCCACTGTCTAAAGATGTGGCTGACAATGTCCATAGCAACAAAAAAAAAATATTAAAACTAGGTAAAAACTCATTAAAAGACAGTATAACAATAACAACATTAAATTGCAGAAGATAATAAAACAGCAGTACAGTAAACAGCTGCCCGATGACCCAGCCAGATGACAGGCAATAGGCCATTTGAAACCTGTGTTACAATGAGAGAAAAGGCTGCTGCATGAGTTGTTGAATTCGTTTAAAACTGGATTTGAGAACCATCAAATCAAGCCTTCGGCACACAAGGTAGTGTTAAAGGATTTGTTCATTTTAAAATCAATGGTGGGACCAAAGAAGACAGGAGAGGGTTGCTGTGTTCTTTAATGGCTTGTGATTCACGTTCTGTGTTTGTTGTGGCTGTCAGAACATCCCTGTCAGGAATCCTTCGTTTATGATTGCTTTAACAGTGGTTAGTGCTGATATTTCCTATGGCACCACCACTCTTTTCTTCTGCTGCAAAGTAAACAGAAACCATGCACCACAGGTGCCTGTCGGAAGGCTGCATCAGAAGGAGACCCTTCCTTTGGTTGGGCCAAGGGTTTCAAGAATAATGATTTTTTTGTCTTGCTTGCTAATATCTTGAGCTGGCTTTGCTCAAGCCAACTGTTATTGGTCAGGGGGGTTAATCCATCTGTACATTGTGTGTGCAGAGATATGTGTGTGTGTGTGTGTGCGTGCGTGCGTGCATGCACGCTTGCAGGTGGGAAGATTCTGGAGAAGGGCTGTTGGAAGGCCTGTTTCCACAAACACCATTGTATCCTACAGATGTTTTAATAAATAAAAATGTGATTTCAATACAATTATTGATTTTTGGGAGTTTCCCTTTTCTACGTTATCTTTCGTTTTTGAAATCGAAAAATGCAAAGCTCTAAAGAATGCAGATTTCCCTCTCCTTGTGTGGTGTGCTTGGATTCATTTATTTCAAGCATCAGAGTTTCATTGTTTTCAGCATCAACATTTCTGTCGGTGACTCTGCATATGCTTTGCTCTGGAATGTGTCAATAGATGCATAAGGGAAAGAGATAGTGCATGTGTCAGGTTGCTGAAGTCCCTGGAAGGACTAGGATCCCCTAGCTGCCTCTCCCCCCACCTCCTGATGGTGCATTGAGTGCTACAACTGCCACCAGGGCTCAGTCTTAACCTCGAGTTAGGTCGGCACAGTTAGCCAGCAAAGTTCAGCTGGCACAAGGGACACCGAAAAGCTCGTTTAGACCACTCTCTGTCAGGGAGGATGGCACATATCTGTGTGCTGGTCTCTCTGACTGAGAGAGTGGTCCAAACACACTTTATTGTATCCCTTGTGCCAGCCAAAGTTTGCTGACCTAACTGTGCCGGCATACTCCAGGTTAGGATTGCGTTCTCAGACTCAAGAGATGGCTTCACCTGATGGGCCTTCTGATGGTGAAGGCCAATAGTTTCATTGTAAGTAGTAAAAGAGAGTCACAGAATGGAGACGGGTTAAGTAAACTTGCTGAGGGCCCAATCCTATCCAACTTCCCAGCGCTGATGCAGCCATGCCAGTGGGACGTACGCTGCATCCTGTGGTGATGGACAGTCACAAAGGCCTCCTCAAGCAAAGGAAGCATTTGTTCCCTTATCTTGGGGTTGCGTTGTGGCTGCATCAGTTGGATAGGATTGGGCCTTCAGTCTTGTTGAGGCTTTGGGCTTTGAAACCACACAAGAGCAAACAAAGTTGAGGTGTGGCAGAGGATTCCACAAAACCACAATGGGACCTGATGAGTTTCAAATGGGGGGATGAAATGAGAGGAGGAGGGCTTCAGAAGTGGTCAAAAGGAGAAGTAGGCAGGTACATGTGAGTTGAGAAATCTCTGAATACATGGAAAAAAGGAGTATGAACAGTAGGAAATCTCCAAAAGGTGGCAACATGACCAGAGCTCAATGCCTGCTGTTCTCCCAGCCCTGATGCAGACTTGGCACAAATCAGCTCTCCTCAAAGACGGGTAAAATGGAAAAAACCAACTCAAGGAGCTAGGCTAGCCACCTAGTCACAAGAGCTGCTTCTTTGGATCTTAACTGGAATGTAGCACTCTTTCACTTTATTTTCTTTGAAATAATTACCTTTTTATACTCATTGAACATTTTACTCATTTGTGCTGGAGAAAACTCAACATTATACTTTCAGCATTATACTGCCCAGCTTGAACCTTGTGCTCTCTAACCATTGTCAAAATGGGCAAACTCCACCCAAATGTCTCCTACAAGTAGGTGTGGGAATTTTTTCAGTGCCCAACCCCTGATGCCACCCCAGGAAGAGGTGGTTGGGTGGTCCTTCCTTGCAACATAGGGTAGGGCTGGATAACTTTTGGTCTATGCGAACTCCACTGTCTATTTTTTACAAAGAGAATAAAATAAATGGGTGTCAATTCTGATATGTTCGATAGGTGATTGGTTAAGTTCAGAGAGCTCACTTTTTAATTCTCTATTTTCATTAGCTTGCAAAGATAAGTCAGAAGATTTAGCTCCCAAATGCAGAGCCATAAGGGCTCTAATTGTGCCTGGGGCAAGGCAACATTGTGACGTTGCCCCATGCATCACCATGCCCTAGCGCCACCACCCTGCCCCCTGCGCCACCCCGCCACCCCCCCAGCATCCGTAATTGTTCCATTTCAGAGCCAAACAGATACAGGGGGAGGAAGGGCAGGCTAAACTATGCTCTTGTTTTATCTTCCTTGCTGCCATTACTCTTCCCTGTCAATTTGCACCCTGCCGCAACTGGTGCCCAGAGCACCTGCCCCTCCCACACCACCCAAACTACACCTCTGCCCAAACATAGTTGATGGATTTAGATTTAAGCAAACTGGGATGTTTTTCATATCTCACTGAAATCCAATTCTCTGGTATACAGTAAGGTAAAACCTTGAGGAACATTTGTGCTAAAGATGATGGTGTTGAATAATTTCAAATCATTGTGGGATGTGATTCAAGAATTTAGATGACTGGTTGTCCTACTTTTAAAAAACCATCTTTAGGAACTACTTATCTGTTTCTTTGGATCTGTATATGATCCAAAGAAGTACTTTGGTGTACTCCACAGTACACCACAGTACAAAGAAGTACTCCACAGACTTTAGTGGACCATCTCTTTGTCCACTGCCTCTGCCTCTGATGTCGTATTTCCATACATCTATTTCTCCTGGTTTGGCCCAGTTTGTGCATTTGAATACAGAAGCTGGGATCATCTCTTTAAAGACATGTTCATGGTGTGTTCTTCTAAAAATACACAGCTCCATCAAATGCACGAACATTTTTATGTTACCCAGGAGATGTGACACATGAGTGTCAATTTGTGTGTATACAATTGCGATGACTGCACCAAGAATCAGTGTTTAGTGGCTTGCAGCTGACATTTCACCAGTAATTTTTTTTCCTTGTTCTCACAGGATGATGGACTGAGAGTTAATCAAGTCAGATCGTCAGCTGGTGTAAATCAAAGTCAATGGAGCCGGATAGATTTTTACACTGGCTGAGTCCCTGGCTTAGTCAAGTGTGCAGTATGCTGGAAACAGGAGGAAATAGGCAGGCAGAGAATGAAGCCAGCAAATCTGCAGCACTAAGCCTTGCTTAAAGGATAAATAAGATGTAAATGTAAATATGGAAATAAGGTAACATAGATGGAGAGGGAAAGCTAAGCAAAGGTTTTCTATATCCCCAAAGTCCATGAGACCACAGCTGGTCTGAGATCCTTGGTCATTCTGGTGAGGAAAGGAGTTACAAAATGTCTGAACCTCAGGGATTCTTGAGGAAGAGGTGGAAGCAGTGATGTCATCTGGTAATGAAGAATGGGAACGCTGGGCGGGACTTACGCGTGATTGGCTGCCTGTCCGTTCCATTCTGCGGCTGCCCTGGCCTCGTCGGGGCGCCTGCTTGCTGGGAGAGACGGGTGGGGGGCGCACCGGGTGCCTGGGTGAGCAGCGGTGGGGGCAGCCCCCCTGAGGCCAGGGCAGCCGCGGAATGGAATGGACAGGCTGCCAATCACACGTAAGTCCCACCCAGAGGTTCCTGTTCTTCATTACCAGATGACATCACTGGATGGAAGCACAGTTATTGAGAACCACAACTACAGTCACTATTTCTAGTGCTAATGATTAGGAAGTATAAGTACAAAAAATGATGATCATCATGCTTGTTGTGTGTAAATATTCAAGACTATTCCATAATTTATTGTAGACTGTAAAGTGCAAAGATCGATGCAAGGTTAATTCTGAAGGACGTTTGGCATGTTTTGTTATTGTCCTTGTAATCTACTGCAAGGATATTCTGAAAACCTGCCTCCTTAAAAAAAGAAGCAGCAGCAAACCTTGTTCTCATGGCAAAGCTTTTAGTCTATATAATATCGTGATTGCAAGATGATTTCATTTGTTGCATTGAATAGCCACCACATTAACCTTTGATATCCCAATAAAGACTAGATATTTATCTTATATTTTCATTTGGGCCTTGTGATGTATTGAGTTGGAAATGCAATTTGAGCATGAAAAACCTGCATAGTGATTCTGTGATACTTCCAGCACAAGCCTATGTATGTCTACACGGAAGTAAGCCCCACTGAATTCAATGAGACCCCTGCTAACTGGGCAAGAGGCACTTTTTCAAGTGGTGTCCTCTTATATATAGCAGGGGGAGAGCAATTGTCCCTCTTCACCCCAGCACAGTGTCTTTCTCGTGGCTGTTGCTGGTGGTGTTCTCCATTCTTCTAGATTGTGAGCCCTTTTGGGATAGGGAGCCATTTAACTTTAATGGTATTATTTGCCTGTAAACCGCTTTGTGAACTTTGTGTTGAAAAGCGGTATATAAATACTAGTGATTGATTGATTGATTGATTGATTGATTGACTTTCAGGTAACTGTACATAGAATTGTAGTTTTCACCAGTTATCTTGACTGCCCAATCCTAGCTTAGGCTGGAGCAGGCAGGCAGGCTGGCCGGCCGGCCTGCGCTGCTTTCAAGCCCAAATTGGAGGCGGCAGCAGCTTAGCCCAGGGCAAGGGGACGAATAACCCCTTGCCCTGCAGTAAGCTGCAGGCAGCCCGATAGGGGTGCTTGGATCTGCGCCTGCCGAATTGCAGGCGCAGGTCTGAGCCTCCAGCAGTGGCCTGAATTTGGGCTGCATGAGATGCGTACAGGGGGTTGGATGTGGCCTAATGGCTGCATGTGAATTCCTTCCTCCACTCCAGGCAGCCCTGCCCAACAAAACATCCTCCATCACCCCGTTCCTCCCCCACCCACCTTCTCCCCATCCAGAAAACCCCTGCACCAGCATAGTGGATGCTTATTGCCCGTCTGCTTTGACACTGCGGTGTTGAAGCAGGTGCCTACGTCAGAACAGTGCGCCTTGCACCGACACGCAGGTGCTTTACGGCACACGCGCGACAGCCTTGGGCCGATGCAAGACACATGTGTCGGCCCAATAGGCACAGATTGTACCCTAAGTCAGGTGGTTGTGTGAGTGAGCAGAGCTCATGGCATATGTGCAGTTGTTCTGTGACTGACATCCATGAAAGTCATGCCATGCAGGATTTGAGATCGCATATTCATTGCAATCGGTGGCAAAAGCTGTGCCAGTCCCTTCTGTAATGCTGCCAGTCATTCTTCAACAGAATTCCTGCGAGTGCAGATAACCCAGCAACACATACACACTGAAAGGGGTGGGAATTTCCCCTAGAGGACTTGCCCTTCTGAAGACAGAAGATTTCCTGGTTCAGACACATGTGATTTACTACTCCCAACTTTCATGGGGAAGCTTTTTCCCCCCCCACATTCTTAAGTTCTGTCTTTTAACCGTGGAAACAGGATTCCCCCAAGCTGAGAACCTCTCTCCAAAAATGTTGGCTCCCTTTCCCAGCTCCAATACAGGGACACCTGTGGATTGATTGGAAACACCCCACCCTCCCCCAGCCCCTGCACTGCCCAGCAGGTGCTTATCTGCTCTGTCAAGCACATTTGGGATGTTGCAGGCCTTCCCACCAGTGCTGCTTACTCACCAGGTGTTGCAATGTGCTTTATGGGACATTTGCAACATCCCGCCCAGGCCATCACAGCAGTCACTGCACTGGTGTAAACCACAGATAGAATTGTGCCATAGGTGCAGTGACATCAAGCAGAGGGAACGCGGGGGAACTCAGTTCCACTAGTTAAAATTAGGGCTGACTCCTCCCACTTCACTCTCCCTCCTCCCCCCTCCCAATTCCTCTACAAAGAGCTTTTCTTCTTGGTTGGCTGGCACTCAGAGGGTTAAAGGGAGCAACTCCGGATTCCTAGGGGGGCAAAGACAGTGATGTCATTCAGGGGGAACGGACCAGAACGGGTGTTCCGGATCCTAACGGGCTCCGTGGCTGGTTCCGGGTTCCCGACAAGTGCCAATCAAAAGTGAGTTCCTGTTCCTAAATCATTTGAATGACACCACTGCATAGGTGTCTTATGTGTATGTCTGATAGATACAAAATAGTACATCTCTGGGGATATTTCATCCTTACTGTTGCCTGTTCTACTAGTGAAACAACGTATTATTTTAGCAATGGTAAATAATAATAATAATAAAAAAACATTTCTAATCTCTGCCCATTTGATACAATTGAAAGCACAGTCCTAACCTGGGATTAGATCGGCACAGTTAGGTCAGCAAAGTTTGGCTGGCACAAGGGACACCGTAAAGTATGTTGGGACCAGTCTTGAGTCAGGGAGGGTGGTACATGCCTGTGTGCTAGTCTCTCTGATTCCGAGAGTGGTCCAAACTTATTTTATGGTGTCCCTTGTGCTGACCAAACTTTGCTGGCCTAACTGTGCTGCCTAATTCCAGGTTAGGATTGCACTCTGAATAGAAACATGAGCTTTGATTGGAAAGACAATATATTCCAATCTGCGTTCAGAATCAAATTGACAAGTCAGTGCCAACAGTGAATATTGGACATTGATCTTTTTTGTGCATAGCATCTCATAGTTCTTGGAATTCTTCACAGATATTTTCAGTATGCCAATAGCAGTGGTTCTCACCAACAAAAGCTCTCGGAAGGCACCTTCCCTGCAGGTATTCCACACAGAGAACAGGGGATGAGGTCATTTCAGATGCATGGGAGGGTTGGAAGGGAGAGAAATGTCCTTAAAGAGATTAGTTTCGGAAATGTGCTTCAAAACTATAAATAATTTGAATTGATCAGAAGCCAGATTCATCTTCTGCCTCTGGTAGGTTTTCAATGCTTTAGCAGAGCTTCTTTTCCCACACTGTTCATTTAATGTCCTTGGAGAGGCTGCTGGCTTCAGTCTACCAGCCATGCCTCCTCTAAGCCTTCTTACATGAACATGAATAATATCCATGCAGGTTACTGCAGAGGAAAAAAACAACGTAGTGCTCAGTAAAAGATAAGTGTTCCATTATTACTTTTCTGTGATTTTTTTCCTTTCTAAATGTTTCTTCTTCCTATTTTTTTTTGCCAGTGGCAAAATAAGATTTATTTTATCATCTTTCTTTCTTGAAATGCGCTGAGTATTTTCGTTTCTCTTCGACAGCTTTCAATGCGCCGTTATTATCTGAAGGCTCATAGAGGAGCCTGTATTTTTCTTTTTAATTAAGACAGGTGACACAGTGGGACTTGCGTGATTAATGCTTGAAGGGAAGAGAGATGCTTCTTTTGTGAACGCTCGCAATGAAACCACAGAAAGGTCATTGTGTCATAATGCAGTTTTTGAAAAAGAAATTTCAGGACTGGCAGGTCTTTCCTTCCGATTTACTTCATCAAACAATATGAATTTAATATTCCTCATAAAGACTTCCTGGGTTTATTACATTTTGCTTGTGACGGATGTGTTTCCTTGGAAAAAGTCAGGGCTTATTCTGGGAGGGAGAATTTGCATGAGCGGCGTCAAGAGACTCCGATAATTTCTACGTGAAGATCAGACTGAAAGAGGCAATAATAGGCACACCAGACCCTGCTTCACACAAGTGATGGTGAATATATAAACAAAACACTCCTCACCTGCTACATTGATCTATGGGATTAAAATCTTGGGTTTGGTTTATCATGCCCCTTGGCCAATGCGTAGCCTTCAATTGAAATAGTTAATAAGGGTCAAACTACACAATTACCTAGCTGGATTAAGAAGTGTGCTTAACTAAACTCAGAAGTGCCTTTTTCCTATTTTTTTTATTATAATAATAATAATAATAATAATAATAATAATAATAATAATAATACCAGTATTTATATACCACCTTTCTGGTCATTGGATTTCTCCTCTGACTGATGGTTTACATGGGCAGGCTTTTCTCAACCCCATTCAGGGATTGTTACAATCCCAAATTCTATCTTTCAAGCACGCTACAGTCCAGGTGGTCTCCTTCATAGTCTAGCAACTCTGTGGCTGCTCACACTCCCACGCATGGCTTGACAGGCACTCCTCCACTCTCACTTGAAGGGTCAACATCTCCGCTCCTCTCACCAGCTGGAGAGACTCAACTCTGTCAGCTGCTTTTATTGGCAGTTCACAGTTACTTCCAGTTGGCTCAAACTGCCGTCTGAGGTGACCTTCAAGCTTCAGAGGCGGCAACTCTTCCACTCTGCCAGACCCTCCTGCCTAATTAGACCCTTGGGGCCTAATTTTGATTGGGACCATGACACATGTTCACCCATTCCCTGGTGCCTTTATTCCATTGAAAATCACAGCCTCCCCCCAACCTCAGGTAGTACCTCAGGTTAGTACTCAGGTAGTACCTCAGCATCCATGGGGATTCCGTTCCAGGAACCCCTAAAGATGTTAAAACCTGCAAATAATCAAATCTGCGACTTGGACACTCCAGGCCATCTAAATGCATCTGGAGCTGTGCATAAAAACATCACTTCTGGCCTCCCTCTCTCCAAACCAGGAGTAACTTGTTGGCATTCTGAGGTTCAAAGAGTCAGTTTGTGGCCTCCCTAGCTCTCAGAACACCTGCTGGACACGACTGTTTCGATCCGATCGGAGCTTATTGTGGGTTAGGGGACCCACGATGAGTCAGTTCCGTAGATGAAAAATCCACGGATGATCAGGCACCACCTGTACTATGTTCCTTCAAAGCAGCCATGTGCAGCCAATTACCTCTTCAGGGATATATAGAGCAGTTTTGGAGAGAGGCTTGCAGAATGTGCTCTTTTTTGGGAGCATAGGTGGCAATGGCAGACCCAAGCCAGCACTGGCCTGTATTCTGGGCCTTGTCCCCCTTGAAAATGCTACATGGAAGCACTTTGCACACTCAGAGAGCACTGTAGAAATGCAACTTTTTAAAAGAAGTCTTTAAGAAGCCTTCTGACATACAGTAGATTAGAGTTGAGTCTGTAAGTTAGAGTTCAGTCTGTAGAGTTCAATGTGGTTGTCCTGGCTGGCGTGCAATGTATCCAGCATGCTTTTGGGGCTGGCTGCCGCTTGGTGCGCAGGGTAAGGGGAAATTATTCCCCTTACTCAGCAGCACGTGGCAGCCCTGCAGTGGGGCTACTCGGATCTGCACCAGAAAAAATAATCGGTGCCAATCCAAGCAACCCAGATCAGGGCTCCACCTCCTCCCTAGTCTTGCCTGCCCACGAGTCCACCCTCTCCTGCTTCCCCCACCCATTCCATTTCCCCCACCCTCCTTCCGCCCTCCCCAATCCCAATGCCCTCCCCAACAGCCAAATTTGGCCTAGCCTGCTCTGGAGTGGTGCAGGTGTGACACCTCCAGGCTGGCAGAGGCTAACATGTGCTGGCCAAAATGCAAGTCAGAATTGTGCCCTAAGTTTTTCAAAGTTTTGTACTACTAGGTAGAATTCTGGCAGATCCTTCAATGGAACTGGCTATACATAAGCCAGTAAGACCTGTAAAGGGATCCAGCATAATTAACTCTGGGGTGAAGGACTAGCCTTGGTAGATGTCTTATGATAGACATCACGCTGAGGTCATCTTCCAATTCTACCAAACTGTCAATATCAGCACATTGTTTATTTGCCGAATATGAGAAATGGTTTCCTAAACTTTGTGAACAAGTGGCCTAAGTGTTCATGAAAGCTGTGAAGGGGGAGCAGATGGATAAATGAGCAACATGACAGAAAGGCCTGAAGACTACGATAATCTGATAGACAATGTGAGAATTCCATTTTTTTTGTCAGTATTGACTCAGATAGGCCCAAGAGAAAACAGCTACATGGTAAAAACCCTGAAGCTGATTTTCAGAAACAAACAGGGACTTGATACTACTCACACATTTTAGTATTTCTTCACAGACTCACAGCCCAATCCTGTGTGGGACTAGGTTGTACTGCAGAAGGCTTTGTGTCAGCAGAAGACTGTCAGAGCACTCCATCGGCAGCCATTTTGAGAGCTCTGCTGCAAGAGGCAGCAGTATTCCCCGTCCGTCGTTAAACCTGTCTGTGGATGCTGGGCAGTGGTGTCATCCTGGTGGAATGGCCTGGTACGCCGTTCCGCCAGTTCTGCGGACGGGCCCGGGCCGCGCCGCCTCTCCCAAGGACAGGCGAGCTGCTCCTGGGCCCGCCCTCCCTCCCTCGCGTCCCGAATCGCTCTGAAATGGAGCGATTCGGGCGCTGTGAGGCGCAGGGAGGCATGGCTGCCCTCCGCCATAGGGGCGGAGGGCTGTCAATCATCCGGGCGTTCCGGTTCCTGGCACGCCTGGATGACGTATCTGATGCTGGGTCAGGCTGCAGAGGGGACAAGGAGGAAGTGAAATGGGACAGGGTGAAAGAAGGCAGGGAAGGGGGAGGAATGGGGGCCAGCAAGGCTGCGGAAGGGCCTTGTAGATCAGGCAGCCATGACATGTGCTGGATCCTATTCCCTCCTTGGGCAGCTTCACCATCCCCTTTCTGTCCCCGAATATGGTCCAAGGAGACCCACAGCAGACCAGAAGGTTTAGGGCCAAATCCTGTCCAATTTTCCAGCACTGGTGTAGCCGTCCCAATGGGGACGTCCCAATGCTGCATTCTGTGGTGGGGGGTACAGTCATAGATGCCTCCTCAAGGGAAGGAAACATTTTTTTTCACTTCCCATGGGACTACATTGCAGCTGCATCAGTACCAGAAAGTTGGATAGGATTGGACTTTTCCCATTGAGTAAAACTATTTCTAGTCTTTTTCTTTTTCTTTTGAACTCTCTGATCTTCTCTCCCCTGTCCCATTGGGGCCCCCAACACACACTGGATAAAGCGTTCTCCTTTTTGGTGTGCCTGCACCAGCAGGGGGGAAAAGGCTAGGATTGGACTATCAGAGGGCCAAATCCTATTCAACTTTCTAGCACTGATGTAGCTGTAATGCAGAGAGTACAAACATTTCTTCACCTTGAGGACCACTCCGTAACTGCCCCCCCTCCATTGGGGTATGCAGCACACATCCCATTGGCTTGGCTGTATTGGTGCTGGAAGGTTAGATAGGATTGGGCCCTCAACCATTCAAATAACTCTAAGAGACAAGTTTTAAAGTAATTTGTTATTTCAGTCTTTAATAATCTAACGATGAAGTGATCTGATATGAGATCCCAAAAGAACAGCAATGGTGCTGCTGTAGAACAGCCAAAGATAGCAGCCAGCTAAAATCTTTTGTTCTTTAATAGAGTTTGTAAGAGGAAATTATTAGCCTCTGATACTGCTAAGATAAGATCTTGAGATCACAGGCACACAAAAAAAGAGTGAAGGACAAATCTTTTAGTCTAAGATGACCCTGTCCCAGAGATAATGCAGCCAGTGTTTCCCTTTATGAGCAGAATGTTAGATCATCTCCTGGACGTCTCTGGAGGTAGAGCTTAAAATTCATCTCATGAAGCAAAAGGGCTGGAGGTCTTCATGTGAGTATAAATCAAATAGTAGCATCTAGCCTGGAGATGGTTTTGCTTTTACTTTTATTTAAATAACATGAGACTTTTCCTAAATAGCCTCACTTGTAAGCCGTTCCATGCCCATTTCAGTTATTTTCAGTGTGGTGCAATGGTGGCAGGAAATTCTTCTCTTACTGAAATTCAAGGTGTAACACATTGTTCTTGTAGAGGAGTATTTTGGGTGGTGTTGGAGGGATGGGGCCCCAGGTGCCAGTTGCGACGGGTCGCAAATTGACAGGGAAGGGTAGCAGCAACAAAGGAGAGGGGGAAAAGCAGGAGCATAGGTTGGCCCTCCACCCTCCCCTGCATCCATTGGTATCTGAAATGGAGAGATTACAGATGCTGGGAGTTTGGCAAGGTGGTGCAGGGGGGGGCGGTTGTGCTAGGGTCGTGGTGACACAGGGCATGAGGTCATGAGGTCGCCTTGCCCCAGGTTCAATTAGAGCCTGTTATGGCTCTGCCCTCTTGCTCCCCCAGTCAAGAGAAATGGCCCAGGGCATCCTGCTACCTGAGATGAAGGATAACATGGGATCCCTCCCCACTATTGACAGAAGAAAGAAAAATTTCGATTTGTGGAGGCTTTATTTTGATTGTAAATAATGAATGTCAGACAAACAATTGGGGACCAGAACTGCAGTGGGGGGAAGCTCTGAAGCCCCTTCCCACCTGCCTCAGTATTTTACTTTTGCAATTTTGCAGTTTCGAGCATCTTATATGCTCCCCCAACATGAAATCTAAAAAAAAGAAGGGAAAACCCTCAGACCAAACAACACATTCCTTGTAATGTGTAGTTTGGCCCTAGGTTTGTTGGTGGAAAAACCTCACAGTCTCTTGTACAGCTTTGGAACGGAAGTCACTTAACTTGTCAAAGTTAAATCTCTTTCATTGTAGACATGCACCACTGCCCAGGACTCCAGGAATCACAGTGCGCTGTACACAAAGCTCAGTGGAACTCATTTTATCCGTGAGCAATTTCGTGACTCCACATCTTTCTGTCAGTTCTAACGCCGACAATCCCAGCACGATGTGTCACAATCTGGTAGGCTCAAATTGGCCACATGCACAGACCCATCCATTCCCTGCTGGATGAGAGGAAAAAATAATTAGCACGGCAACACAGCTGCATATCATTACCAGCTCCAGTGGCAACAGGAAGCCAAGCCAAGTTCTAAAGACACAACTATAATGAACTTTTACATGTGAAAGTGATGGAACGGTTCTGTTTAATTTACATGAAAGCAGTGCCTGGTCCTGTACATATTTACTTGGAAATAAGCCACACTGAGTTCAATCTGCCTTTGCAGCAAACCTGTAAAGGCTGTTCCACTCAGATTGCGTCTTCTTTCTAAAAGATACGATTCATCATAGCTTTGTATTTTGGATTATGACTTATTTTAAGTTTTCTTATATTATTGTTTTGAAGACCTGACAGCAATTACTTGACTTGTACCAGGATCCCATCCTCTCTTTCCTAGTATGTTGGAAGGCTTATTATATGTGAAGTTGAAGAATTGGTCACAATAATTTTTTAAAAGTCACCTCCATTTTACCTTCTGATTGGAACCCCGTCCCCAGTATTGAGCCTCCGTTGGCCCAGCTACATGTTATGGATCAGCAAGGGACAGGATTGAGCTGTTACTCCTGAGGAAATATTTTTAGGGTTGCATCTTTAAAGGTTAACAATAATGCATCTTCACATGATTCTGAAGCATGTCTAATATGATCTTTGGACCAGCATTTTTACTGCAATTTAGTCTTGTTTCTTACTGTTGTGGTACAGTGTGTCCCCCGCTTTAGCACAACAGGGTAAAAAAGTATCAGAGAGGACAGTATTCAGCCTAAGTCACTCTTGCAGGGTGTCTCCCCTTCCCCTCTATTATGCCCCCAGCCCTTCCCCCATTCCACCTCGTTCCACCCACTCCCTGCCCCATTCCACCTGAGAGCAGTCCTTCCTTACCCTACTGCTGCACGGAGAGGCGTAAACTAGGGTAGATACCAAGGGTCCCCTGCCCTGGTAGCTATGCCAAGGGGAGGCACATGACTGCACTTCAGACTCCATCGGAGTTTCAGAGGAGGTGCTGGCGGCCTCACACCTCCGTGTGCAGGAGAAGGAACAGTGGCATAAAGCTTACTTGCTATAGTTATATTCATCAGTAATCTATTTGGGCAGCTGACAAATCATAAAACAATTTCCAAACATCAAAATCAAATCGCAGACAGCAGAATAAAACAGAAGCACACTAAAACAAACTAAAAGCAAAACAAAGGAACTGCAGGCTGCTAAAAAGCAATTTTTTAAATCACTTGAAATTGCAGCTGTGACAATCTTAGCTTTGAAAAAAAAATTGCTATAAAAGCGCTTGTGAACACTCCACAACGCAAAACACTACCTGCTGAATTAAAAAAAAACATTTGGGCAAATGAAACTGTTTTTAACTGGTGCTCAAGCATCAAAAAAATAGAGGCCTACAAATTGAGCAACGCCCCCTATAGTTGGTCACAACCAGTAATGCTATCCAGCCGGTACGCTGGGCGGGACTTACGTTTGATCGGCAGTCCGCTGAGGCGTGCGGGAACGCGGCGGAACGTGGCGTGACGCAACGGGCGGACTGCTGATCAAACGTAAGTCCCGTCCAGCGTACCGGCTGGATAGCACTACTGGTCACAACTAGAACATTCAGTTGTGTGGAAACATTTAACCTTTACCTTACAGATTGAGGGAGGGCAATCCGAAGATATGGAATGCCGGTTCTAACTCCTGTGTCGGGCCACACAGAGGCCCTTAGGTCTCTGCCATTGGCAGACTTGCGCCCTTCCCCGGGGGAAGGGGACAAACATCCCTTTCTCCCGAGGTACGTCTAGTGGCTGCCCCACACCTGTAAACCTGCAGTGAGTACAGTGGCCGGGCAGTTTAGGATTGGGCTGTAAATCAATAGAGAAAAGGCAGGGAAGATTTGCTGATACTGACCTTTTATCACCTTTTACAGAGTAAAAACGTCTACCTCCCCAATCAACCTCAGCTGCAACTGAAACCCAGTTGGGCTGAAGGGTGCGTGAACAGTAATTAGACCAGATGTAATCTTGCAGCATGAAATTCATTATTCAGTTAGATTTTAATAGAAGTTAAGCGGTTCCTTGCAGCACATCCATGAATTTCACAGTTTATTATGGAAGAAAATGGTTCTCCCTTTGTTCTCCCAGTTTGCTTTTTTCAGTGGGATAGGTTTTGAAAGACGTCCATCTTCCTCTCTCTACTGTAATGCGTCTTCGTATGTCTCTCTTATCCATGAGGATGAGGATTTCAAAATCCTTCCATCAGAGGTATAATAAATATTCATGGGCAATGGATACCAGCGTTAGACGGGAACATCAGAGAGCCTAGATAGACGATTGAAGAGCCAGCAGGCTGAAGGCAGTACCCTGGGATCTGGCTGCCAAAGAATGTGTACCAAGCAGGCAGCTTCTGAAGGATCGCTATAATGTTAAAATCATGAGGGCCTGACTTGGAAGGCCTGAGAACTAAAGGGAGGCACTGCTACCGGGGTGAGAGCCATACCTGCAGGGCTTGTGGGAAAGTCCGGATTTAGCCTCGGAACTTGATCATAGTGTCAGTGTTGCCTCCTGGAACATAAGGAGAAATTGCCAGTGAACCCGTCCATCCTATAGTTTCACATAATTCACATAATAGGATTCAGAAAGCTTCATTCTTCGAGCAGTTAGTGAGAAACTGATAGGAAGGTCACATTACAAACCAGACAGAAAGAACAGCTGTTAAAGCGGGGGGGGGGGGGCAATGTGCAGAAATTTTAAAGAAGCTAATCACATGTGGCACTTGTATAGCAGCTGTCAAAGGAATGTGAACAATAGGGAAAAAATTGTGGGGGATATTCTCGGCAAACATGTGCACTGTGGAAATGAACCCTGAAAACAAAGAAAAATTGTTGTGTGGATGAAGGAAAACATTTTTTAAATAGAATTGATCCAGAAGATACGCTCTCTTGAAAGTCTCACCTAGCAAATTGCTGCTGGACAGGTACTTACAGTAAGAGATATTTTTAATATTTGTTAATTTTCGTTCCAGAGGAAAAGTGATTGTGCTGACTGATGACACTATAGACTGGAAGGTATCCACTTTACAAATTCTCATGAATATTAATCCTTCATCCAGTTTACAGGAAATATAGCTTTCTATTTGTGTAAAGGTCAATATTGGGGAAAAAAAAGCCAGTTCCTAAACATTCATTTGAATAAAATACATGAGATTTTGTGAATAGCTGGTTTCTCAATTTCTCCCCTCATTTTCAGCATTATTCTGGGGAAGGCTTCCTGATGAATATGCATGGCCATAACCGCAGAAATCTGCATGGCAGAACAATTCTGTTGAAATGCCCAAGCACATGGCTGCATGCCTCAAGAAGGGCTAAGAGTTGCGTCCATCATTTTAAGGGAGGGAAGCCATCTCCTGAAATGCAGGTGATCAATTATATGGCGTCAGAAGCTTAGCCAGAAGTGGGGTTCCAGCAAGTAGGCAGGCACTGCAATGTGCCGTGTTCCCCTTTGCTGTCGGAGCCATTTGGGGCAGCATTGAGGGTATCTGCCCTTTGCCATTTACACATGTTGTGGCACCTGCCATACTTATTGTGCCCCTCCACCCTCTGGCTGTGTTACTGTACAGTGTACTGTACATATTGTCTAAAAATAGTTAGAAGTAGAAATCTAGGTGATACCCTAAAAATAACCCCAATACCATAGGTTGTACAAGTTATTTTGCTTTGCTTTCCTATGCAAATGTTACAAATCAATTCCCACATGGGGATGGCTCATGCTGATGCACCCCTCTGATGCGCTGCTGATCTACTGACTCTGTTCTCCCCATGGTGGGCCTTGGTCCACATTGACAACCATTTTCCAAGGAGACAGATCCTCCCCATGTTAGCCACCCCAAAATGTTTGGTGGAAAGGGATGGCCAGCATATTCTTCCTGCCATTCTTATTGCACCAAATCCAATGGAAACAATTCCCAGAGATGTCTTTTTTTTCCATATAATACAAATGAATGGCCCAATGCTATTCACAGGGTTTTGGTGGGCAGCATGCAGCAGCAGCAGGAATTCAGTGGGCAAAAGAATGCTGCTTCACCGCTGCCATTTTTGCAAAGGGAGCACTCCTTGCCCAGCTCCTGCTATCACATGATGGATCCTTGTTTGGAGACATGCCATCTTTTTTTTTTTTTGGTCCACAGGAAAGGATGCTCCAGCAACATTGGCGTGTTGGTCAACATGTTGGTCAACAACCCAACATTCACTTGGGTTGGGTGATGTGGCCAGAGGCAGTTGGCTTGCTAAGAGGTGCTGTTGTCACTGGATTGGGAATGTATTCAGAATTGCTCCCCTATTCAGGCATCATTCATTCACCTTGGAGAGAACAGCCTGCAGGAGAGAACTGGTTTGTCCCTGGGGTTCTAGGGTTTTAGGGATCCTGCTGTCTTGTATCGGGGATTCCTAGAATCTGTGTTATCTGGTCAGACTCAGACCTTTCCCATTACAAGGTTTGGTGTGGGGTTGGTGTTTATAGTAGGTCAGATCAGGCCAGGACAAGGAGAGGGTGAGGATCAAGTCCAGTGGGGCAGTCAGCTGTCCATTCACAGTCCACTCCACTTCAGAGAGAAGGTGTCTGTCTGTGTCTGGAGGTGAAATTTTCTTGGCTGACTAGCAGCATGGCCTAGGGGGCATTGTGGGTGGGGGAAAGCCATGCTCCAGGCTAGCCCCCCCCCTCCGTTGTGGCATGTTTAGTATGGGCTAGGGGGCAGAAGCGGGGATTTTGGTGTGCACCCTGAGGTAAGCAGAAGTTAGTGGGTGAACCAATTCCAATCCCTAGAGACTGGCTCAGGGAAGCTAGCTGGGAGTCCCTCAAACTTTGATTGCTAAGGTGGCCTCAAAGTCCTTCCAGCTTGGGGGAAGAAGTGCTGGCCAGCTTCTTCAATCTCTTGAGCTTGGTGTAAGGTTACTTGGGCTGTCTATTGAATAGAAGGCAATAGATGGGAATGGGAAATGGGAATAGATGGGTGTTTGCTGTCTCCTGTATGACTGCCTCCACTAAGGGAGAGAAGTTTGGAAGCAGGCCCTACTGCAGGTTTAGTCAAACATTTGATTGGCTCCCCCCCCCAAATAAGAGCACTGTATATTCCGAGCAGTTTGTCTCATGTGCTTATTGGGGGAGGGGGTGCAGGGACACTGGAGAATGACACAGATTCCAGCATTAGCCCATTGGAAGCAGAATGCTTGGATACTGATGCATAAATTCACTAGTTATTGACATTTGTGGGAAGAAAGAAGTTCAACAACGATAGATGCATTTGCGGAAAATTGGTCTTTTGCTCAGTATTGGAGTCATATTGTCTCAAGAGAAAATGCAAAAAGGCAACTTCTGTCACTGATATGAAAGCAAATGTCTTTTGGTTTTCTGTGATCTATGTCTATGTTTGAAAAGAATTAATTGAAATGCTATAAAAAAGATGCAATAGATTTTTTTAAATTTTTTTCCTTTCAACTGAGGCTGTTTATCAGTAGTACCTCCTGACTTATATGCATCCACACACATTCTTCCTCCATACTTGCCTGTGCCCTGCATGCCCCATACTTCTCCCTCTGTCCTATTCTGAAATATCCCACTACCTATTACTTGTCTCACTGTGTTTTCAATTATAGACCAATTGGCAAATCATATGGACATGTGATATGGTAATGGAGCTTGTGATCTGTCAGTGCATCATGTGATACACCATTGTCTGAGGGGCACTACCATTCTACAGACACAATCCTACAGTGCAGTGTTCTTCCATCGGCCCAACGTCACTAGCGCTAATGCAGGGGCACCCCCCCCGCATTGGCGCTAGTGCCATCGGGACGCCGCTAGCTGCAGCATCGGCCCAATGGCACCAGGCAATGGTGTTGCAGTACCGCTTCTGTGCCAGCTGAACTTGGCTGGCACAAGAGTGGTTGTGGGCGGGTGGGAGGGTGGATGGGAGGGTGTTTCTGGGTGGGGGTGGGTGGGCTGGTACACATGCCAGCCCAGGAAGGGGGGCGGAGATGGGATACGACTGGTAGGCCACATCCAAGCCTCCACCCCCAGGCCACGTGGCCCTGATTTGGGCCACACAGTGTCCTCGGCCCTGTGCCTGCTATTTGGCAGGTGCAGATGTGAGGAAACCTATGTGTCCTTGCCCTGGGGAGGCTCCCTAGCACACCTAAGGTCCCCTGGATACTGTGCAGGCCCGCCGGCCTTGCCATTCTGCTAACAACAGTGTAACATCTGGGAAGCCCCATGCTGCCAGGGGTGGCAACAGATCCTCCGCTAGAGCAGGTAAGGTGGCAATGGGAGTGATTTGGGGGCGGATTGGCGCAGACACCATTTAGGCCAAGAAGTAGGAGGAGGAAGCATGGGATAGGTCCAGTGATGTCATTCAGGGGGAACGGACCAGAACGGGCGTTCCGGATCCTAACGGGCGCCGTGACTAGTTCCAGGTTCCTGACAAGTGCCAATCAAAGGTGAGTTCCTGTTCCTAAATCATTTGAATGACACCACTGGATAGGTCCAAGGAGACCCATTGGAAGCTAGATTATTTTTACTCGCCTCTCTTGAGCCATCTGCTCACACCCACTCCAGAGCATGTGGCGTGCACTCTGTCTGCAGCACTGCCTTGGTGGAGAATCCGATTGGGCTGTGAGTGTCCGTGCATCATTTCATCCCAGCTTTAACTCACCTTTTGGCAGGAGAAGTTCATGATCTTTCTCCTGCTTTTCAGTGCCCTTTCCCAATCTCCATAAAAGGGTTGACAGACTAATATTGTGATCGAGAAAATGACAAGGTGTCCTGGTTCCTTTTAGTGTTTTGAAATTTCCCTTCAGCTTCTGTTAGTATTGATCATAAAGTATGTAGGCATAGGTTGGGCAATAAACTAACTTCAGCAATAACCATAAGAAAACAATCTTGATGACTGAGTTCTTGTCTCCAGGTTCATTTCAAACTGCGGTATTTCAAGGATGCAGCTGCCCCATTTTTTGCAGGAGGTCAGATCACTTTTCATTGAACATTTGCACTGCACCTCCCCCCGCCCCCGATTGCCTTCAGGAACTATGTAAATACATCTGTCCTTTCACATTTAAAAACCTCATCCTAAGCAACTAAATTTACACAATCCTTACATTGTCTAGGGAGGCCTTGTGGCAATGACATCATCATCTCATGGTATGGTCAGTAAAGGCTCAAAGACTGACACACAGTAAAAACTCAAGTGATACACAAAGCCTGTGGCAAGTGATACACAAAGCCTGTGGTTTGTGTTTTCTGAGACGTACCAGCTTGATCATGAAACAGTGGGCCACTGTGGGCCACCTCATGGGCCACTGTGCCACCCAAACTCATGTTCCAATGATGCAACATGTTTTATGGCTGTTGCAAAAGGTGCAGATGGGGAGCAGCCAGGTCTGTGCACCAGCAGTCTCTCAGAGCGCAATCCTCACCAACCTTCCAGCACCGGGGTCCAGGCAATGCAGCTCTGGGGTAAGGAAACAAACATTCCCTTACCTTGAGGAGGCCTCTGTGCCTGCTACTCCACTGCAGGATGCAGCGTATGCCCCATTGGCATGACTATGTCAGTGCTGGAAAGTTGGCTAGGATTGCGCCCTCAATGAGTCCCAGCGCAGGCGGGTCAGCATGGGCAGATGGAGGGTGTGGGTGGATGGGAGGGGGAGGAAGAGACTGGGACAAGGAGGGGTGGATCAAGGTCAGGAAAAGATTGGTGTCAGTGGCAACACTACTTCGTATCTCCCTTCCCAGCCTTTGTCCTCCAACCTGGGTCCAGCAAAGTAGCAGGCACAGGTCTGAGTAGACCCAGCGGAGTTATGAAGCCTTGAGGAGGCCCCCATAGGTTTAAACTCCCCCACAGGATGCAGTGCATGCCCCATGGACAGTGACTGAACCAGCCCGTGAGGAGTTGGGTAGGATTGGGCTGCTGGTTATGTTAGATCACTGAAAGCTAGAGAAATAGTTCAAAATAATATCTTTAGAGGTTATGCTAGTGTTTCTCAAAATGTTTGCACTCGAGTTTCTCTTCTACACCTATGCTATCTGTTGATACCTGTTCCATATGTGAATGCACCATTACACTTATGTGCAATTGTGTATATAAAACCTGCTATAAGGATTATTCCATCATGATAAAATCTGTGCCAGCCATTTTGCTGGTGCAGAACCAAGGAGAGTAAGAGAAAGAGAGAGAGAGAGAGAGAGAGAGAGAGAGAGAGAGAGAGAGAGAGAGGCAACAACAGAGATGGGATCCTAGTGCATGCTTGTGCTGCCAACATGCCCCTTCCTCTCCTGTTGTGCCTCCCACCTGCCTCTCTCTGTTCCTCCCATTGCCTGCCCCATCACCAGCTTACTGGCACTCGCAGTGGGTGGCTCAGGGGGTGGCCCTGCCCATGCAGTTAGATAGGAACGAAGTGAGACCAGAGGGGGCGGGCTTAGCGGCCATGTTTTTATACTCAAAATGCTGATTCCAAGCATTTCAGATTGCTTTGCGCGTAGTGTTTAGGACTGAATCGTTTACTCCTGAAGTAAAAACTTACCAAAATAACAACGTGTGATCGTGGAGAAACATCATTGGTAACTCATTGGTATGAGTTAATATGCAATTCCAAGGTTTAATTCCGCATAATTAGTCAGCCATATTGTTAGACCCATCGAGTTGCGTCGGCCATATTGTTAGACCAGACCATGGGACCAGACCCATTGCGTCGGCCATATTGTTAGACCAGACCGGAAGTTTCAAGAATATGACGTCATTTCTTCTCCATGTTTATTATAACTCCATGGGGTGGCTCCTCTATTGGCATGTGTATGTGGCTACCAGCCATGTATGCTGCCTCAGCGACACTTCTGTCATTGCAGTGGAACTTCCACTGGTGGAATGTGCTTTCTGCTGGCAAAACACTCAGGGCTCAATCCTGAGCCTGTCACTGCAGGCAGTACACTCGTACCGCCGGCTCCGATTGTAGTAAACATGCCATAAAGCACACTTATGACACTAGTAGAGTAGGAAGTGCTGGTGCTGGGTCAACACCAGCCGGAGCTGGGCCTCAGTACCTGAAGAAGATGCTGCACCACCGCCAGGGGTAAGTAACACCACCAGGTGGCAGTGCGACTTGTCAGGATGGGGGAAGGCATGGGGAGGGTGAGGAATCAGGCCCGTGAGTGTGGCGGGGATGATGGCAGCCTCTACCACTGAATCCTAACCCCCATCATGAGCCAGGCAGCTACCATGGGTCTCCTCAGCTCTGTGCCCACTCAAACATGGGTGCACCGCCAAGGAGACCCAATGGCACATCCGAGGCATCACCTGAGGTAAGGGAACATCACTCAAGGAGACTCTGGTGGTAGTCTTGGCCTCAGGATCAGCCTTGCATCAGCCTCAGCAGTCACCATTTCAGTGCTGCTGGACGCCTGGATGCTACCAGCTTCAGGATTGGGCTGCCCGTTGGGACTGGGCCCAGTGTGTCTGCTCACACAACTAGGAATTAGTTGAGACGCGCTCAAGAACCATTGTTTTCTGTCAGATTTAGTCATACTTAGGTGGACTGTGGACAGTTCACTTGAATGATCATTAGTGCGCTTAACTCTGTTTTGGATTGTTGCTACGGTGTTAAATGTTGATTCCTCAGTCCATCAGTAAATCCAAGGACCTTTGTAACACAATGAGAACCAGATTTATATAGAGTCTACCCCTTTCAGTCCATGTGGCTGCTGCCATCAGACCGATCTGAAATGTTTCAGGTGATGAGGTTCCATGTCTTTCTTGCTAGCAGCAGTCTTCCATGACAGGCTATAATAAGTAATTTATTTTTGTGTGGCCTTACTAAGTTATGTTTGTAGTGACAAATTGTGCTCAGCAGGTGTAACTGCAGGCACATGACAAGGAGGAACAAGCCAGCTCAGATATAAATGAATCGACACATCTATCTTCAACACAACCCACCCATTCCCATTAGGTTTAAGAAACAAATTGCCTATATCGGTTGGCTAATCAGAGAGCTGATTTTATTGCCAAACCAGAGTTTGTATCCAAGGAGAAACAGCATAATTTTTGGTTCTCATCTCAGTGTCGGGAAGCACACCACAAATTGAAGCTGATTAGCAGCTCAAGTATGCTTATCTTTCTAGCAGCATTTCTTGAAAAATGAGTTTTATTCCCACTAGTTGCCACCGAAGGACCACGGGCTCAAGTCAAGAGATGATTTATGAAATGTTGGAAGTGCTTCAAGGGGTTTCGTCCTGTTTCTGTCGACCGCCGAAGTTCTATAGCGGACATAGGAAACACGCAACAGCCTGCCTTCCTAGCACACAGAACAAATATGCTGGAAATCATTTGCATATGCTACATTAGGAAAAAAAATCTGGTGCATTTCATCGCCCACAGACTCTCTTCCATAGAGCGTAGAGATTCACAGCCATTCTTCTTTCAGAGATACTTCTGAAAGGAATGTAGGCTTTAGGAGATTTTTTAACAATGTATACAGTATATGCGTCTCCAGCTTAATTGTACATAAGACAATAAGTACATGACTTAGAATCACTATTATACTTGGTAAGGCAAATGCCCAGGTGCCCCCCCCCCCCACAGTGGGGAGCGCCAGTGGGATACAAGAATTGATGATTCACAAACTGTGGGTGTGGCACACCTCTATGGCTTAAGAAAACTACTCAAGGGCCACAAAGAATGAATTAAACCAGTGGTTCTCAAACTTTTTAGCACCGGGACCCACCTTTTAGAAAGACAATCTGCCTGGGACCCGCTGGAAGTGATGTCATGCTCTGAAGTGCCATCATTGTGACACCAGAGCCTGCTGCTTTCCGGAAAATGCAGCAATCAGGTGGGTTATTTCTCAGCCATCTCCCAATAGCAGAGTGAATCAGAAAAGAAAAAAAAGCCTACTTACACAACCTTGACACAAGCAAAACAACCACACAGCCCCCCCCCTTTCCAGCATCCCGTCTTCTCATATTTTCAATATGGCTGCTCTAGGTGCTTCGCAACCCACCTGAAATTGACTCGTGATCCACTGGTGGGTCCGGACCCACAGTTTGGGAACCATTGAATTGAACAATTAATTATAATCTCCCATGACCCCCAGATACAAACCCAAATGAATCATTGCTCTAAGTTTGCTTCCTTCCACCTGTCTCAGCTACATGAAGGTCATTCTATTGCATGTCTCCAGAATGTAGTGCTGGATCATTTGGTCAGGGATGCAGGGATGCAGAGAGCATTGTTTGTGCTCAGAGTAGGCAACCCATTGCAGCTTTTCAAGAGCACTTCTCCTTCGAGATCACTTTCTGTCTCCTCGCAATATCACTGTGTCTCCTTAAAGATTACCAACTTATGTAGGGACATGTGCAGGGAGGAGACATCCTGGCCTAATGATACCCTGCTGCTATCCTAGAATACCTGAATCCTAGGCCAATGTTTCATACAGGCTTCCAGCATCAGTATCACGTTCTTGCCATGTCTCCCCTCCTCGTGGACCGCAACTGTTTCTTTATACAGCTACAGCAGATTGCTTATTCATATATTTGAATAAAGCCAGTGCTTTTATTTACATAGAGCGACTTCAGATTAGTTCCATAAGCGCGAGGTGTGATAACATCTAGGAGCAACCGAATTTCAACCTGAACAATAAAACTCAGATGGTATCCAATAGGGGAGTACTGCTGTGCTAGGAAATTAAGGATGATTTCTCCCCCTACCCTGAATATTCATGCCCATCTGACAAGAATGCAAGGCAGTTGCCCATGGTAAATGTATTGTGTGCTCAGATGAAGAGAAGGAAGAGACCTTTTCCTCCAAGGATTCTCTGATCAGATGAATTACAAGCTTGGATGGCAGCTGTCACATATGCAGCCAAATGCTCTTTGATAAAAGAAATGGCGACTGAGACCTTCGGATGCATTATGCATAAACAAACTATCACCCCCCTTGCGATGGATGAGCACAGATACATAGTTAATTGACTTGAAAGTAGGCAATGAAGCTTGACCCATGTTGTGTACAATAACAAGCCTTTTTAAAAAAGATCTGTTTCTATTTTCATGCATTGTGCAATTATTTCTTAACAAAACTCTAGCATTCTATCGACATGGTGAGTTTGTTCATTATCTGCATGGTGAGTTCATTTGGGGGAATGTGTAACTATGAAATGGGTAGAAAGTCAGGAATGATCAAGAAACGGTTAACTTTTCCCGCAGAGTAGCTATTGACAATAATTGTGGAAGATTATTTAAGGGATGCTGTCACTAAAGCCATCTGGTACTCTATTTGGCGGGGAGTGGGGAAATGTCAATTCTTAAATTGTGTGTTGGGGGGGAATAGCTCATAGGTGCATGACAGCATCTTATTTCTGAATATTTAGAAAATGGATTCCTTAGGTTTGCTCTTAAAATAGCATAACATGCATTATACTGAAATCCACCAAAATTTACTTGTATGCATACAAGGTAGATTTCAATATAATGCATGCTATGCTATTTTAAATAATCCTGGGAAATAGATACAAAAAAAAAAAAAAAACCCTAGGAAAGTGCAAGGGACGGTAAAATACAATTTGCATTGAAAGAAAGTCTGATGAGAACACCTGACAATATGTATTCTCTTCACATCTCAAATCATTTATTTGAGAATATACCTAGTCATTTTCATACTGTAGATCTTTGAACTATACATCTATTGAGTTGGAAGGATCTTCACGAGGAGGCTGAAAGAAGTGTAGGTAACCTCAAGGCTAAAAATGGCTAATTTTTTTTTTAAAATCAATTGTTTCAAGGTTAAAATAACATTTTTTAGATTTTTAAACATTTCCTGTTATTTTAAGTATTGCTTTAAAGGTAGCTTGGTTTAAAATTGAATCTGAATTTAATAGAAAAGTTTGTTTAAATCTATGCTGACCCCTTAACCCTAGTATTGGTATTTGTCTATATAAAAGGAAGACATGGAAAAATTATTTTTGAGGCAATCAGTACAAAAAATGGTAGCTTCAGTTTTGTTTTATTGTTTTAGCCATTAACCATTTAATGCTGTAGATTATTATTTTTGCATATTTTCATCATCCAAACAATGTAGATGTTCACCTCACGGAGAACTGAAATTTTGCCCAGTGACCAACACTCTTCCTTCCAGGCTCTGCCCCAGGGCAAAGTCCGAGGAGGCTGCCCCCTGCGCCACCCCCGCCATGCCCCCATGCCACGCCAGGCAAGGCAGTTCTAGCGCAAGGGTGGGCTGGAGGGCCAAAGTCCGCTTCAGTGGCTCGCCTGTGTGAGAGGTGAGCTGCCTCTTCGCCGTGCTCCCTAACGACAATGGTAAGATGGCTAATGCTTCCTTCTGGAAAGTTCTGGAGTCTTGTGACACAACAGAACACATCTGAGTCAGTATTGGATTCTGATACTTCTCTTCAAGTAAGCAATCTTGTTTTAGGGCATTATCACCAGTGGTATGCTCATACTGCCTGCTCTGAGGGTCATAAACATGCCGTAAAGCACGCATAAAGCAAATCTGGACAACAAGGAACACTGGTGCTAGGCCTCAGTACTGGGAGGACAGCCAGCTGATGCTCCCACATAACTGGTGGGATGAGGTTTGGGGTGCAATCCTGAGAGTAACGTTGGGCCGACACAATGTGCTTGGGCCAGCCCAACATCACTAGTGCTGACACAGGAGCACTGGCCTGGGGAGGGGGGTGGAGATGGGATGCGGCCATTAGGCAGCATCCAAGCCTCAGTCCCCAGACACGCTGCCCCGATTCGGGTTGTGTGGCTTCCTGAGCTGTATTTGGGGGAAAGCATAGGGGAGGCTGGAGCCTCCCCTCAGGATGGGGCACGAACATGCCCTTACCCTGGGAAGGCTCCCCAGCGCATCAATGTTGTACTGGATATAGCACCGGCCCGCCAGCCTCACTATTCCAGAACAGTTTAGGATTGCGCTCTGAGGGCGCAATCCTATACTGCGCTGGAATGGCAAGGCTGGCCGGCCAACGCCATATCCTAGCGCAGTATAGGTGAGGATGGAGCCTCCCCACGACAAGGAAGTGTGCGCTCCCTTACCGTGGGGGAGGCTCCAGCCACCCCATGTGCTCTTTGGATCTGTGCCTGCTCTTTAGCAGGCGCAGATCCAAGAAGACTGCGCAGCCTGAATTGGGGCTGTGCATCCTCCCGAGAGGGCTTAGGACATGGCCATATGGCCACCTTCCAAGGCTGGCCACGTCCTGCCCAAGTCTCGCCCCCACCTCCCTCCCTCCCTCCCTCCCTCCAATCCCCATCCCGATACGGTTCCTCCCTTGTGCCAACCAGTTTCGGTCGGCGTAAGGGAAGCTTCCCGTTGGCGCTCTCGGGCCGATGCTACGAGTGCCGCTTGGCACCCCCGCATCAGCACTAGTGATGTAGTGCCGACGCAACAACACTACATCATGTCTAGGATTGTGCTACCCGTGTGCTTGGAAGATTGAGTATGTGCAGCTTTTGATGGCGATCTCTCTAATCTAGAGACCCCAATTTTGCACCTCTAAGTTGCCAATTGGGGGTGTGGCAAGCAGCACTTCTCTAAAGGTAAAGAAAGGTGATTCTCTAAAGGTAAAGGTTTCCCCTCAACCAGATGGTCTAGTAGTGACCGACAGTAGGGGGTGGTGTTCATCGCCGTTTCTAAGCCTGTAGAGCCGGCGTTTGTCCGTGGACAAGCTTCTGTGGTCATGTGGCCAGCATGACTATATGCCATCGCACATGGAACGCAGTTACCTTTCCACCAAAGTGGTACCTATTTATCTACTTGCATTTTTACATGCTTTCGAACTGCTAGGTTGGCGGGAAAAAGAAGCTTTCCCCATGACCGAATGGTAGGGGCTGGTGCTCATCTCCGTTTCTAAGCTGAAGAGCCGGCTTTTGTCCGAGGACAAACTTCTGTGGTCATGCGGCTGGCCAGATTTTACACCAAGGCGCTCGGAACGCCGTTACCTTCCCACCAAAGTGGTACCTATTTATCTAACTTGCATTTTTATGCGCTTTCGAACTGCTAGGTTGGCAGGAGCTGGGACAAGCAACAGGTGCTCACTCCGTCGCATGGTCTCGAACTGCCAATCTTCCGGTCAACAAGCCCAGCTCAGCAGTTTAACCCACAGCACCACCACGTTCCATAGTGATTCTCTAAGTGATTATAATTGTTCAAGTTTAGGATGAACGATAAATGGCTGTCTGCTAAATAGCTTTGGATTTTGTTCTCAGGTTGTTTATGTTGGCACAGCAGATTCATACAGTCTGTTTTGTTCAGAAAATCACTGCCAGACTCATGGTTGTAAGGAAAGGGGGGGAAAAACTTTATTGAAGGAACTGCATAATTGGATAGGAGAGTGACAGCCCACGCCTATTATCGGGCTGTACTGCTGGAACTTGTGTTACAGCAGCACAACCCAACTTACTCTGTTGCAAAACATGACTCTCTATAGCCCAGTAATTTTCAAGCTTTTTCATCTCAGGACACACTGGCAAGGCACTAAAATGGTCCAGGCATGCCATCAGTTTGTTGACAATTGACAAAGCACTTTGTGCTGCCTTTGGGGGGGCTCACATCCCCCAAAGGCCCTACTAATAAATGAACCTCTCCCAAATTCCGGCAGCACACCAATGAGCCATGGCACAGTGACTGCTATAGCCACTGCTGGAAACATCAAGTGGCTGCCTTCCCGCGGATAGGCCTTCCTAGATCCCCTGGGGCAGACCATGGCTTTAGGTTTTATGCTTACACACCCTGGCCCTTCACAAACAGGAAAGGTTACAAATGATCACCACCTCTCAGGGCGCAACCCTAACCTGGAGTTAGGTCAGCAAACTTTAGCAGGCACCAGGGCCACCCAAAAGCATGCTTGGAGCACTCTCGGAGTCAGGGAGGATGGCGCACATCTGTCTGCTGGCTTCTTTAAGAGTGGTCCAAACGCACTTTACAGTGTCCCTTGTGCTGGCCAAACTTTGCTGGCCTCACTGTGCTGGCCTAACTCCCGGTTAGGATTGCGCTTTGAGATGTGTACGTCACACCTGGAATTCTGCATAATTGCCAGTCTTTGTATCCAATAGCATCAGGACAAAGGCAACACATCTGAACGTTCAGGTTGTAGGGCATCCAGATGGTAAACGGCTGCACACCCTCAGACTCATTCAGGAAGGTAATTGTAGTTTAATTGTTCCTGTACAAGCAATTTAACTTTTAGATAGAGCATTATTTTATGGCCTCCCAAGCAACTGAACAATGAGAAAACCCCACTGATGTACACAGCTGTACTGACTTCAGACATAAAACAAAACGATGTTTTCCGCCTACAGGTGGCTAATTTTTCATTTGCTCTCGCTTTCACACCATTCTTTGCTACTTGGTTACCAAGCAGAAGCGGCAATTTCCCTCGCCACGCAGAATAAATATTGTCGGCTCTGAATAACAGGAGTGCTGGCAACTGTCCGTGGAGATGTATGGTTTTTTCCCCCCAGATAGCTATTTACATTTAATAATGCTGCCACGAGGAATGTTTGCCTTGAATGGAGGACCTCAGAGGTAAATTTATCAGTGGGGTTAGGTGAGTGTGAGAAATAATTATTTGTTTTACTCGGGAGTTCAGGATGAGCGGGGATCGGGAAGGGCCAAGAATTCAGCAGAAACTGCCTAGTGCTGGATCCATCAGCCTGCAGCTCTGGGCATTGTTGCTATCTGTAGGGAGCACAAGGCTGAAATGGTTTTCAAGGCAGAAGGAGATTCCTGGGAACTGGAATTAGAGGTGCTGTGCAAGCACTGATCCACCCCAGATCCTGAACCCCCGCATTGCCTAGGCAGCCCAACACGGTCTGCTCTAGTCTCCACTGGCAAAAGAACTGGCAGAGACTTGAGTAGCCCCATTGGAGGCATCAGTGTAGTTGCATCATTGGTAGCGGTGGGGGATAGGATTCGTACAGCACTAGGTTCTGAACTGTGTATCATATGAGGCCCAAAGAGTCATTTTTCACATTTTGAAGTACTGTCAATTTAAGCTATGCAGAGAACAGACTATGCAGCTACCACTGGAAGAGTCACCATTTTGTATCTAGTTTCTCATTTATCGAATCCCATTTCAACCGTTAGCATGAGACGGACTTCAAGCGTGAGATGGACTTCAAGCGTGAGATGGACTAAAAGCACTATCATGAAACAGGAGGCAACAGTCCACTTCAGGTCATGGCCTGTGGGCCAGTGCCCAGTGGCAGCACAACAGCCCATCTAGACGTCTGCCATGGATGGCCTGCAAAGGAAGGAAGGCAAAATGACTCCATATTGCTTTCTTAATTAATTAAAAAAATAGCCATTTGAAAGAAGGAGGGTATTCAGTGATATTAACAAAATGAAGAGAGATGGGGAGAGAAGAAGCGGGCAACGTTGTATGTTCTACGTTAGGCAGGAAATGCCATGTCAAGAGCTGCGGGCCTTCTGTGATCTGCCAAGCCTTTAGTCTGGACATGTTTTCCCCAGACCTTTTCTTCTGGAATGAGCAAGCCACAGTTGAGTCACCACAAGGTGGCAGTGTGGGGCTGAATGGGCTGGGGGAAATGGTTAGCAGGCAGGATACAGTCTGTGTCCCTTTTGTAGCCCTCCCCTGCTTTAGGGCATTACCCACAATATTGGTATCTCATTAAGGGCGCCAACATCTCATAGAAAGCCTGAACTGTGTGAACATGTTGCCTAGTGCCCCTTCTCCCTGGGTGCAATCCTAACCTGGATTTAGACCGACACAGTTAGGCCAGCAAAGTTTGGCTGGCACAAGGGCCACTGTAAAGTGCATTTGGATCACTCTAGGAATCAGGGAGGTCCAAATGTGCTTTATGGTGTCCCTTGTGCCAGCCAAACTATGCTGGCTTAACTGTGCTGGCCAGGTTAGGATTGCTCTCTCTCTCTCTCTCTCTCTCTCTCTCTCTCTCTCTCTCTCTCTGTGTGTGTGTGTGTGTGTGTGTGTGTGTGTGTGTGTGTGTGTGTGTGT
>JAJKFI010000001.1:41900719-41934197 GCA_029204185.1 Lerista edwardsae | reverse complement strand
AATAATAATAATAATAATAATAATAATAATAATAATAATAATAATAATAATAGCAGCCAGTAAACCACTTTGTTTTGAAAAGCAGTATGTAAATACTGTTGATTGATTGATAGGGAGTTTGCATACACACCTTACAAAAGCAGGATCAACAGGTGGGGGGCACAAAACACTAAGTTTTGCAGGAGCCTGAGTTCTTGTGTAATGTGGTCCCTCCCACTTGGAGCAGTGGCTTTCCTAGAGAGAGAGAGAGCAGAACACAAAGTTTTGCAGGAGCCTGAGCTCCTGTGTAAGTGGTCCCTCCCTGTCACCTCCAGAGCCATTCCCTGCTCAGAGAGACTTAGGGCCCAATCCTATCCCCCCAAAAAACTGCTTCATAGCATGCAGCACTGCTGATGGAGCACTCATTCCATGCGGGGGGCGGGGAACCAGAGGGCTCGGGAGACGTAATTAAAGATTTTCCTTACTTACCTTTCCATAGGCTCCAAAGGCTGCATGGCTTCCAGGGTCAGCTATTTAGCTGGCAAAAGTCAAAGGAGACTCAGGAGACAGATCCAGGCTGGGAAGGGAGGACAGGGTCTCATTGTGCATGGCTGCTACTGAGATCCTCTCCCTTCTGCCCCTGAATTGCCCCATTCCATCCCAACCCTCCCCCAAACTGCCCCTGCTGCTGACCTACCTGCTCCAGCAGAGGACAGGGGTTGTTCTGTGGTCTGGTGGTGCCCACACAGCCTCTAATCATTTCCAATGCTATGCTCAGCCCTCAGAACAACTTTCATGCCATTGTTCCAGGATGTATCGTGGCAGATGGTAAGATCTGTCACTGTAAGGATAGGGCATAAGTGTGAAAAGAAGGCAGTCAGGACAACTGGCATCCATTTCTCTCCTCTAGTAACAGGCTTCAGTGTTGTGCAGTGGTGTCATCTAAATGATTTAAGAACAGGTACACACTTTTGATTGGCACGTGTCGGGACCCGCCCACCAGAAGTGACATCATAAACCGGAAGTGATGTCGTGGCAGGAAGGGACATGGAAAAAAGCCCTTTTTGAGGCCTCAGACCATTTTAAACTGACCCAACAGTTGCAACAGTATTCCACAGCACCCCCAGAACATGTTAAGGAGCCCTGGCATCATGTTAAAGTGGCCCAACAATCCCAAAACCCCAGAGCAGCTCATTTTTCAGTGGCAAGGCAAGGCAAGGCTCCGCTTGCTGCCTGCCTGCCTCTGAGAACATGCAGGCAACTCAAACGTGCAGGAAATTCAAACGTTGCAGGGGGCGGAGTCGACGAGTGGGTGGGCGAATGGGCGGGGCCAGCCATAATCCTAGAAACTGGTACTCGCGTACCCCCGCGTACCCCCTGCATGACATCACTGGTGTTGTGGGATATCTAGGTCAATGGGCTACCTCATGCTGGAGGAACAATATGAACCATGAAGCACCACTGGTGGCAGTGAACCTAGCTGTTGGAGTCAGGCTCACACATAGCAATAGCAAGTAGGATAAGTGGCATGCCTCAGCCTCCCCTTAAGAAACACACGAGTGCATGGAAAGCATAATACACAGGGTATGTGTCTCCTCATCACCACATGGTGATCAATGGTCAGAACACCGTTATAAAGGAGAATGACTGCAAAAGATCAACTCATCACTCACTCGATGGATCAATGGATCAATCTATCTATTGATGGATCGATGGATCGAGTATTTATATACTTTTTAACAACAGTTCACAAAGCAGTTTACAGGCAGAATCAGCAACAACTGGCTCCCTGTCCCCCTCACAAAGACAGGATATGCCCAGAGTGTTAAACCTTTGTGAACACCCACAGCTGGCAAACGTTTGAATGACAAAGAGCGCAGTTCTAACCTGGAATTAGGTCAGCACAGTTAGGTCAGCAAAGTTTGACCGGCACAAGGAACACCATAAAGTGTGTTTGGATCACTCTTGGAGTCAGGGAGGATGGCGCACATCTGTGTGCTGGCCTTTCTGTCTCTGAGAGTGGTCCAAACATACTTTACAGTGTCCCTTGTGCCGGCCAAACTTTGCTGGTCTAACTGTGCCGGCCTAACTCCAGGTTAGGATTGCCCCCAAAGATGCTTTGCAAGTGGTTGATTTGCAGTCATAGTTTCCAAAGTTTGCAGACACATCCGTGTTCATCCTGAAATCTACTCACAAAACATTTGAGAAGGAAATTCAATATTTCAAGCTCCTCTGGGAGAACACTTGCAACACTCGTGAATGTGATCAGATGGCAAATGCACATATGCAGCACAGAAAATGCTGTTGTATTATATGCCTTAGAAAAGATAAGGTATTGATTTACTTGAATTATTTGAGTGTCAATTCAAATGCTATGCCACCTCAGATGGTATGCATGCTTCCCACATAAGATGAGTGAGGGCGCAATCCTAACCTGGAGTTAGGCCGGCACAGTTAGGCCAGCAAAGTTTGGCTAGCACAAGGGACACCGTAAAGTATGTTTGGACCTCTCTTAGAGTCAGAGAGGCCAGCACACAGATGTGCACTATCCTCCCTGAGACTGGTCCAAACACGTTTTATGGTGGCCCTTGTGCCAGCCAAGCTTTGCTGGCCTAACTGTACCGGCTTAACTCCAGGTTAGGATTGTGCTCTGATTTACATGGAGTAAGAAGCATTTCAGTGCTCCTTCTTCTGTACATACACTGGCAGGATATGGGACATATGGGAACAGTAAGTAAACCAGCTCTTGGAAGAACTAAGCTCAATCCAGGGCTGTCAGACAGAAGCTGATTAGCATAAATTCATGATGATAATTTTACTGCACTATAAAAACAGTAATTATATGTATGACAAATTTATCACTTAAGATGGTCAATATAAATTGCTGTAATCTCTTTTTCCAAAATGAATGAGTTAAACCATTTCATACATAGGATCAAACAAATTATTACTTCATCAAAATTAATGTGGATAATTATATTAAGAAACTAAAGCTGATGCTTTCTCAATTCACATTGATTTCCATTTGACATTTTAATTATTTCCTTCATTTCCTATGGGTTTCAATACTGATGGGAGAAGGAGTGATGAATCTTTCAGAGTGACCCCCTAGGACCTCAATATTCCAGTAGATGAGATGCTGTCGGAGTTTGTTTGCACATAATAATATCAGAGTCAATATTTATATCAAACCATTTTTAGTAACACAAGGATAGATGTAACAAGGATGATAAAATTAAGTCTGGGAATCCCAAGAAGTGGTAGAATGGAAAGCAATCAAAATATGAGCTTAAAAAATGTATGTGAGTTAATGGACCAAAGCACATTTTAATATAAAATTGTATGCAATACTAGATTTCCCTAGTGTGGGCCCCCTTTACAGTAGGTGAGGAGCCCAATAGGTAGCCAATTAGTCCAATTGGCTTAAAACTGACCCTTTAAATGGCTATATGGAAGCATGATGAACATGCTATCAGTAGCCATTTTGGACCTGCTGCCACCAACAGCAATGGTGTTGGCAGGGAGGGGAAGGAATGGGGGAATTTCTAGGCAGAGGTGGGGGCAGGCAGGAGGTAGGTGTGTATCAGGATCCTAACCCCATTCCCTCTCCCTTATTCTCAGTTCTGTGCTAGCAAAACGGCTGGCACGGATCTGAGAGGACCCATTTGGACAGTGGAGGCTTACTACAGGCAGGGCCGGCTCTAGCAACAGCAGGGTCCAATGTGGGGCACTCCTGAGGGGGCCCCCCACCCTCCCTGCAGGGCCCCCTACTCACCAAGCAGAGTGCTTTTGATGCTGCATGCAAAGCATGGCACATGGAAATAGTTGGTGGTTATATGATAACGTCACTGCCAACTGCTTCCAGGTGGCCCATTTTAGGTTGTTCAGAGGTAGGGACAGGTGGAAGGGCCCGGTAAAGCTGCTCTGCTCACCCCACTGACTTGCAGCCCATAGAGATCCCAGCTGCAGCTGCAGGCAATATGCTCGTCCTGCTTGCGCAAGGCCCCCTGAAATGCAGGGCCCAATGTGATGACATTGGTCACATTGGCTTAAGGCTGGCCCTAGCTACAGCGTAAGGTAAAATAAGTTCCCTTCCCTTGAGAAGATCTCCATGACTGCCCCCCACATTCTGTTGGTATGGCTGCATAGGCAGGGGGAAATTAATCTGGACTGTACGTCTACTGTGATGTCAAAGGAAAGGTGCAATTCTGCTAGGTGACATCACCAACTGTGTTGTCAAAGGAAAGGTGCAATATGAAGGCAAGTGGAAAAAAAGGAATGACTGGCGGCACTGGAAGGAGTGTCTGTCACTGCCCTGGATTTAGGAGAGAGAAGTCCCTGACCACCACTCTGATGCCTGCATACACAATGGCACTAAAGTACTTCTGGTACAAGAGAGCCATGTAAAGAAGAACAGACGGAAATAATGTTTGCACATGCATAGCTGCTTTGGAATGCATGTTCCTCCACAAGCATTTTGACAAACAAAAAAATGTGCTGAAAAAGCAAACAAAAAGAATTCTGAGCAAGACATAAATCAGTTTCACCTAGAGGGCCAAGCAGCATGCTTTTCCACTCCTCAGCCAGCTGTTTCAGAACCTCTGTGTTTTGTTTCTGCTCCTCGTTGTCTCATCTTATTGTTGAGAAACATCATTGTGCTGCTTGAATTTCTGGATGCTGCCAATCAACCCCACTGTATGTTTAAAAACTCTCTCTCTCTCTCTCTCTCTCTCTCTCTTTGTGTGTGTGTGTGTGTGTGTGTGTGTGTGTGTGTGTGTCCTAAATGGGGAATAAATTGATCAGGATTTTACTGTGCAGTAGAGGTTGCAGTCAAAAAATGCTGTGAAATCCATCCCCATTAAAAGTCATTGGGAGTTTTGCTGTTTGATCCTGTGGGAGTGAAGATTGCATTTCATAGAACACTGTTGTCCTGTTTGAAATTCTCCTGCCGTTTTGATCATGCCCCAGCTGAACACTTCAATATGGTTAATTATGTGAATGTTTCTCCCAACACTCTCACTAGTGCTGCACAGCAGCTGAATCTGGATATTGCTATTATCCAGTGGCGTTTCTACAGGGATGGCAAAGCTCTAAGTCTTGCAAGAAGCCTTACCTTGCAGTGGAAATCACTCCTCTCCTGCACCGTTTTAGCCAATCCTCACAGGGAACAGCAACATCTTGGCGTTGCTTACTGGCTACAGCAGCAAGGGAGAGGAGGGATTTACATGACAAGGTAAGGCTCCTTGCAAAACTTAGAGCTTTGCCATCCCTGTAGAAACGCCTCTGCTATTATCCTTACCCTATCAAAGTGCAAGAGCAGGGCTCAAAAAAATTAAATCTATGGTCGTGCTTTGTTATCTGGGGGGGGGGGTTCCACTTCTGGAATCGCTGTGGATGCTGAAACCTGCAGATATTCAAATCCACAGGAATGCCACTGAACAGGAAAAGGCACAGCTAGCACACCAGCCAAAGCTGGACAAAGTCCTCTTCCGGACAATAGTCTGAACAGCCAGCAGTAAGAACATCCAGGAGCAGCTAGGGGTGGAGGTACTCTAGCTGTGTGTTTGAAAATTTGGTTTCAGCCAGGCCAAAATAGAGCTTCTGAGAGTCTAAAGTGCCTTTGTACTTGTGTTTTTTCCTTTGCTGTTGACTCCGCTGCCTTTTCTTATTATCAGTAAAGACTGAATAGGTGCCAGTGTGCTAATTTTCCCAAAGCCCTTGTAGCTTTCCGATCACATCTAGAGTGGCTAAACATTATTGCATTATGCAAACGTGCAGGGCAGGGCATATCTAGGGGAACACTCTGTCAAAAGAGAAAAATGAAATCACTTAGAACAAGAAAGAGCAAGGTGCCTAAACCTCCATAATAATCTATATATATAAAAACGGACGTGGGTATGTATGTATGCGTGTCTGTATGTGAGTATGTATGCATGTATGTATGTTCTGCATAGGCTTCGCGACGCTTGGCCCCAGCCGCATGAAACTTGGCACACACGTACCTTGCAGCCTGGCAAACAACACTGCAAACAACCCCCTACAGCCCCCCGTTTTTCAGGGAGGGGGGCCAGATCATCAGGAACCAAGGGGATTGCATTGGACTAGAGGTCTGCTGCCACCCTGTGGTCACAAACGATTCTGCAGGTTATGTGGTAGGGCTCCAGTAGCTCAGCTACTACACAGGGACAGAAATGAAACCGAAACTGCTTTGCACTGCCTGAATTGCCCAGGCTGGAAAGAGCAGGATCCAGAGAGTTCCAGCACTCAGTTGAATCTGAGAGGGACCTATTTCCAGGGAGCTAGCTGGCCACCTCTGCCTGTTTCTCATACTTCACTGCTATCCTGCCACAGTACCTGCGGACAGTAAGTGGGACCATTTCATTACGCTCCTTTGCTTGATTCTGTCCCTGAATTCATTCCTTCTCCTAATACAAGCTGGGGATACTTTCTCCCCTGGGCAACGCCGGGTAACAAAAAGCTAGTCTATCATAAAACTTACACCAACTCGTTCTCTTTGCTTCCTTGCTTGCAGAAAAGACCGCCACAATCAAGCCCCTATTGAGAAGCTGAAGCACTCGGGCATCTGCCCAACCTTTGTCACAATTCTCTTGCCCTGACTCAAATAGATCCATGGACTCAACCCAAATCTGATTGAGAACGCAATCCTAACTTGGAGTTAAGCTGGCACAGTTATGCCAGCAAGGTTTGGCCAGCACAAGGAACACCGTAAAGTATGTTTGGACCACTCTAGTGGTGCAATCCTAACCTGGAGTTAGGCCAGGACAGTTAGGCCAGCACAGTTTGGCCAGCACAAGGGACACGGTCAATTATGTTTGGACGACTCTCAGAGTCAGAGAGGCCAACACACAGACGGGCGCCATCCTCCCTGACTCCGAGAGTGGTCCAAATGTGCATTATGATAGCCCTCATGCGGCCAAACTTTGCTGGCCTAACTGTGCTGGCCTAACTCCAGGTTAGGATTGAACCCTCAATTATCTCAAGGAAATTGCTGACCTGGCCCAACTCTGAGGGCTGTTTCCACATTTTCAATCTTTGGGGGGAAGGACAAAAGAAACATAGGAAGAAGTTCCTAATGGATCCAATGGCGATGAGTGTCTTATGGCCAAAAACCCCTGCCTTCTCACATGTGTCTGCATTAGAAAAAGGTGCCCCTTCTACCCTATCAGAAGTGACATGCTACTGTCATCCTCCTTCTTCCCTCCATTCAGATATCTAAATGGTCACTTAGATATGGCATCCTTGTAACATGCACAACCTGCATGACCCCTGGGTAGGTGGACAGGCAAGCTCAAGGGCCTGCCTTTAGTGTCGCCTCTGCCCCTTCTCCTACTTCTCTTCTAACCAGGTGTCAATATCCATACCGCTGGCGGGGCCGGGGGGTTTGGTACTCACCCGGCGCAGCTGTTTCTCACGGGCCGGACGGCAATAAGCAAGCGACAGGCGGGTACAGGTGCGGTTCCAACGTTTTATTGTGGTTAGCGCTTTCACACTCATGGAGGCTGGCCCCCCATTGTCAGGTAGAATATGCCTTTAAGAAGGGGTCTGTTCCTCTCACAGACCCCTCTTGAAACAGTCTTTATACTGACAGGCGGCGGCCTGAAGCAGTCATCTTCCCTTGACGAGACTGGTCCGCCGTTGGATATGCCCAGGGTGGGCAGACCATTGGACCCCCTTCCGGGCCGGGGGCACGAGGGGGGGTTCCTGAGGCCTGGGCTGCCCTGGACGAGGCTACCCAGGAGGACCACGCAGGGTGATACCCCCAGCAGCCCCACGGGATGGCTAGTGGGGCCCAAGAGTCCTCAAGGAGCGGGGTGCCTATTGCCCCGGTAAGGCCAGGGTAAGGAGCGAGACCGGGTACGCGAGCCGGCTCGCCAGAAGCCGTCCGTCCCTCAGCCCTCCAGCTCGGGGCAGGACGACCTCCTCGCCTGGCTGCCGGGCTCCTTATGAGCCTCCCGGCCTCAGCCGGAGGCTCCACCTCCTCCGGCTCCTCCCCCGTTGGGAGATCTCGCGAGATCTCCCTCAAGACTTCGGCGCCGGCGATGACGTCATCGCCAGGCGCCCCGGGAGAAGGAGGCCTACAGCGCGGTCCTCCAGGCTCTCCTGGAGCGGCGCCGCGCGTCATCGCCCCCCAGGACCCTCCCGCGGGGGCCCGTAGGTCTGGGGAGGCGGGGGCGACCCGTCCTTGGCCCGTTCTTGGGCCTGGTTGTTCGAGCGGCTCCGCGCCACCACGCCCCCGTCTTGCCGCGTCTGTGCCGCGTTCGGGGGCCCGCGGGGCCACTCCCTTGCTTGCCAGCAGCCCCCGGAGGCCAGGTAAGGTGCCCCTCGTTGTGTCTCCGCGGGCAGGGCCGGCTCCGGGGTGACACCAGGTCAGGTGGAAAGGATCCTGGGAGTAGAACAACCTTTCTCCCCTGCACAGCCAGTTTAGAAGAAGTGGCAGTGACCGAGAAGCAGCAGCAATGGGGTTAGGGCAGTGATGTCATTCAGGGGGAACAGACCAGAACGGGCGTTCCGGATCCTAACGGGCTCCGTGGCTGGTTCTGGGTTCCTGACAAGTGCCAATCAAAAGTGAGTTCCTGTTCCTAAATCATTTGAATGACACCACTGGGTTAGGGAGAGACATTGAGGGAGAGACAATCCTATATTGCACTGGATTGGCAAGCGCATGGCCAGCCTGTGCCAAATCCAACGCAGGATAGTGGAGGCTGGAGCCTCTCCGTGGCAAGGGCATGTTCGCGCCCTTACCATAGGGGAGGTTCTAGCCTCCCCTATGCACTACTCTGATCTGTGCCTGCTATACAGCATACGCAGATCCAAGGAGACTGTGCAGCCCAAATCAGGGCCACGTGGCCTCCCAATTGGGCTTAGGCTTCTGCCTTATGGCCGATTCCCAAGTCTGCCCACATCCCTCCCACAACTTCCCTCCCCCCCCACCAGTCCTGTGTCCAGATGGACATGGAGCCTCCCTTGCGCCAGCCAGCTTTGGCCAACACGAGAGAGGCTCGGCACGGGCGCAACTGGACCAGCACTGCCTGCAGTGCAAGTCCCATTTCTGGAGCGCTGACATGGGGGTGCCGATTGGCGCCCCCGCGTCAGCGCTCACAGTGTTGTGTTGATGCTATGATGTAGCGTCAATGTGACGGGCGCACTAGGATTGCACTGCCCATGCTGTTTCACCTTGGACTGAGCCTGATAGATAATGCAATGGATATTCCATATCATGCATGGAAAGACTCACACTCTCTCTCTCTCTCTCTCTCTCTCTCTCTCTCTCTTTCACACACACACACACACACACACACACACACACACACAGAGAGAGAGAGAGAGAGAGAGAGAGAGTATTTATATCTCACTTTTCAACCAAAAAGTTCACAAACGGTTTACAGGCAAAAAATAATAAGAACAGTCCCTGTCCCTGTTTATCATTGCAACTATGAATGTTTGGGGTGCTAGAAATGATTGCACTCAGAGTTAGTAATAAATCAGATTAGGCAATAGTATCTGCCACCATCCATAGGTTGAGAGGAACTGGGCTACTTGAATAATATGGTACCAGCAGCCCACAGAATCACACGGTGAGGAGGATGAGCATGCATGACTTTTTCCCCCCCATCATGTCACCCCAGTGCCAGTTAATCACACAGAGTATGTGGTCACAAATGTTGGGAATCATCTGTTATGTCAGGAGAGATGCCCCGCTTGTGATTAAGCAACAGCGGAATGAGGGTGGGTGAGATATGCATGCACATGCTCCTCGCTTGTGTGACTCTGTGTGCTGGTCGGGTGACACCGTCCAATCTGTATGTTTACATTGGGCTGTACATAAATGGAAAGTTCTAGTATGAAAACAACACAGGCTGGTGTGTTAAACTGTTCCACAGCCCTGGGGAGAGAAGTACGTAAGTCTGCCAGAATTGAACAATCCAAAGGAACTGGCTTCTTGGACCATTAGACAAAAATTATGTTGGTGCCATGGAATTTAAATATTTTCTTGATAGCGGATAGATCAGTCTCCTAACAAGTTATTTTGGCTTCTAAAAATGCTATATGTTCCCATTGTGTGAATACAAAAGAAAGCAGGATTAACTGTATGCCTACATGTGTAGCTCTTGCTAATAAAAATGTTTACTTTGCCCATTTCAACATAATATTGAACTGTCTAGATGAAAAGCACTGTGTTATTCCATTACCAATTCTCCAAGTCATCAAGTTTGCCAGCAATCAATGTGCTCTGGGATTCATGCTGTTTTTCTGAAACTGTTCTCTGCAGGAAGTAATTATTTCTCCCCATGTTCCTATCTTTAAAAAGTACACTGAAAATCTGAAATCAGTGAAATTGGCCAGTGACCAGCCTCAGGCACATTATTCATAGAACTATGTTGTGGCTACTGGTAGGAGACAAGAAGTCAACAAATGAGAACCATCACCAGCTTGTTTCAGTGGTGGAGAGCCCCAATTTCTAGCAGTCATAATCCTGGGGAAAGCAGAATTTTGCCCAGGAAACCAGAGAAACCATGATTTCAAGGTGAACTGAAAGCAAGACTTGAAATAACAACAGATTATCATCTTTCATTTTTTAAATACATCTAGTGCTTGTCGGTGGGGGACAAAGACTTGTAGGTTACAATCCAGACACTTTTATGAACCCCAATGGACTTCAATATGGATAATGAACACTCCCCTGCCCCCCGCTATAACTGAGATCAAGCTCACAAACCCCCGTCTTGATCTCTCTTTACAATAAGATACAATTTCATGCATGTCACATGCTTTCTTTTTTTGGGGGGGGGGAGTGATTTTATGCTATTGAAAAACTCCTACCTCACTGTACTGTGACACTACCACCACCAATTAGACAGTCCGACTTCTGTCTTTACTTGTATTTTGGCTGTCTCTGTTGACAGACTGTTTTCTTGATTGTGTGCCAGGAAGGGCCATATCTGCTCACCGAGATTCCACTCACACATTACACACCAAAATGGGAGACGTTGAAGCCTCCATCAAGCCTCCGTCAGTGCTTGCCCACAGAGTTGCATATCAGCAGCATCTCAAATTCCAATAAATATTGGAGTGTTTTGTCCAGTGTGAGCTCTGTCTGATGCAATGTCAACTTTTGCAAGTTGCTGGGTCAAGTCGGAATCTTCACAAGCTGCCTCTGAATTCCGGGAACTTCTGAACTTCTGTAAGGCTTCCAACCAGGTTGGATTCAGGTGGCTATAACTGTGCTCGAAAGTCTTTTGCTCCTTCTCTATTGCATCTTGCCCCCCATCTCATCTCTTTCCCATTTTAATTTAGGGAGCGTAGTAAAAGAACAGAGTTTTCCCTAAGCCTCCTTCCCTTGTGGTTGTTCAATTTTCTCACTTCTCCAATGCACCAAATACACTATAGACACAATCACGCATTGTAGGAACACTCGCACATTCTGTAGGGTTTAATTGTTTATTGACCCAGCCTCTGTTAAAAGTTTCTTTTCATCCATGCTGTCTAATTGAAGTTGCTTCTTTCTCCGTCTCATGAATTGGTTCCTCAGCAATGCTGGTCTTGCCCCTTAGTCTAAAGATCCCATATTCCCCGTGGTGCCTATAGAGGAAGAGTTAAGTCTGTGAAGAGGAATTGGGCATCCTACTAAAGCCAGCCTTGCATGCATTCATTAATTCCACAAATAATAAAACAATACACACCATAGTAGCAAAGGGAAAAGAGGCAATCCCTGGATATGAGCAATCATCACTTGCTTCATCTGCGTGCTCCAAAATGAAGCAATGGAGAGTTGTTTACAATTGATCGGCTCTCCCATGACTTTTACAAAAGTGGTTGGACTGCCCTGCAACACTTGCAAAAGGAGGTGTCAGTTATATCTGCAACCAGTAAGGCCCGTCAGCCAAGATATAAAAAGGCAAGATAGGAGAGGCTCTCCAGAACAGGTGGCTGATTGCATCCCTCCTATCCCTGCACCTGGTCATCAATCCAACAAGCGACTGAAGTTTTTCTCCCCAAATGATTTTTATGACAAATTGCAATAGATGTAAGTTACCTGTGTTTTTGCAGCTTAAAAACAAGTGGGTGAATCAAGCCCATTTTCAAACTTGAAATGTAGAATTTTACTCTGGCTGTGCAGACCACATTTCATTCTGATAATTCAGCAATAATGAACGTATTACATTCTACACAATGGTGCCTGAGGCAACTTCTTCAAGGCTTCCTCCCCCCTCACCTATAGACCAGCCTCTTCTCCTCTGAAGTGGAAAAGGAAAAAGGGAATGACTGTGGAAGAGAGTAGAGTGTTGGGCTAGAGAAGAGGTCTTCAAACCCCAATCCAGGGGCCAGATGTGGCCCGCAGAGAGCTTCTATCCAGCCTGTGGCAAACTTCTAGTCCCTATGAGTCTAGTCCCTATGGACCTCCTGACCTTACTGGCATGGGCTGGATCCTCCAAACTGTGCTCTAGTTGTGTGCAGAGGGTTGTGTGAGGGCCAGGAAGGCTGAGAGCAGCCTCAGGAAAGTCAAAAATAATCACTTCCTTTTCCCAAAGACCCGGAAGTAATGTTTTTAGGCCTTATTGGCTTTTTGAGGGTCAAGTGTCTCCCCCAGCCCTCAGAACATGCTCTGGGTGTTTCCTTTCCTGTGCTGATTCTGAGATATTTACTCCAGCATATTTAAGTCAGCTGCTTGTGCGGTGGGGACCTGAGAGTCTATTAAAGTAAATTTGAGCCCATTCATTCATTCAAGTTCTGCCTCTCATGTATTTATTTAAATTTTATATTTAAATTTATTTATTTTCCAGCCCTCGACACCATGCCAGATATTTTATGTGCCCCCCCCCCGAGGCTCCAAAATTTGGAGACCCTGGGCTAGTCTGATGCTCTCCTCTCTTCCACATGTCCTCTTCTGTGTTTTCATGGCTCAACGAACGAGTGAAATCAAGGTCTCAGGTTGCCCTGCCATTCTTTCTTATTATTTGGAAAAAGAGCAGGTGAAGGGAACTGAGAGGAGAAAGAGCAACCTGGTGATGGCACAGCTGGACTGCATTTCCCCTGCTCTCCCAGATCTTCCCCTCAGCTGTTAGATGTTGCAATGTGCACAACACTTTGCACCTGTGCTGATAAGATCAACCTTTTTTATGTGACAGCAGAGCAGAATTCCAAATAAGCCCTTCCTCCCTCTGGAGATCTTATGAAAGCTGCCGCCGCCACCACAGAAACCTATATGCTTGCCAAAGCGAAGGCGATCATGAAGATATTAAGAACGAGCATGTTTTAATTGTACAACCTCCCCCATGCTATTTCATTCCTTGACAATGGAGACAATGTAGGACACATTTCCATCCATTTTAATCCGAAGAGCATTTTCTGGATCAAAATAGCTGTGCACGTCACTCTTTTTTTCTTTTTTTTTATGTTGTTTGGGTTTTTTTGCTTCTTGTATGGAAATGCTGCTTCAGCTTGGTAAAAATATCTTGTGTTTAAGCCTGGGATTCCTTGTCAGCATTATTTACAGCTATTTCCAGAGGCATCTGGTTGCAAAGCCATCTTGTGAGAGTGCTTCCTTTATCAGGCTCATGCATGCACTAATATGGAATTTTCATCAGGAAGTAGTTTGTCAGGCACCCTGTTAAGGGCCCTTGTTAGAGCCATCAAATCCATTAGAGCCACAATTGTTCTTTCGTTCTCAGAACTCGCACTCAAGGTGGGTCCATTTCCTTGCTTTCACTTTCAACATCACAAATTCTAAGCCACATCCACTTTTTCCTCTTATCATACATTATCTTTACGAACTTAGCTGTAGGGTGCTGCAGTTTCCTGAAGATTGTGTTTACATCTCACGGGAGAGAAAATCTCACAAACTCATGGCCTATATATAGGTATTTTAATGAATAAGTGTCAGCTTTGCTGGGGTCCAATATGTTGCATCTTTCATTGACATTTTTGTGTCAATTTCTTTATACTTATACAGGTCTGCTCTTTTAATTGGGGTAATTAAAAAAGGGGTTGAGAATAAAACAGCCAATATTAGCATGCCATTATACAAATCGATGGTAAGGCCTCACCTGGAATATTGTGTGCAGTTCTGGTCGCTGCACCTCAAAAAGGACATAGTGGAGCTGGAAAAGGTGCAGAAGAGAGCGACAAAAATGATTACGGGGCTGGGGCACCTCCCTTATGAAGAAAGACTGCAGCATTTGGGGCTCTTCAGCCTAGAAAAAAGGCGCCTGAGGGGGGACATGATTGAGACATACAAAATTGTGCCTGGAAGGGATAGAGTCGATAGAGAGATGTTTTTTTCCCCTCTCTCAAAACACCAGAACCAGAGGACATCCGCTAAAACTGAGGGTTGGGAGAGTTAAAACAGATAAAAGGAAGTACTTTTTCACCCAGTGGGTGGTTAGTCTGTGGAACTCTTTGCCACAGGAGGTGGTGATGGCATCTGGTCTGGATGCCTTTAAGAGGGGTTTGGACGGATTTCTGGAAGAAAAGTCCATTGTGGGCTATAGGCCATGATGGATTGTGCAACCTTCTTACATTAGTAGTAGGCTACTTCAGAGTACCGGGTGCAAGGGAGTGGCAACAAGATGCAAGCGTCTTGTGTCTCGTGCCTCCCTGGGGCACCTGGTGGGCCGCTGTGAGATACAGGAAGCTGGACTAGATGGGCCTTTGGCCTGATCCAGCAGGGCTCTTCTTATGTTCTTATGTTCTCCTCTTGTCTAATATGATAATGTGTAAAGGTGGCAGACATGATGCAGCTATTTATTCACTGAGGTCGCAATCCTAACCTGGAGTTAGGCTGGCACAGTTAAGCCAGCAAAGTATGACCAGCACAAGGGCCACCGTAAAGTATGTTTGGACCATTCTCGGAATCAGAGAGGCCTGCAGATGTGTGTCATCCTCCCTGACTCTGAGAGTGGTCAAAACACGCTTTATGGTGGCCCTTGGGCTAGCCACACTTTGCTGGCCTAACTGTGCCAGCCTAAGGATTGCACCCTGAATAATCTATTGCATACCTTACAGCCCAATCCTATGGTGCCAGGTCCCCTTAAGAGTAGTAGTAACAAAACAGATACCATTGCATCCGATGAGCACCATGGCAGCTGTAGGAGGCAGATCAGGAGAAGGGGACATTTGTCCCCCTCCTCCAGGTAAAGGCACTGGTCCAGTAATGGGTCTCCTCCAGTCTGCACTGGCTATTTTGCTGGTTTAGACTTGAGCACCTGCGTGTGCCCTGACACAGAGGATAGGTCCCATGCTGGTCTTGTTCCACCCTTCCCCCGCTCAGTTCTGCCTTCCCCCAAAGATTTACTGCTGGCCAGCTCTGTGCTGGGCCCTCCTGGGGCTGGGGCTGGGGCTTGGTGCCTACCCGGCGCCAGCAGTAAGCCCTTACTTCCAGCACTAGAAGTATCTTATGGCATTTTGCAACTCCGGTGCTGGTGGTAAGGGCTTACTTGGAAGTTTTTTACTTACCTCCAGTGATTAGAGGTGCTCTCCCTCGAACGCAGCATGCACCTTTTTGGCACAGCTACATCGGCACTGGTGGTGGTTGGGGATAGAACTGAGATGAAATTCATATCTAATCATATCACGTCCAAGAAAGCCTAGCATAAAATCAACCAAAAGCAAAATCAACCCTTGCCTTTTCTCTTCCTACAAAATAATCCCCTTTCCTCTCTTCTGCCAATCCAGTGATATCCCCATATTTGTAGCATAGTGGTGGGCAGATTATTCAAAACATTTGTTTTTCATTAGATGTTCACAAAACCTCATTTTCAGTTGCAGACAGATTCCTGCTTTCGCAGCCCCATCCTATCTATTGGGTGCTGCTGGTGGACCTCACATTCTGCCAGTGGAGGATTCAGGCAGAAAATCATATATATATTTGGCCGCCTCCCAAGCCCGCCCACGTCCCACCCACAACCTCCCTCCTCCCCACCAATCCCCGTCCCACCAATCCCAGCGCAGGATTGCGCTGTTAATGTGACAATATGAATCTGCAACTACATTTGGGTTTTGCAAAAGTTGGGGGGAGCTGATGTAATGATCTTGCACTCTGATCCAACTGTGTTCCCTTGAAAGCAAATCCTATTGATTTCTGTTCAATATGCCTCCAAGTAAGTGACTTGGGATTACAGCCAGAAGAATTGAGCCCTGAGTTTTAGTGCTAACACCAGAGTCCCATTAAAGTAATAAAAGTCATAAATTTGTCTCTTCAAGCATTTAAAATAGGATTAGTTTTCTTAGCTCATCTTGGGAAGTGCAGTGAAGAATCATTAGTATTCTTCTGCTTATGTGACACTCATACATCATGCCTAACGTGTTTCACTCGTGACTTAAAAGCATTACATACCTAAATTCTGCTCTGATGACTCTCAGTTGGAGAGAAAGTTCAAATCTCACCATAAATTTCTCACTTTGCTTCCTTAACCTGAGATTCTTTCATCAGGGATTTACTCTTTGAAAAATATCAAAAGCTGAATTACAGAGAGCTTGTCTTGAAACATAATTATACATTCTGGCTTTAATGGATTTGCCCACAGATCTTTATTTCAAGAGCCTACATTCTGTTTTGCTCAGACATTCACTCAAATGTTCGCTCAAACGTTCCCTATATGAGAATTGAGGAAATACCTAATAGCTATCTCAGTGTTTCTCAAACTGTGGGTCAGGACCCACTGTAGGTGGGTTGTGAGCCAATTTCAGGTGGGTTGTGTAGCACCTAGGGAGCCATAATTGAAAATATGGAAAGATGAGACAATGGAAAGGGGAGTGGGCTGTGTGGTTATTTTGCTTGTGTCAAGGTTGTGAATCGGCTTTTTTTCCCTTCCTGATTTACTTTGCTATTGGGAAATGGCTGAGAAATAACCCAACTTTATTGCTGCATTCTCAGGAAATCAGCAGGGTCTGGCATCACAATGATGGGTCACAATGATGGCACTTCTTGCCATGACATCACTTCTGATGGGTCCTGGACAGATTGTTCTAAAAAGTGGGTCCAGGTGTGAAAAGGTTTGAGCTATCTGAGCTATCTGATATAATTACACAGTATTTCTTCAAGTGCATGAATGCCCTGTATTGTTCATTGTATCACTCTGTAATTTTAAGGAATGTTGGGGGTGGATTTGAAAACTGTTGGATTTCACAACAAATCCAGCATCTGTCTCACGCGTACAATGCCATTGCAAGGCAATACTTTCATTTGATTGACTGGGTTTGTCTGTTAGCCTATATTATTGCCACACTCAGTGAGGATCAAAGTTAAGCTTCTCTGGCTTTCTGTGAGAAGTGATGCTTTTGAGGAGTTGGTAGCTGAAAAATGAACATGATGCTACATTCTTTCAGCAAAACCATAGGTGGCAAGGGGGAAAACATTGCCCTAGACTAGTGGTATTCAAACCTTTTAGACTGTGACCCGCTTTTTAGACTGGCACTCGTGTCGGGACCCACTGGAAGTGATGTCATTAACCTAGAAGTGGTATTATGGCATCATCAAGCACGTGACATAATCAAGCAGGAAGTGCTGTCATTGTAACATAATAAAATGATACTCCTGAAATGCAAATTGGCATTCTTGGACTGCAGCAATTGTACAATCATGAAACATCCTGGACAGAAAGCAAGATTAGGACAAAATATTATGTAAAAGCAGTAAACTAAAAACAAAATTAAAAAAACCCTCACTTGAAATTTCAAACTGTTAACACTCACAAAAGGAATATAACAAGAGTAAGGCCTGTAGTTTCCAAGATGGCTGCTCCCAGCTATCCATGACCCACGTGACATCAGGTCATGACCCACCAAGTGTGTCCAGACTCACGGTTTGAAAAACACCACCCTAGATAAGTGTCTTTCTTCTCAACCCTCATTGCTGGACTACATGAAGAAAAGGCATTTTGGGGGCAGCCCAATTCTAAGCTGCACTGACACAGTGGGGCCCAGCGGCGACATTCAGCCGGTACGGTGGGCGGGACTTACCTTTGAGCGGCAGTCCGCCCGTTGCATCACGGCACGTTCTGCCACTTTCCCGCCCGCCCTGGGCGGGCAGGAAAGTGGCGGAACGTGCCGTGATGCAACGGGCGGACTGCCGCTCAAAGGTAAGTCCCGCCCACCGTACGGGCTGAATGCCGCCGCTGGTGGGGCCCCATGGCCTCCACTGTATCCAGCAGTTTTGGAGCAGACTGGAGGTCTCTTTGGGGGAAGGGAACATTCTTCACTTTACCCTGAGTAATGCCCCAGCCTGCAGGCACAAATCCGAATAGCCCTGTGTAGGGTGTTAATGCCCAGAACAGGAGAGAGGTCATGGCGGAGGCCTGCTCCCCCAATCCTGTAGCCTCCTGCTCCCAATCTGCCCTTCCCTGTCCAGAAACACCCACTCCCCACCTCCATTTTTCGCTCTCAGCACCCCGCCACCACCCGGCACTCCGCTCCGCTCTGCTGATCTTGCACCCTTCTTTTCAGAAAGAAGCTTGATTTGTCCCGGCTAAAGTGCTAATGTAGAAACAAGGCACCCTGGAAACATCCCATCATTTCAACACGAAGCCTTGGTCTGTTTTGAGAAAGTTCTCCTGCGTGTTCTGCTGTGGTGGGGGTGGGGGAGAGGGCAAAATATTAGGACAAAATATTATGTAAAAGCAGTAAACGAAAAACAAAATTAAAAAAACCCTCACTTGAAATTTCAAACTGTTAACACTCACAAAAGGAATATAACAAGAGTTATATGGCCTGCCTTCTGCACAATCGCTTTATCCTTTCAAAATGGCAAAAGCCTTAATCCGGCTCACTCACTGAATTGACCCACCAAATTGTGCTGCGGCTAAAAACAGTCATAGGTTTTGCAGAGCTTGTGGAATGTTTCATTCCTTTTACTTTTGGCATGCCTATTGAATCAATCTTGCACCTTGACTCTGAGCTTAACACAGACTGTTGTCACTGAATTTTTCTATTTTTGAAGTAGCAGACATGAATTAAACATACTTGCACTATAGTCAAGCATCTCCAGCTGAGATCCACAGATAATGCATTCCATTAAAGGGAGCATTTTATTCTGCACAAAATACGTTGTCGTGTCAGCCTCTCTTTTCCTTTCTTTCTTTCTTTTGAATCTTCCATAGTAACCCCTTTTCAACACTACCAATTCCTGTTCACAGTTCCTCGTGAACGTGCTGCCATTGTTTGACTTCGCTGCACAGGATAGTAGGAAAAAAATCTCTCAAGATACATCCATCCATATCAAACACAGACAGGATTTGCTCACAGACCTTAACAGGAATATTTTGTCCTTCACTGCTCTTCCTCAACCAAAGCAAAATTCCGAGCACTTAAGAAATGTACTTATTTTTCTGCAAAGAAAAAGGCGAGGGCAAATCATTTCTTTGGAAAAGCAATAAATAATTCTGGCTTTTAAAATAACTTTGCTGAACCTTATTATTTAGAGGCTGCTTCCAAGGAATTAAAGCCTTATCTGAAAACTCTCTCTCTCTCTCTCTCTCTCTCTCTCTCTCTCTCTCTCTCTCTCTGTGTGTGTGTGTGTGTGTGTGTGTGTTTTCTATGCCCAATCCTATGCATATCTGCTCAGAAGTAAGTCCCACTGTAAATCCCTCCTTTAATTCTCAGGAGGGCTTTACTCCTAGGAAAATGTGTTCTGTACAGGCTAACATGGCAATGCAGTGGAGCCAGCACAGCTTCCACTACATCCCACAGAGAATTTTTGGCTGCTGGAAGTCTCTTTGGGGTATGGGGACATTTGTTCCCTTGACCTGGGATAAGCTCCATCAGCTGCTATGGGCCAGTGGGCCATTGCTTTTGCCAGCAATATTAGTGTTACAAGTTCATGTTAATACGCGAAGGTGGATCAATCCCTGGAAGCGGTTTAGATTTAGTGTGCGCTGCTACCAGGCCTCCCAGGCCAAATCTGCCCTCTCCCCTGCCCCGGTCACTACCCTGTTCTGCCTGTTCCCTGCCCCTCCCCCATTCTCCAGAGTGGGCATACTTTGTGGATCCACCCCAGCTTCCGTGCCAGCAGGCTTGCAGCTTGCATTAGTGAAGGTTGCTTTGTGATTGTCGGCACAAAACTAGCTGTGCTGGTGGGGGATAGGATGGGCTGCTAGACACACTCTGAGTTTGTTGTTTCATATTTTACCGCAGATTTTACCGCAATCCTAAACTGAGTTAAGCTAGCATAAGCTTAAGCCAGCAAAGTTTGGCCAGCACAAGGGTCACCATTAAGTATGTTTGGACCATTCTTGGAGTCAGAAAGGCCAGCATACAGATGTGTGCCACTCTCCCTGACTCCGAGAATGGTCCAAACACGCTTTATGGTAGCCCTTGTGCTGGCCAATCTTTGCTGGCTTAGTTTATGCTGGCCTAACTCCAGTTTAGGATTGTGCTCTTCATTTTAGATAGTAGAGAATGTATCCAACATGATTCATCCATGCCAACTGGTTTCATTAGAAAAGCCCTGTGTTCTCAGTGTGATCAGGGACCCCGCCTGGGATGAAAACCTCAAAGCTGTCTTGACTCCTGGTACTACGTTAGGCCCTTTCCTATGCATATTTATCCCTCTGAGACAGAAGACCTTCTCTAAGATATCCCCCATCAGCATATAAGATATCCCCCATCGGCATATGAAAATGATTCAGACAACATTAGAAGTGTAAAAACTTTTGACTAGACCCTTCTGTGGGCACAATCCAACCCAGCGCCGGAATAGCAAGGCTGGCCGGCCAGCGCCATATCTGACGCTGGGTTTGGGGAGGCTGGAGCCTCCCTCGGCAAGGGAGCGTGCACTCCCTTACCGTAGGGGAGGCTCCAGCCTCCCCTATGTGCTCCTTGGATCTGTGCCTGCTAAAGAGTGGCCACCTCCCAAGCCCCCCCCGATACCCCCCCAGTCCCGCCTCCTGCCTCCCCCCTCCCACCAATCCTTGTCCTGAAACGGGACAGAGAATCCCTTGTGCCGATTGTCTTCGTTAGGACTGTGCTTTTAGTTAGGCTGTAATTCTACACAGATTTGCAGCCTAATCCTGAAGCCAATGGCGCCCAGGGCTCCAGCAGAGCCAAAATGACTACTGCTGGATTCTATGGGCATGTTTACAACACCCAGTGCCAGTGGTACACCAGTACCGCCAGTGCTGAGGGCTTCAGGATTGGGCCTTTACATGGGAGTAAGTCTGAACTTTATCCAACTTACTGCTGTGTAGACATGCATAGTACTGTGGTGTAGCTGATGGTTGAAGACTATACATTTTTTTTACCCTGGATGCTCAGGAGGAAATAACAGAGGCATAGGAAAATTGGCTAGCTATGTAGAAGTTGAGTTTTCAAGACCTACAGATCTCGTTGTGTTAATCCAAAAGACATAAAGTCACTAAATCATTTGAAATTACTGCAGGGGGCATTTTATTTGAACAATCTATGGAGGTGAATTAATTGGGCAATGAAACCTGACAGTTGCACAGGTGAGATTATCAAGCAGTAATGATGCCCCCCAGGGCATGAGACACAGCTGGGTGCTCCTCTTTCGCCCAGAATTGTGATTGCCTTGTGATAAAAATATAATTACCCCCTGTTGGGACCTAATGGTTTAATGAGATTTGTCCAGTGTCTAATATTAATGCCTTATGGCATTTGTGTACTGCAGGATAAAATGGCTAATATTGGACTTTGTGAAGTTGTGAGGAATAGTGCTGTGTACGAATATGCCAAATGGCCTTCATGGTGTTTCCATTAAGTTTATAATAGATTTCTGTTTTATTTTGCCTGACTTGAGATATCCAAGAGGCTTGTTTTCAAAAGCAAGCATTGTATCAGGACAGCTTAGGAAAGGAGGATGTTGGAGGATGAGAATGATGAAGAAAAGGCCAATATTGTCTGGCACAGTGGTTCTTACATTTTTTATCATCAGAACTCACTTTATAGAATGATATTTGTGTCAGTGATGATGTTAACTTGGAAGTGACATCATCAAGCAGGAAGTGACATCATTGTGAGGTAATCAAATGATACTCCTGAAATGCAAACTGGCATTCTGGGACTGCAGTAATTGCACCACCATGAAATATCCCTGACAGAAAGCAAGATTAGGACAAAATATGATGTAAAACATTTTTTTAAAAAACAAATTTTTAAAAACCCTCACTTGAAAATTCAAACTGTTAGCACTCCCAAAAAGAATATAGCAAGAGTAAGGTCTGCAGCTTCCATGAGGGCTGCTCCCAGCTTTCCACGACCCACCTGACATCAGGTCGCGACCCACCAAATGTGTCCTGACCCACAGTTTGAGAAACATAATTCTAGCACTTTAATGTACTTACTATCCACACATGATCTCGGTAATTATGATGTTCAAAAGTAAGCCAAAAACTTTGTCACTCCCTCTTTTTGATTCTAGGTCACAGAAATAAAGGGGAACTGCAGTGCACTGTTCAATATATGAGCTTCAGAAAGGTTCAGAGAGTGTCTCCTGTGTGGCACCTTTGACTGCTTCTGCATGTGGGCAGTTAAAGTTGACATACTTTAATACCAGTAAAACATACACTGATTATAGTCATTTGGCTATGTACAGGATAACGCTCTTCTTTAGTTCCAAATAATATGGGGTGACTCTCGTTCTCTGATTCAGGCAGTGATTGGGAGATTGGCAGTGATCCTGCTGGTGGAACTAGCATTCTGCCACTGCTGGCTGCCGTACGTGTGAGCTGCGGCTGCAGCAACAGGGAAGTCAGAGCCTTCCTGCATGTGTCATTGCCGTGCTGGCCACCCACCAGAGCAGGTAAGCCAACCCGGGAGGTGGGAGGGGATAGAGAGTGTTAAACAGGAGTGGGGATGAGTCTGGGCAGGGAGGGGAAATGGGGGCAAGGAGGCTATGAGAGATCAGCTATATTTTAAAAGAACAGCCACCATATAAACAAGAATTGAGCTATTCTTATACCAATCCAAATACCTGGTGAAGAAGGAATAGTATTCCTGTAAAAAAGCAAGCAGTGTAGGGGAAGCATGAATGTAATCCAGGAGGAGATTCTATAGGACAGGGGTCACAATGGAAGAAGTGATCCCTATGCATTACTACCAATAATAACGGAAGCTATTAACTACCCATATGATTGATGGGGTCGGACTGCCAAAGGCAAATAAATGTAGGGCAACAAAGGCAGGAGCCAATCTCAGTAGGTCCATAATGGATCGAAAGAGCGCCCTGCTGTATGGTGCAATGGACGGTTTGCATATCCCAAAGGCATTCTAATCTAGCTGATGTAAAAAATAGAAACATGACTTTAAAAAAACAACAACGCAGGTAATTTGTATAGGGAGAGGAGTGATTAGCATCCTCTATGATTTCCCATCAACAAATAACACCCACAGTGCCTAAGTCCGTCACCCAGAAACATAATCAGTGTCACATTTCATTACTTAATTGAAATAACCATGAATGTGAGAGAGCTCTAATTAGCTACTGGTTTGTAAAACTCTGTAGTGCAAAAACATGCCTGAACCCTTCTCTTTCCTGCATTTCCAGTTGCCCTTCTAACTCTGTCCTCAGGATCCAAGACTCAGCTTGTTCACAGGCAACACAACTTAACATTTCCATCCTTCATCCCTTTCTATATGATGAGACAGCACCATTCCTATATTGCTGCTCCGCCTATCAACTTTGTCACAGAGATATCTTTTATTCATTTAATTGAGGAACCAGTAGTGGAGCTGGAGGGGGTGGTCACAGCACTACGTTTCTGGTGGCTAGAGCAAAACGGCGGCTACGTTGGCTACAAATGGCTCTGAAGGGGAGGGAGAGGGCCTCTTGCAAAGTGTAGTTTGTTTAGAGTAGCCCCTCTATTTGTGCTATTGTGAGGAACACCAGGAAAGATTTTCATTGCATAGATCTTCATGGTGGTACAATGATGCTCATTTCCTTTCATCGTTTGAGAGAACGATGCATCCTATTTTAATACTAATGATGGGCTTCCTAATCCTTAACAAAATAGCTGTGTTGGCTCATTGGCAGAACAGGGCTTAGGTATTGCACCCTGCCTCGGAGAGACCGGTGCAACAGTCAGGACCTCCAGTGTTATATTACAGTCCCACAGATCCCAGTTCGGTTGTGTATGTTAGCCTGAATATTTACACTTGCACAGGGAACTAAGGGGTAAGCCATTAGGAATGTTACAGAGTGGAAAGAGCTTGTGAATTAGTGTTCCATTCCATCTCTTCTTCCCATCCCTCTCAAAACTTAGCCGCAAGGTTTGAGAACTGGAATAGTGCAATGGCTAGGAGTGGATTTCCTTGGTTCAACAAAAGCTGGCCCCAGGAGCAATGGAGCCAAATGTGGAGCATTCCTGCAGGACTCCCCCTCTCCTAGGGCCCCACCCTCACCTTACATTTGTGATGACTGCAGCCACAGCAAGACAAGCACTGGTGGAGGAAGGCATGAAGCACGGCACCTGGAAATAGTTGGTGATGACATCACTGCCAGCTGCTTCTGGTAGGCCCATTTTGGGCCAGTAGGTCATAGTAGTGGGTGGGCTCAACACACAGGTGCGCTATTTGCCACACCGGCTTCCAGAACACTGGGCTACCCAATAAGGCAACAGGTAATCTATTTGCCATGCGGGTATGGGGCTCCTCAAAGCATTTGGCCCAATTTCATAAAACTGGGCAAATTGACTTAAGGCCAGCCTTGGTTCAAACTGACTTTGGCCCGAAACCTATCCAACTTTCCAGCAGCCATGCAGCCATGCCAACGGGGCGTGCACGACATCCTGCAAATTGGAGGGAAGTCACAGAGGCCTCCTTAAGGTAAGGGAACATCAGTTCCCTTACCTTGGGGCTGTACTGTGGCTGCATCAGCACTGGAAAGTTGGATAAGATTCACAGGCAACACAGGCCAGCTAGGCCCTCACAGCCTCAGCGCCCCAGTTGCAATATGGAGATAACAGAACGTATGGGATTATTATAAAGTCTACAGTACATCAAGATACTATATGTGAAGCACTTTCCACGTGCAAGTGCTATCCAAATTACACATTATTGCAGTCAATGCGGGTGCAGTAAAATTCACATGTTCAAGGAAAGAATAGATTCCATTTTGGATTAACCTCATGACTTATTGCATTGAAAGAACAAATCTATAAATATAATAACTGAGTGTGGCTCTTAAAAAAAAACTTTACCCCCACTCGCATTAAAAATGTGTGTTCGAGCAACGTTACAGAGATTGATGTGATGGCTGCATGGTGCTAAGAAGCCAGTAATAGCCTAAGATTCATGTGAAATTTGTATTAACTTACTTGAAGTAACCAAGATTAAAGTTCAGCACAAGCTGACCCAGTGCAATAAGGAGTGATGAATCATGTTGTATTATTGCTTTTAGATTGTCTCTTAAAAAAATAGGGTCTCCATCTCCATTTGTTGTATGGCATATTGTGATTCATTTCCCCCTAGTCAGCACTATATCATCTGAGTAAATAATGAATTTAAATCCAAAGTCGCAGCTTCAAATATTGCTTTGCGTCGGTCTTGCCAAAGTAGCATCTTTGCACATTTAGATATCTCGGCACAGGGGATCTCAGTGCAAGATCTTCCTTGCTCTGCTACATCTTGCTCTACATCTTGCTCTGCTGCTGAAGAATGTTGAAAAGTATCAAGATATCAGCTTTCCTTCTTCTTTGCCAGTTTCTTGCCATATGCAGGGGAGTGGCAGCAGGATGCAGGTATCTTGTGTCTTGTGTGCTCCCTGAAGCATCTGGTGGGCCACTGTGAGATACAGGAAGCTGGACTAGATGGGCCTCAGCCTGATCCAGTAGGGCTGTTCCCAGTGGCATCGTGGGGGGGGGGTGCAGGGGCGGGCTGCACCAGGTGACGCACACAGGGGGGTGACACCACCAGGGACCAAAATTGCTAAAATTGTGGTTTTAAAAGATAATACCATCATGCTATATACTGTTTGGGTGTAGGATTTCACCCTGAATTCAATGAAAAAACCAGACTGTAATATCTTCATTCTATCAAAAGTTATGTCCAAAAAACTAAAACAATACACCTTTTAATGTAAAAATAGCATTTTTTCTTAAATCGCGGTTTTACAGAATAATACCATCATGCTATATACTGTTTGGAGGTGCAATTTCACCCAGAATTCAGTGAAAAAACCAGAGTGTAATATCTTCATTCTATCAAACGTTATGGCCAAAAAACTAAAAACTGAAATACAACTTTTTATGTAAAAATCGCCATTTTTTTTTAAAAAAAATCATTATTATGAGTCAGTTCTCATTTCCATGTATCAAAGCTAATACTAGAACTTTTATTTAATTGTGTGAGTGTCATCAAATTGGCCACGGGTTTTTGGTTGGTTACTAATTTGTTGGGGAACCTGTACTATAGTTAAATAAATAAATAAATAAAGTTGATGGGGGGATAACACCAACCCTAGTAATAACACTGCATTTATGTTGTGCATATGGTATTGTAATTTATTCTGTATGGTTTGGGAGGAGAGGTGACGCGCATCATGGGGGGGTGACGCGCTGATTTCCTGCTCTGGGTGACGCAAACTCTAGTGATGCCACTGGTTGCTCCTACATTCTTCTTTTTATATGAACAGGGCTAGAGCAGGGTTGGCATGACCCTAATGCTGCAGCCATCACTTTCTCTGCCATGGCACTCTAAAAGAGAGAGGGTAGATTCTCTCCTTCTTGCTTGAGTGAGCAGGAAGATCAATTTTTCTTGTGTCCATGGTGGGCTGAAAAGGGGTCTCTGCAGACTCTAAGCAAAGGGATCTTCTTCCCACCACCCATCCTGATGTAAGCCCCATGATTGGGCCAGTAGTGGGTTCCTTGAGGCCGGTTTTGAAGGAAGTGAAAGGGTTAAATACATATGAAAAGCATGCTGTATATAATACTGAGAAGATGGGAAGATTGATTTTTAGGAGAAAGGTTGACGCCTAGTCAGTAATTAGTCTGTGGAATTCATTGCCGAAAGATGTGGTGATCGCAACAAGCATCGCATTGTGGCACCCACATGGTGGCACCCACATTGGGACGTTGCCTGCCAGAAGATGTTCGTGCAGCCACCACTCTGACAATTTTTGGCAGGAATGTTACTGTTCTGAGATGCATTTGGGGTGACTTCACTGTAACTGCTGGTTTTGGCTTGGGTTGGAAAGTGGCTTCACTGGGTATTCACTGGTGGTTGTTTTATTCTATTTTAAATAGTAAGCCCTCCCACCCACTCATGAGTTCCTCTTGGTGACAGAGAAGGTGGCATCTACACACTTGTTTGCATTTTGTTCTGCCTGCTTCAAAGGAAGGTAAATGATACAAACAGGTGAGACGTGACAAAGTCAATAATAAAAGGCAGCATGTTATACAAGATGTAATTAAGATCTGGATGTCTGTCATCATGAAAGACACTTGAGAGGTTTGAGTGGAGCTCCGGGAAGACAAAAGAAATTTCACTAATTCCAATAGCTCTATGTAGACATTCACGTCTCCCAATGTGCAATGTAAAATGACGGAAATGCTTTACAAACGATGAATAAGCAGGACACCTGCTCCTTAGTATTTGCCAGGGCAAGCAGAGAATCGTGTGTTCTAAGTTAATTTTTCCCTTCTTTCCTGATAGTTTAATGTCATTGCAGCTCAACAGGGAGAGTGCATTTGAAGGAAATAATAACCAATATCAAGGCATAAAATGCAGAAATTGTCTCTACAGAAATGGAGTATCGCAAAGAAACTGGGCTGCGTGCAAAAAGAATGTGCGTATTTACAGCAGTGGGGCATCGCCTGGATTTGAATGCAGTCCTTTCAGAATCCCTCCTCCAGTCTGAGCTAAAAGACGAGGCAGTGCTTCCCATGAGGTGCAGCAATCATGATTACTGTCATGATCATGAGGATTACATACAATTACTGTTAACTGCACTGGCGTTGAGTCAGAAACAGCTCAAAACGTTTTGCTGCCTGGGGTAGTAGAAGCACATGGTGCCCTATAGGTGGCAAAACGCAATAGTAAATTGAATAATTGTCAATGTGCTGCCATTTAATGGAATCCACAAATTTGCCATCTGGTGGGCCATTCCACCCTGTACAGTGATAGAGTTGACCAAGGTTGTCCGTTCTGAGTCCTTATTGGCATGTCCAGTTAGTGATGGAGGAGAAGTTGAAAGAGTTCCGAACAGCATTTCCCAATGGCTCATCCAGTGCTAGGCCAGGCCAGACCTTTCCAAAATATTGTTCCAGATTGGGATTTGTTCACTATCATCACCTCCACCAAGCAACTCTCCCTCTCTTTCCCACCATCCTTTTTTCTCTCCCACCACCTCCTGCTCTTCCTGCTTCTGTGCCTAGAGTGTTGCAAAAGCAGTGGCCCCAATGCCTTAGGGCCCGATCCTATTGGGTGCAGCATGGGAAGTAAGAGTGTACCACCTGCGCTGATGTTGTAAAGGTGCTCTAGTGCTGTCTCATGTGCCCAGAGGTGGCCACACGAAGCTGGCAAGTGGTCAGTTTTACTGTTACAAGCAATGTGTATTTTCTGGGTGGGCAGAGAGTAGAGGCATCCTGTTGTAGGAGATGTGGCTTTCCCAGGAGAACGGGACAATTTTCATGCTCCTGAGGAGACCCTGGTGGCTGCCTGGCTGCTGCTGGATGCAGCGGTAGCCATTCGGCTACTGCTTTGCCCGCAGCATCCAAGGCAGCTTAGAATTGGACTGTCCAAAAGCAAAGTCTTCTGGCATGCACTAAAGGGCCCTGGAGAACCTCACATCCCAGAGCTTCTTGTGCCTGAGCAACTACTATTGTAACTACTAAAAAGAGGGAAGAATAGAGGGGAAAAGAGAGAGTGAGAATTTATTGCTGCTGCCTCTGCCTCACTGCTAGATGAGCTTGGGAGAATGGAAAGTTTGGCGGATTAGGGGTCTAGGCAGTGGTGCCATCTACTCTCCAGTAGACGGAAATCTGGGCAGGACTTACGTGTGATCGGCAGCCCGTCCACTCACTTCCGCTTTCTTCCCGCTCACCGTGTGGCTTTCCCTGGCCTTGGAGGGGGCGCCTGCTCGCCCAGGCACCCGGAGCGCCCCCCACCCATCCCCCCCGGTGAGCAGGCGCCCACTCCGAGGCCAGGGAAAGCTGTGTGGCAAGCGGGAAGAAAGCAGAAGTGAGTGGACGGGCTGCCAATCACGCATAAGTCTCGCCCAGCGTTCCGTCTACTGGAGAGTAGATGACACCACTGGGTCTAGGGCAGTGATGGCAAACCTTTTGGGCTTGGTGTGTCAAAACTTTGGGAAATACTTAACTTGGCTCTGCTGGTGGGTCAACCTCCCACCAAACAAATGAAAAATAATTCTTTATATTTATTTAAACTAAAACTACAGTCCAATCATGTGTGGTGCTTTGTATTATATAAAGAAACACCAAATAATTACAAACATAAAAAATGAGTAAATTCAGTTTTTGTCAGGCTTTTGTGAACGCTGGTGTGTCACCCCAAATGTTGTGGCGTGTCACCTTTGACGCACGTGTCATAGGTTCTCCATCACTGGTTTAGGGAGATGCATGGAGTTGGGGAAGAGAAATAACCTAATCCACTTGTTGTTGTTGTTGTTGTTGTTGTTGTTGTTGTTGTTGCAATCCCTTGTGGAGATTAAAAAAAGACTTGAGGTGGTTGCTCTTTTCCTTCGCTATGTTAATATGGAAGATTGCAAAGGTGAGTGGAAACCCAGGCAAACAAAGACAGGTCTGCCCATTGCTCCTTCTGAGAAGAAGCACAAGACTGGTGATCAGCATCCCTCAGAGGCGGAGGAAGGGTGTAGCGACAGGTGGCGGGAGCCATGGGCGCTGGCAGCGTTGAGGCGCCATTGTGCAGAAGAACCTGTGCTCTTTTTGGCCCGCCCACCCTCCGTTGCTTCCGTCTTGCTCCATTATGGAGCTATTCCGGGCGCAGGGAGGTGTGGCAGGGCGACGCACAGGGGTGGGGCAACGGGCTGGGGGCACGATTTCGTCGCCCTGCCCCGGGCGCGTTCGGGGCTTCGTCCGTCTCTGGCATCCCTAGGTTGTATTCCTGGAATGAGAATGAAAGTGTTAATTTCTAATTATAGGAGGCAATCAAGATATATTGCAATCGCACAGATAAAGCATCTTGATTTTGGCAGGGGAGCTAACAAAAAACTACAGAAGTTTCTTCTTAGCTTTGCTAGAAGTGAAAGTAACTTGTAAAATGGGAGATCTGACGCTTTTCTGTCTCTTAAGATAAGAGTAAAGACGAAGGTTTACATTGATCATGCTCAGTAGTGAGGTTTGTGAGGTGCACTGACAGGAATAGAAGGAAAAAGAACAGTCTGAACTCCTTACCTTTCGGAACTATAACCCAGTGCAGTTCCCTTTTTTGAACTAAATGGCAACTTGCATTGATGCAAGACCACCATCTGACCACATTCAAACGAAACACTGAAACCCTCCGTGGAATATGTGTGCTTCCTCTGCCAGCTCCAATGAGCTGTCCTCCCTCTACTTGCCTGTGCCATGAGGGGAAGCGGTGGGGCAAAAAAATTTCAAATCCTCATGGTCAGACCCATTCCAAGCATTTGGTACATTTTTCCATATTTCTTTACTTCTGCACTTGCGAATCAGAGACGGGTCTTCTGGTTCTCACATCTTGGACCTAGCAAGAAATCACTGAAAGATTTCAGACCAGGGGTGTAGCTAATGAAGTGCAGGAGGGTGCAATTGCACCAGGCAACAAGCTTTAGGGAGGCAACAAGCTGAGCATTACATTAGTGGCCAAAATTATGAAAACCTTGGTATGCATGAATAATACCATCATGTTATACATCAATGAAAAGGTAATTTAATACAGAATGGCCAAAAACCTTGAGGAAATGAAAAAACAACTGTGATGTCACTTCCTGTTGTGATGTCATTTCTGAGGCAACATTTTGCCCTCTGTACTCAGCTACACTTTCATTAGCTACACCCCTGATTCAGGCTCTTTAACACTGTGCCTCTCCTGCAGTAACTGCTGCCGGCAGTACTGTCACCATCACGGCTGTCTACTTTGTGCAGTAGCCGAATGCTCTGTTATAACTGCTGTCTCCTTGGCATCTGCACCTGTAAATGCTGCCAGGTACACTTTGTCACAGTCAGTGCCTCTAATATGGTAACACAATGTGAATTGGTACAATAGTACAGAGCATGGTGACATCTATCACGGAAGAGCAGCATGAATCAATGTGTCCTCCATTAGCAAGCAACGTAAATAAAGGGAATAATGGATGTAAAACAAGGGGGGCGGGAAAGATACATCCCTGAATGTTTCTAGATACATCCCTGAATGTTCTCTATGCAAATTCAATGATGCAGATTTGAAGCTAAACGTGATTGGCTAAAATTTCTTAGTTTCCAGGACTTGAGAGTGCAATCCTAACCTGCAGTTAGGCTGGAACAAGTTAGGCCAGCAAAGTTTGGCTGGCAGAAGGGACACCGTAAAGTATATTTGGACCACTCTCGGAGTCAGAGAGGCCAGCACACAGATGTGCACCATTCTCCATGACTCCGAAAGTGGTCCAAAAGCGCTTTATGGGGGCCCTTTTGCCAGCCAAACGTTGCTGCCTAACTGTGCCAGCCTAACTCCAAGTTAGGATGGTGCTCTGAGTCTATCTCAAAGCTAGATTGCAAGGGTTATTTTTTCTTCATATAACACAATGTTTTTAATCACACCCTTCCCCCGTACCATTCACGCTGTGTTTCTTTCCCGACAAAGGTAATTGCTATAAATAATGGTTTGCTATGCTACAGCATTCATGCAAACATGCTCCCAACCCATTTCAGCACAAACTGTGCATAAATGAATCAGCGATGGCCTCTAGCCAAATGAGACTCGATAGAGAGAACAGCCTGTCTGATTCTCAGGTGAATGTCAGAGCCACCTGGAACAAGCAACCAAGGGGAAAGAAAGCGAGGCTGAGGGCACCATGAATGAATGACAATTGTGCGTGACAAAAGGATAGGGGGATGTTGGAGGGCGTTCAGTGGAGAACCATTGCTGGGCATGCATATTTAGAAATCCACATGACGCCTCCTCTTTGTCACCAAGCAAGCCAGCCACATTGCTTGACAGTTCCCTTTCATACTCAACAAGCTTTAACGAACAGTGGTTTGTGCAGCAATCCTATCAAGGTTTAATCAGACATAAGTCCCATTGTATTCAATGGGAATTACTCTCGGATAAGTGTTGCCTAAGGCCCTTTACAGCAATTGCAAAAGGTAGCAAGCCATTTGGTGCGACCTGGTCACTGCTTTCAGAGATGAGATACCAGATATGCATGCAAGCAGACTGGGGAAGTAGAAGTGGGTTAGGATATTGGTCTGCACCACTGCTGCTGCTACCATTCCCTTTCCTGCCCTGATCTGCACACTTCCCCATCCCATGCTCTAATAACAAGTGATATAATAATAATAATAATAATAATAATAATAATAATAATAATAATAATGCATGTATTTATATACCGCCTTTCTTAAGATCACTAGATTTCTCTAGTGGCTGTAACTCAAGGCGGTTTACATGGGCAGACTTTATTCATAAACCCGAAGGTTATTACAATTTTACAGAATGTTCTATCTTTCAAGAACTACACACATTCAGATCTTCCTTTCTGGATTTAGCCTTCTTTCTTTAGCCACCCGTTTGTCTTCTGCTGGCTGATGCTTCCCTGCTCTCACCAGAGACGCAGCTGACTCTCAGCACACTCCTCCTCCCACGAGGCAGCTGGAGCTCAGCTTCTAATCAGCCGCAGTTGCAAGGTCTGCCGCTCACAGAGACTTCCGGCAGTCCCGAGCTCACGACCTTGAGATCTTCAGCTGTATCTTCGGGCAAACAGAGGCATTAACCCTCTCGGCTAAATCTTCTGCCCCTTAATGATAATAAATGTCGATCACTGCTATTATCAACACATCATCAGTAGGGTAAAATGATATTGTTACGCTTAGTGGGGATTCTAACTCAGAGCGCAATCCTATACCCCCTTTGCGCTGGTGCTGTGCTCTTGTGATCATCTGGAGGGGCCCTTTTGACTGTGCCGCCAATAGGAGAGGTGAGAGGGGCGGCGGCCAGAAAGAGGGCCTTCTCGGTGGTGGCCCCCCAACTTTGGAATACCCTCCCCTTCGAACTGAGAACTGCTCCCTCGTTAACATTTCAGCGGGGGCTGAAGACCTTTTTATTTCAAAAAGCTTTTAATTGTTGACAGGCTATATCTTGTTTAATTTTATGATCCACGGGGCTGGTTGCTTGCTGTTTTTTTAAATTTTTAAATTGTATTTTAAAATTGTTTAAAATTGTTTCTATTGTTAAATTTTGTTTTTATTGTTTCTTTTATTGTAATGCCGCCTTGGGTGCCTTCGGGCAAAAAGGCGGGATATAAATCTTATTATTATTATTATTATTATTATTATTATTATTATTATTAATAATAATAATAATAATAATAATAATAATAATAATAATAATAATAATA
>JAJKFI010000001.1:41886821-41900709 GCA_029204185.1 Lerista edwardsae | reverse complement strand
TAATAATAATAATAATAATAATAATAATAATAATAATAATAATAATAGTGCCGGCTGAACGCTGTCACATATGTGCTGTAAAGCATGTCTGCGGCGGTACTATGGCGCTGGACCAGTGCACGCAGCAGCGCCAACGCTAAGTGCAGGCCAGCCGGCTGGCCTGTTCCAGCGCAGGTTAGGATAGTGCCCTAATTCATGTTCACCTATGTCATGTCCCAAGTGCCCATTCTCCTACTGTAAATTTGCTTTGAGAATATGCGTCTTGTATAAAGGCAGGTAGGGTCCAAGAACAAGTCCTTCTTTCTGGTCGCAGCACACCTTTGGAACGCTCCTCCCTGGACAAATTCATCATCAGATTCCTTCCCTCCCTGCTTTTAGGCATGCAATTAAACTGCTTTGCACTGCTTTCAGTGAAACATTCTAAGCAGGATTTTATCTTCTGCAAGATAACGTTTTACTGCCACTCGTATTGTTTTCATATTGCTGATTTATTATTGATTATTGTGGTTTTTATGCCATTGTTCTAAAATGTGTTGTTAGCTACCTTTGAGGCTTTTGGCTCAAAGGGTACGGTGTCAGTCTTTTAACAAACAACAAAACAAAATGAACTAACTCCAGTCTCGTTAAATGATTACTCATTAGGAGAGGAGAGGGGAGGAGAGGGGAGAGAGAGAGAGAAAGAGAGTGTGTCTGTGTGTGCGTGCGCGCGCGCACTCACATACTCTCAGCAACATCAATGAGGTAGCTTAACAATGGAATGAAGGATGCATAAATTGGTGATGCATTTGCTGATATGCTCACCTACAGTAGAATGGGTTAAGTGTGCTTCATGGCGGCCCCAAGCTATTAAAGCCACTGGTTCTTTTTAAAAGTGTATTTTTGCTTTATATAACAGAAATATAACAAGAGCATTTACCTTACTTAGTACTGATATGGTGTGTATAGTAATGCAGATATGACTCTGGGTAAAAGTCTGACCTCATTGAGGTTACTGAGAGTTTTTTCCCTGACTTCAGGACAGGATATCATGTGTGTGTGTGTGTGAGTGAGAGAGTGTGTGTCTGTGCGTGTGCGCATGATCTCCTAATTATCTGTCATCTAATGAGGTTGGAGATAGTTGGTGCAACATTTGAAAGCAGGTTCTATTTATTTTCATGGCTTGTCTGGTGAGAGAGTTATAACTGTGCATGTGCTAATTGTTAATATTTTTGCTGATGTGTCAAGAGATTTCAGTCAGGATGTGGAATAATGACCTGGAGCTCTTCAAGTGCAGTTAGGTTTAATGATTTTTAATGATCTCACACCTCCACTACTGTTTTTATGCAGCATGGTTTTATAGACTTTGCATAGTAAATGAATTTGCATGACCAACCTCGATGGTCTCCCAGGGCAGGCTGATTCCAACATTGACATTTCTTGTCCCAAAATACTCCTGCACTGTTCTCCAATTCTAGCTGGGCTTTATGACAGCAAAACGGCATTTCCACTGACATAGATGGCTATACTGGGGATTCCATTCCAGACTCATTCCAGAATGGTGTTGGGATTGGAGGCCCACTGCTGTAGTAGGTTGTGCTGACATGGCACAACCATAGGTAAGCCAGTGCTGGGAAGGTCAGTGCAGTGGCGGATCTAGGGGGTGGCAGGGGGGCAAGAGCCCTGGGCACCATCTTGGGGCCGTCTAGGGGGGCGCCAGTGGCCCCACAACATTGTGCGTGTAGACCTGGGCTCTGTGGAGCCCAGGTCTACCCAGGGTTGCTTCTGGTGGGTAGACCTGGGCTCCCATGGGGGCGCACTTCTATTGGGTGCCCCAGGCGCCATTTTGACTAGGTCTGCCCCTGGGTCAGTGGGAGGAATGGGGCAGGGAGGAGGAAGAATGGGAGAGTATCTAGGCAGGCAGGGGCCAGATGCAAAGTGAAATGATGGAGGGGCAGGTGGATCCTGGTAGCGCTGGTGTGTGTAAGGATCTGTTCCCTCTTCCTCTCCTCTTCCCTCTCTCTTGCTTTCCTTAGTTTTGCACCAGCAAAATGGTTGGCTCGGATCCAAGGAGACCCATTGGGGCAGCAGATGCCTGCCCCAGAGTAGCCTCAGAGCACAAGTTCCCTTATCTTGAGAAGGCCTCCAGGACATCCCCCTCCCCACAAGATGCAGTGTGGACTCCATTGGTGTGGCTGTACTGGCAGGGAGGTTTAGTAGAATTGGACATTAGGTTTACTCTTCTGAAACAGAAGTCCAAGAACCAGACTTTCCATGGGTATAGTTCCACTCAATGTTTGCATGATGATCATGATGCCTGGCTGGCAATAGGGAAGCTGCTCAATAATATTTACTTCCGGATCTTAATTATGATTATAGACCACTTTTCAACAAAGAGCTCGGAAAGTGGTTTGTAAAGCAAAAGAAACAAGAAGAGGGTTCCCTCTCCACAGGAAGCTCACAGTGTGGAAAAGACACCCAAGGGAGATACCAGCAACAGCCATGATGCTGCGATGAACAATCACTCACCCTCTGCTAACCATTAGTGAGCTATCGCTTCAAAAGATGTCTCTTGCTCGGTTTACAGGGGCAAACCTCCCATACTGAAGAGGTGATGAGACAAAAATGAAATCCTAGACTTTGGTGGGAATTGCGCAGAGGGTCTGACATAAGTGGAAACTGTCATTTTCTTGCACCCTTCTTGGCTATGGACCTTGTCCTTTGCCAATCTCTTTCATATAAATGTGGGTGCATGTGCCACCCACCCACCTGGAAGTGTCTGTTTTTATTGGGTGATGTTTTTGGGTTGGATCACAATGGAACCAATTCTCTTCCCAATTGTGTTCTCAGTATGCTGGCTCTTTTGCGAGCAATGGAAATTGGGAGCTGGGAACTCCTGCCTTGGCTAGGTATCCCCACCCCTACAAACCTTGGAAGACAAATGGGCCATGATTTATTGAATTACAATCAGGTAACAAATGGCAAATGCCATGGATCCTGACTGGACTCCACCTCTTTAGTGTGGGCACCTAACTAGGAGAAGACAGTTGACATATCTGAGCCTTCCATTAGTTAAGCCACCGTGCTCAGAACCTGGATTCACCCACAGGCTCCCCCAGGTTCTTCCCCACCAACCCCTGGAAATGGGATCAAGGAAGCTGAATTGCTCTGCCCACCCTGAGCCGACGAACCATTAAGGTGGGCATCCCAATTCCATTCCAGGGTCGCACCAGGCTGAACCTCGACCCAGGTGGCCTCTGGTTTTAACCTAGCCCAGTGGTTCTTAAACCTTTTAGCATCAGGACCCACTTTTTAGAATGACAATCTGTCCGGGACCCATCGGAAGTGATGTTGCGGCTGGAAATGCCATCATTGTGATGCCAGAGCCTGCTTCATTCCTGAAAATGCAGCAATAAGTTGGGTTATTTATCAGCCATTTTCCAATAGCAAAATGAATCAGAAAGGAAAAAAGCCTATTTATGACCCTGAAACAAGCAAAACAACGACACAGCCCTCCCCCTTTCCAGCATCCCATCTTCCAATATTTTCAATATGGCTGCTCTAGGTGCTTCATGACCCACCTGAAATTGGCTTGAAACCAGTGACGGGATCTACAAACGACCTGGGGCGACACAACGGGGGGGGGACGTAGGCGGGACATCCGGGTGATTGGCAGCCCGTCCGTGGTGATCCGCAGCTGCCCTGGCCTCGGGGGCTCCTGCTCGCTGCGGAGGACGGGTGAGGGTCATGCCGGGTGCCTGGGCGAGCAGCGGTGGGGCACGCTAACCGGGGGCAGCCCCCCCCAGGCCAGGACAGCTGCAGAACACTGCAGATGGGCAGCCAATCATGCGGAAGCCCCGCGTAAGTCCCGCCTAGCATTCCCCCAGGTTGTTTGTAGATCCCGTTGCTGCTTGCAACCCACTGTTGGGTCCCAACTCACAGTTTGGGAACCACTGAACTAGCCTGTTGCTTACCTAAAGGTAGACACCAGATCCCTATTTCTCCTCTCTGCCTGCACTACCCCGGAAGCTGTGAGCTGGGAACTTATGCCTTTCAGCTGCAGCAGTGTTCATCGTAGTCAGTGAGGTTCCGAAAAATACCTATAATGAGATTATTTTTTGCCTGCAAACTGCTTTGTGAACGTTTTGTTGAAAAGTGGTATTTAAATACTGATTGATTGAGGATTGATTTATTATGCTGTCAGATCTATTGGTTGTGTACCCTTTGTGGTTATGTACTATAAAGGTTTAGATGGCTAGGATTCAGGAGGGGAGTAAATTAGGAGGTGGAAAACAACACTGTTAGCTCCAGCAGAGTTGGTGGGCAGCTGCTGGGCTGTGACACCACTGATAATAATATGAATATGCTTGAGATTATTTATAATATGATCAAGAAGTGATCAATTAAATTTAGAATCTTAATTTTTAGGGGGAAACTAGAGAGCCGAAGAGCAGTTGTCAAGAACTGAGTATAGCCACTGATACTGTATATGCTGCAGGTAAAAAAATGGAATGTCAAATTCATCACAAGCATAAGCAGAAACAAGTTAGTTGCTTTGTATAGTGTAGATGGATCCAGGTGGCAGACACCCAGGAGGCTGAACGGACATCAACAAGAAACAAGCAGAGCTTTTACTGACATTTGGAAAGGTTTATTCTGTGTTTGATGGGTTCCTGGAAAAGGAGAAGAAAAAAATCTTTCCTCTGATATTTAGAAAAGGTCAAGAGCCAACCCAGAAAAAATGGTAACAGAGTTATAGGAGTATTGCTTGAAAACTACACTCGGAGTTACAGACTGCCTAGAGAAAGTTGATTATGAGCTGATGTGGATTCTAGCTGGAGAACACAGACTGAATTTACCTGCTGCAGTTCTTTGGGATAATGCAAGCCTGCCGTGAGAGAGGAGATAAGGAAAATGGAAGGAACTGTAATGTGTTCAGGGTTTTTTTTGTTTTTTGTTTTAAAGCATTTAATAGTTGCATTCTCAGACCAGGGTAAACTGATAGGGAGTAAGAGATAGATAAGCTTACCTAGAGCGCAATTCTAACCTGGAGTTAGGGCAGCACAGTTAGGCCAGCAAAATTTGGCTGGCGCAAGGGACACCATAAAGCATGTTTGGACCATTTTCAGGGTCAGGGAGGATGGCGGCGCACATCTGTGTGCTGGCCTCTCTGACTCTGAGAGTGGTCCAAACATACTTTGTGGTATCCCTTGTGATGGCCAAACTGTGCTGGCTTAACTCCAGGTTAGGATTGCGCCTCTAGTCAAATTAACAAGTCCTATTCTTACAGTTTAATTGTGATGTTCACTGATGGCATTCCATGATCCTGAGTATTACTGTAATTTTAGTGGGGTGAAGTAGTTTTGGGAATTCTGTGCATCTTGCCCTGTTAGGGCAAGGTTAGGATTGTACCCTGAGAGTGCAATCCTAATTTGGAGTTAGGCCTGCACAGTTAGGCCAGCAAATCTTGGCTGGCACAAGAGACACCGTAAAGCGCATTTGGACCACTCTCAGAGCCAGGGAGGATAGTGCACATCTGTGTGCTGGCCTCTCTGACTCCGAGAGTGGTCCAAACATACTTTATGGTGTCCCTTGTGCCAGCCAAACTTTGCTGGCCTAACTGTGCAGACCTAAATCCAGGTTAGGATTGTGCTCTAACAGATACAGACATTTGAAGCTATTTTACATGGTGTCAGACCATTGGTCCATCTAGCTCATCAATGGCTAGATCAGAATTCAGTGGCTCTCTAGGATTTCAGACAGGAGTCTTTCTCAGCCCTACCTGGAGGTTTCAGAGATTGAAATTGTTGCATGTGAAGCATGTGCTCTCCTCAGAGCAATGAGGTCTCGCCAAGATATGCTTCACTTGACAATGTTCTATAGATCTTTGCCAACATAAATGGGTGCAATGAAAAGGAACAAAAATTCCTGACCTTGTCAGTCTTTGCTAGCTTCTGGAGCTGATCCAGAAACAATAGCAGTCAGCCATTTTCTGCAGCCCAAAATCTCACATACCAAACCAAATGGAATGGGTTGCCACTGGTTGACTGAATTTTCTAGGTTGCCTTTCCTTCAAGGCAACTCACAGTCTATTCCGAGTCAATTCGGTTCAGCCACCGCTTTGTACCTCCTGGATGGCTTTAAAGGGCATTTCATTTTACTTCAACTGCCAAGTCATATCAGATTCAGCAACTGACGTGTCATTTCATTATGTACCAAGAGGTCACAGCACAACCATTTATTTTCATTCTGTGCAATGAGAAAAAAAATACACTAGTCTATTAAAAGGCTGTATTCTCTGCTGCTCCGTTATTGACATGCAAGACAGATGTGGAAAAAAGGATGGCAAGTGAGTTGAACAGAAAAAGGTTAAAAACAACAACCAACCCATGTATACGATCTCCTCCATAGGGAAGAGTGATTTCCTTATTCTGTTTGAAACCCTTAAGCTCCCTTGACTGATCAAAACATTTTTATAAAAGAAAGAAATTAAAATATATTTCACATGCTTCATGGCAGATTCTTAAGGACTTTCATTTGCATGGTGATTAATTTCCAGTTTTTAATATTTTCTAAATGTGAATAAATATATGATGGGCCTTTTAAGAGACTTCTCTATCACGTCAGTAGAGTTGCCAATCTTGGAGCAAAATTGGAATGTGAGAAGTAGCTTTTTTCTCTAAGAAGGAGTGGGCTGGACCAGGGCTGATTGGCATCAACATTTTCCCTTCAGTAGTGGAGATTTCAATGCCTGATGGGGCCATGATGATTGTTGAACATATGACAAGGTATGGGGCATGGTGCAGACAATTACAGTGGGATGCAGCTTAAAGCGCAAGCCTAACCTGAGTTAGGCCAGCACAGTTAGGCCAGCAAAGGTTGGCCTGCCCTAGGGCCACCGTAAACTACATTTGGACCACTCTCGGAGTCAGGGAGGATGGTGCACATCTGTGTGTTGGCCTCTCTCACTCCAAGAGTGGTCCAGATGTGCTTTATAGTATCCCTTCTAAGCCAAGCTCCATGAGGGTAGGCCAGATCTGGCCCATGGGCCTTTGGTTGCCAGCCTTTGCTATGGATTTTACAAGCTGTCATCTGTTGGGACTCCTGCCTTGCACTTTTGTTTCCCATCCACCTGATGAAGAGTCCTGTATCATTCCAGAGTTTGCAGTTTGATTTTTTTTTTTTGTTACTTCTTTGGTTGGCCTTAATGAAGTCATTACTTTTACTTTGGTTTGTGGATTTATACTAATAATGCTGTAATTTTAACCTATGGAAAAAGTACACGTATAGGGTATCTGTTACATGCAAAGCAAACTATTATTTGGGGGATGGGCAATGATTTCTCCTTCCCAAATACTACTTCTTATTGTTTCATGTTTGAAAATAACAGCTTTTCTTTTTTAGCGTGCAGTCCTAACCTGGATTAGGCCAGCACAGTTAGGCCAGAGAAGCTTGGCCGGCACAAGGCCACCGTAAAGAGCATTTGGACCACAATCCGAGTCTGGCAGTGTATGGTGCCTGTCTATGTGCTGGCCTCCAAGAGTGGCTCAAACATACGTTACAGTGTCCCTTGTGCTGGCCAAACTTTGCTGGCCTAACTGTGCCAGCCTAACTCCAGGTTAGGATTGTGCCCTTAATCTTATTGCAGGAAAAGCATTTTCCTGGCTCCCCACAATACACATGAGCAGAGCCCATAGGGAGGTGGTGAAGGGGTAAATTGTACCTGGTCCCAGGGTGAAAAAGTGGGCTAGGAGCCTAAAAATTTTCTGGGTCCTTACCCAAACTTACTGCCCACCTCAGGACTACAGCTGCTGCCAAGGTAGGTTTTAATACCCAGAAATTTCCTGCCATCTCACCTGGCCTTGTGGAAAGTAAAAGATGGAGGCCAGGCTAACTGGGAGGCCAGCACTCCTAAATAGGTAGACCTGGTTTCTGGAGACTTTTCCAATTGTTGCTACCCTCCCACTGCCCTGTTTTTTCCCCCACCCCCTTTTGGAAGGCTCCCAAAATAAACTTCATAGCCCAGACAATATTCCTCTCAGAGCCCCTGCATAAGAGGTTCACTTGTACTCAACTATTTTTGTGCTATAAATGCCCTCCCCCCATTTGATAGGCATAGAGTAATTGAGCTGTTAGGAACGACGGGCTGGGAGGGCATGGCCTGTCGGCTATGAAATGGCAGCAGTTTCCTAAGCTCTAGGACTGTTGCCAACTTTTATCTCTTTTTGGGGACTCCAAGATGGGAAACCCCCTCCTAAATTCCTAGGAGATGGTTTTTAGGGCATCAGACGCTATGCCAGACCCCTCTAGGAGTGGCAAATCCAGAGGGGAATCTGGCAGTCTGGACGCGGGGAGGTAAAAGAAGCCAGTGCCATAACTGGAGTGCCGGCAAAGTGCTGACAGCCTCGGAGAGAGAGAATATCATGGGATGCGTTGAAGATGATTAACAACTGTAAGTCAACCTCTGATAGCAGACCCTCACTACAGAGATAAGAATGCTGTGCAGGAGGAATGTAGATGGAAAAAAAAATTTAATGGAAAATTAATCATCAGTGTCAACTAAGAATTAATTGACTGTAAGATAAACAGAGAAGCGAAATTTGCTTTTTACGATTTAAGAGGCGGCTACAAGAGATCCAGAAGGGTTGAAATGAGAGTCTTCGTAAGAGCTGGGACCCTATCTGGAATGCAGCATCGTATGACAAGAGAATATTAGGGACAATTTACCCAACCACCTGAGGATTTAAATTTGACTGTTGGAAATAAGGGAGGAAAAAAAATAAGAATAAAAAAATGATTATTTCTTTTCAAAATGGAGGACACTCTTGACTACAAGACCAAAGAAGAAGGAACCGGCACTTTAAACTCTAAGCTTGATTATTTATGAAGTTGCTTGATTGATGGTCGGGAGATAAGCATTGTAGTAAATGTTAAGTAAATGTTAAGCTTGTTTTTAAATGAAGTGTTCATCTTAGTGAAGACATGACAAGTGAAGCTATATTGAGAAACAACCAGGGGATTCACCCATTTGGATATAAATAACTTGAGAAGATGGCATCGAACCGAAAGGTGTCGTTTCTTTCTTTTTCTCGGTTTGAAACGCAGACAACTTGGAAGGATTCCAGAAGGTCAGAGGGAAAGAAGTTTTGTAAGGACTTAAATTAGTTTGCATTAATATAATATTGAACTTTAGGAGGCTTTTTAAGAAATATTGATAAATTTGATAATGAAATTGGTAAAGTATTTGATTAATAAATAAAAGTGGTGGTTTTTGGGTGAGAATGTAATTGAAAATGAATATAGATGACTTGATCAGACACTATAAAATAGTTTGAAATTATATAATCCTACTTAGATTAGAGTATTGGTAGATTTTTGAATTTATTATAAGATAAATATTGATAGATTAATGTTATAGTTAAATGTTAGTCCAATGGAGGAGTGTAAGTTTTAACAGTAAAGGTAGGATGAATAGATAATAAGCCAGAGAGGGAAAGGAATAAATGTATTTTTTAAATAGTAATTCATTTTAAAATAAGATATGAATATATTAGGAATTATTTTATGACTGAACCAAACTGGCTTTTAAAAAAAAATTATTTGATGAAATTGTAAGATATAAGAGATAACAAGAATGCAATCAAATTTAAGGAGATGATGTATACACCCTATTGAGATTATATTTTAACTGAACTATTAGAATATAGACATGTATAAGGATGTTAAATAGTTATAGAAATTTGTAGGACATTGTAGATTATTATACTTTAGGCTGTAGTTTTTCCTCATTTATTCTTTTTTTCTCTTGCAATTATTGTTTTTTGGTGTATGTATATGCTTTAAGAGGAGAAACTGCTTTGTTATTTAGCAAAGACAGGATGCAAGATAGTAAGTTAGGAAGGGGCAGGAATAGAGGTATTTCTAAAAAGATGAATATCAAGATGAGATATGACAATATTGGGAATTATTTTATGACTGGATTAAACTGACTTAATTGAAACTGCAAGATTGGGAAAAAATTTAAGTAAGCAATTGAATATAAGAGATTATGTACATATGCCATTGAAATTATACTGTAATTGAATTGTAGATCATAAGGAATCTATGAGGTTGTAGTATGGTGATTGTTAGATGTAGATGTAGAAGAAAGTTATTGTAGATGATTACAATATATAATCAATGGTTGTAACCCTCCAGTATTTACCTATTGTGTAAACCTTTGTCTCCCCTATACCTATGTGTAACCTTTTCCCTGTTCCATAACTAAAAGAAAAGAAATAAAAATTATTTACTCCAGGAACGGCGGGCCCCTTTGACCCACCGTCCCATCCATCAGATTGTTAGGAGTGTTTGATCCCCCTGACCCAACACCCCTGTACCAAATACCACAGAGACAGAGAGAGAGATTGCCGCTTGAATTTCTTTACTGCAGTAAAGGGAGGGGCAGGACCGAAGTCCAAGACCCCCTCCTCGTACAGTACATAACCAGAAATTATATAGACCCTGTTGTTGTTGTTGTTCAGTCGCTAAGTCGTGTCCGACTCTTTGCGACCCCATGGACCACAGCACGCCAGGCCTCCCTGTCCTCCACTAGCTTCCTGAGTTCGCCCAATTTCATATTCATTGCTTCGGTGACACTATCTAACCATCTCATCCTCTGTCGCCCCCTTCTCCTTTTGCCTTCCATCTTTCCCAGCATGAGGGTCTTTTCTAAAGAGTCCTCTCTTCTCATCAGGTGGCCAAAGTATTGGAGCTTCAGCTTCAGCATTTGTCCTTCCAGGGAGCAATCAGGCTTGACTTCCTGGAGAATTGACCGATTGGATCTCTTTGCAGTCCAGGGGACTCTCAAGAGTCTTCTCCAACACCATAATTCAAAAGCATCTATTCTTCGACGCTCTGCCTTTCTTATGGTCCAGCTCTCACAGCCATACATGGCTACTGGGAAAACCATCGCTTTGACTATGCGAACCTTTGTTGGCAGGGTGATGTCTCGGCTTTTGATTAAGCTATCTAGGTTCACCATAGCTTTCTTCCCAAGAAGTAAACGTCTTTTAATTTCATGGCTGCAGTCACCATCTGCGGTGATCTTGGAGCCCAGGAAAATAAAGTCTGTCACTGCTTCCATTTCTTCCCCTTCTATTTGCCTATATAGACCCTACTCCATGCCATTGGCTAAGCTACATAGAGAGTACAGCCTTTCCGTCCGCCTACTACATATTTCCCCCATGTTTCTCCTTGATATGTACCCCCACTGTTGCATGCACATTTAAATAAGCTCTTGTGCTTCTAGATGCGTGGATTTTACTATGTATAGACTAATTAAGCTTGCGCAGTTTGCTACAACCTTCTGTAAACTTTTCACCTCTAATTAACTCACCTCATTAGTAGAAACACCAGGCTTAACTACTTTTACTTTTGCACCTATCTACTCTTAGATAGATCTGTTCTACTTAGAACAGAGGCACCTGTATTACTCCCTAAATATTTTTCTACTGAGCGAAGCTGTTCTCTGAGTTATTTTCTCCAAATTACCAGCTTCATGCTTTTAGCCTTTCTCCGTCTATTGAGAGCCCCCAGTTCCAATTCATAAGCTCTCAGTTAGTTTCCTTTTAGTAACTTTAGCATTTCTGCCCTAAATCACAGATGTTATGATTTTTGCCCCAAATATTTATTCCTTGCAGAGCCCTATTGGCAATTCAGGTAATCTGTAAATAGAAATAGAGTCTATGGCTCTGGCTGCAACCTTCAACATCAGTGTTTCTCAAATTGTGGGTTGTGACCCACTTGGTGGATTGTGACCTGATGTCAGATGGGTCGTGGAAAGCGGGAAGCAGCCATCTTGGAAGCTGAAGACCTTACTCTTGCTATATTCCTTCCGTGAGTATTAACAGTTTGAATTTTCAAGTGGGGTGTTGTTGTTGTTTTTAAATATTGTTGTTAGTTCAGTGTTTTTACATAATATATAGTCCTAATCTTGCTTTCTGTCAGGGATGTTTCATGGTTGTGCAGTTGCTGCAGTCTAAGAATGCCTGTTTGCATTCCAGGAGTGTCATTTGATTATATCACAACGATGGTATTTCCCGTTTGGTGTGGTCACTTCCAGTCCTGATATCACTTCTGGTGGTCCCAACAGAACTGCCATTCTAAAAAGTGGGTCCAGGTGCTAAAAGGTTTGAAAACAACTGCTCTACATACTTACTTATGAGTAAGCCCAGTTAAACTCAATGGGAGTTACTTCTGAGGAAATATGTGTAGGACTATGCTATCACAGAGAAAGAAAAGATAGACTACAAGCAATGCAGGCATCTGGAGCTCCAATAAGCTCATCTAGGCAGCCATTCTCATTCTGTGTTGTTGTTCCTAGGTCATTTCATGCAACCATTTCAGTCCACTGGTAAGGATGTTATTGAAACAGAAGATTATAGATTTTCTAATTTATTATTTCCAAAAACACAAAATAAATATAGAATGAGATGGATTTGGGGGAAAAAAAAATCCGTTTCCGACATATTGCCCTAAAGCAGAACGTTGGATAGTAATGGATGGCACAACCTCCTTTCTTCTGTCAGTATTTCTTAGTTCTATTGACTGAGAAATCAGTTTAATGCTGCTGAGCAGAGATATTGATGTGGAGTAGCTTAAAGAGGAAGAATGGGTTTTGCGCTCTTAGCAGGGGGAAAAAACACCTGGGAAAAAGAGAGAGCCATGAAATACTTTTTTTTTTCTTTTGCAAGGTTCTCTGATTTTGTCTGCTTGCCGCAGATCAAAAATCCAAAAATTGTACACTTAACTATTGAAACTCGGAAAGCATTTGCAGAATTAGCATTGGGCACATTCATACTCTGAGACAGTGTTGGCAAAGCTATGACACGTGTGTCAAAGGTGACACACCACAACGTTTAGAGTGACACACCAGCATTCACCAATGCCTGACAAAAAGTGAGTTTGTTCTACTCATTGTTCATTTTTGTATTTATTTGATGTTTCTTTATATAGCACCACGCATGATTGGACTGCATTTTTGTTTGAATAAAAGCCGTTAGCGCTATTGCATGCTAATGGCCACTGACCTCCACCCCTCCAAGACTGGCAGGCTGGGGCTTGACTGCCATTGGCTGCCGGGCCATGGGGAGACGGGACCGCAGCCTCCAGCACAGGCGAGTTGCCTGCTCAAACCCCAGTGCGGTCCCGGACGGCAACCCCACCCACCCGCCCTTTAACTAGTCTGGGATTAGCTGGTCACTCATAGAGGGCCGGGTAGGAATGTTTTGCTACCTTCATGATTGGCCCTTGGAAGGTGGTTTTTTCGCCTACCCCAGACTGGTTGGGGTATGTGTTGCAGGGCGGTGGGCTTCAGTTAGTTTGGCCACTTGGCATGAGAGGTGAGGGGTAAGGGGAGACCAGACAGCTCACAGTGTCCACGCCAGCACAGCAAGATTGGAGGGGAATTTCGGCAGCTCCGATGATGCCTACTCAGCTCGTCAATTTTCATTATTCATTCAAATCTTCAATAATTTCAGTAATTTCACAGTTACTTAGCAAACTCAAGCAAGAAAAGTTAATTATACCTATAATTATCTATCTCTAATTTATAGTAAAAGTCAATAAAATAGTAAACTAAAAGGGAAGAACCTACTATATAAAACACAGAAGTAGAATAAACATAAATGAAGCTGGGAAGTCAAACTATTTAAACTAGCACTCTGTTCATCTCTTCATCTCTATTCATATTGCTTATATTATTTTTCAGTCTTAATCTTTAATTAATCTTTGTTACAAAACTCATACTATTAAAATTAAGACATCCCATCTCAGAAAAAAAAAAACGCCATAAAAATAAAGAGCATAAAGATATAACATGACATCCATCACTTCGTAATCACCATTAGGCCTTAATAACATTTTTTTTTCT
>JAJKFI010000001.1:41876016-41886721 GCA_029204185.1 Lerista edwardsae | reverse complement strand
TATACCATTTATTCAATTTTTAAATCATAAATTTCATTAATCAAATTTCCCCCGCCCATTTATTATAAAAAGCCAAAAATTATACAAATCATTAAAAATTAACATCTGGTCAAAACCTTCCCCTCCACTCCCACCAGAGGGGAGCCTGCTGACAATAAACACTCTCACTGTATTTGTCAGCCGACCATGAGAATATCTTGTTCATAGTCTCTTTCTCTTAAATCTTCTTAGTTTACAGACAGGGCTGTCCATCTTAAAAAAAAACAAACAAACAAAAAACAGCTTGCCTTCTTAAGCCGTCCAGTTCCATTTCTTATTACACATTCCTCTTGTCCTTCCACAAAGTTCATTTCTCCAAGTCCTTAAACATGCTTCAAACATCTTTCAACTCTGATTGTAGATCTTTCGGTTTCCTTCTCATTAACGCCATGTTAATCAAAATACTCCCCATTTTCGTGTTCTCTTATCTCATTAATAAATCCTCTTGATCTGCAAATAGGACTGTCCGTTTTCAAGTAATTGAGCTCCAATTATAAATCTTCTGCTTTGCTTCTCGACGCCATGTTTAATCTGCTACGCAGCAAAAAATTCAGCATAGAACAGAGTACTTTTTTATTCCATATTTCAGCTACCCACGCCACATCAAAGCATTTAAAAAAGAAAATAGAAACAGAAGCAAAAAAGAAAACAGCGATGCACTTCAGTGGATATCTTGTGTTGAAGATTAAGCAGGTTTAATTCCACTGACCTCACTGGCCCACAGCCAACTCTCCAGTGCACTTCACGCCAAGATGTTAAACATTTACGCCTGCACAGCACTTCTTCTTCCCACACGATTGTCTTCATTAGGGGGACCTCTGAAGACCTTCCAGAAGCTGTAATCCATCATTCTCTCTCCGGTGTTGTCACTCTCCAAGTCAGAGACCGTCCACACGGTCTGCCAGAAGGCAGAGTCTCTTCTGCTCCCCGGTCACAAGCGAACATCATTCACCTCCGGAGTTGGCCACTATCCAGAGGCTAGATGTTAATGCTTACCCCCAACCCAGTTCTACTACTGGAATTGGGCCCAAACCCCTTGCAGAGATTCAGGAAAGAACAAAAGCCCCAGCCACTCATAAAAAGTGACTGCCATGTTCAAGTCTCTGGCTCCTCCCCCGGCCTCAATGTCTTCAAGAGGGGATTGGACAGATTTACGGAAACTCCGTTACAGGTTACCAGCCATGATGGGTCAGTCTGTTTATATATTATACAGTAGCTTTTTGTGACCCGGCGTTGCCCGGGGGCAGAAATTATCCCCAGGCTCTATTAGGAGGAGGAATGTGTTTGTTCTGCAGTGCACCCCCACCTCTGGGGGCGTAAGGGGGGCCCTACCCCCACAGTATATCTGTCCAGATCGTAAGGAATAAGTGTACCACGTGTGGTGCACATCGTTCCAGGCGTTCCAGAGTAATGGTGGAACAGACCCACAAATATACAAACCTCCGTCAACAGTATGACATAGTGCGATGCATATATAGACATATAGAACTCGTCCCTGAAATAAAACAGTATTGATGACCTGGAACCCCAAACGCACACTATCACTGTGAAATGAATGAGGAAACAGGGACACAATCAACTAAGAGAGCAATCTGAAGGTCCCACTTACTGTGTGCAGGTCCTGTAGCAGGATAGCCCTGACGTATGAGAAACAGGCAGAGGTGGCCAGTTAGCTCCCTGGACATAGGGCCCTCTCAGATCCGACTGGGTGCTGGAACTCTCTGGATCCTGCTCTTTCCACCCTGGGCCACTCAGGCAACGCAGGCAAAGCAGTTTAGTTTCACTTTCTGTTCTGCCTCTGTCTGGTAGCTGAGCTGCTCAGCCCTCCCACATAACCTGCAGAATCGTCTGTGACCACAGGGTGGCAGCAGACCTCTAGCCCAATGCAATCCCCTTGGTTCCCAATGATCTGGGCCCCCTCCCCGAAAACCGGGGGGGTGTAGGGGGGTCTGACCCTCGCAGTGTTCTTTTCCAGGCTGCAAGGAACGTGTGTGCCAAGTTTCGTGGCCGTGGGTCAAGGCACGGAGACGTGTATAAGGAACATACATACATACCCACCCACCCACCCACCCACCCACACACACACACACACACACACACACACACACACACACACACACACGTCCGTTTATATATAGATAAATTATATAACAGGTCACTATAGCTGGTCACTCATTATGAGATGGCTGTAGATGGCCATTTTTTTTTGCTTACCTCAGACTGGTGAGGGAGGGACGGGGTATTCAGTAGGTTTTATGTTTTAAAAATTTGTCATTTGTTTTTAATAAAGTGGCTCAAGTTAAACTACCCTGGTGTCTTCATAGGGGTGTGTGAGGGTAAATAGGATACCTCAGAATGCCTAATGCAGGAGAGTGGGATGCAGGTATCTTGTTGTCTTGTGTGCTCTCTGAGGCATCTGGTGAGATACAGGAAGCTAGATGGACTAGATGGGCCTTTGGCCTGATCCAGTGGGCTGTTCCTAACTAAGGGTGCGGTCCTAACCAACTTTCCAGCACTGACATAACTGTGCCACTGGGGCATATACTGCATCCTGCAGTGGAGTAGTAGTCACAGAGGCCTCCTCAAGGTAAGGGAATGCTTGTTCCCTTACCTCTGAGCTGCATTGCCAATATCCTGGTGCTGGAAAGTTGTTTAGGATTGCGCCCTAACAGAGTCATTTATACACAGAAATGTAAGGAAAGAGCCTAACTCAGTAGTACAGCATACAGAAGATACCAAGGTTCAATCCTTGGTATCTCCAGGCCAAGGCAGAAATAGATCCCTTTCGGAAACCTTGGAGACGCACTGCCACTCACTGACAACCACCCTGAGCTAGCTGGACTAATTGTTGGAGTCAGTATAAGGCAGTGGTTGTCAAACTGATGGGTTGTGACCCACCAGCCAGGGAAGCAATTCTCCCTGCCCCTTTAAAGGGCAGGGAGGGGGGGGAAGGCAGCAACGTGATCCCCAGGATTGCTCTGCTGCTGGGGATAAGAGGTTTTTTTTTTTAATACTTACCAGCCTCCAGCACTGGATTCCTGGGGGTTCCTGGGGGTCTGGAGCCCACAGCAGGACTCCCCGTGCCTCCAAACATAAAAAAAGAAAAAATGGGTACTTCCAGTTTTACAACGAAAACCCCAAGATCCCCAGAAACCCCCAGGACGCCAGTGTTGTTGCTGCAGCTGTACAACCCCCCCACCCCAAAGGCCTAGCTGGCTTCATCTTCCCACAGAAGACTTTGGGGACCACTGGTATAAGGCATTATTGAATGAAATGTAGCTACTTCTTTGAAAGCACATTGCTTGGAGGAGAGAGCCTTAGCCTGGGATCAAGTTCCCAAAATTTTGGGTGCCCTGGCTGAATCAGGGAGGTTGGAAGGGTTTTTCTCTTGATAAATGCAGTGGGACTCCAAAGTACCATTTGGTTTGAGATGCCGGAGACTGCCCCCCCCCACACACACACACAAACCATGTCATTATACAGAAGAATCGTGAATGGCCTGTTATGCAGTTAATTGCATTAACACCTTCATTGTTTTCTTTGCCATCTATCTTCTAGGATGCACAAGGAGCCATGCAGAACAATGAGCTTTGCTTTGGAAAATGTCTAACATCTCATGCTTGCAATCAGTGGCATTATATCACCCAGACCGTCCAGCTCCTCGCCCTTCTCAGCTAGGGACGATATTATTTGTCCATGAACTGATGTGATCTCCTTGGGTTTAGACAGAGGAAAATATCTTTGCTCCCAGTTGGGGATAAAAATGGAGCACTTTCCTGAGCTGCAATAATAACATGAAGGCTAAAGCAATTTCCACCCAAGGGTGCTAAATCATTCACATTTTCTCCACTCTTCCCCTAGAACAAAGCAGGAAAAAAAATTGCAGTGAAACCTTAGCCATTAAAATGTAATTTTATCTTATTTCGTGCCTGTATTTATTGCTTTGGTGGTCCCAGTCTCTTTCCCTCCTAGCAGGAGAAGCAGAGGCACTATTCAATATGTACAAAACAGCTGGTGAGGGGGAAGTCAGGCATTTGCAATTGGGTGATTTGGGACAAAGGCTGGAGCAAATGGACATAGAAAGCTTACCCTTGCTTTGAAATGGCCCAGTGGGAACAAGATAATCCCCTGGTCCTGCGACGGGTGCTTTCCTTATGTGCAAAAATGTGAGGCTCTTTGGGCATTGCAGTGGCTGAATTCTTTGGAAACAAAACTTAGGGCACAATCCTAACCTGGAGTTAAGCATTTGGGTTTTGGAAAAAAAAGTGACACTATAGAATGTTTGCCTGAGAGCACAATCCTAACCCAGAGTTGCACAGTTTAGTTAGGCCAGCAAAGTTTGGCTGGCACAAGGGACACCGTAAAGTATGTTTGGACCATTTTCTGAGTCAGAGAGGTTAGCATACAGATGTGCGCTGTCCTTCCTGACTCCAAGAGTGGTCCAAATGCACTTTCCGGTGGCTCTTGTGCTGGTTAAACTTTATTGGCCTAACTGTGCCGACCTAACTCCAGGTTAGGATTGTGTTCTCATGCAAACATCCTGTAGTGTCACTTTTTTTCCAAAACCCAAATGCCTAAGGTTACCAGATACAAACTGGGACAGAGTGCCTACACCTTTAACCACTGTATAGAAAAGGAAATTTGGACAAGTGCAGCTCATCATGGAAGAGTTTCAAAAGCTGCACCTACCCAAATTCCCTCTTCTCTACAATGGTTAAAGATATAGGCACTATGTCCCAGTTTGTATCTGCTAACCCTACAAATGCCCCATTTAGTCACAGAGGTGGGCACCCAAGCCTTTCCACTGGTCAGTAACCTTGTTGTAACTATTGCAAGAATTCTTGCCTTCCTAGGTGTGGAAGCCCTGCACAGAGCTTCTCATTTGCACCAGCAATTTTGCTGGCACAGGATCAGGCCACGCTTGGGAGAGAAAGGCCCAGCTGTTTAATTTCAAATCGCACATGGCTTCTCATGTGGCATGCCTTGAGGATCTCCAGGATTTGATAGGCGTTAAATTAGAGTTTTGGGAAACCCAGTTGTCTCAGCTTTCAGCATTATCTTTTTCCCCAGGAGAACTTGCTCTTGGGTTTTGATTCCTGGGAATTGAAGCCTTCTTAGCTTCACGTTTACATTTCTGAAACCAAGATACTTAGACCTAAATTATAATGTTGGCTTGAGTCCTTGAGATTTGTTCCAGGACCTAAAATTCCCAAATCTTGTAAATCGTTATTGTTAAGACTATCCTGGAAGGGGCAATTGTGAGTCACGTCCATTCTTACAAGTTAGGAATATAATGTCATGCAGCCATTGTAAACTCAACGTGCAAAAAAGATTCCTTGGGAAATTACAGTGATAGCCCTATTTATTGTAAATAAATGAAAGCTCATCAGTTTGATGGGTTGTGGCAGACAGGTTGGACTACTACGGTGTGCTGGGAGAACATTCTGATTCTTCCCATGACTCAATCAGGCCTTAATGGTAACAGCATCAAAGGTAAGGAGCCATCAAAATAGAAGGGGGATAGCTCAGTATGACATTGTCTCTGCTGAAGGAAGGCTGGAGGGGGGGGGAAGAGACCTTTGTTGTTTTATCTTCTAGGGAGAAGCAGAAATCGTGATGCAAGGCTTCCTTGATTGCCCTGGCCTTTCAGACATGCTTCAAATACAAAACAGGAAAGGTTCACCATCAGAAGTCCAGAATGATCATCACTGAAGGTCTTACTCAGTCCCATTTCTATCCCACTGGCTGATGAAATTTAGCAGTGTCTGCAGATTTTCAAGCTTATATCATCATCATCATCATCATCATCAAGGGAACCTGAGGGTCTCAGGACAGTGGCATTTATACCAAATTTCAAACACTGTGCTTACATGATGAAGTCTAACCTCATGATCCTATGCATGTCTACTCAGTAGCACATTCTACTGTGTCCAAAGGGGAAAGTGTAAATAGCAGTGGTTCCCAAATATTTTAGCATTGGGACCCACTTTTTAGAATGACGATTTCTCTGGGACCCACCAGAAGAGATGCCATGGCCGAAAGTGCTGTCATTGTGACGCCAGAGCCTGCTGCTTTCGTGAGAATACAGCAATAAATTGGGTTATTTCTCAGCCATTTTCCAATAGTGAAGTGAAACAGAAAGAAAAAAGCCTATTTGCAATCTTGACGTAAGCAAAGCAAACACATAGCCCTCCCCCTTTTCAGCATCCCATCTTCCATATTTTCAATATGGCTGCTCAAGGTGCTTTGCGACCCACCTGAAATTGGCTTGCAACTCACTGGTGGGTCCCAACCCACAGTTTGGGAACCACTGGTATAAGGGATTGCAGCCTTGTTTGCTCAGATTATACATGACCTTGATTGTGCTGAAGGCAATGGGAATGCCTTAAGGCATCTTGTCATGTCAGATATATTTTTGCCTGTGAAATACACCCATGCCATTACAACTGTATTTCTCCAACGCACACTGACTCAGCTCTGCACCTTATCATCCAACTTGTGGTATGATAAAAGTATGAATTACATTTGCCCACTCTGCACAGAGAAACAAAATATCGTCTCTTCATATCTAGGATTAAAAGCACAAATAGATGGGATTTTTTGAGTGGAGCGAACAGAGATAAGATGGTCAGACTAGTATTTTCCCACAAGAAGAAGCCCTCAGAAAGAAACCATGAAATTACGGACACTTCTTAGTGCACGGTGTACTGTCTTTTAAGTGGTTGAGTTAATTCATCATCTCAGTGTCACATGAGCTCACTCCTGGCACAGTTTCAAGAGATCTCATTATTTTTTGATGTCTATGATGGATTAGAGATGAGAATATTGCTGGCCTAAGGGTTCACTAGCTCTGCCTGTCATATTTGTCAGCTACAAACCAGCTCCACTGAAGGGTTATAAGGGCATTTGGGATAGTGGGCCATTAAAAAGCTGTTCCATTACTTACACTCAGTCAGACTGAGGAAATGTAGGGTAACAAGTGTGAGTGTTACCCCATGGGATCCATTTTCCTTGTTATGCACCCAAGAAGGGAAAATCAAGATGACAGCAGAGGCAGGCAAGAAGCTTTTCCAGCCCTTGATTACCTCACCTTGTAGTTTCTCACTCTCTCACGCTTGGCAGGTGATTGTCAGACTGCAGGAAATTCTGGGAGTTCTGAGGTGATAGGAAATAGCCTGTCTGGACAGCTTTGAAGTGGAAAATGAACTGGAGGAGGAATTTGATTGACACCTTGATATGGGAGGGAGGAGAGCATCCCAGGGACTGCTCAGGTTAGTCAGTGAGATGCTGCTACTGGGCCTGCTGTCAGAGGCACTTCAACAGGCAACAAGGACAGGGACTTCTCAGTGGCAGTGCCACTGCTTTAGAACTCCCTTCCCGGAAAGCTTTGCCTGGCTCCCTCCCTGACCATTGTAAAACAGAGATTAAAGGCCCATTTAGTCTTGTCCTCTAAATAATGGTGGATGCCGCCATTTTGTTGGCATTGTATGGAAGATTCTTTGGCCAAGACCAGCAATCGTCAATGGGCCCCTGGATCTGCCTGCTCTCTCTTACCGCTACCTTTCCGAATTGAGTGTACACTTTTACCATGTCACTCCTTGCCCCTTCCATCCAGCTAACCTGGAAGGAAGGTAAGTCGCTCAATAGCAGTGTCGGTCTCCTAGTAAGAAAAGAAGAACTGAGGCCAGGCACTCACCCCACACAGAAGTGTCCTGAGAAGGAAGGTGGGCTGCTAAGTTTTGCAGGGCGCCTCCACACACCATGTAAAATGCCCCCTTGCCCTCAAAGCCATTCTGGGCAGTGAGAGCAACACAGAGGCACTGACAGAGAGGGGAGGGGCAGCGTACATGGTGTGTTGAAGCATCCTGCAAAACGTAGCATCCGGCACCCAAACTGGGACCCTACTGACCCCACCCTTCCCATCCGTAGAACTCTTGAAGATGGGTTGCCGGTGCGGGGTTGATGTGGATCTGAATTCCTGACCAATTGAACCCCACTGTTTTGGTTGCTACTGGTTTTGTACCTGTATTTCGGTACTTTATAATTTTAAGCTTTTCAAGCCACCTAATGCTGACATCATCAGGAAAGGCAGGAAAGGCATTGGTGTAATAAATAAGTAGTCCACAAAGAATGGGAGCAGATGTTACATCTGCCATGGGCAGGCCATTGACAATGGGTCAAACTAATCACAAATAGATATGTTGTGTATAAATAGCAAAATGAGATATTGAAGTGAAAGTCCAAAAGGTCTTAAAAGTAGCAGCCCTCTGTTTTGTACTGCTTGTCCTCCTCATCAGATCATCAGTTTATTTTCTTCTTAATGTCATAGAATAATTTTGCTTCCTCCAGCTTGACCTTCCCTCATGCTGAAGAGTCATAGCTGCCTATCACCCAACTAGGCCTTGCTATCAGTGGCATAGCTAAAGGGGTGCAATGGGTAGCAATTGCACCAGACAATAAGGTTTAGGAAAGTAACAAGCTGAGCATGACACTAGTGGCCAAAATTGTGCAAACCCTGGTATGTAAAAATAGTAAGGTAAAGGTTTCTCCACAACCGAATGGTCTAGTCGTGACCGACTGTAGGGGGTGGTGCTCATCTCCGTCTCTAAGCCGAAGAGCCAGCGTTTGTCTGAGGACAAGCTTCCGTGGTCATGTGGCCAGCATGACTATACGCCATAGCGCATGGAACGCCGTTACCTTCCCACCGAAGTGGTCCCTACTTGCATTTTTAGGTGCTTTCGAACTGCTAGGTTGGCAGAAGCTTGGGCAAGCAACGGGAGCTCACTCCGTCATGTGGTCTCGAACTGCCAACCTTCTGGTCAGAAAGCCAGTAGCAGCGGTTTAACCCGCAGCGCCACCACATCCTTTATGTATAAATAGTACCATCATGTTGTATATCATTGGAAAGATAATTTAATGCTGATTGCAATGAAATAGATGGAGTTGAAATATCTGTGTTATATCAAAACTTATGGCCAATTAGTCATAACACTTTTTATTTACTTACTTATTTACTTAATGAATTAAATTTGATTTCATCGTGGAGGGGAAAAAATCTTCTTTGCCCCAAGTAGCAGATGCCTCAGTTATGCCACTGCTTGCTATTGTTACTTGATTTTAATTGCATGTTAAAACAGTTCAGCAAGATTGTTTGGGCATGATCCATCCATATGCATCCAACCCTTTCACTTTCTCCCTTCCCTAGGGTGATCAAGAGAAGGCTACCCCAAGGAAAACAGGCCTTCTGGGACCCCCAACATTGTTAGCAATTAAAAAAAAAATCTTCTGCAGAACGATAGGGAAGTGACTTTCCATTTTTTTTCCCTACCAGAATACATTGCTCATCAATAGAATATATACAGAAATGGAAGAAAAAATGAAAGACAGTCATGCAATGGCCTGTACTGATTAGGGAGCTGGATTAGATGATCTCCAAGATCCTTTTCATCTCTGATAGTCCAATCCTATGCTTTTTCCTACCATAGCATGTAGTCATGCCAAAATGGTCTGTGTTGCATGCTATGGGAATTGGAACACTCGGGAGGGAATTTGCATTAGGCACAGGTTTCCTGCACAAGGTACCACCTCTCCCACCTCTGACTTATCCCTGGCTCTCCCACAGTTCTGCCCAGTTAGGCCCCCACCCTGTTGACTTACTGGCATGGGCAGACCTTCTTCACCCTGCAGAAGACTTCATGTGGGACTTCCATGGTGTCTCTGGCTATACACAAACAGCTATCTGGAAATGTGCAGCAACACACGATGCCTTTAAAGTGCTATCAGCACCTAGTGGTGTCGCCAATGTGGGCACCACCTGCACTGCACAACACCCCTTGGAGTGATACACAGCACCTGGAAGTGATTCGGTGGTGACGTGATAATAGCATTGTACACACTGCTGAATCACTCCAGTGGCAGCCATTTCTGGCTGCTTGGAGCCCAGGGGAGGGAGGTTGATCTGCCACAAAATACAGCACAGGTCTCCACACTCATCAGCCCCCTGGGTGAGTCACCTGGGGCAGATTACCCCTGCCCCACGCTTGCTATGCTACTGCCGCCACCGGAACACTAGGAGTGCAGTCTAACACTCTACTATTCTAACTCAAGGATGGTGCATTCTTTTTATTCCAACCTATTTTGAAATTGTACATCCCTGTTTTCTCCAGCAAGTACAGAAGCAAGAAAACCTGAGTTTTCTTGGGAAGCTGTGGAAAGATTAAGCCGACAATTAAGAGCATCGAATGCAATATATCCAAATCTTCTAAAATCAATGGAAGATGTGTGGGCAAAATGCCGGTCTGTATTGACAGTGGGTAACCTATCATTTGTAATGAACAAATTCTTCATATGAGCATTATAGAAAGAGACATGCAGGGGACTGGAGCTTCCCTCAGGAGTATGTGGCTAAACTCCTCTTCATTTCTTTCATGACCATTTAAAAGGACTCCCCGAAGTGCCTGGATTAACGGGATATCATGAATGCATTGGGGCATTTTCCCCATATATTAAGTGCTTCATGGAAATGAAGATTCCATTGATGATTTAATGACTACTTGTGGCTCCCCAGACAATTATATAATGTTAATAAGTTTGTATTTATCTTAGGAGCCATTGGCGCGCTCTCTCTCTCTCTCTCTCTCTCTCTCTCTCTCTCTCTCTCTCTCTC
>JAJKFI010000001.1:41847191-41876006 GCA_029204185.1 Lerista edwardsae | reverse complement strand
CTCTCTCTCTCTCTCTCTCTCTCTCTCTCTCTCTCTCTCTCTCTCTCTCTCTGGATTGTTTTTCAAAATAACCTTGCATAGCAGCGGTTCCTGAACTCCTATGAGGGAGTTGGGAATTTTGCAAGCAGTGGTGGGGGCGGGGCAAAAGCTGCAGTGTATTCCCCAGGATTGCACTGCTGCCCTTGCAAAGGGGCTTATTTTACATTTGCCCCACACAGCGCTGGCCTCTGGGGTGTATGGGGAGCCCTGGGGGACACTCCTGCAGGGCTCCCCAACAGCGGTGTTATGCTGCCGGAATGCTGGGCGGGACATCCAGGTGATCGACAGCCCGCCCGTTGCGTTCCGGAGCATTACGCCGTTTGCATAACCAATTACGCCGCTTGCATACGTTATGCAAATGGCGTAATGCTCCGGAATGCAATGGGCGGGCTGTCGATCACCCGGATGTCCCGCCCAGCGTTCCGGCAGCATAACACCACTGCTCCCCAAGCCTCGATATGTGTTAAATATGTGATCACGATCCACTTCTGGTTTCACGCTCACAACCTGGAAGTGGGTCGCGATGCCAGCCTACTTCACCCCTGCCCTCCCCATCCACGACTCACTTCTTCCATTATATTACCTCCTCTGTGCAGACCAGGGATGTGTGATGAACCGCCCTGTTGTTGCCAATAGAAAAGTGCCACAGCTGCCCCATCCACTTATGCACAAGGAGGCTCTCCTTCCACTCAGTTTCTTGGGTTTAAGAAGAATTTTCTCAGGTGTAAGTGGGTGGCTGCAGTGTGTTTCCATGGACAACAGTGGGGTGGTTCTGCCTCACCTGCTGCCCCCATACCGCACATTCCTGGTGCAGGGACTGGGTTGGCTGTTGACACATGCAGGGGGCTGCCTATGCTGGCTGTTCCTTTGCGCTTGACAGCAGCACACCATTTATGATGGTGCTACACTGTTTGACTGTATGACAGTGGACTATATCTACAAGCCCCAAAAGTGTCTTGGGCTATCTCTATTCTTTTAGTTCTTTGAGTGGTGCTCGATTGTCTCACTGCTCTCTGAATTTGTGTGTTCTGGTGGAAGTCATCTGGGGAAAGGGAAAAAAATGTAAAATACATTTCTGAGGAGTTTCAGGAATTTAACTGACTCAGACTAACCATTCCTGATGAGTCACCAGTTCCCAACGTCCCTGTCGTCTTTGCATCTGAAAGCAGCGCAGCAACTCCCAGAACAAAAATATTAGTACTCCTGAAAAATTCCATTTCTGTCCAGTGCCTTTGGCAGAACCATCTCCATGTTCTTTTAATCTCCTGTCTGAAAACTTTTATGAAAGTCAAGCGAAACAAGTTGACTGCAACTCTCTCTTACAAGGAATTGTTGTCTCTCTGCCACCCCACCTGGTGTGCTGTAGCCCATGAAACAGATCAAGTCATGTGCATGCTGTGAAGGACAAGCGATGGGTCAAGACACCCACAGCCCAATGAAACAAGAAGCTCAAAGGAAGCATTTTGACTTTGATCTGTTTTCTTAATGAGCTAATTTTGAAGGTCAGTGAATTAGTTTGCTCTTAAAAAAGATGACTTAACTGGTCGGAAAAAGACTTCATAGGTCCATTTGGAAAGAAGGCTGTTTCCCAAGGTTTTGCCCCTTCCATGCCTGAAAATGATGATGCGATGAAAAATCCATGATTGCTTGCTGGAGGAATTTGAGAGTCGTCCATACTGAATTCCATAGTTGTTGTTGTTGTTCAGTTGCTAAGTCGTGTCCGACTCTTCGCGACCCCATGGACCACAGCACGCCAGGCCTCCCTGTCCTCTACTAGCTTCCGGAGTTCACCCAATTTCATGTTCATCGCTTCGGTGACACTATCTAACCTCTGCCGCCCCCTTCTCCTTTTGCCTTCCATCTTTCCCAGCATCAGGGTCTTTTCTAAAGAGTCCTCTCTTCTCATGAGGTGGCCGAAGTATTTGAGCTTCAGCTTCAGGATTTGTCCTTCCAGGGAGCAATCAGGCTTGACTTCCTGGAGGATTGACTGATTGGATCTCCTTGCAGTCCAGGGGACTCTCAAGAGTCTTCTCCTACACCATAATCAAAAATTCCATAGTTACCACTCCATGTAAGTATATCTCAAGCCACCTTTTTTCTGGCACACCGATTCTCAAGCTGGCTCATTCAGAGTCTCTCTCTGGAGGCTGCCAGTAATGCCACACTTTGCTCTTAAGGGTGCTTTTGCATGGGGACAGAATTGTTGTCATTATGTTTTACTAGGGAGATGATGTTTACCCTTCTCTTTGGCACAAGTGCTCTCAAGCGGGCTCACGATCGTATCAAAACAGCATGAGTGCTATGAACGGTTGGAAAAATGCAGCCAGATAAAATCAACTACTAGAAATTAACAAGACCTGGGAATATAAAAGGGTTTTGCCTGTTGCTGAAAAGACGCGGGTAATAATACTTAGCATCCGATTAGCATTTCCAGAGTGCTTTGTGCGAATTAGTTTGTTGTCCTTTGGGGAGAGGCTTTCTATGGCCACCTAGATCAGAGGCAAGATTTGAACTGAGGAAATCCTGATTTGCAGTTCAGTTTTTGAGCTACTACACTACACCCAATGTATAAGAATGGGTAATAGACAAGGTTCCCTACAAGACAGTCTACAGGAGAGGCACAACTTCTGAAAAGGTCATCTCTCCAGCTGCTGCCGTCTCAGTGGAGTTCCCAGAGGGGGGCAAAATACTAACTTTTGCAGGAACAAGAGCTCCTGGATAAAGTGGCCCCCTCCCCTTCACGCCATTTGCGGCTCGGAGAGCAAAGCAAAGCACTCTGAGCCATGAATGGCTGTGAAGGTGAGGGGGAGGGGCCCTTCACCCAGGAGCTCACGTTCCTGCAAAAGTGTTTTGCCACCCCCTCTAGGAACACCACTGTGCTGTCTAATTTCTGAAGTTGGGAGGGTTCAGAGAAGAAACTCAGAAGATAACCTTAGTGTACGGGCAGGATCACACAGCAAATCACTTGCTGGGGCTTTTGCCTATTTCTTCCCTTCTCTCATCTTCAAAACATGGCTCTCAGATACATGATGTCAAAGGTTTGTTCACTGCATCCTGGCTCACAAGCCAATACAGGTATAATTCCTTCTCCAGTCACAATATTTCTCATGGATGTGACTTCCCAGAAGACTTATTTGAATAGCCATTGAGGAGGTCACCATAGATTTATCCCAGGAGTCTCCAAACTTTTCAGCATGAGGGCTGCATCATATATAAGGGCATTTAAATAGTGACCCCGGTATCTGTGGGGGGCTCTGGAACAGCAGATATCGAGGCTGTACTGTATTTATCCCCCTTCATCAGGTTTTTGTGGAATGGCCCACCACTTGGTAAGGGCCAGATAAAACTTTTCCAGAGGGCCAATTTGGCCCGCAGGCCGGCGTTTGGAGATCCCTGATTTAGCCCCTCCTGAAATATAGTTAAGAATCATATAGACACCTCAAGGTATTCAGGCAGTACTTGATACTTGATACTCAGGCAGTACAATATACTTGCCAGAAAAATGTTTCACTTCAATCCCTCATACTACACAAATCCTAGAGCAGCGTTTTTCAACCCATGGTCCACAGGTGTGCCGCAGGAATTTGAGGAAGGTTCTTTCTTAGTAGGGCCATTGGGGGAAATGAGCCCACCACCAACAGCACTGTGTGCCTTGTCAATTGTCAACAAACGTGATGATGTGCCTTGACAATTTCAGTGCCTTGTCAGTGTGCTGTGAGATTAAAAGGGTTGACATTTGCTGGGGTAGAGAAGCAGTGTTTCTCAGGACTATAAGACAGAACTGTCCAAAAGCAAATATGAGATTGCATTCAGAGTGCCATATGCAATAAGAAGTTGAGGGGGGGGGAGTTTTTTTTAAAAATGTTTTTGTGTTTTATGAGGGGGGGGTGAGTTTACATTTTTAAAGACATGGTTTTTTTCTCTTCTCCCCCACAAAGGATACATGGTGCAAAAGAAAATTCCAGCCTTGCAAATGTGATTAGAACAGTTGACATGAAAGTCCACACTAGCAAAGTCTTCTTACATCTGCCTGTGTAGCTCTGGAGTCTAAAAGAGCCACCTGTCCTTTGGGGAGGAAATGAGTTCTTCTCAGGAATGGAATCCAGTAGAAATCTTGCTGTAGGGCAGGAAATGGCCAGGAAATCATCTGTTGGGCAGATGGAGTTTTAAGGCTGCCTTGTTGAACTCTGGCTGGAAAAGCTATCTGACTGAAGTTGGTCATGAAGAACAATTTGTAACTGAGGCATGTCACAGACGCATACTAACATGCAGATATTTGCCGGAATGTTTGCAGAAGCCTTTCTTCCTTTCACTCAGAAGACTGTTAAAAGAAGAGGAAAAATCTGGATACACGGATTGAAAAGCAATCAATCCACATTTTGGAAAACTGTCCTTGTGCCTCTCATTTGGTCCAATCCAGTATGTGTGTGTGCGCGCGTGCGTGCGCATGCTTGCATGTGCGCGCACATGCATGCACACAGAAGCATAGCTACAGCGGGCAGTGCAGTAAGTATTGCATGCACTGCAATGTAACTGTGTTGCCGTCACTGCTCAGAATATCTCCAACAGCAAATGGGAGGGCATCCTGCAGCTACACTACTGTGCTGCTTCTGCGCTTCTGCACACGTGTGCATGCACAGACAGACACACAGAGAGGAGAGAGGGAGAGAGAGGGAGGGAGGGAGAGAGAGTTGATCTCAATAATTACCTTGTTCCTGGTGGTCCCACATACCCATTGCCTTCCTGACATGCCCCTGAACACTCTTATCTCTTCAAGAGAACCCCTGTTGCTATCTGAACTGCTGGCATGTGGCAAAGTGTTCAGCACCGTCGTTTGCTCGTTATACACTTCAGCCTGTATTCGCCTAGAAAGGACCATCTGCTCTCTGACAGCTGAGTATCTCTGCCACACCTGCGTTGTGTCCCTTCTCAGTACAGATGACTGCAATACCTCACAACAGGATGGGCGCGTCAGACCTGGCTGTTCCCAGGCCGACTCTGGAAATCTCAGAGCCCTGGAAGACTCAGCCCTCCTCTCCTACTTGCAAAATCAAGTATCTCAATTTTATGATAATTAAAAGAACAGGAAAAAAAACCAGGTCCTTTCTACAAAAGGACCCTGGGAAAAAAGAGAATTTGTTTATTGCAAATAGCCACTTGGGAGCATATGGCAGCTCTGGGGAAAACATTGTGAGGGAAAAGTATTAAATCACCTTTTCAGTCTACCACAGTCACTGGTGTAGCTAATGAAAGTGTAGCCCAGTGCAGAGGGCAAAATGATGCCCTGGAAGTGATGTCACAGCAGGAAGTGACATCATAGCTGTATTCTCATTTTCTATTTTTTTTGCCATAACTTTTGATAGAATAAAGATATTACACTCCGATTTGTTTCATTGCCTTCTGCGTTAAATTCCACATTGAATGGTATATAACATGAAGGCATTATTCATACACACCAAGGTTTTCACAATTTTGGCCACTAGTGTCAAGCTCCGCTTGTTGCCCCCCTAATGCTTGTGGCCCAGTGCAACTGCACCCCCCTGCACTTCTTTAGCTACGCCCCTGACCACAGTTCTGATCTAAGTCCCCTCCCTTCCATGGCTGCTATGAGGGGATTCCAGGTTCAAGCAAGTTCGTTAATGTGCACAATTCAGTGTACAATCCCAAGCACTCTTTGGGCCAATGCAAGTCCCTTGTGCTGACCCAGGAGTGTCGTAAGCATGTCATAAGGCATGTTTGTGCCTATAGCAGAGCCGGGGAGGCCGGTGTGAGGATCTGCGCCAGCCTCCCTGCACTAAATCCCAGGACCAGGGAGGTGAGTCTCAGCTGGCTGAAGGAGGCCAGCATGGTGGTTTGGAAGGGTTGAACAAGGATGGATTGGGGCAGGGCAATGCAGGGGGAGTGATGGCTCATTGGCAGGGCACGCTGGGGAGGGAACGGGCAGGCCTGGGTGACCTAGGCTGGATCCCAGCCTGGTCGACTGGAGTCTGCATTTGCATCAGAAATTTTGCTGGCGCAAATCAGAGTAGCCCTATTGGGGTGGCTGCATCATGTCACAGCGTAAGGAGAAATAATTCCCCTTATTCCAAATTGCACTGCAGTCATCTCCAGCTCTGTGATGGATACAGGATGCAGGCCATGATTGGGCTGCCCAGGGCTTATTCAAAGAAAAAAGGAATTTGGAAAAAAAAAATAGATGGGAATGGGTTAAAAGAAGCAGCAGGTAGGGCAGGAACAGAAGCTGGCAAAGTGATACCCCTTCAAAGTCTTGAGAAACAGAATCCAAATGGCACAAGTTTCTTCCTTATTATTTCTTACTTCTAAACATAATTTCTTTTCCAGCTGATTTATATGTAGCATCCAAAAATATATAGCTGGGTTGGTTTTGGCATTCAGAGTTGTCATAATTAGTCTTTTGCTTCCATCAATGCTGCTGTGATCGATGCACATTGGGGTTTATTTAACACTCATAAGAGTAAAAATATTCAACGATGCTGAAAAATATGCAATGTTGTTTCCAAGTTGTTTGGAATACTGTCTGAAATAAGGAAACGGGCATCCTACCCTGCGCTGGCACAGCTAGGCTGCATGCCCTGGGCTGTATCCAGCACAGGTTAGGAGATGGTCTTGTCGGGGCAAGGGGGCATGTTTCACCAGAGTTATGTGCCAGCCTGCCCTATAGGGTTTCTCAGATCTGTGCCAGGTATTCAGTTGGCACAAGTCCAGGAAGCCCGGTCAAATGCCGGGCAGGCTTGGGGGGGGGGTTAGGATATGGCACAGAAGACCTCTGCTTATCCTGCCCTCCCAAGCTTGATTCCACCCCTGTTCTGCCCCCCTATTCAGGAAATGCCCCTCCCTACCACCCTCCCCTTGCCCTTTGCCAGGGCATGGGGAGGGTGCCTTACATGCTTGTGCCAGTGACTGCAGGTCTGGATGCAGTGCTGGCTGGACAGCACAGATTGTCCCATCGATGCAGGCCACCCAACTGGTGCTGCTTTATTCTGAGGTCTCACGAACATGCTTTACAGCACATTTGCAAGACCTTTGGTTTAAGCCTGCTCCTGTATGTACTCAAAACTTAATTGCCCCCAAAAGCAATGTATTTTCATGCAATGTCAAGATTGTCCATTTTGTGGCTAAATTAGGTATAACTTTGCCTTTTGTTCACGATGGCAGCACCTCCATTAGAAGGCACAGATTTCTTCTCGTTAGCAGTTGACGAATGCTGAAAATGATAATGAAAATTATTGTGTAGAAACTTCATGAATGGCAAATGTGCAGCATTACATTAAATAACAGTCATTCTGAGTATATAAAGGATTTGAGCAGCCACACCTAAATTGATAATGGAAATAGTGGAGCAATGTTAGTCACAAAGTACAATCACTCAAAGACGACCTCATTACACATAATAGTCCTTTTGCAGTGCAGAACTATGAATAAATATATTTTTCCCTATTAGAGATTCAATGAACATTGTAAATCTACCCAGCTGAGTAGATATGCTGAGGAAATTTCCCTGGGGTAATAAACAGCTATTATTTCACTGCTATGTCTCAAAAAGTGTACTTAGAACAGCACAGTTTTCAAGATAGGCTCCTTGTCTTCCTGATTCTTATTTGTTTTCAAACATTTTCTTTGCTCATTTTAGCCACGCAAAGTCCCAGTGACTGATTTAGAAAAAGAACAGGATACTACTCAGTAGTCTGCATAGCACTGGAGAATCATTTGTTACAAGCTGCAGTTTTCATTGTCCCAGCTCTTTATTGAACAATGAGTGCTAGGAGCTGGGATTGTGAGACACTATAAGAAAATGCTTGTTATTTATTCCTGGTAGGCTGCCCAATTGCCTATGGGTCTCCTTGGAACCATGACAGCCTTTTTGCTGGCAGAAATCCAGGTAGAAAACAGGTTTCAAAAAGAGGGGATAGGATCTGGTGCACGTTGGGGCCACTGTGAACCATGTCCTCAACTCCCTGCCCCTGCATTCCTGGAAATTCCCCTCCCTGCCTATTACGCAACCCCTGATGTCGATGGAGGTCTCTGGAACTGTGGCTGATTGCACAGCATTGTGGCAATGGCCCTGAAGTGTACAATGGTGGCCCAGCTATCATGCTGCAGGAAGGCACCTTCTACTACTGGAATACTGGGATTGGAGCCTAATTATGTGAGACTGCATGTCCCACTCTCTCCCGTTGAGACAGGGACGAGTTGCCTAACCACATGGATGGATGGTTTTTCCAAACTGCTCCTCTATGTGCAATGTAAAGATTAAGAGCACAATCCTAACATGGAGGCCAGCACAATTTGGCCGGCACAAGGGTCACCATGAAGTGGGTTTGGGCCGCTCTCAGAGTCAGGGAGAGTGGTGCACGTCTGTGTGCTGGCCTCTCTGACTCCGAGAGTGGTCCAAACACACTTTACGGTGTCTCTTGTGCTGGCCAAACATTAATGGCCTAACTGTGCCAGCCTAACTCCAGGTTAGGATTGCATCCTAATTAAAACTAGTACATACCTGGCCTGTGGAGGGGCAGCTTGGATGAACTCCCCCACCCCATGGGCAGATTCCCAGTATGAAAGGAAAGGCAGTGCATGGGTGTGCCTGAATGTAGTCACGTTTGAGGAGTCAAGTCAGGTAAGCATCATCTGATCATTCCAGTTATACATAATACCTAGCAAATGTGGCCCAAAGTGTGTCAGGTTCCTAAATACTAGAACTACATAATACCAATTCATCATCGCTTACTGTTTTGGTGAGGGCGCAATCCTTCAGTGTGTTGGAGGCAGGCTGCCCGGCAGGCCTGCGCTGCATCCAACGCAGCATACAGGGAGGCTGGAGCCTCCCCAGCGCAAGGGCACATTTGTGCCCTTGCACCTGGGGAGGCACCAGCCTCCCCAGTGTGCTCCTCGGATCTGCGCCCACGAAATCATAGGCGCAGAACCGAGGAGACCGTACAGCCCGAACTGGGGCCATGCAGCCTGGGGATGAGGCTTTGGATGCGGCCAGTGATGTCATGCAGGGGGAATGCAGGGGAACTCAGTTCCACTAGTTAGAATTAGGGCTGACTCCGCCCACTTCACTCTCCCTCCTCCCCCCTCCCAATTCCTCTGCAAAGAGCTTTTCTTCTTGGTTGGCCAGCACTCAGAAGGTTAAAGGGAGCGACTCCGGATTCCTAGGGGGGCGAAGGCAGTGATGTCATTCAGGGGGAATGGACCAGAACGGGCGTTCCGGATCCTAACGGGCTCCATGGCTGGTTCTGGGTTCCCAACAAGTGCCAATCAAAAGTGAGTTCCTGTTCCTAAATCATTTGAATGACACCACTGGATGCGGCCTAATGGCCGCGCCCAAGACCCCTCCCCTTCCTGTGTCGGCACGCCCAGTTCTGCCCACCCTGCCCAGTTCTGCCCACCCACCCAGCCAGAGCCGCCCCTGCTCCAGCAGAGTTCGACCAGCACACGGGTGGCTCACCAGACTGGCACTAGAGCTAGCGATGAAAATCTCTTCCAACCATGAAATCTCTGGCATCACAACTTTTTTTGCTCTCCCTTTTCCGAGGAAAGACAAGGAATTTAAACAATTCCTGCCATGTGACCGTTCTTCCCACTGGCAAGTGACAGGGAAAGGCATTCAAACAGTTGGTTAAAAAAAATATACTGGGAGCCATTTATCAGAACAGAACAGTGGAGGATGATCTATTATGAATGAGGGCTCTAAAATGATTTTTCTAAGCAAAGACTGCAAAATCAATTCCAGGAGAAAAATGTCGCAACTTTTTTTCTTGTAGCAAATTGCAGTGCCACCTTTTTTCACCTGGAAGGTTTCTGGTGCCTTCTGCAAGAGAAAATGGGACGAACACTTACAGAACAAAGGAACAACATTCTTGTCATAGTCCCATTCAGAGAATGTGAAAATCATTAATGAATGAAATTATTTCCATGTTATTTTCAAATGCAAGGGTAACCTTACAGTGCTTTCCTCTCGACCCCAAATTGGCTCTGCAGCCGTAAATTGCCTGAAGATGTTTCTTTGGTAGATGAGATAGATTTTCTTCCTGACGAAAGGTCACGGAAACCTTCAAGTTATGAATAAAAATACACTCCCTACATCAAAATGGTCAGAGGGTTGGCTGGAGCATAACAATCACTGGATGGTTTTATGTGCAATAAGAATCGTTTTAGCGGTTCCAGCCTGAGATGAACGATTCTTTCCTAGCAGATGTGCAATTACAAAGATGATTCACTAGTTTTAGAAACATTTCTCCATTTAATTTTTGCAAAGAACCAAAGGCTCCTCAGAGCTGGATATATTCTTTAGATAGATCTTAGAAGTTGTTCAAATAAAGCAAATGGGCCTCTCAGCAGCGTCCAAAGTCCTTTATTTCAAATACTTTAGAACAGAGCAATAAGATGGCCTCATTCCAGTGCCAACTCCGTCCATGTGTAGAGGCTGCAGATTCATACGGTTCACAGGTTTTTTTTTAGTGATGAGTCAACTCTGAGGCAGTAAGAAAAAGAACAAAGCTGCCCATGAAATTGAATGGTATGCCTGAGCATGCTGCTATATCAGCTTAACGGAAAAAAAATAGGATCACCCATTATTCATTCAGAGCGCAATCCAAACCTGGAGTTAGGCCAGCACAGTTAGGCCAGCAAAGTTGGGCTGGCACAAGAGACACTGTAAAGCATGTTTGGACCACTCTCGGAGTCGGAGAGACCAGCACACAGATGTGCACTATCCTCCCTGGCTCTGAGAGTGGTCCAAATGTGCTTTACAGTGGCCCTTGTGTTAGTCAAACTTTGCTGGCCTAACTGTGCAGGCCTAACTCCAGGTTAGGCTTGTGCCGTTATAGTCATTCTGCTGTATCTCCAGGGGATACCTTCCCACTGCTGCTGTGGATACCAGAAACCGCAGATAGCAGCAAACACTGTACTTACTGGGACTCCTCGCAAGTCCTCCAAAGTGCTTCCTCTTCGCACTTGGAGGGCAAGTGCTAACAAGCAGGTTCAAAGAGGAAGCAGTTTTGAGGGCTTGTGCAGAGCACCCTCTTTGTGCCCGCTGATTAGTGCTTGCCCTCCAGGTGTGAAAAGGAAGCAGTTTGGAGGGCAAACAAAAGAAGAACAGATGAGATGAATGCGATGTGGGGAATCTGTGATAGGGATACCTGAAACTGTGGAAACCAAGTCTGCGGATATGGGGGGGGGGAGACAGTATTTCTATTTGGTCAAAGGATCACACTGTTTAGAGCAGAGGTGTCCAACGTAAGGCCAGTGGGTCGGATGCGGCACCCAGAAGCTCTTTATCCAACCCTTGGTTCCCAGTTGCTGAGCTGTCACTGCAGAACGGGCAGCCTGCCTGATCACTGGGCTTTCCCATTTTGAAACTATTATCAAGATTTGCCTATTTTCTCTTCCGTCATTGGCAACTAATGTCTTCCTAAGTTAGAGGGGAAGTGCTTATTTCTGGTCATGACCTGCTTTATTTATTTATTTATTATTAGATTTATACCCCGCCTTATTTGCCTAAAGGCGCTTTATGACATCACTTTCTTTTTTATGACTTCCGGTCCTCAGCAGGCATCATGAATGCTATTCAGCCTGTTGAATGATTTTGACACGCCTGCATTGGAGGGTATGCCTGGCAGTGGTGTCATTCAAATGATTTAGGAACAGGAATTCACTTTTGTGTTCAAATTCAAATGTTGAAAAAACAACAACAAAAACCCTGGAAGCAGCCACGGAGCCTGTTAGGATCCGGAACGCCGTTCTGGTCCATTCCCCCTGAATGACATCACTGATGCCTGGGCTGGACCCCGGAATTCTCAGTACTAGTGGCAGCAGGAGTGTCCAATGGGTTATCGAAGTGTGGGGCTGAAATAGGGAACCACTGCAAGGCTTTGCCTCAGGGCTTCTAGCAACTTGGTGCTGGCACTCATCTCAAGCTAAATTGGTAGGAGTAGAAGAGGAATTGGAGTGTCTTCAGTAAGAGGGCTTCAGCAGGAAAATTGTGGAAGTGCTGTTGCTGCCATTTTCTATTGACATTCAGGCCTGCACAGTTTGAACAGGAGTTAGGACCAAGGATCTTGGGGTGCTGGTGGTCTATTTTGAAGATTTCTATGCTGCCTTTCCCCAGGCTGGCCTGGATATGGGTATCATGTTGGCATGAGGCATTTAATGGCATCTAGTGAGCCACTGTGCAATACAGGAAGTGGACTAGAAGGGAAATTAGCCGGATTCAGTAGGGCTCTCTTCTTATCTTCCTGAGTGAGGCAAATGGCATTGATTTTGGAAAGAGTGCTTTGGCCAAGCTCCCCCACTTTTCAACAGGCCTCCTTGATCTCCTACTGATTCTCCTGCTCTATCTTACTGACAGCGCAATCCTACGCTGCCCATCACATTGATGCTACACCATAGCAACGCGACTGGGTGAGCACTGACATGGGAGCACTGATCGGCACCCCTGCGTTGGCGCTCAAGCAATGCGAGCAGCGCTGCAGGCAGCTCCGGTCCCATTGCCCCCGCGCACAGACTCTCTCACATTGGCCAAAACCGGCTGGCACAAAGGAGGCTCTGTGCCGGGGTGGGAGAGCAATTGGAGGTGGGAGGGAGATTGTGGGTGGGCTTGGGAATCGGCCATAAGGTGAATCCTAAGCTCAATTGGGAGGCTATGTGGCCCCAATTAGGACCACGCGGTCTCCTCGGATCTGCGTCTGCTGATCCGAAAAGCGCGTTGGGGAGGCTGGAGCCTCCCCTATGGTAAGGGCGTGAACGTGCCCTCCCCGTGGGGAGGCTTCAGCCTCCCCCGACTGTGACGTCGCCCATGGCGGCTACGGGAGGGGCGGGGTTGTTACTCACGCTTCGTGGGCCCAGACCTTGGGACGGCGATAAGAAGCAGGCAAAAGGCGTGCGGCAGTGCGGTGAAGGCGATTTATTGACGTCAAGGCTTTTACATTCATCTGGGCACCCTTCAGTCCTTCACCCTTCAGGCATCCCTTCTCTGTCGCTCTGAGCCTTATACGGACCTGCGGCGTTGGTTTTGGGGGACCTGCCGTCCCGGCTGCGTTTGAGGGGTGAGCTTGGTCAGCGCCCAACCCTGGGGTCCCCTCTGTAGCAAGGGGGGTTTCTTTCCCCCTGGGGGCAGGTTGTCCTCCACTCCCCCCGGCCCTCCAGGGGACTGTCATCTGTGGCTGTCCCTTGCCAAGGGCAGGCCCACTGCGGGTATCCCCAAAGGAGTGGGGCTTTCCAGGCCCCTCTCAGGCAATGGTCAGGAGCGAGCCCAGGTTTGTAGCCCGGCTCGCTGACGGTCGCCCCGCCGCTCGCCCTCCAGCCAGTGGAGGAGCGTCTTCTCTCTCCACTGCCTGAGCTCCTTATGAGCTTCAGGCCAGTCTCCCCGGGCTCCTCCCCTTCCTGCCTCCCGGCCAGGCCCAGCTCTCCTGAGACTGGGCCGGTCCTTTTCAGGATCTCACCTCTCCTTGGGGAGTCACCCCAGGCTGCTTGTATGGCCCTGGATGTGTGCTGCTTTTGATTCCCCTGGGGCTTGACACTGGGCTCCTTAGCCGCCCACCCGCGGCCCCCTGTGGCCAAGTAGGCCCCCCGTCCTTGGGGGGCAGAAGGCCGGTTGCAGGGGTGGCAGGCTCCTCCTGCCAGCCGGTGCGGGGGCTCCCCCCTCGGAGTGCTGCGGGGGGGAGGCCGGGCCACGGGTGACACCGACCCAGCCTTGGATTTGGCACTGGCCAGCCGGCCTTGCCAATCCAACGCTGGGTAGGATTGCGCTCTGAGGTATTCCTGATCTACCTCTTTTTTGTTTCGAAATTGAGTGTCTGCTGGTGCCAGTCTCTGCCCCCTCCTCTCATTTAAGTTGGCGTGGAAGGAAGGAAAGGTTGGAAGGAAGGTTTAAAGTGGCTCCCAACCCTTGGCAAGTTGAAGACCACAGTCCTCAGTAATGCCAACATTGTGACTGTATCACTAGCAGACTGGAAAAGCCCCCCAGGACACATTCTGAGAATTCACTAGGTAGACCCCAGGAAGAACGTCCTATCACCAGGGCAGTATTATCCATTAGACTGAGTAGGCTGAACCCTAAGGGCCCCACAGGGTCCAGGGCCCATCACGTTGGCATGTCTTGGTGTCAGTCTAATGTATGGATCAGTCTAACATATTTGGCCCTAGGGGATTCCCATCCTGCCCTCCAACCCTTCAATAGGCAAGAGACTACAGCAAGCCTGGCCTTGCAAAGGCCAGGCTTTCAGAGCTCTCCCACGTGGGGCAAGCCCCTCCTCCAGGAAGTGAGTTCCAGGAAATGCACATGGAGGCTGAATCACTGGGAAGCTTCCATGCAAGCCTGGGTCTGTTTGTTTTTCCCCTTTGGGGAACAATTTAGAAGGGCCTGGCTTTTCCAGGGTTTGTCCCTCAGATTTCTGCTTGTATTTCTGCTGTTTTAGGAGTGGGGCGCTTCCATGCAAGCCTAGGTTCATTTGTGAGAAACCTGCCTGTGGCTGGATTGCCTAAGGTTAGGGGCCTTATTTGTAAAAGGCGGGTGAGAGAACTTTGATCCCCTGCCTCTCTACCAGGGCTTCCATTCAGTGTGGCAGGAACTTTCCTGAGGAGTTTTGAATGGGCCCCCAAATATCTGAAAGCCTAGGGGCCTATGGGTTAATGCAGCCCTGCCTATCACCATCATCTCTTCATGGGAAACTGTTCCTAAGGACCTTCAGGGACATCTTCACCAGGCAAGAATCCTTGCATTGCTGAGCAACGTGAGGCCGTGCCAGCATTTTTATAGCGCTACACAACAGCATGTTTGGTGGTAAAATTTATGTGCTGTTTGAAAACTCAGTATTAGCCATTTGGGGATTGCAACCATATGTTTGCAGGGATTTAGTAACACTAATGTGCATTATTATTGGAACAGCAGTACTTTTCCATGACAGTCTGAAAAACCTGTGTTGTACATGCATCGCTGAAACCGCCTTCGTTGCAACCAAGGCAATGTTGCAATATTTTTGATTAAAACATTTGTGGTGACTGGGGCAGCGCAATGCTATGGACTGCCAATCAGTCTGCAGGCAGCACCAGTCCTGTTGCGCCCGCGCAACGTCTACCTTGTGTCAGTCAAAGCTGGCCAGCACGAGGGAGGCGCCATGATGGGGTGGCTCAGGGATTGGCGGGAGGTGGGCGGGACATGGGTGGGTCCAGGATTCGTTCATATGGCCGAATCCTAGACCCGTTTGGGAGGCTGCGCAGCCCCAATTCGGGCTGCATGGTCTCCTCAGATGTGTGCCTGCTGTTTAGATCTGAGGAGCCCATAGGGGAGGCTGGAGCCTCCCCTACGGTAAGGGAGCACACGCTCCCTTGCCGTGGGGAGGCTCCAGCTTCTCCTATACTGCACTGGATATAGCGTTGGCCGGCCGGCCGGCTTCGCCATTCCAGCGCAGTGTAGGATTGCGCTCTGACATAGTCCAAAGCTGTCCCCTGCCCGTGATGCTGACATGCTGACGGAGAGCATGCTGCATCCACTTGTGGGGGGAGAGGGGAGGGTGGACCAGGAGGCCGATCAGAGATAAGTACAAAGTATTTTAACACAGAATTTTTGACCATCTATGGGTCTCCTCGTAAATCCAAGGATTGGGCAGGGCTGGGCTGAAAAATGGAGGATTGGATCTGGTGTGTGTTTTTGCCACCGAGATCCACTCCCTCCAGCCTGTTCCCCACAATTGAATGCCTCTGTGTCTTCCCCATCACAAAACTCAGTGACACCAGCAGTGCTCGAGCCATGCAACTCACAAGCTACACCTCTGACTATTTACATTAGCAGCCCAGAAGCACATGATAGTGTCCCAGCAATGCCCAGATAGGATTGGGCTGGAAATTTAGCCTATCAGTCTTGATAGCTTTGGGCCCATAATCTTCTTTTTTTAAGATGAAATTATTTCTTTATGAATGGACAGAGTAGGTAAAAATAGGGCAATTGTCCTTGAAAAGTGAAGCATGGGTCTTCCTTTTGTCTTCCTTGCTTGCCTGCAGGAGAAAAGTTTTATCTTTAATTAAATGAAGAACCATCTGTCTAATGAATGAAGCTTGGATAGGAGTGGAAACTGCTATCCCATCTCTGTAGATTTTTCAGTGCTCCGCAGGGCTCTGTTGAATTGCATTTAAAACTCGTAATGGGGAGCATTCTCAGTGCACTGGCCCCATAAACGGCACATATGCCTTTCATTCTCATGTCCCTGATCATCCCTTACGATATTAACTCAGTATTGCTTTTCAAAATGTGACAAGACGATTTCTTGTCTGTGTTCCTATCTGCGCAATTCATAGTGAAGTGAGCCTGCCTTTGAAATGTGTCTCACATCCTGCAGCTCTCAGAAGTCAAGGGAGTTATTATTTGCAATTAGAGTAAGGACAAGTGAAGTAGAATAATCCCTGTATGTTAAGGAAAAACATCTGAAGATGCACATTGAAAATGAAAAGCCATCCTTAGCATGCAATCATTTGCAAGCCATTGAAGGCTGCAATCCTATGCACACTTTCCTGGGAGTAAGCCCCACTGAACGCAGTGGGACTTATTTCTGAGGAGACATGCATCAGCCTGTGATCTCAGTTGCAATGAGTTTCCTCAGTATAACTGGCTCGCAAACGTCTCTCATGTTATAATCCACAAACAATTCAAATGCCTGTGAGTTGTCGTCCATGTCGTCCTTGTGTACACAGCAATGGGGAAGAAATGAGAACATGGAACAGAAACACTCCCAGGGGTAGATTTGCCTTATTAGTTAAACGACAAAATTTTTACAAAAGTACCCTGATTCAAATAATTTAAATTGCTATATTTAAATTGGCTTTTTCATTTGTAGTGCCCTTTCTTTATTCCTAGCCATTTCATTTCAATTACAGCTAGCTTCCATAATAATCCTCAGAAATCATTTGTTCATGATCTTTAGAAATTAGAAACAATTTTGAAATCACAGAATTTTTTAAAAGCAGTTTGTGACGGAGGCTACATCCTAGATATGTATAATAAGAAGTAAGTCATAAGAAGAGCCCTGCTGGATCAAGCCAAAGGCCCATCTAATCCAGCTTCCTGTATCTCACAGTGGCCCATCAGGGAGCACAGAAGACAAGATGCCTACATCCTGTTGCTACTCCCTTGCACCTGGCATTCTGAGGTAACTTACTTCAGTCCCATAGTATAGGAATCACAGAGACACTCCTAAGTACCTAGGTTTGTTCAGGAAGTCCTTTAAAAAGCCCATTCCAAACATGTAAGGTTTTTATGTTTAAGATTGTTTGTGTGTTTTTTTTCAGCATAAAGGAAAAAAATGAAGAGAACCAATTCAGGAGTTATATTTGTGTTTTCTTCAAGTCTAGTTTGTGCTTTTCAGTAACAATGATGTGTGGACAAAATAAGGTTTTAATGAGTAGTTACTCTACTCCCATATCAGTCCACTTTTATACTAAGGTCACCTGTAGGAGCTCAAACTGGCAGGGTATTATGGTCTGGACGTCCCTGAAGAACTTGAGGGAAGAGGGCTTATGGATAGGGTTACCAGAAACAAACTGGGACAGAGTGCCTATACTTTTAACCATGGTATAGAAGAGGGAATTTGGCAGGTGTGGCTTTTGAAACCCTTCCGGGGTGAGCTGCACCTGCCCAAATTGCCTCTTCTATAAAATGGTAAAAGGTATGGACACACTGTCCCAGTTTGTATCTGGTAGCCCTGCTTATGGAGGTTTTCTCAGAAGCTGCTTCTGAACAAATCACCAGGAATTGACTATTTACATAGTGACATTTGGGTGCTGATTCAGCAGGTCACGAGTGTCCTGAGGCCTTTGGTTGGAGGACCGGAATGAAGGAACTTTCTGAATCTGCCTGAAGGGTTGAATTTGCAGGGAAGCTCTTGTATTGGAAAAGGCAGGAGATACCCCGAGAAGATAGGGAGTGGTATCAGCAATGGCCCCTTGTTCCAGATTAGCCAGGGATTACCGGGTTAATCCAAGGTCTTTGCCTGCAGCAGGAACACAGCTGCAGGCTGATCAGGCCCCTGGCTATGAAGGAGATTAGCACAGGTGCAGATGGGTGTGGCTGATGCCCAATAACAGTCTGCCCAATAACAGATACTGATTGGCTGGCCTCAGTATAAAGTTGGAGGCAGGAGCTGCAGTAAGGCACCTGGGTAGGTGCTAGAAGGTGGCACCAGGTAGGTGCTGGATGGATTATTTTAAAAAGGGTGATTAGCACCTGGGTAGGTGCTGGAGGAAGGCACTGGGTAGGTGCTGGATGGATGGACTTGCTAAAAGAAGGACTGGAGAAAGGAAGGTAAGGTTATTGTGGGGAATAACCATTGGGAATTCTTGTATGGCTGCTATGCCCCTGGAGCCACCAAGTGGAGGAGGTAGGTGTGGCTTAGGCAAGTTATTGTTTGGTGGTGGGGATTGTTGTTGCTAGACTTAGGGTATTTTGGAGCTAAGCTGGTGATGAGGGCAGTCTGGAGGAGGCTGGCCAGCCAAACAAACTGCTGGAAGAGAGGAGGCCCAGTGGGTGAATGAACCCCCTCCCTCTTGCCTCTCTCTGAGGCTGCTCTGGAGGGGAAACTAGTTAGCCTAGTGTGGGCATTGGGGCCCTTGGGGAGGCCCAGCAGGGAATTTATTTATTTATTTATTTATTTAAGAAATTTCTACCCCGCCTTTCCTCTGCCAAGGCAGATGTCCAAGGCGGCTTACAATATTAAAAAGGATAAAAATAAAGTATAACAGTTAACATTAAAAACAGTTAAAAACAGTATTAAACAATAAACAATCAAGATTAAAAAACACAAACAATTTAAAAACAATTAAAAAATAAAATAAGACACAAGCCCCGTGGATCATAATAACCAGCCAGCCAACCTGTCAGCAATTAAAAGCTTTTTGGAATAAAAAGGTCTTCAGCCCCCGCCGAAATGTAAACAGAGAGGGAGCAGTTCTCAGTTCGAGGGGAAGGGTGTTCCAGAGTTGGGGGGCCACCACCGAGAAGGCCCTCTTCCTGGCCGCCACTCCTCTTACTTCTCCTGGTGGCGGCACAGTCAGAAGGGCCCCCCCAGATGATCTAAGAGTACGGGTTGGATTATATAGAAGGAGGCGGTCCCTCAAATACCCCGGACCCGAGCCGTAAAGGGCTTTAAAAGTCAAAACTAGCACTTTGAATTGGGCCCGGAACAGAACCGGCAGCCAGTGTAGTCGCCGAAGCAGCGGCTCGACAGAGTCAAACCGACGTGCCCCAGCAACCACCCGAGCCGCCGCGTTCTGTACTAGTTGTAATTTCCGGACCGTCTTCAAAGGCAGCCCCACGTAGAGTGCATTGCAATAATCTAATCTAGATGTCACTAGGGCATGGGTCACTGTGGCCAGGTCCGCACAGCTCAGGTACGGCCGCAGCTGGCGGATCAGCCGAAGCTGAGCAAAGGCTCCCCTGGCCACCGCCGCCACCTGGGACTCCAGGTGTAGCTGTGAATCCAGGAGAACCCCCAAGCTGCGAACCTGCTCCTTCAGAGGAAGTGCGACCCCATTCAGAGCAGGACGATAGTCCAATACCCGAGCTGTGGATTTCCGAACCAAAAGCACCTCTGTCTTATCCGGATTTAATTTCAGCTTGTTCGCCCGCATCCAGCCCCCAACTGCCTCCAGACAGCGATCCAGGACCTCAACCGCCTCCTCAGAATCAGGGGGAAAGGAGAGATAAAGTTGGGTGTCATCAGCATATTGATGGCACCCCACTCCAAACCCCCGGATGACCTCTCCCAGCGGTTTCATGTAGATGTTAAACAGCATGGGGGATAAGATGGAACCTTGCGGCACCCCGAACCTAAGAGGTCGGGGTGCCGAACAAGAGTCCCCCAGCACCACCTTCTGGGATCTGTCAGCCAGGAAGGAGCGGAACCACTTCAAAACAGTGCCTCCAAGCCCCAACCCGGCCAATCGACCCAGAAGGACACCATGGTTGATGGTGTCGAAAGCCGCCGAGAGGTCCAGCAGGACTAACAGGGTCGCACTTCCCCCGTCCATCCCCCGGCGCAGGTCATCCACCAAGGCGACCAAGGCAGTCTCCGTCCCGAACCCCGGCCTGAAGCCAGATTGGAATGGGTCCAGATAATCATGTGATCCTAACTGAATTTGGCAGAGCAGCCCTCCAGACAGTTTGTGTGTGTGTGTGTGGGCGAAGTGACAGGAATGGGAATAGGAAGGAGTGTCTGGCTATCGAAATTGGCTAAGGTCTAGGCATCCTCGATGGAACATAAGTAATGGAACATCTAAACAGAGAACACACCTATTTACTATTGGTATAAATAAAATTTATTTTGTTTGTACAATTTAATATTGGGTTGTGTGATCACACCCATGCCTTGCCCAGTCACCAGGGGGAAAATTTTTGGTATAAGGTGGCAGTGAATGAGCAGCAAAGGAGTTCATATTGGGAAGGGCTTTGCAGGCCCTTGTTACCCTTTAAAGGTTATATACAAGAATCAGGAACCTGATATTTTCATCCGCAGTCTATTTCCTGCTTTCCTAGAGTAAGTACTGTAGTTTCAGACCATTAGCTTTATTGCCTTAATTGAGGTGAGAGCTGCAATTTAGAACCTGTTTGCCCAATAGCACCACTGGCTTAACAAGAGGAAAGACTATACCAACGAAATTTTCACCTAACTGAATTTAAATCTATGGGTTTAACTTATTTCTGGATGGGTTGGTTAGTTTCAAAGGAAAAAAAAAGTAATTGTTTTTAATAGATGAAATCAAAGGCTAAGCTTATAGCCTGGTCCTCATTGCTGGCACTAGAGGTTGTTTGGGTTGGGCAGCTGCTCCAGCCCAGACTCCATCAAGCAAGAGCCAGCACTGTTATGGGATATGGAGTACAGTCCTGACCTGGAGTTAGGCTGGCACAGTTAGGCCAGCAAAATTTGGTTGGTACAAGGCAATGATGTCATGCAGGGGGTACGCGGGGGTATGCGAGTGCCGGTTTCTAGGATTACGGCTGGCCCCGCCCATTCGCCCGCCCACCTGTCGACTCCGCCCTCTGCAACGTTTGAATTTCCTGCATGTTTGAGTTGCCTGCATGTTCTCAGAGCCAGGCAGGCAGGCAGGCAGCGAGCGGAGCCTTTCCTTTCCTTGCCCCTGAAAAATGAGTTGCTCTGGGGTTTTAACATGATGCCAGGCCTCCTTCACATGTTCTGGGGGTGCTGTGGAATACTGTTGCAACTGTTGGGTCAGTTCAAAATCATCTGAGGCCTCAAAAAGGGCTTTTTTCATGTCACTTCCTGCCACGACATCACTTCCGGCTTATGACGTCACTTCCGGTGGGCGGGTCCCGACACGTGCCAATCAAAAGTGAGTACCTGTTCTTAAATCATTTAGATGACACCACTGGTACAAGGGCCACCATAAAGCACGTTTTGACCACTTTTGGAGTCAGGGAGGATGGCGCACCTCTGTGTGCTGGCCTCTCTGACTCCAAGAGTGATCCAAACATACTTTACACTGTCCCTTGTGCTGGCCAAACTTTGCTGGCCTATTTGTGCCAGGATAGTTACAGCTGGATCTCAGTATCTGTGTGGGGTCTGCTCTGGAACTAGAATCTGCAGAAACCAGGGTCCAAATGTAAATCTCTTTAAAAATAAAAAAGTGCAATGTTGGTATCTTTTTTGGTTTGTTTCTAAAGGGATTTAAATGCAGACTCCAGTATCCACTGGCATCTGCGGAGAGTACAATCCATGGATGGCTGACCAGGATGTCAAATATGATCTGCCAATATATCAAAGAATGCATATAGCCTCCAAACTCTGAGCCTTGCATTTGTGAGCATTCTTATTTATACACCCCACTTATTTATACACCTCAACAGAGGTATTCAGCATAACGTCCTGAAATGGAGAATTGGGTCTAGCTTTCCTTCCTGCTCACTCCCCGTGTTCCTGTTAATGTTTAATTGTTGCTGTTTTAATGTGTTTTACTTATGATGGTTACATTGTAGTTTGTTTGTTCTCTGTAAACTGCTTTGGGCATTTGCTTCAGCATAGGAAAAGCGGGGTATAAATTCTTCAAATAAATAAATAAATAAAATGTGTATCCCAACAGTTTAGGCCACAATGCCCAAAGTACCCTGAAAAGCTGGAGCTGGTAACCTCCTAATCCCAAGCATGTTTCCTCAAAAATGTCCTTCACTGATTTTAGGAGGATATACTGTACTCTTAAGTAATGCACAGAGGCTTTCACCTTTATATTTTCATACACTACATTGAAAAAATGCTTGCCTCCACTACATTTTCAGAAATTTCTTGCTGTCGACAGCTTGCCTCAAAGCCGAAAACGTTTGCCCTAGAATACATAGTCCATGGCTCAAACTGTGCAGCACAGAGCTCAGATGTTGATATGTGACATTAATTTGAGATCTCCCATGCTATTCTGCATCCAATTTCAGTTTCAGACAAAGCTCATTTATTCTGTACGCTTTAATTTCCAAAGTGAAATTTTAAGATATGACATTGCAAAAACGACCTCCTGGAACTTCAGGGAAGTGCAATAAACTCACATTTGGCAGGCGGGATCTGAAAAAGTACAACATGACCCAATAAGGTTTGCTTCTCAAACATTACTGTGGGGAATCTTTTGTGTATAGTTGTGCATTCTAGCTGGAAACATATGATGTCATTTTTGCTGGCAAACCCCAGCTGTTAGATGTGATTGGCCTTTTTTTTTTTTTTTTTTTTGCTTTTGCTTTTTTGGCAAAGTCCCCTGGGTAAAATCAATCACATCTTGGAGATCAGAACACATGCAGATCTCATTAGGAGAAAAATCCATGTATAGTCTACAGCTGTACACACAAGTATTCTCTCATGTGGTTTTAGATTAGCAATATGCATGTGGTTGCATATGCTCCACTCATGGGAAGGAAAGAGGCTTTTCCACGTGCATAATGGCCATAGCATCCATCCAGAGCACTGGAACTATTTGGCTTCTCTATGCACTAGAACGATATACATTCTATGGAGATGCTATTCTGCATCATGCAGCTGTCTTTCTAAGGAATGTTCCCATGCTGAAATGATTAGGATTTTTTTAAACTAGAAAAGGCAGGGTTGGGAAAGAACCTTTGAAGACATATCAGTCACATGTTGCACAATTCTATTCTGGTCATCTTTCAAAGGTACTTGTGTAACACTTAAAATAATCATCTGGAAATAAAACATTACATACCAATTCATATAATGTATATGTGTCCCCTGCTTATTCAGTCCTTGATCATTGCCTGCTATGGTGTGTGTGTATGGGGGTGCGCCTAGGGCTAGTTCCTGATGCAGATCACTCTCCTTGGGATCTGCCCCTTCCAGCCCCCAAACCGCTTCTGCCCATTCAAAACCTCCCCTCCATGCCCATGCTCCCCCTTTGCCCCGGTGGTCTAGCATAGCCTGGGTGGCCCATAGATGCATGTTGGGCAGTGGGGCGCCATCTGCAGCGGCACTGCTGTTCCACAAGCTCCACTGTTGTAACAATATAATAGGGTTGGGTTGTAAGCAGTGATGTCATTCAGGGGGAACGGACCAGAACGGGTGTTCCGGATCCTAACGGGCTCTGTGGCTGGTTCCGGGTTCCCGACAAGTGCCAATCAAAAGTGAGTTCCTGTTCCTAAATAATTTGAATGACACCACTGGTTGTAAGTAATTGATGTGGGAATCTGTCTTTAAAACACTTCTAGAAACAGCTTTGCAAAGTGCTTTTCAATTTCACTTAGCATAGTTTTTAAATTTATAGTTTTTATAGCATGGCAGACAATACCTGGTTAGAGTTTTCACCACCACCACCATTCTTCATTATGCTTTCAGAGCATAATCTGAAAGCATTATGCTTTCAGAGCATCTTTCAAATGTCTGAGTGCTGCTTTTGTTTTGGTGATTTATTGTAGAAGAACACACTGGCTCTTACCCAACACAAATGATACAAATGCAACGTGAATCAAACCGGAGCTGGGCTGGTTATATCAGCAGGATCCAATGCACTCTACTCAGAAGTAACTCTTGTGGAATTCAATAAGGTTTCCTTCTGGTTCCGGATATCAGCTTAGGCGTTGTCATTTCAATGCGAAAGGGTAGTTTGCGTAAAATGCTTACTTCACATGAAACCAAACTGACACATGATATTTTCCTGCAAATTGTTCACTTTCAGTTGTGATATTTGGAACGTCCAGAAGCAGATGCTGTCACTTGAGATTACTTTCGCCCCCTCCCCATATTTAGACAAAGCTGTAGTGTAGTATGGCTGTAGAAGGAATTGGGGCTAGAGACTAGTTAAACTGTTCTACAACACAGACACATTCAGATGTCTCGATTTTTTTCTGGTATTCCCAATTAAGTTTTATTATCTTGGAGAGAGATGAATTTCATATTGTGGCTATGTAGCGCTTTGCTTTTAATATACCTCAAAATTATATTCGAGCCATTATGTATGGGAGGCAACACCACTATCTCTAAATCGCAGTAGATAAAATAGATTAGTGCAAAGCCCATGACTGAAGTTGTCTCTTTCACCTGTTGAGAATGTTTCCCACAGGGTCTCTCGAAAAGAGAAAACCCAAATATTATTTCACACAGCCTCATAAAAATGTTATCTTTCATATGTTCATGGGGGAAAAAATTTCCCTCTTGGGAAATTGATTTTATAGTGTACCCCATGGAGGAAGATAATCTGTATATTACTTTTGAAGGAGGAAAAGATTGCTTGTCGTGTTTCAGTGGCTCAGGATGGGAAAAAAGGAGAAAAAAAACACTCTTGCTTGGAAATCCAGAGACAGATAAAAGGAAAATAAACAGGTGGATCACGTCAGCTTCCTAAAATAGCTAAGCATTTGTTTCCCCCTTTTTTGTGCCCAAACAAGGAATTTTATGATGGGGTAAACAATACTCTCTTATTAATGGTTCCCAGAATTATGGCTATTGCCTGGATATGTTTACGAGAACTACACCAAATGAATGAAAGATGAGCAGAAAATGAGTCTTGGGGTGTGTGTGAAACACAAGCTCTGTTTTCTTTTTGAAGTAACTTGTTTGTTTTGGATCATCCCGGATGTATGTGTGTTGCATCATGAGCTGCAAAATATTGTGATCTTTCTCGGCAGTCTTCTTGCCGGGCCCTTCTTTTTTCTTTGGCTAGTTTCATGCTTCCCTCTACGGACGCTCTCCTTTTCTTCCTGGTCTCGCTCTTCTTACTCAGCTACCACAGTAGCGCAATCATGCCTTTCTCTGGTTTTCCTTTCCTACCCACATGTACATACAATTCCAGTTCATATGGCTGCTTGCTTCCCACCTCATGTGTGCATGCGACCAATGTATACTTGCACATGCTTGTATCTTATACATGTCATGGAATGGCAAGCACATTCAGGGCCCAATCTTAGCCAACTTTCCAGCACTGATGCAGCCATGATGCAGCCCCAAGGTAAGGGGACAAATGTTCCCTTACTTGGAGGAGGCGTCCATGACTGCCTCCCCACCACCAGACACAGCGCACACCCTGTTTGCCGGGGGCTTAGGAAGGTATTGTGGGCCAAGTAGGTGAGAAGAGTGGTCAATACATCATCAATAGTGGGGGTGCTGCCTGGTGTTTTGAAGGTGGCAGTGATTCACTCCTTCCTAAAGAAGCCCTCCTTGATCTCATCATTCGGATCATTTCTGGCCTAACCCTTTCTGGACAAGGTGACTGTGCAGGTTGTGGTGTCTCGGCTCCAGAGAATCCTGGATGAAGCGGATCCCTTTCACAGTGCAATCCTAAATAAGGCCAACATAGTAAGGCTGACATAGCAGGTCTATATCCTAAGCCCAGCAGGAGGCAGCAGCAGCTCAGCGCAGGGCAAGGGGAGGTTTTCCACTTGCATCTGGGTAAGCCCCAGCCAGCCCTATGGGGCTGCTCACATCTGCGCCTGCTATTTTGCAGGCGCAGATCAATGTGCACAGCAGTGGCCCGAACGGGACAGTCCTGGCTGGGGATGTGATTTAGGATATGGCACAATGCCCGTTGTGTGTCACTGTCCTGTCGCCACCCACTGCGTCATCCAGTTACACCCCCAGCACGCCTGTGGCACACCCTTGGAAAGGCCCTGCGCTGACCGAGCGCTGCCGATGCTCAACCGGTGCAAGGCCGGTGCTGCTGATGGGTGCAGTGGCGCATGTGCGCTGCTGCTTGTGCTGGTCCAGCACCCGACTAGCCAGCACAGATCCACTTGACAGCACATTTGCGACAGCGCTGGACAAGAGCATAGCGTCGGGCAATGCAGGAACATGATTGCACTCTCAGTCTGTCTCCCGGCTGGGCTTTGGGACACAGGCACTCCTGCTCACCTTGATGCACCCATCTTTGCCTGGAACTGGACTGGGGACATAGGTCCCTCTTGGTCCCACTGGACCTTTCTGCAATTAGTACAGTATGGGATGGCCCAGGTGTTTGCTGGCTGAAAGACTGAAACTGGCTGATGGTCTCTTGAACATCAGTCATTAGACTCTATTCCTCACCATTAACCAGTGCAGTTTCCTCATTGACAAGCTCAAAAGCTTGTCCAGGGATCCAGCTTTGCCGGGTGACCTCTGAGCTTCAGAACGGTCCAAAATAGAGGCGCTCTGAGTTCCTCCCTTAGAGATTTACCAGTTCTTGACCACCCAAATCCAAAGATGGCTCTTTCAAGAAGCCCAGACTTCTCTGGCAGGGCCAACAGATGTTTACTTGTGTGGCAGAATGGTCTGAAACCAGATCTGTTAGCTTTCTGAAACTTCAGGAAATTGAAATATTCTAAAACACTTGTTTAAACAAAGTTTACAGCAGCTGCTGCACAAGTGGTTGCTGTAACAAATTGCTATTCCAAACTCCCTCGAATGCATGCAGCCACCCAGAACTCCAGAAGGCGCGTGACTGACCACTACAAAGTGGTAAACCGTAAAACCGGATTGTAAAAAGGAGAGGTGGTGGGCAGAAGATCCAGACAGTCAAGCAAGCTGGCAAGGAGATAGACAGCTTCCATTCTGCATTTATTTTGCCGGAAAATAAAAGGTGCTTTATTTATAACGTCAGAGAATCTTTGCCATGAACATTCAAAAAGAACTATAAAATTACTGTGCTTTATTGGCTACATAAAATGTACATAAAGCTGGACTGATTAGTTGTTCAAGGTTTGACCTCTGGATCACTGAGCCTTCAATGAAATTGTCAAGCCAGAGCACAGCGATGTCTATGTCAGTGTGTTATGATCTGCTGAAAACCAGGACTTGATTATATGTCATTAAGTGCACATAGAGTACCACTGATGTACTTAACTCTTTGCAGAGTGGCATAAGCAAAAAACAAAAAAAACAAAACCCCAAACCCAGTTATCACAGGTTTCTGAATTCACAGTCTGAATTCATGCTGCTGCAACATTTCAAATTGTGAAACATAGCGGCGTCCCGACAGGGGAAGCGGAGCTCTAAGTTTTGTAAGGAGCCTTACCTTGCCGTGGAAATCACTCCTTTCCTGTGCCATTTTAGCCAATCCTCAGGGGGAAAAGCAACATCCTGGCGTTGCTTACTGGCTACAGTGGCAAGGGAGAGGAGCAATTTACACGGGAGGGTAAGGCTCCTTGCAAAACTTAGAGCTCTGTTTCCCCTGTAGGGATGCCACTGGTGAAACACACAACTTGAAAGTCTGTGATCATCTGCACTGCAATTTGCTCTTCTTTGACTGTAAAAAGGAATGGAATCAGATCGGGCCAGTGTAACAGGTGTAAGAGGGATATTCTATTGTTGAGTTTCTTATGTTTAGCAGGGGAAGAGCAACTGTCTTACAGCCCAATCCTGAGCTGCCCAGCTCCCTACTGGCTACTGCTGCATCCCTACAGGAGCTGCGGCAGTCGTGGAAGTCTCCTCAGGGGAAGGGGACACTTGTTCTCGCCCCTGAGAAACCCCCAGCTCCCACAGTGTGGCTACTCAAGTCTCCACTGGCAATTTTGCCAGTGGGGACAGGAGCAGCCCCATGTTGGGCTACCCAGCCCTACATGCAGGTTCAGGATCCCACGGGAACGACTGCAGCTGGGCCCACTCCTCCCCTTCCCCCACCCAATTACACCACCTGCCTGCCTCTCCCCCCACCCTGAATCCACATACCAGTCGCCAACACTGTTGGAGTGCCGAGGCCCTTCTATTTGGTGCTGAGGTCAGGTGCTAACTAGTGCTAGCCCAGCGCCACTGCTGCCTTCTCCCGCTACATCGCAAACATGCTTTATTTATTTATTTATTATTAAATTTGTACCCCGCCTTATTGTGCCCGAAGGCACCCAAGGCGGCATTACAATATAGATATAAAAACAATATAACAATTCACAATTAAAAACAATTAAAACAGAATTAAACAATACAATCAAAAATTAAGAACACAATTAAAAACAAATTTAAAAACAATATAAAAAACAACAAGCCCCGTGGGTTATAATAACCAGCCAGCCTGTCAACAATTAAAAGCTTTTTGGAATAAAAAGGTCTTCAGCCCCCGCCGAAATATAAACAAAGAGGGAGCAGTTCTCAATTCTAAGGGGAGGGTGTTCCAGAGTTGGGGGGCCACCACCGAAAAGGCCCTCTTCCTGGCCGCCACCCCTCTCACTTCTCCTGGTGGCGGCACAGTCAGGAGGGCCCCCCCAGATGATCTAAGAGTACGGGTTGGATTATATGGAAGAAGGCGGTCCCTCAAATACCCCGGACCCGAGCCGTAAAGGGCTTTAAAAGTCAAAACTAGCAC
>JAJKFI010000001.1:41780507-41821301 GCA_029204185.1 Lerista edwardsae | reverse complement strand
CACACATGTGAGTGGGGGTGGGGTCAGGGATGGGACATATCAACACCGGGGCACACATGTGAGGGGGGGCAGGGATGGGACATATAAATGGGCCATCTGTATGCCTGGTGAGTAGCTGGGGGTCGGGGATGGCACCTATAAACACCCGGGCGAAGCTGGGTACATAAAAGCTAGTAAATGTATAAAAGTGTCTTAAGAGGAAAGAACAATCCTTTGTATCAGACTCAGAGTGCAATCCTATACCCCCATTGCGCTGGTGCTAAGCTCTTGCATTGGCGAACGCCATCGCAAACGTGCCGTCAAGCACGTCCATGCTATGGTGCTGGACCGGTGCAAGCAGCAGTGCCGGCACTTGGATGATGCCACGACCGTCAGCAGCACCAGCCTTTTGCCAGTTAAGCATCAGCGTTGATCGGTCGGCGCAGGGCCTCCACGAGGGCGTTCCAGAGGTGTTCTGGGGGCGTAACGGCGGTGCAGTGGGCGGAGACAGCAGTTGTGACGCAGGACAGCTGTAGTGCCATATCCTAAAGCCTGTCCCCGGCCCAGGTGGCCCCAATTTGGGCCACTCCTGTCCACGTTCCTCTGCGCCTGCAAAATAGCACAGATTTGAGCAGGCCCATAGAAGTGACTGGGGCTTATGCAGGTGTATGGGGAAAACCTCCCCTTGTCTTGCACGTTGCTGCTGCTGCCTCCTAATGGGCTTTAGGATACAGCCCTGCTATGTCAGCCTTACTTAGGATAGTGCTGTACGTTTGGGACAGAAAGAATTGATTGGAACGTTGAGCTGAATGTTTAAAAGCAATGATAACCTGGGGCATCAACCTAATTTATTTCTTTACATTTCTTTTCAAAGTTCCTGTTCCATACTGTACATGCTCCTGGAACATATATACCTAATATTAAGACATGGTGATTCCTTGTAAATAATTACTTGGCTTTTCCTAGAACAGCAACTTTTTATATGGGCAGAATGTTGCTGTAGCTACAGCTTTTTATCAACCACTAGCCTTTTGTTACCTGGCATTGCTCAGGGAACAAATTATCCCAAGCTTCTAGACAACCCCGGAAACTATGGATTCAACACCGTTTGGATTCAAAAACGTTGGCCGTTTTTGAGTATTTTTACATGGCACCCTCTTTGCACCCCCACCCCTAGGGGTGATAGGGGTGTCGTACCCCCCACAGTATTTGTAGCCAGACCGCAATGTATACGTGTACCAGGTTTGGTGTCAACCGCTCCAGGCGTTCCAGCAGGCCATGGTGGACGTTTTATTTCGCACCCTTTCTCGCACCCCCACACCAACGGGGGCCGAACCCGGACTCCAATGGCGTTGCGAGCATCGCCGCTCGTTTCGGCGACCCTGGAAACTACGGATTCAATGCCAATATCGGCCGTTTTCAATCATTTTTACGTGGCATCCCCTGCGCACCCCCACCCCTGGGGGCGCTAGGGGTGTCGTACCCCTGCAGTGACCGCAAGGTGTATGTGTACTGAGTTTGGTGCCAATCGCTCCAGGCGTTCCAGCAGGGCATAGTGGACATTTTGTTTTGTGCCCCTTCTCGCCCCCCCATGCTGAGGGGGGGGGGCGAACCCAGACTCCAACAGCATCGGGAGCATCACCGCTCATCTTGGCAACCCCAGAAACTACGGATTCGACACAGATGTTGGCCGTTTTCAATCATTTTTACATGGCACCCCCTGTGCACCCCCATCCCCCAGGGGTGCTAGGGGGGTCTGACCCCCGCAGTGTTTGTCGCCAGACCTCAAGGCATATGCATGCCAAGTTTGGTGTCAATTGCTCCAGGCGTTGCGGAGCCTATGCGGAACACTCTCTCTCATATATATTACAATATCCAGCTATATTTCTGTGCGGAATTTGGGGATATTCCCCCGCACATCAAGGCCACAAGACAAGGGCTGCAGTCTAGAGTTTTGGAATTGCCTAAAGTGGTGTTTGCTTTATTTATACTTTATTTATACTTCCTCAAATTTAAATTTGATTTAAAAGCCATCAATTTATTCACTTGATACTTAAAAGTATAGGAATCAGGCAGGGGCACAGCTCACCCATGAATGTACAATGTGGGCACATATGAATGTCAACATAAAATTGCAAATATACCCACAAATAATACACAATCTATTTTCCCCATTGTTTCAATGACTGCTTATTTTGTTTCCATGGTTCTCAAGGGCATCATTTCCAATCATGTGGGATTATTTTGAGAGAAAAGGTAGGACCAAAAACTACTAATGAAGTAGTTTATTAACTAATTAAATTAATTAAGTTAACTCCATTTAACAAAGTTAAATCTACTTAACACTATAGAAAATTGTATTGTAACAAACTCTTAATTTGCCATAATGGGAATAGCTGGATCTTCTGAACAAATCCCATTAAAATGAGATCTTGTAAAACTCTTGTTCATTTTAATGGGGTGCCATTTTAAAGGCAAGGTCCTAACATGCTGTGAGTTGAATAATACCATCTAAACTGGTGAATGGTGAACTGGCTTCTCCAATAATATCCAATATTCAGAGCACAATCCTAACCTGGAGTTAGGCCAGCAAAGTTTAGCCAGCACAAAGGCCACCATAAAGCGCATTGGGACCACTCTCAGAGTCAGGGAGGATGGTGCATATCTGTGTGCCTGCCTCTCTGACTCCAAGAGTGGTCCAAACATACTTTATGGTGTCCCTTGTGCTGGCCAAACTTTGCTGACTTTGCTTATGCCAAACTCATTTTAGGATTGCGCCCCCAGTATCCATGGTATCAGTGGATAACTGAAACCATGGATACTGAATCAGTGGATACCAGGGCATGCCTGTATGTCTTTCCTTTTTGGAGTAAATGCATTTTTCTCTCATCCTGTAGTTATGCTTCCATATAGCACACACTGAAGCTTTATCAAACTGTGCCATCATATTCAAGAAACAGGTGGATGGCTGAGAAATGGACATGGGAGCTGACTACAGTGTTGAAAATCTTTGGCTCCACTTATCTATAATATTAGCTTCAAAATCTTTCACAACACTGCAAGGCATGCCACAGCTGTCAAAGCTAATGATGAAGTGTAGCATATATTTGCAACAGACGGCATTCAATAGGTCACACATGCATTTGAGTTCTCAGTACCATTTGTCCACTATCTTTTAAACTTTGTGTGCAGAGAGCTCATGGAACATAAAATTATCAGTGGAAAACCTCTGATACTGGGCCTTTGGTTTAACTGTGATTCTTAGGACATTCTGCTGGCTTAACTCCATTTATTTTAATGTAAACATGCAACTCAGAGGTTACAATTGAACATGAACGTGGGCATGCTTCATCCCCTTTATCTCCATGGACTTGAACATAGGAAGATTCCTTAGACTAAATCAGTCCATTTGGATATAAGATAATAAGAACAGCCCAGCTGGATCAGGCCACAGGAAGTATCCTGTTTCTCACTGTGGCCCACCAGCTGCTTCTGGGAAGTTCATAAGCAGAAGAGACAAGCATATGTCTTTTCTGCCATTGCTCCCTGCAACTGGTAATTCAGAAATATACTGCTGCTGAACCCAAAAGTCAGCATCATATACCCTTGATGGGCCATTGCTCATCAATGTTTCGGGCCAGGGTCTACCCAGCCCCACTTGGAAATGCCAGGAAATGCAACAGGGATGTTTTATGTTCAATGAACATCTGCATGTGCTCTAAAACCTGGGACCTTTTACTCGAAGCTGTAAATATGGCCCTTCTCCTTAAATGTACCTATGGTGGACTATGGCAAGACTGTCTGGGTGACTTTTGCTTCATCTCAACCTTGATAGGATTTCAATCAGATTGGATGTGTCCAATATTCCATTACTTGGCATGGAATAAGTCCATGGGTCCATGGAATAAGTCCATAAGGCCTTTGACAGGGACTGGGGGCGCAATCCTAACTTGCACTGGAATAGCAAGGCTGGTGGGCCTGCGCTGTATCCAGCACAAGATGGAGCAGGCAGGAGTCTCCCTGGGGCAAGGGCATGTTTGTGCCCTTGCCCTGGGTAGGTGCCAGCCACCCCAACGGGCTTGCTTGAATCTGCACCTGCTGTTTAGCAGGCACAGCTCCAAGTAAGCTGTGCAGCCTGAATCGAGGTCGCACAGCCTGGGGATTGGAGCTTGGACGCAGCTTTACGACCGCATCCCAACTCCGGCCCCCTCCCCGGGCCAGCATGCCTCCTGGCCTGCCCAGAAATGAGTCACATTGTGTTTTCCCTGACAAAAACAAAAAACCAGAGACAGGTTTATTTGCATTAAAAATGCAAAAACTCAGCAGGTCAGAAACATGGCAACACTCAGGTGGCGCTACTTTACCCACCAAACAACCCCCTTGTGGGTTGTGATTCACAGCAGAGCCGTAACAAATGAAAACTATGCCTGAGGAAAGAAAGTATTTGGTGCCCCCCACCCCTTTCCCAAACCACCTGACTTTGTGGAACTACTTTCTGGCCTCCCTTGTCAAATTCAACCTCATTGGGAGCTCCGGAGTCCAGGTCTACCTACTATACTTATAATGGGTAGACCTGGGCTCCTGGCAGGATGCAATTCATTTTTGGGGGTCCCGAAAATCACACCCCCTTTGTATTGCGCCTGGAGCAGCTACTCCACAGGTTACACCCACATTACAGTTCTGATTCACAGTTTGAGATCTGCTGGTCTAGTTCTATCCTTTCAAGCCGCCAGGTTGTGTCTTTTGATCTTGCAAGGCAGATTTCCCTATGGTTCCCTTGTTTGCATAAGAAAAAAACAAGGACATTTAGTAGGTCTCCAGCTTTCTCTGTGGTGGAATCTTTATTTTGGAACTGTTGTCCCAGAAAAATATGCCCAGTTGACTCCCCTACAGCCTTCCACAGGCTAACCAAGGGACGTTTTTGTTTTGCAATGAAACTGTGCTATTTGCTGTTTAACTTTAAAAAACTAATTCTCCTTGATAATTTTTGCAGTTAGCATGTTTTAATGTCTTTTACATTTCTTTTATGTTTAATTTTGTAGAATTTGTACAAGTCCTTTTGTGGACTAAGTGTGCGCACACCCACACACACACACCTATGCTTATTTATACATTTAGATTCTCTTTCCTTTTCAGGGTGGGTTATAACAGTGTCACCACCTGGGAAAAACAACAGCTTCTATTTCCTATAAACAGATTGTGCAAAGGATCTCTGTTGTTGAGATGACATCGCTAAAAGAATCTCAGTGTTCAACCGCCAATAAACCGGCCAACCCAGTGCTTGTAACTGTCAAAACAGTCTTTCAGCCCCAGATGTGGAGAAGGGTGTGATCCGGATTTCAGGGAAATAGGGGTGGGGCAGTCAATCTTGCCTGGGCAAGAAGCCGATTGTGAAACTACAGCACAATCCCATTTTAAACAAGGACTGTAACTAATATATCAGTGTGCTGTATTCTTTAGTTTCGTGGCATGTTTTCAATATTTGATCCTGAGCAAAAAATGCACAGTTGTAACCAAACCAACCTAGTAGAAGAACTTCAAGTGTGGAAACAGTGGAACTTCCAGTGTGGAAAAAGACGCTGGGCAGGTTCATTTGATATTTTAGTATTCGACCAGCCCCACATGATCAGTTACATACTCACTCATGCTATACGCATGCCCAGACCATACCCCTCCCCCAGACTCTTGTGATAGTGGTTCTGATCACGTAAGGGAGGTTCTTTTGAACTGCTCCTTTTTATATGCTGCCAAACTTTTAAGATTGCCTGTGTGCATAGAGGCGTGGTTCAGATTATTCCCACCACCACCCCTATTCCCAGAAAATTCTCTGGAAATCAAGGGGAGGAGCCTGGACATGTCAACAACATGAGCATGCACATCGCTACTAATGTGGGACTGGTTTGGGTGCTGAAGTGTTGCCTAAACTGGCCCAGTGTTGTCTCACATCCAACTGGTTCTACTTTGTATTTAGTGCAAAGTGCTAATGGTCTAATCCTGTCTGCTGGCACTCGTGTCCTGGCAGCACAAGGCCCTTTGCAGTAGCAGGAAAGCCGGGCTACCACCATGCACGTCCAGGCAACTACTGCAAACTGGCAGAGACGTGGCAAAGCAGCAGCAGCTTACAGATGCTCCACTGCTCCTGGTCAGTTGGCAGCAGGAACAGGAAAGGGGACCGTGGGAGGAGAGCAGATTGGAGGAGAGAGGAAGGGAGGGATCTGGGCAGCACTAGATGTCCTATCCCCTCTTTTCCACCCCTCTTTTGCTGTTTTGCTCCTGAGACATGGGTCTGAGGACGTCCACAGGAGGCCTATGGAGAAGTAAGGGAAAAATATAAGAATACCAGGCCTCCCGATTGCCCCTTACCACTGGATGCAACCCACACTTCTTTGTCACAGCTGCATTGTCACCAAAGGTGGGGGATAAGATGGGATTCTTGTTGGATTGCGCTATAGCACAAAGGCCCTTGTGACAGTGGAACAGAGTTCCGCTGTTACAAAATGGCTGCCAACAGCAAACAGAGTTCTTCATCAGCTGTCTTTTTGGAAGCGCTTCCTCAAGAGGCAGCAGTGCTCTGCATCCAACAATGGACTCCACTGCACCCAATGGAACAGGTAAGGAAGCAGCAGGGCAGGGTGGGTGGAGAGAGGGTGAAACTAACTTTGGGGGGGGAGGAACAGGAGGTGCGGAGTCTGTAAGAAGGGGCGGATCTGGCCGCAGTGATGCACACCGAATCCTGTCCTTTCAATTTGTAGCCTTCCTGTCCCTTTCTTCTACTCAGACTTGTACCATCTACAGACCTGGTGCAGATCTGTGGAGGGAGACCCAATGTGGAGCGAGAGGCTTATCGAGGGGTTGTTCCCTCTTTTCCTTCAAGCCCTTCTGCTCTCCCCACTGGATACAGTGAGCTCTGTTTTGGCTCAGCTACATTGACAGAGGAAGGAATAGGCCAGGGCTCTTAGGGCCCAATCCTATCCAGCTGTCCAGCACCGATGCAATGCAGCCCCAAAGTAAGGGAACAAACAGTCCTTTACCCTGCCTCTGTCACTGCTCCTCCACTGCAGAGTGCAGCCCAAGCCCTTTTGGCACAGCTGTATATGAGCTGGAAAATTGGATAGGATTGGCCCTTTAGTCTCTGGAACCTTATTCATGTTCACTTGGATGTGAACCCCACTGTTCAAGTATGGTGCATAGATTTTCAGGTGTATAGTTTTATAATTCATCTTTATCAGCTCTTTGGCACACTGTTTTCTTGTCTCCAGTTTTGGAAAATAGATTATTGGGGAAAAATGACTCCCCCATAATTCCATAGATCAGTGGTTCCCAAACTGTGGGTTGAGATGCAGCAGTGGATCTTGAGCCAATTTCAGGTGGGTCACAAAGCACCTGGGACAGCAGTAGTAAACATATGGGAAGATGGGATGCTGGAAAAGGGAAGAGCTGTGTGGTTATTTTGCTTGTGTCAAGATTGTAAATAGGCTTTTTTTTTCCCTTTCTGATTCACTTTGCTATTGGAAAATGACTGAGAAATAACCCACCTGATTGCTGCATTCTCAGCAAAGCAGCAGGCTCTGGCGCCACAAAGATGGCATTTCCAGCCATGACATCACTTCTGGTGGGTCCCGAACAGATTGTCATTCTATAACGTGGGTCCCAGGTCCCAAATATATAGATTTCTGAACCCACTTCCCCACCTCAGAGAAGAGTTATACAAAGCACAATCCTAGGCATGTCTACTCAGAAGTAAGTGGGGCTTACTCTCAGGAAAATATAGGATTGTAGCCAAAACTCTGCTGCCATGGTGGTAGATTGGTGGTGGCTTTATGGTAGTAATTGCCCATAACCCTCATTCAATTCCTGAGTCATCAGGATAATGGAAACAAAGAGGAACCCTCGGAAAATGCTCTGAGTTTATGAAGGCCCAGAGCATTTTTGAGACTGATGACTCTTCTTCAGGGACACTGACAAAATGCAAGACACATTCCGCCTAGCAAGTCAATGTAAAACCAATTATAAAACCTCATGCCTTCAACATTAAAGTATGATATAAACCTACATCAAAGGAAAAATACAAGACCTATAAAATAGGATCAGCTCAACAGCTTCAACATTATAGCACAAAGAAACACAATATGCAAAACTATATAATAATCTTCTGTCCCTTCCAGAACCCCACATCCAGAAAATCTTTGCTTAAGTGAGAACAATATTGCTTGCTCTTCCATTCACTGCATTCAGTCCCTTTCACTTTAATGGAAACACATCAATTTAAAAACAACTCTACTTTCTTTAAAATGCAAGAATATTGAGAATAATGTTCCTGGATCCCATCAAAATATATTTGAAATCCGCAGGAGACATTTCATTTCCGGTTCTATTTCCTGAGCACACAGCAATACGTTGCTCAGAAACATTCCTCTACCTATTTGAATTGCAACCAGTTGTATTTGCATTGACATCCTTCAATATTGGCAGCGGCTTTTTTTGCAATTAACCCAGATGATGTGTGCATTTCTTTTTTGTTTTGTTTCCACATGGCCATCTTGCATCAGGGGATTGTAGCACTGATACCACATAAACATGCATACCAACATTCTACTGTAGGCTGCCTGACACACTTAGAGCACAATCCTAACTTGGAGTTAGGCTGGCACAGTTAGGCCAGCAAAGTTTGGCCAGCATAAGGGCCATGGTAAAGTGTGTTTGGACCACATTTGGAGTCAGTAAGGATGGCTCACATCTGTGTGCTGGCTTTCAGAATCAAAGAGTGGTCCAAACATGCGTTACGGTGTCCCTTGTGCTGGCCAAACTTTGCTGGCTTAACTGTGCTAGTCTAACTCCAGATAAGGATTGCGCCCTTAATAGTGTGATCAGGACCGCTGTGGTGGTGTCTCAAATGGTCGATTGTAGGGAGCCACCTTTCTTTGTTCACTTGACCACCTGCACAGCTCCCCCTCTTCTCATTTGAAAAGGAAGAGGGGAATGCGGGAGAAGGGGAAATATGGTGGAGATGAGAGTGATAGCCTAGAGAGGCTGTAGCCCATCACTCCCCATTCTTCTCCACTTCCTCTCTACTCCATTCTTCTCTTCCTTTTTCAAATACAGGGAGTGGATGGAAGATGCAATAGAGGCAGCACCAGGCACACCAGTAGATAAGGAGGAAACACTGCCCAGAATGTCTTGAGCTGACCCTCCATGTTGTATTTGTGGAAACCAGTTGCGGTCCCAGCCAATGGGCTGTCCAGGGACAGAGAAGGAGAAGGTCTGCCCTTCCGCTGTTTCTCCTCTCCCATATGCCACTTCGCTCCACCCCCACACCACACCAGGCTCCATTTTGGAGCCATATGATGGCAGGTGAGGGCAGGCGGACCAAAACCACTCCCCTCTCTCAGAGGTGAGCTGCCTTGTCACCGCCCTCCTCCCGTCCCAGCAGAGCTGTGCCCATGGCTTTCCCCCCCCCCACACACAAAATGGTAGGACTGCGACTGGTGGAAACTTAACATTTTCATATGTACATACTGTATTTTCCACTTTGTTGATGCTGATTTAGTGAGATTACAGGGGGTGAATTGGTAAGTATAATAAGATTAAAATACTGTGGGAGTGCAGCTGGTTCAGCTCAAAAGTATTACATTACCCCAGTATGCAGATATCTCAAGAATACATAATAGCTGTTGACATAAATATAATAATAGAAAACACCATGGTTTGGGGATGTGCGTGGACTGGAGAGCTTTCATAGGGGATTACAGTATAGCTGGTATAGTTACTGGAGTAGGTGCCAGGAATGCTGGAATCATATATGTGTATATATATATAACTTAAATGACATTATCTATGAATTTTAATCAATTAGATTTGGGGGAGGGTGTTAAGTATTGCAACCCAGAAGAAACATATTCTAATCATGGAGTTCAAGCAGTTGGAAAGAGAAGCTAGAATAGAAACAGCTTAGAGAAATCTGTCAGCAGTTGAAAAACTTCCAAGCCTCTCTTCTTTGAAAGAATCTGGCTCTCAGTTTCTAATGAGATCAGCATTCCCATCGGAGCCTCATTGATGCAGATGTGTCAATTGAAAGTCATGGTGCTACAGTGACAAGAGAGTCAACAAACAGCAAGTTGATCTGGAGAAGGAAAATACACCTGTTCTACACTTGCCATGATAAACTGCTCAGTTGTTTCCGAGTTGACAGGTTATTTCTGATTATAGCAGGGGGGAATCAGAGAAAAGGGGGCACACACCAGAAATACCAATGCTAAGACCTGTCAAGGCTTCCAATTATAGCATCACATTCACAAGGCTGGAATGCAACCTTTCCAAAACAAATAGGCTGAAAAATAAATGCAGCTGTTGGTAGAGAAGCAAAGAAGAAACGCTGCTTGAAGAGACTTTCAGCGCAAGCTTTGTGTGCTATACAAATGCCGAATTACACGAGGCAAAACGAAACCATTACACAAGCACAGTTATTATTCAGAATAGGGAGAGCTCCTCGCTGAATTTTGCAGCATGTGCAAATGGGGTCTTTAGAGCTCATTCAATTCCAACACCTGCTGTTCTTGCTGTGGTTTGGTGGCCGTTCAAGATTCTTGTTCTCAGGGCACAATCCTATACTGTGCTGGAATGGTGAGGCTGGCCGACCTGAGCCATATCCTAACACAGTACTGCAAAGGAGAGCTGGAGCCTCCCCTACAGTAAGGGCCTCCCCTGTGTGCTCCTTGGATCTGTGCCTGCTAAACAGCAAGCACAGATCGAGGAGATCATGCAGCCCAAATTGGGACCACGTGACCTCCCAACCGGGTCTAGGATTCTGCCTTATGGCCAAATCCTGGGCCATCACACCTCCTGGGCAGCAGGACGCCTGCCGGCATGCCCACCAAGTGCTGTAACCATGCTTTATGACATGTTTACAATACTCGGAGCTGACGGAACAAGCACACCATCGGTGATAACCGGCTCAAGACTGAGCCCTAACTAGCTTCTTCTATGCATCACATTCAGCCATGGGAGACACTTTCTCAGCAGGACGTACGAAGTGCCTCATGTTAGTATCATGGATATTGACTGGATATGGCTTTCCAGGGTGCTTTCTTGGCCATCCCTGCAGAGGCGTTTCTACAGGGAGGGCAAAGCTCTAAGTTTTGCAAGAAGCCTTACCTTGCAGTGGAAATCACTCCTCCCCTGCACCGTTTTAGCCAATCCTCACAGGGAAAAGCAACATCTTGGCATTGCTTACTGGCTACAGCAGCAAGGGAGAGGAAGGATTTACATGACAGGGTAAGGCTCCTTGCAAAACTTAGAGCTTTGCCCTCCCTGTGGAAACGCCACTGCATCCCTGGAAATACTTTGCATGCAGTTGCACTCACTGTACCAAAGTACATACTGCATCATGAAGGGAGCCCCCAAATGCTATAAAGCTAAACACAGGCTGAATAAAAACTATGGCTGCTCCCCCACCTTGACTTTATAGCCTCCTGTTTGGCCAGAAGGATGAAATTCTGGCCATTTTGGCAATTTCCTCCAAAACCCTCTTTTGCATAATCTTTTTTTTCTCTGCAGTATAACCTTGTCTGCTACAGGTTAGCCCTCTCCTACTGCCCTCCCTGGGTTATTGTTTGGTAAAGTCTTGTACTGCTTTCTCTTTCTTTCTTGTACTGACATCTTAAGGGCTTCTAAGGGACTTTTAAAATTTCGACACCGTGTTGTAGTTTTGTAGCTGTGTTCTCTGCAGGGTCTGGCTTTTGGCCTGTATTTGCTATGAGTTTCCAGACATGTGAATGTCCTCTAAACCAAAGCTTGCTGAACAAAAGCCACTGTTGCTGCCCCAACAGAGAAAGAATAAAAATGGAGCTATTTGCCTTGCTCCTTCCCATGCAAACCTCTTGTCCAAAGAGGAACTGCACTTTCTTTTTTATTTAAAGGTAACGGTTCCCAACCTATGTGTCAGGACACCTCTTTGTCCTTCTTTCCCAAGTGCTGCCATCTTAGATCAAGCAAAACCTTGCACAATTCTTGAGAGCTCCAAGATGGCGGCACCTGGGAGAGCTGCAAGAAGAGGGCACCATCAAAGGAGGGTGCTATGACCATGCTAGGTTTAGGAATTGCTGACTAAAAGGGATGGCAAGGAAGAAGCCAAATAAGCTTTCTCATGGTGCAATCCAAGCTAGCAGATCCACTGGCGCAGCTATCCATGTGCTGGCAGACATTGCTGCAAATGTGCCGTAATATACATTTGCGTATTCAGAGAGCAATCAGTGCCAGCTGGGAGGCCTGTGCCACCCCCAATGTTGCATCCAGGAGATTGGCTGCCAGTGTAGGTAAGGAATGTGCCAAAGGGCAAAAGGGTGGCATGATGGTGGAACAGAGGTTGGGAAGGGGCTTTTCTGGGTGGGGGAATGGAGCAGATCAGATCCAGGAGGGGGCAGATTTGACGGGGTGGGCCTCTGCCATGTCTGAACCCCCATCCCTGGCCTTCCAGCTTTACCTGCTTGGACTTGTACCTGCTACTTAGCAGGTGCAGATCTTGGGCAAGCTGGGGCATTACTCGATGTAAGGGGAAAAATAGTCCCTGGCCCAGAGGAGACTTCCAGCCTGCGCCTAATCTGCTCCTAGGTGGCAGCGGAGGAGGTGGCGGCAGCTGTGACACAAGACGCGGTAAAAGCCATTTCAGATCTGTTTTCCTTGCCCTGCTAATGTCACTGTGATTGCTTCATAGCTAGGCCAGCCTTGTACCAGAAACATTCTGGCCCTGGTACATGCACTCTGCATGCCCCCCCCCCCACACACAGGAAGGATCCTTGGGTGCTTAAATGCGGGCATTTTTATATTGAGTCTTTGCACAACTTAGAGCCTTTGGCAATCTCCGTGTGGGAGTGGTCACACCTAAGCCAATCCTGGGTATATTCTGGAAGCAAAGAACTTTTATTCAGACAAGCACTTCATTGCCAAGGCTGGTTTTAATGGCCCTTTTAATAGCAGATGTATTTTTCATGCAGCTGAGGGTCAAACTACATTGGCTTTCAAGTGAAGCGTTTTAAAACTATAAATAGTGCACAAGGGCTTGTGCAATCAGGACAGGAACTGAAATGGGGGGTAAATGCTAAAGACCTCTTGTCCCTGCCATGGTTTTGTGGCATTTTGTGACGTAACTTTTTTGTGATAAAAAAATGTCTCTGAACTAGTTTTACAAAACAAAGGAGGATCAAGCTCTTGCATTTTTTGGTGACACACATATAAAACCGCTAGCAAATGTAACATACAGGCATGCCCTGGTGACACATATATAAAACCGTTAGCAAATGTATGCTGGACTGATTTTGTTCTGCAATTCAGAATCTAGCCAAGATCCTGGGAATCGCAGCGGTATCACCACAGGAGTCTTGCCATTCCCAGCAACATTTTCTGGAGCTGAGCTGGTGTTATTTGCTCAAGGCCAAGGATGTCAAGATATGTCTTCAGACTTCTAGGCACTGCTCAGAGGCAGTGACATTCCTACAGGGCAGCAAAAAACTGAGTTTGGCAGGAATCTGAGCTCTTGGGTAAAGCAGCCAATCCTGTCCAAGTTTTCAGCACCGTTGTAGCCATAATGCAGGCCTGAGGTAAGGAAATAAATGTTTCCACACTGTGAAGAGGCCTGTGTAACTGCGCCCCACACACAGGACACACTCCATTGGCACGGCTACACCGGCCCTGGAAAATTGGATAGGATTCGGCCTTTAGTAGGCAGGCACAGAACCTACCCCGAGGGTAGGGAACATGGGGCTGGTGAGCTACCAGTAGGGTTCACTGGTAATTCACGGTCCTTTTTGGTTGCCAAGCAGCCAGAAAGTATAGCACAGAGCCTGCCAGCTCTGCCCTTTCCAGCTTGGCCCTGGAGCTCACGAGCTTTGACCTCCATGTGATCTCAGGAGGTGGCTGCTCAAAGTGGGACTACAGCCAGACAGGGCAGCAGGAAAAGCAGTTTCTCCAAGATGGTGAGAGGTGGAGCAGGCAAAGACAGAGGGAAAGGATGGGAAGGGACAGACAGCTCCCTCTCCTCCCCAGAGTATCATGGGTAGCGGACTTCCTTACAAGTTTTCCTGCCCTCCAAGGCATGACCTGGTGACCTGCCCTGCCCCCTTGTTCTGGAGATTTTTTTCCCCTTACAGTTACAAGTGGGGCGGGGGAGAGAAAAACCAGGACCATGAGGGTCCCTGCCCTGTTGCCTTAATCTGGAGATTTTTTCTAGTACAATATGGGGGAATCACAGTAGCTTTTGCCAGTTAGTCATTTTGTTAAGTAGCTCAGGTATATCTAATGGTTGCCTACCCCTGCCCTATCCTATCCATGGGACTGGCTGAGGAAATCACCTCATGAAGACTGACAGAGAGGCCCCACTGCCTCATTGTAACCTGCCACTCCCCTCCACTTTTCCTTTTCACCCCCCCTTCCTTTTAAAGCCAGGGAATAGGGGCTGACACACCAGCAGGTAAGGGGGCAGCATTTGGCATGCCCCTGCAGGCACCAGGAGGTCTTGGGTCAGCTCATGACAAGCTTAAAAATATGCACAATGGCAACTATTTGTAATTGGTGATAACAACCTTCTAGCAATGCTATCTTTAGGGACCTTCAGCGGCTTCTAGCAGGAAGGGAAAGATGGGGCATAAATATTTTCAGTAAATAGGGGTGTGGGTTTTTGGTGATTTTTTTTCTGAAATTTCTTGATTAAAATAGCAAATTGCAGTGTTATTTGTTTTTATTCTACATTCTCATTCCAAGTTCTCATTTTTATTAATTTCAAATGCTTTAAAAGTGTACTAGGTAGATGATACAGGTGATATTGTGCCGGCAGGTGCAGCCACAGTATTGTTCCTAATTGGAAAAGTAGTCTATTTTAATTTCTTGAAAACATCTTAAACACCAAAATGCAATGTTTTTATTCAGATATTTTAACCACCAAAAGGCTGTGTTTAACCACCAAAAAGCGGTTTTCAACAAAAAAAACCCCAACCCTATCAATAAATAAGCATGTTAACTGTTTTGTGATGAAAAACAACAGCCTTGTCTAGCTTGTGTACTGTGGTCGGAGCCATAACTAGGAAGGAGCTTGAGGGGCACCTACCCCAGGCGTTCCGCCAATCAGGGGCACATGGGTTTCCCCAGAGTTTTGCCCACCCTGCTCCTCCTTCTCTGGAGTCTGGACTTTCTGCACCCTCATAGGCTGGGCCAGCTCTAGGAATGGCAGAGCCCAATGTGGGGCATTCCTGCTGGACCTGCTCACAGGAGAAGGAATGGACACAAAAGAATGGACACACGAAGCGACTGCAGGGAGTGCCCCCTCCCCCAGTAGTTCCCTTGGAGGAGGGGAGGTGCTTGCTGTGGCTGCTTCCTCCACCCCATGCCAGGAATTAAATGGGGCACACAAAGCCACAAGTACCTCCTGCTCCAGGGAGAACTGGGAAGAGGCACAAGGCAAGAGATGCAACACGTACAGGGGGGAATTTAAGTTTTTTAAAGGTAGGGTAGTTATGCTTTCTTTTTATACTCTAGTTTTATATCTGTTTGCTGGAAGTGACTATAGCAATGCAAATGTACTCAGAAGTGAGTACCATTCTAGTTAATGGGGCTTACTCTCAGGCAAGTGTGGCTAGGATTGCAGCCTGGGTCAGAGAGAAAGGCTAGAGGCATCACAGTTTTCCAGTGTACTTAACTTCAGGGTTAGGAAGCCAGAGGTAATGGACACAAAGGATTTTGTTCAGAGCCCAGGAAATCTCATACCAACAAACGGTAAGGCTGACAGTATCAACTTCAAATCTCCAGGCTTTGCAGTTAAGATTCGCTTTTGCAGTGGAGAGTCAGCAAATATTACAAATGACCCGTTTTTCATCAAAAAGCCATTGAATTACTGCAGGAAAAAAATTCCAATTTGCCTCACATTTGGAAATGTATTGGCTTTAAATGATCTACACTGATATTTTTAAAAGGGTTCTGGAATGATAAAAGGAACTTCTGGGATATAATTATGTTACACAGAAAGCAGCTTCATAGAAATTACTTCTTATTGAACAAGAGTGTCCCGGGGAGGTAGCAGCAATTTCCATCAAAATAAACCACAGCAACATTATAAATTACATTGGCACAGACCCTAATGGCCAAAACAAACATTGCCTTTGGAGGGATTTTTACAGATGCAGATACACTCAGTTCTGGTTGAGAGAATGGATTCTGCCTTGCCTGCACCCACTGTGCAAAACAGCTGCTGCCTACAGTTATAGCAGGCATGTGAGATCCAAGGCTGCCTATAGAGCAACATCAGCAGCCAGGGCAGTGATCTTACACAGTGCTCTCTTTTGTATCAACAGCTGTGCCTCTACTCTTGCATTTCTAGCAGCCATGTACACCAACATCTCATTTCGACCGTTCTTTTACATGACTGAAAATGTGTGCCGAGAGATAGGGCTGTTTGCTGACAGAATTTCAACACAAACACCCAGGTGCATAGCTAATGAAAAGTGTAGCCCAGAGCAGAGGGCAACAAGTTGCCCCAGAAGTGATGTCACAACAGGAAGTGACATCACAGTAGTATTTTTGTTATCTCTGGTTTTTTGGCCATAATGTTTGATAGTACACTCTGTTTAGTGTGACAAACATTGATAGTACACTCTGGTTTGTTTCATTGCATTCTGTATTAAATTATCTTTGTAATGATATACAACATGATGTGCGTGACAGTATTATTTATACATATCAAAGTTTTCACAATTTTGGCCATTAATGTCAAGCTCAGCTTGTTGCCTGGTGCAATTGCACCCGCCTGCACTTCTTTAGCTGCACCTCTGCACACACCCAGCAATGAGCACATCTTCTTACTTTGCTCATGTGAGAAAATCTTATTTTGTGACATGTCAATTTTTAATCTAGACAAGCTTGGGCAACCCGAACCAGAACCCTATCCCAGGGGCATAGCTAAAGAAGTGCACTTTCCCTGGTGAGGTGCCTCTATCTGCTCCTTCCGTGGATTAGAAAAAGGGAGGAAGGAGCGGAAGAGGGCATTGGAGGAGAGGATTGTCCCCTTCTTTTTACATACAAGGGCATGGGAGGGGAAGCACTGCATTCGAGTGGACAGGTGGAGGTGGGTGTCAGTCTGCTGCATGAGGCAATGGCTTCGGTCAGCCCCATGGCTGGGCTGGCCCAATTCAGATGTGAAAACTTGTCCTCTCAGCTGCTTCAAAAACAAAACGGAAATAGCATCTTCACAAGTTGAATAGCATTGGCCAGTGGTCCTCAAACGTTTTAGACTGGGGCCTACTTTTTAGAATGGCACTCATGTCAGGACAAACCAGAAGTGACCTGGAAATGATGTCATAGCCAGAAGTGACATCAAGCAGCATCACTGTAACATCATCAAATGACACGCCTGGAATGCAAACTGGCATTCTTGGGCTGCAGCCATGGCACAACCATGAAACATCCCAGACAGAAAGCAATAGGAGGACAAAAGATTATGTAAAAACATTGACCGAAAAACAAAATTTTTAAAAGCCCCTCATTTGAAAATTCAAAGTGCTAACACTCACAAAAGGAATGCAGCAAGAATAAGGTCTGCAGCTTCAAAGATGGCTGCTCCAGCTTTCTGTGACCCATCTGACATCAGGTTGCGACCCGCCAAGTGGGTCCCAACGCACAGTTTGAGAAACACTGACATACACAAAATGCAAACAGCCACCGGGCTCCATCTTCCCCTTCCCTTCCCCCTCCCACCGCTCCCTCTCTTCCCCTCTCTCTGTAGGATTGTTTTTCATGAAGAAATAGTTGAGAAAGTTTTTTTTAAAACAAATCCTCGAACATCTGCTGCTCATCAGTTTCAGTCAAATATATCTAATAATGGCAGTATAAAGATCCAGCTGTTAGTATTCGTCATGTTTGCAACCTTGAGTGCAATGAGCAAAGAAACCCCAAGGAAATACAGTTATTTCAGGCACTTGTGGTTGTTGGAGTATCTGCTGAATTCAAGACACAGGAAACTACTGAAAAAACGCCGACTGTGAGCAAGCAAACAGGGATCCAGAGGAAATTTTACTTAGGTTAATTATTGGGTTTATTATGACTACAGATGTGCCCCAGTATCCATTCAGTATCCACAGTTTCAGTTATCCACGGATACCATGGATACTGGGATGCCTATTAAGAAGATAAAAAAGGTAAGGTTTCCCCCATGACTGAATGCTCTAGTCTTGACCGAATGTAGGGGGGGGGGTGCTCATCTCCATTTCTAAGCCTGTAGAGCCAGCATTTGTCCAGGGACAAACTTCCGTGGTCATGTGGCCAGCGTGACTATACATCATAGCGCACGGAATGCCATTACCTTCCCACCAAAGTGGTACCCATTTATTTACTCGCATTTTTTTATGTGCTTTTGAACTACTAGGTTGGCAGGAGCTGGAACAAGCAACGGGAGCTCACTCCGTCACATAGTCTCAAACTCCCAACCTTCTGGTCAGAAAGCCCAGCAGCAGCAGTTTAACCTGCAGCGCCACCATGTCCCTAATTAAGAAGATAGGGGAACATTAAACAAATCTGTTTTTTACCTTGTTGCAGCAAAACCACTGATGTGCCCCTATCTTTAAAAAGGCATCCCTAGTATCCACAGTTTCAGGTATCCACAGTGGGGTCTGGAACGGAATCTCAGCAGATACTGGGGCAAGCCTGTATTATTATTTTTCAGATTCTTTATTCAGGTGCTTATATTTCAAAGACAACATAAGCATTTAAGGAACAATGTTGCTTTTCATTACAGCAAGTATATACAATTAGTACGTAATTGTTCTCAGAGCCATCTTGGAACATGGTCTGCAAAATTGTTAGGGAGAAGTCATGAAAACAAAACACAGCAGTACAGTACAGAGTTGGGTATAGTGGGGGCCAGGGTGTAGAGGAGGAGGAGCAGAGTGTAGGGACTTTGGGAGCTGAGCTCTCCTACAGCTACACTCCTACAGGGTGACATCATCAGCAAGCGCACATAGGAGGTAAGGTCACTTTATAGAGTTATGAAGCATCAGGCTCAGCATGAGGCAAACTGAAACATTTGCCTACAGGTATACACTAATGTTATTATGGCTAACCAAACTTAATGAAAGTCAGGAAGCCAGCAGAGTGAAGCAAGTGCCCATGAACATCAGCAACCACATAAATCCAAGCAAATAAGGCAAAAAAAGCATGGTACCTTAGTTAAGATTTGTATTAGATTCCACAGGATTAGGCAGGTTGAGTTGTCAGCAATACAATCCTGGTCCAAACACAGTAGGCAATCAGATGTTTCAGGCAGTAACAAGTAATTCCACAGGACTTCTTAATACATACTCCAAGTCCACAGTATACTGGTCACAGAACACAGCAGATACTACCAACCAGATAGCAGACACACTAGCTAGAAACACACTGTCTGGAGAGAAGCTTCTGGATACTGCTTATATCCATCACAGTGGTAACTCACTTCAGGTGAGTGTGCCTTGCGGCATGTACTTACAGCATACAGCTGTGCTGCGTTGCCTTAACTAGCTGCTCTTCTCTCAGTATTTCCCAAGCTACAAAATTCCTTCGTCTGGTCTCTTTAAGCCTAGTACAGCTTGACAGCCTAACAAATGTCTCTAGACCACCATCTTTTGCAAGCACTACCTGAGAAAAAGCATTTAGTTCATGTTATATTCAAGCTACAGTCATACACACATTTACTGGAGGTAAGCCCAGCTGAACACAATAGGATTTACTTCTGCATGCACATGCATACATTGGCATTCTTATAGCCCAATTCTATCCCTCACCAGCCCATAGATGCAGGAGCATGCACTGTATGCTATGGAAGGGTAACCCAATGGCCATGGAGAGGTAAGTGAAGCTATTTTGTAATTACCTCTCCATAGGCAATGGCCTCCAATGGATCTCCTTGCATCTTCACCAGCTATGGATGTGGTGGCACTGGTGACATACATAGCCCACAAGGCAGAGGGAGGATAGGTCTATGCATGACTATGATAAATCTGTGTTTGTGTGAAGCTGGCATTTTGTTAACAAATGTTCATATGTTGAATACGGGTTTTCCAGAAGCATCTGGCTTGCGAATCCAGATCTATCATTCCCTGATCACTTTTAGACATAACATACTAGAATAAATGGCCCATGGCCCATTGGACTACTCAAGCAAAGCAATGCTTGTGTTAAGAACTGGACAAAATGTTAGGAAAGATGCCCAAGAAACAGGCCCATAGAAGATACGTTGCTACATCATGCAGCAAATGGCTTATTAGGCAAATGGACCCTCCACTGTTAGGGTCACACTGACAAGCATGTAGCAGTGGGCCAGCATTTAAATGAGATCAAATTGCTCAGCACTGGTGCACCAAGTCCTTCCAGGATACTTAGGTAATTTTTTCCTTCCTCATCCAAGTCCAACATATAAATATGCTAGAGCTTGGAAGATAGAAGAAACCTCCTCTCTTTCATATGGACTCTCCACTATATGGACTCTTGACAATCTATGGCTGCAGTTTCCAAGCTGTGCATTGCAATGTCCTGGGGCTGGCAGCTGCCCCACCTTCCAATACCACATGAAGCAATACCATATGAAGGCCTATGGGAAGGCTCCAACTGGCTTCTGAAATGTACGGTAGAGGCAGGGCTGGCTCTAGCAAAGGTTGGGCCCAATGCAAGACATTCCTGCGGGGCCTCCCTGCCAACCCCCCCCCCCCCCCCCCCCCCCCCACTCAAGAGCTCTGTTGGTGCTGTGCGCAAAGCATGGCATGTGGAAATAGTTGGTGGTGATAGGATAACGTCACTGCCACCTGCTTCTAGGTGATCCATTTTGGACAGTTCAGAGGCGGGGGCAGGTGGGAGGGCCCAAGGTGAAGCTGCTCTGCTCGCCCCACTGACTTACAGCCCATAGAGATCCCAGCTGCTGCAGCAGGCAATATGCTTATCCTGCTGCTGTGGGGGCTCCTGAAATGCAGGGTCCAATGGGATGACATTGGTCACATTGGCTTAAGGCCAGCCCTGTACAGAGATATTGCATATGGTTTCCCCATACTTCAGAAGGCCGGCTGGATCATTCTGAAGCAAACTTCTGGTTTCGCACTAAATCAGAGGTTTGCTTCAGAAAGCTCTGGCCAGCCTTCTGAAGCATGAGGAGTCCGTGCGCCATATCTCTGTGCCTCACAAGACCAGTCAGAGCCTTCTCAAAAGGCCTTTGCCGTGTCCTGTTGGGCTCCAAACCCGGAAGTGACTGGTAGTGATGTAATTGCCAGTCACTCCCAGTAGCCGTGTGCTGCATGTGCAATGCGCCAAGGCATCACGGAAAGCCAACGTTTGGGAACTGCTGGCCTGTGGTACTGTACTCCTTAGCTGGGGTTTCTGCAAATCCATATGTTAACTGCTGGGAATGCCAATAAGGAACAAAAAGGGCAGGAAGTGTGGACTGATGGTTGAGCTGCTGGTACTGCCTGAAGCTAAGCAGGAGAATCTGTGGTTTGCTTTTGGATGGGAGGCGGATGCCCAGGCTGTGACAAGCTGCAGAATCTGTGGTGGCAGAACAGAGTTGCTGTGGAGCTGATTACTCACCGCAAGTGAGAGTTGCGATGGAGTGCATGAGAAGGCCAGTCAGCAAAAGAACGGAATGCAACCTTGAGGACCTGTCCAGGCTTGACTTGCAATTGCCTGCTGAAGCCCAATGGCACACAGCCAGAGGAGAGAACCACACTGTGAAGGCGACATCTGGGCCTGAGGATTGGCAGATCACAAGAACACTGTAGATTTGTAAAAACCCCATTGAAAAATGGTGGTTTCGACTTGCCTGCTCATGTAAGCCGCCTTGGGCATTTGCTTCGGCATGGGAAAGGCGGGGTATAAATTCTTCAAATAAATACAGTAAATAAATAAAAATCAGAGACAGTGGCAATGATTGCTCTTGGGAGTAAACAGTTCTCCTACTCCAAATAATACATGAGATTTTTTAAAAACATCTTTGTTTCATTATGCTCCTTGTACAGTAGAAGGAATATTGGAATACTTACTGCATGCTATGGATCAGGATAAGCGTGTGTGCCCTTTTTCCAAATGAACAATTTACACTGTAGGAAAAAACCACCGACAGGAAGTTGCATGTGAATTCCCACTCCTTCAGCTTGAGCATTGCTCCAGACCTCTGTATCAGACCCCTGAGGAGCCCGCAATAGACTAAAATTCACAGCAGGGATTGGAATAGCATACGCTTAACTGCCTGAAATTCACTCAGCCTCTCCTAAGAAAAATACCATCTGGACTGTTTTCTGCATCTGATCATATCCCAAAGGCTTCGCGTATTTAAATGTGCGAATCTCAAGGTTTATTTTTTTTAAATAGACTTTCGTGATGACAGATCCAGTGAGATAGTCGTCTCACGAAACAGACACAATGTGCAGTGTCAGTCCATCCCCAGCAGCTGTCTGGTTGCCCCAGCAGCAATGCAGTCTACAGGTTTTTACACACGTGAGATTATTACGTGCATTTCCAACCCCACTAGATTCAGGGGGGATATAATACAAAAAAAATCCTGCTATACGATGTCCATGTAGTCAGAAAAAGAATATGTCACAAGTCAAAGGGCTGAGTTTGGCAGCTCAACAGACCACGTTGGCACTTTCTGGAAAAGAAACCAACAATATGAATCTGAAACAGCTGGACTGACAGAAACAAGAAAGGGCCACAGATGGGGAACAGGCGCTACTTCATGAGCAAAACAAATGCCTTGCTCACAGAAGGTCCCATGTTTAAATCTGCCCTCTCCAGGGTTGGGCCATACCATCTGAAACCTTGAGAGGTGCCATGAGTCAGTATAGACAGTATTGAGCCTGATGGAGCAAGGGTCTGACTCGCGAGAAGGCAGCCTCCAATATCCCTGTCTGCCGATGGAAGCAACTGATGGGAGTGGTTGGCTGTTTCTCGCCTATGCTTAATTGGTTTTGTGTGGCTCTGTCTTCACTGTGGGTGGCCGAGCTGACCACATCTCTGGCAGGCCCACCTGTTCCTTTTCTGTTCTGCATTCCACAGACCAAACCGCAAGGAATGCTCGGGAGGCCGTGTCCTACAAGGTAAAAGAGCTACCATTTCTGTGCCACCTGTGGTTCAGCTTCTCTCTTGCATATCTGAAAAGCAAGATCAAGGATACGGATCCCAGCACAGAGTAGCTACAGCTACTCACTGATGTTCGCTGATCTGGAAAAGGAAAGGAACATGGAGGCGATGTATTTAAAGCCCAGTGATGCGAGTTCATTCTGTAATATTCCGTAATACATAATTCTATTATGATGGACAGGAGGATATGCTTGACTAAAATATTGCTTTTCCTAAACTCCCGCTGTAGAAATCCACTGTGGCAGTCATGCATTCTCATGCCAGTGAGATTGTATATTTAAACAGTACTCCTGTTTATCGGAGCATCTGGTTATTTCAATAGTGTCAAAGTCCTCTGGGCCATTTCTATTATCTTGCAATTCTAATATCTCTTGCTGTGTGTTGAAATGTAAAAATATAAGTTATTGGGAATGTAAGACCAGTAGCACACAGCGGGTGTCTTCTACAATAACACAATGATGTATTGCTAACACAACTCACTGGAGGAGTCCAGTGCATAAGCATCCAGAGTAGTGAACAGAAAACAAGCATTATCTATCTGAAGGACCATCTCTGCTTTCTAGCCCAGTGTTTCTCAAACTGTAGGCCAGGACATGATGTCAGGTGAGACACGGAAATCTGGGAGCAGCTACCTTGGAAGCTGCAGACTTTACTCTTGCTGTATTCCTTTTGTGAGCGTTAACAGTTTGAATTTTCAAGTGGTTTTTTTTTTTAAATATTGCTTTTCGTTCAGTGCTTTTACATAACATTTTATGTAAATGTTATGTAAAAAGATATAAATCTTGCTTTCTATCAAGCAAGGATGTTCCATGGTTGTGCAATCGCTGTAGTCTATGAATGCCACTTTGTGTTCCAGGAGTGTCATTTTATTATGTCACAACACTTCCTGCTTGGGGATGTCACTTCCAACTATGATATCACTTCCGGGTTAATGACATCCCCTGACAGGAGTGGCATTCTAAAAAATGGGTCCCAGTCTAAAAAGTTTGAGAACCACTGTTCTAGTCCATCTGGGCCTTGGACTGCTCAAACTACTGTGGATGTAATACAGACCAACCTCTTGCCTGGGCTTAAATAATATAGTTATCCCTAGTACTCTCACATGGCCTTCTCATACTGAAGCCATTTGGGCTTGCCTCTTAAAAAGAAAATGCATACAAGAAATTTCTTCTGGTAGTTAAAGTGTTGGAGAATGAATAAGGATTCATTTGGACATTTCTATGGTATGTGTCCTTTTAAAGGGTTTCAGTAAGTGTTTCATGTAAATGCAAGTCTGCCAAAAAAAAAAAAAAAAAGACGAAGGGAAAAAAAGACCAGGTACTTCCTGGTCTTACAATATCTTAAATAAAGAGGGAAAAAAATTAAAAGTCATGCTAAGAGTGAATCAAGATGGGCTGGCAGGCTGTTTAATAATGATTTTGAGCATAGAGTCTGCATTAGTAGTCAAAAGACAGGAAAAAGGTTGATTGTAGATCTGGTGCTATTGAATTATTTTTGAAATTATTAATGCATCATTTTGATTATTAGAGAAAAGCCCACTGGTAGAGTTAAGGATAAGACATGCACTGCCCAGTGAAAGCTTGTGGATCCCTTTGTAAATCAAATTGGGTGAAGAGAGTATTCATAGCTGCAGCAGTGTATATGCTGGTTGGTATAAGATGGGGAGTGACCATTAGAATATAATGTTTCTTAGGTGGGTCACAGGCTAGTTAGGTGGACTAGTCAGTGGCATTCCTAGAGGGGGTCAAAATGTTACATTTTGCAGGAACCTGAGCTTCTGTGTAAATGCCCCCTTCCCCTGGCCTTCAGAGCCATTCACGGTTTGGAAGCTGTCTCTGAGGTTTTGCTCTCTAAGCTGCTAATGGCTCTGAGGGTGAAGAGGAGGGGCCACTTTACACAGGCACTCAGGCTGTTTTGCTCCCACTCTAGGAACTCGTTGTTTCCTGTTGTGTCGTATTATCCTAATGTGTCTCTCTTTAATGCTGTGTGTGTGTGTGTGTGTGTGTGTGTGTGTTATTTTTATAAAACTATGTGTGATTAAAAAAAGAGAACATGTCCTAGTACCCTCTACAACTGCATAGTTTCTGTGGCAGACGTGTTTCTGTTGCCTCAACAGTCAAACAGATTTGAAAAGGGTTCACCAAAATGTTTTTCCCTAAATTAAAAAGGAGGGAGGACTCAATAACGGCAGTTGTTGCTGCATTAAGGTGAATTCAAAGTCTTTGGGGGGCATCTCCAAGATGTTTTCACTGGGGCAGACGGTGGCCCTTTACATAACTGATCACTGCACATCCTATTTGCCTGGCAACTCTCCCTGGGCAATTTGAGAATATTTACCAAAGAATAAGCCTGTGGCGAGATACCTTGAGTCAGTCATTTTGCCTTCTGCATGAATGGATGGATTCCAATTGAACGTTCCAAATGTCCCAGCATTGAGGAAGCATGGGAGTAGAAAAGGGTTGGCATCTCCTCCAGCTGGCCTCTCAGTACTGCGGAAAATAAGGTCATGCAGGTTCCTTCGCCATAGCATGGTGTACAGGGGCCTTTGATGGCAAAAGGAAAAGGAGTCATTCCCCGTGGCCAGCTGAGGACCACCCACACAGTCTCCAAACACATGGACCACTGACTGATGTGTTTAATGAGTACACAGTAAATTTCTGAGACCGTTACGTGGGCAGGTTTGTGAAAAGACGCCTGTGTTAAGAGACTTTTGAAATCCTTCTCTCCTCAGTCTGTTCCTTAAGAAGGAAACCTTCCTGTGCTGGAATGGAAATGAAAACTACAGCAAATGGTACTTAAAACTACAGAAAAAACTGAGGACAGAAATCCTCCCTTTTTTAAGTCTATAACCAAAATGCATGCAATGTTGGTGGAGTTAACAGCATTTCTTATTTCAGTGCTTTCAGCTTCCTAAATAAAAATGCTTCCTGACGCAGGCGTTGGTCCAATTTTAATATAGATTGCTTGGTTTAGAAGCTAAGAGATGTTGCATAAACTCCTTAGAGAATCTACAGATCAGCTGACATCGGTAATCTCTGTCTCTCTTCTTTCAGCTTAGTGCTCCAAATCTGGAAAGGTAATTATTCTGGTTTCTGGCACATCCACAGTGTCCTAATGTCAGGGAAATCAATGTCAGGGAAATGTAGGTCCCAGGATGCACTCTTGTGAAAACAAGCATCATTGCAAATGTGAGAGAGGGGAACAATATTAACAGGTGAAATGGCGTGCAGATGGTCTTTTTCAATTTAGAAGAGCCATCTCAACCTGGATTAAATTTAGATAGGACAAAGATAAAATCACCCTTGTTGGAAGCTCCCCTGATATAATTAGAAGCAGTTGCACATTGGGGATATTTACTACTAGTTGTATCTTTTAGAAAGAATGCAGAAACCCCTCCAAAACTATCCATTACATCAGTGGTTCTCAAACTTTTTAGACCGGAACCCATTTTTTTAGAATGGCTATTGTGTTGGGACCCACCGAAAGTGCTGTCATTAACCTGGAAGTGATGTCATAGCCAGAAGTGACATCATCAAGCAGGAAATGCTTTCATTGTAACATAATAAAATGACATTCCTGAAATGCAAATTGGCATTCTTGGACTGCAGCAATTGTACAACCATGAAACATTCCTGACAGAAAGCAAAATTAGGACAAAATAGTATGGAAAAGCACTGAACTAAAAACAATTTTTAAAAAACCCTTGCTTAAAAATTCAAACTTTTAATACATCAAAGGAATCTAGAATGAGGAAGGTCTGCAGCTTCCAAGATAGATGCTCTGAGTTCTGTGCAACCCACCTGACATCATGTCGCGACCCACCAAATGGGTCCTGACCCACAGATTGCATTACCCCCCACTATAGTATGCATGACACTAAAAATGCCTGTCTTCCAAAGCTATGGGTAGGAGCTCATGTTGGCAGAACCTGAAAGTTAATTTCAGAATAAACATTTAGTTTGGTTGGAAAATGCATTTTAAGTTTACAACATTTATTTTTTTAATGAAGAGAAGCATTGAGAAAATAAATCAAATGACCGTTTAAGAGAGAAAATGAAAATGAAATTACAAATTAATGTTCATTTTCCTCCTGTGCTCAGTCCTGCCAAAACCTATTTTTCCTAATTAAAATGTCGCCAGTTTCTTTACAATACTTTGCATTTCTGTAATGCTTTCTGAGTGTGCCAAGTGCCTCACATTTATTACCTTAATGTTGTCCTTGCAACAATCCTGTAAGATACATGGGGATGATTATCACCATATTGCAACCCAGAGGGCATGACTTCTCCAGAGCCACCTAGTGAGCCTCCGGCAGAGGCAAGATTCCAGCCACGGAAACTCTGATTCACAAGACCGTGGGCGCAATCCTACACTGTGCTGGAATGGTGAGGCCGGCCGGCCAACGCCATATCCCAACAAAGTATAGTGGAGGCTGCAGCCTTCCTGCAGCAAGGGAGTGTGCACTCCCTTACCGTAGGAGAGGCGCCAGCCTCCCCTATGCGCTCCTCAGATCTGTGCCTGCTAAGTAGCAGGCGCAGATCCAAGGTGACAGTGCGGCCCGAATCAGGGCCATGTGGCCTCCTGATTGGGCTTAGGATGCGGCCTTACAGCTGCCTCCCAAGCCCAACCATGTCCTGCCCTCCCCCTGCCCACAGTCTCCCTTCCCCCCCCAATCCATGTCCCGGACGTTGGTCGGCGCGAGAGAGGCTCAGCGCGGGTGCAGCAGGACCAGCGCTGCCTGCAATGCCGGTCCTGCTGCTCTAGCGCCGACACGGGGGTGCCGATCGGCGCTCCCGCATCGATGCTAGTGACGTTGCGTCAACGCTATGACATAGCGTTGGCGCGACGGGCAATGCAGCATTTGCGCTGTGTTTCTTAGCCACTAATCCACATTGGCTTCTCCGTATGTTTCTCCCTTGTACTTTTGATGGTCTTCTTCATCCTCCTCCTCCAACCTTTCCTACTTATTTTCCTCAGTGCCGTTATTGGATTCTCTCTTGTCCCCTTTCATTTCTGTCGCTGGCCTTTCATCCCGCCTTTCTCTAAAGGGACCTAAAGGGGGTTATGGGTCTCACAACCCAATCCAAATGGGGCTGGATGACAGCAGAACACGCATCCCACTGACATAAAGGAGTCAGTGCCGGCCAGAAAAGGCTCTTTGACAGTGCTTGCACATGCCCCATCTATTGTCTTATTTCATTTTATTTTATTTTTTGTAATTTCTAGACACGTCAATGGTTGGTGCTGTGATCACCACAAATGTAGCATGCATGATCATCACAAAGCAATGTCAGTTGCTCTTTCCTAGGAAACAACAGAAGGAAGGAAGACAGACTGCCAAGAAATATTGTGCCCCTAAGAATTCACTTGAAGCCTGGGAGAGGCATGCAGGAACCGGCAGTGCCCTGCCTCTGAGAAGAAAGCCTCTGGTGTTCTCCTCCGGGGCAGGGCGCTGCTGGCTTCTGCATGCCTCTTCCAGGCTTCAAGTGAACTGGAAAGACGCACACTGAAGTCCCGCCACAGAAGAAAATACCCCCGGCATTCTCCTGCAGGTCAGGGCGTTCCAGACTTCTGAAGTCTGGACAGGTCAGGGCGTTCCAGACTTCATCTGAAGCCAGAAGAGGTGTGCCGAATGCCCAACCTGCAGGGGAATACCTCGGCATTCTCCTGGGGGGGGCGAGGCACTGTAGGCATTGGGGGGACCAATTCATGCCTTGCCCCCAGAGCTGGCAATACACCCTACACCTCCGATTCCATTGCATTACAGTCAGCACCTCTAGTGGCTGAATGATATATATACATGCTGGGAGCCCTGGAATATAATTGTAAATACAAATTAACCATATCTACCTTAAACATATAAAGAGCAGAAACTGAGACAAAAACGTTTGTGATTTGCCTTACGGGTTGCTTGATGCCTTTTCAAAATCCATTCTGCAATCCTAAATTACAAGTCAATTTTATCCCTTGCTTCCTTTCTCCCTAACCCCCCTTATTGTATTCAATCAAACTCTCAGCGCATCGGCACTCCATGTATTTATTATTTATTTCCCAGCCCTCGACACCATGTTAGATGTGGGCTGAAACGTTTGGAGACCCCTGATCCAGAAGAGCAAGACTTGTGCCAATGTGGCATGTTCTTGTGCATATTTTAGATGAGAAAATCTCAGTGTACTAAGAAAAAAAAAATTCAAGTTTCACACTTGCCATTAATATGAAGCTGTTTGAAACTCCAGAGACGTGTCTACTTTTATAGATATTAGCATCATTTGGGGGCAAAGGTTTAGTGTTGCAACCATTGCTTTGGATTTATGTCAAGATGTTCGTAAACTGATCAATGACGCTTGCTCATAAATGTAACCGAGAAGATGGAACACCTTTGCTAAAAATATTCTGAAATTCATCTTCTGCCTTGGGTGGGGGCATGGTTACTCTTGAATCCCTGGGTGTTCATGGACATGGATTCAATTTTATTTTTCAATTACGATGAGAAATGATCGTACCAAAGTTCATGTTTAAAATAACATCCATTCTACAAGTTCATCATTCTGGTGGACCTGACTTTGCGGTGCATATGTAATGCAGCAGTCCAGCGGGAGTTCATTATTGCAACCTCTTCTTCTGTGCAATGGAAAAAACATGGTAATAGTTTCAGAATGGCGGTTATTACCATACTTCAAGAGCCCTTACAGAAAACCCATTTCCCACTTCATCCATTAGAATAAATTGTGAAAACATTTCTTTTGTTTCATGAACAATTACCATAGGCTTTGAAGGGCCAATATCGAGAGAATGCTTCTTAGCCATGCTTTGAACTACATTACTGACCTGCTTAGCGCATGGGTGAAATCAAATGCAATACGGGGGAGTCTGAGGAGTAGCACACTAGTATTTTGAATTGCAAATACTACATGTGTGTGTGTGGGGGGGGGAAAGGAATCTATTGTGTTTAATGCATCAGCTCTAGAAGCAGGATAAGAGTGCATTATATAATAGGTCTTTGAAGACACTTGAGGTCAAAAGCGGTACATAATTAGCATTTTATACAACATTGAGTAGGATAGATCTGAGAGGAAGGTTATATACTAAGCTCAGTCATACAATGTGTAGGGTTTTTTTCTTCTTCATTTCATCGTGTACAGTGTTGCAGTCTGCATGCTGCTGACATCAGCAGCAAGCTTCCCATATATTTTCTCAAGACATATTCTCTCCCCATGAAATTTTCTGTGTACATGCATTTGTAATTTTTTTCTGTTCTTTTTTTTTTTCTCGCCACAGCCACTGTGTGAGAGGCCTATCTGAAATGGGATTGGGAGAGAGAGGAATAAATGACCCCTCCCCAAGACTGTGGCATCCCAGCTTGGCATCCCAATTGGCACCTACTGATCAGGTTTATAGCAACCAAATATGCAAGCCCCAACCACAGGATAGGCATATTGTCTAGTTGGACCCTAAGACAGCAGTTCTCAATGTTTGCCCCCTGCCGTACCACTTTATGTGGCCCACCTATTAGGAGTACCACCAGAAGTAATGGTGATGATGCCATCACCCATTACTTCCAAATTGGGAGGACAGATGCAACAAGACAAAAATAAGTAAGAGGCTCAGGGAAGATGAAGGCTTATTGAGCACACAAAAAGTGCACACTGGAGCTCTGTCCTACCGCTCTGTGCCAGTGGCACTCCGCCCACACTCAGTCCAGGGGCAGGGTCAACACTCTGCACACCTAGCATCAGCCCTCCGCCCATTGACATGCCCTCCCAGCATGCCAGGCTCCAGAGAGAGAGAGAGAGAGAGAGAGAGAGAGAGAGAGAGAGAGAGAGAATACCTTTATTGGCATAGCAAAACACAGTACAACATAGTCGCCTATCATGTAAAAAACACTAAACACCAACCAGAAAATTTAAGTATTCACTAATAAGGCACTCTCAAATGTTACTATTCTAAGCAAAAATATAGAGGAAAAGCAACATTGCCCAATCAATACATAGACTAAAACTAGGATGGCCTTGATGACATTAAAAACCAATCAATAAATAAAACTAGTTAAGATTATCCCATACATATTCTCTGGCCGCATTACATTTTACAATACCACAAAGAAAAGTAGCGAGGTGCTTTAGCATATTCAGATCAGTCGACATAAGAAAGAATTTAAGATTAACTTCATCCATATGATCTAATTTCAACTGTGAAATATTAGAATGAAAAATCTTGCGGGCCGCTGCGTGAAAGGGACAATGGAAAAATATATGAGATAGCGACTCTACTACCCTCATCTGACATGGGCATATTCTATCCTTATAAGGGATGATGTTATATCTGCCCATCAATACAGCCGATGGGATTACATTACACCGTGCTAATGATAGTGCCCTTCTTTCATCTGGGTTAGTCAGTAAGATAACATAGTCAGGTATTTTCCCTACTATAACTGGAAGGTTCCAGTATAAAGGCGAGGAGGTACTATTAGCCGCACTCATCCAAGTTTGAGCATGTACATCAAGTACTCTCTGTTTGACCATACTAAGTGCTGTAGAAAAAGGAACGGTTCCTAATAAGTTGGGGTCTAAGCCAAACTGCTTAATCTTCTTGAGCCATGTGCCCTCCGGAGGACAAGAATCTGTTTTGAAATGATACAGTAAGCTGTTTTGAGCATTGTTAAAATACAATTTTAACCAGTATCTGCATGTCCTAAGCCAAGCTAATGTCTCAAGCATAAGTTGGCCAGATTCAAGACAGAGGGCAGCATACGGTACACACCTGGGTAAGGCCAAGATTTTCCTCAGGAAAACCGATTGAATTGATTCCATAGAGTGATGGAACGCCTTTATCCAGATGGGAATGCCATACAAAGCTTGGGCAATGGATTTAGCTTTAAATATTTTAAGGGCTGCCGGAATTAAGCGGCCACCTTTATTAAAGAAAAATCGAGTTATTGCCAAAGACGATATTTTAGCAATTGAGTGTACCATTTGGCGATGACTGGACCAAGAATAATTAGAAGAAAATAATAAACCCAGATATTTAAAGGTTCTGACCTGTTCAATAGCATGGCCATTGAAGGACCATTTATAGATGCCAGGCTCCAATTCGGAGCCGTACGGGGCCAAGGGAGGGCAGACGAGCCAAAACCGTGCACATTTTCAAGAGGCGAGGCACGTCTTTGCCACCTTCCACCTGCCCCAGGAACTTTGCACCCAGGGGCCCTTGCTCCCCCACCCAATGGTAGGTCTACCACTGCTGCTTGCACTGTACTTGCTGCCAGCTGGCAGTGAACTGGGTGCCCTGCACATACCACCAGATACCATCTCAAGTACACCAGTAGTATATGTATCACGGGTTGAAAAACACTGCCCTAAGACATTTAACACTTTCTAAACTCATGGGGGCAATTTACTAGGCCCAGCCACCCAAGAAACACTTGTTTGCCACACCACAAACATGGTGTTCTTATGGTTACCATGGCCAAGAACTGCTTGCTCTAGAGTAGTCACAAACATGCTTTATGGCACATTTGCTATACTCTAGGCCTGCTCAGCAGCCACTATGCTGGGAGAAAAGGAGATCAGGACTGCACTGTCAATTTCCTAGGGATCAAAGACTAAAAACCTGCCCTTCTTCCTTTCAAATGTGATTCATGTGCCACCACACAGAATTTGGTTTTGGAGTCAGTTCTGATAATAGTGCTTACGTACAATTGTTTAAGCTTCTTCCTAGCCAGTCAAGGATACGAATGGAAGACAGGAGGAAATGAGTTTTGATCTTAATATGAATTACCATACCATATCCTGGTTTTAGGTTTTAGCATGACAGTGACCATGTCATAGACGTTTAATGGTTTCATAATCCTTGACATCTGTGGCAAAGCTATATTTGACTCCAAAAGAATATTATAGGGCATGCATACAGAAGCATTCAGTTTATAGGTTATACATTCAGCATCCTGTACCAATCATTATAAAACAAAGCAAAACTAAGTTCCAAGGATAGCATTCATTATAAATGTCATGTCTACCTTTCTATCTAGAAATGATGTTTCTACCTTGTCAGATTACAGTGGCTGGAATTGGCAGAGATGCAGCAATTCCTGTTTTCGACACCCTGTGAGTGGCTGAGAAATCGGTAGTGCTGGTTATGTTTTTCCCTTGGCAACACATAGCAGTTTTGGGAGTAGGAATGATTTGCACTGGGGAATCAGAACACAGGTCAAGGTTAACCTCCTCCTACGGTGTCACCCTAATTCAAAATTCCCCCAAGGTGTGTTTAGAAAAAGAAAACCATGTCCAGAGATCTAGTCGTGGATCTTTTGTGCAGGGGCCATGCTAATCTTCTCTGTATCCTTCCAATTTTAGTATATGTGCTGCCGAAGTGAGCACATCTTTTGTGTAATTGTGTAAACGTTTGTGTAATTTTGTGTAAAAAAATTGTGTAATTTTTGGCTTCCAGCCACTTGTTTACAGAGATTGTTAATCTGGGATAACCACTCCTGACTTCACAAGACCCCCCTGTTTTGATTATACATTAAAGGGTTGAAATGAACTGTGGAAGACTCAGCAACCCATAGCAAGATCAGGGGAATTTTTGACTCATCCTTCTTTCATCCGAGGATTAAACTGGGGCCTGGTGAACTGGCAACCTGCGGAAAGAATGTGGGCCTTGGAAGGTGGCCAACTGGCCTTATAACTCAGCTGCCTTCACTCTGAGCAGGCTGATTAGGGTTAAATGTTAAACGTCAGTGTCTGAAGTACGCTGCGTGCTCAAGGAAAACAGAATGAAAAGAGGCTGATGGGAAAAGACAAGCCACATTCGTCAATGGACTGTGGAGGGCAAGGAGGGGTTTAACACATTTCAGAAGGAAAAGTTCCCAGAGGAGACGGTAGGAAGTCATTTCAAGACAGGAAAAGAAATTATTTTAGCAGGATCCTTTTGGAGAGGCTGAAGAGAGAAAGGACACGAGAGCGTTCAAGATGGGATTCAATGGTCACGCTGAGAATATAAAAGCAACACTCAGAGACTTCCAGAACAAAGACAGAAGCACAAAAATGTTCAGTTGAGGTTTAAACACTGCCGGAAAACATCCATCCTTGAGCTCAGGTCATTGTGTGCTGCTGTTCCAGTAATCTCTCTTTTATTCAGTAATGACCCTGCTGGGGACAGTGATTTTGGGGCCGCTCATCATTCCCCACAGCAGGCACCAACACCGCAGAGGCTTTTATGTCAGGCTGGCTTCTGCTCTCCAGACACACAATGGAGCTCATCTTTCTCCAGCAGCCGAACAATAGCCCGATGCCACAGCCCTGACGCGGAGTGGGGGACACAAGCACGGGTCCTGCTGGGGCTTCGCTTTCTCATCCAGACGTACACAAACAGGCCGAGGAAGCCAGGGCGTCGGCAGCAGAAAGCCAAGCGCTTCAATGGGGCACATCGCCAAAGCAAAAAGTGGGCTGAGCTCAATGCCAACGTTCTCCTCCTCAGAGGCAAGGCTTCAGCACACCTGATTTCAGTTGAAGCCAGGGACGAGGTGCACAGAAGCCAGGAGAGTCCCACCACCATCCCCAAGGGAAATGCCAGTGTTCTCCTTGGGGGCAGGGGCACCCTGTTCCTGGCTAATTTTGCACTCCAAAGAATTTTGCGCCCAGGGCAACTACTCCTGTGGTCCCGTCCACGCTATGCCACTGTCTGCATTATCTTTTATTAGGGCCCACCAGAATGACACAAAATCTTATGCAAGCATTTGAATTCTCCAGAATGCTGAATGAGGCTGAATATTAAGGACAAAAAAAAGAAGGGAAGGGAAGTGGCTGGGCATAGTGTAATAACTTCCTCAGATTTCACAGTTCATAAACAGAGCACAGGCAGCATTAAGGAGACTCACGTTGCTCATCCTCACTAGGTGCTGGACACCGATCCCAGGTTGCTCCCAGGACTTCTGGAGAAGAGGCAATTATTGCGATTTCCCCATTTTTTAGAACAGAGTTTCTCAAACGTGGGTCACTAGGTAGGTTGTGAGCCAGTTTCAGGTGGGTTCCCATTCATTTCAATGTGTGTTTTATTTTTAATACATTAAACTGTGTGTGTGTGTGTGTGTGTGTGTGTGTGTGTGTGTGTGTGTGTAGTATATTGTATATATATTAGACTTTGACATATAGAATAACCCCTGCTAACTGGGCAAGAGGCACTTTTTCATGTGGTATCCTCTTATATTTAGCAGGGGGAGAGCAATTGTCCCTCTTCACCCCAGCACAGTGTCTTTCTCGTGGCTGTTGCTGGTGGTGTTCTCCATTCTTCTAGATTGTGAGCCCTTTTGGGACAGGGAACCATTTAACTTTAATGTTATTATTTGCCTGTAAACCGCTTTGTGAACATTGTGTTGAAAAGCGGTATATAAATACTAGTGATTGATTGATTGATTGAATAACACATGCAGAATAAATTTCCCTGACGGTGATAAATTTCTGCAGTGAGTGCCCTAAGTGTCCTTATGCATGCTTCTCACAGGGTGATCCTACCCCAGATGTAGCGTTGACACAACATGGCTGCATCGATGCTATGTTGTTAGCGCCAACGTTGGGATGTCGATTGGCACCCCCGCATCAGTGCTAGAGCAACAGGACCGGCACTGCAGGCCCATTCTGCCCGCGCCGAGCCTCTCTCTCATTGGCCAAAGCCAGCCAGCATGAGGGAGGCTCCATGCCTGGGCGGGAAGGCAATTGGCGGCGGGAGGGAGATTGTGGGTGGGGGGAGGGCGGGACGTGGGTGGGCTCTGGATTCGGCCATAAGGGGTTTAGCAGGCGCAGATCCAAGGAGCATATAGGGGAGGTTGGAGCCTCCCCAACAGTACGGGCGTGAATGTCCCCTTGCCGTTGGGAGGCTCCAGCCTCCACTATACTGCACTAGGATTTGGCACAGGCCGGCTGGCCTTGCCAATCCAGCGCAGTATAGGATTGCGCTCTCAGCCTCCATGCCCTAGCTGCAATTTGGGGATGATAATACTCGCTCAACTTAAAGAGGTAAAATCAACATCAAGCTTGTGAAATGCTTTTCACATTCAGAAACTGCTATATAGGGTTACCAGATACAAACAAGGACAGAGTGCCTATACCTTTAATTACTGTATGGAAGAGGGAATTTTGGCAGGTGCAGCTTTTGAAATGATGAGCTGCAACTGCCCCAAATTCCCTCTTCTATACAATGGTTAAAGGTAGAGGCACTCCAACCCAGTTTGTATCTGGTAACCCTGATATAAATGGTAAGCCTTAATCTAAATCTTTTACCCACATCTTGATACTTCAGTGATATTCAAGCTGCTGACAATGATCGCAATGCAAGTTTGCACATGGGCTAGATTGGGTGTAAATTTAACTAGTTAAGCTAAATGAGTGTAGCCAGGTCACCAAAACAGGAGAGATGGTTACTGAAACAGGTCTTATTGCAGTGAAAAAAAACAAAACAAAACAAAACACCCCTGATGTTTCTCAGGGCGCAATCCTAACCTGGAGGTAGGAACCTGCCAGCACAGTTAAGCCAGCAAAGTTTGGCTGGAACAAGGGACAGCATAAAGTATTTTTGGACCACTCTCGCAGTCAGAGATTCCAGCACTCAGACATGCGCCATCCTCCCTGACATCAAGAGTGGTCCAAAGGCACTTTATGGAGACCCTTATGCCAGCCAAACTTTGCTGTCCTAACTGTGCTGGCCTAACTTCAGGTTTAGTTAGGATTGCGCCCTCAATGAGTCAAACGGGATGTACGAAAGGGATGTCCTGTCTGAGTCAACAGCAACTATAACATATACTTATCCCAGTTACAGTTTGCTTTTTGCATCCCTGGAAAGAAAAGGGAAATGGATTTGCAATGCACCCCAGGCTGACATTCATTCCATCTTTTCTCATCAAAGCATTCAGTTCTGGAAGGCTAGTTCAGTCAAAATTTAAAACAGATATTCCTGGTGAGAGTTGGCAATCCACCCCTGCCAGAGAAAAGCTGTTTCTTTTGTTTCTTTCCCATTCTGCCGATCATGCACATTAGGCAGGTCTTGGGGCCAAACTGTGTCTGGGAACAGCTGCCAGAACTCATGTTCTGACTTTACAGCGATGCAAACCTGGACCATTGCTGTGCACTTCCAGGTGTCTGCAGCAAATGGCGAGAGACGTACTGCGAAGGACAGTGGCTCCCATAGGCTCTGCCACTTATGCTAAGTTGGTGGCAGGGCTGTGTTGTGGGTGGAGAGGGGGAGAGCAAGGAGAATTTCAGGGTGGGGAGGGCAGTGATAGAGAAGGAAGGGTGGACAATAGTGGCAGCAACTTGTGCCAAGTAGGCAACCAGAGATGGGTGCCCCCCCACCAGTCTGCTGCCTAAGGCGACAGACCTGTCTGCACATAATAAGCTGATCAGTGACTTCATTGAGAGCGCAATCCTAAAATGCACTGGAACAGCAAGGCTGATGGGTGTTCTGCCAAATTCTCTGCTGGGCTTCCCGAAGGGCCCTATTGCCCAAACAAGGCTAACTAGTTTCCCCTCCAGAGCTATCCAGAGATAGGCAAGAAGGAGGGGGTTCCTTCACCCACTGGGCCTCCTCTCTTGCAGCAGCTTTGCTTGGGATTACCAGCTGGCCAGCCTCCTCCAGACTGCTCTCATCACCGGCTTAGCTCAAAATACCCTAAGTTGGCACCACAAAACCCCACCATCAAACAATATGCAGTCAGTTTGCCTAAGCCACACCTTCCTCCTCCACTCAGTGGCTCCACGGGCATGACAGACATACAGCAATTCTCCACAGTTACTCCCCACAATAACCTTACCTTATCCAGTCCTTTAACAGTCAGTCCATCCAACAGTCCTTCAGTCAGTCAGTCAGTCAGTCCATCCATCTAGCAATCCATTAGTCCGTCAATCCACAGCCACTTTCCTTCCTTCCTACACCTGCCCGGTGCTGCACTTACCTGGTGCTAACTTACTGCAGCTCCTGCCTCCAACTTTATACTGAGGCAGGCCAATTGGGGCCTGTTGCTGGGCAGGCTTTACCATCAGCCACACCCATCTGCACCTGTGCTAAACTCTCTTCCTAGCCAGAGCCCTCATCAGCCTGCAGCTGTGTTCTGGCTGCAAGGAAAGACCTTAGGGGTTAACCCTGTAATCCCTGGTTTATTTGGACAAGGGGCCACTGCTGATACCATTCCCCATCTCCTCAGGGTATCTCCGGCCTTTTCCAATATAATGGGCCTGCACTGTATCCAGCACAGCTTGAGAGTGCTCAGGAGTCTCCCCGGGGCAAGGATTTGGTATAGCCGAGGATGCTATGCAGCCAGTGGAGTTTCTACAGGGATGGCAAAGCTCTAAGTTTTGCAAGAAGCCTGACGTTGCAGTGGAAATCACTCCTCTCCTGCACCGTTTTAGCCAATCCTCACAGGGAACAGCAACAACTTGGCATTGCTTACTGGCTGCAGCAGCAAGGGAGAGGAGGAATTTATATGACAGGGTAAGGCTTCCTGCAAAACTTAGAGCTTTGCCATCCCTGTAGAAACGCCTCTGCATGCAGCCGAAATTGGATGCCACACAGCCCTAATGGCCATATCCCAGCCCCCTCCCCAGGCTGGCACACCTCCTGGCCTACCCACACCACCCAGTTCCTCCCTCCCTCCCGCCCTTCCTCCACCCAGAACTGCTCTTGCACCAGCTACTGCTGCAAGTGGCTAGCATTGGGGCCCAACAGCACATGCAGGTTTGTACCATTAGAGTGCAATCCTAACCTGGAGATAGGCCAGCAAAGTTTGGCTGGCACAAAGGCCACTGTAAAAAGCTTTTGGACACAGACATGCACCATCCTCCCTGATTCCAAGAGTGGTCCAAATTGATCACTCAGTATCATCCTTGTTTTTGTTAAGAACGTAAAAAAAAAAAAAAGGCATTCTCTGCAACATGCACTTTGACCCTTTGGCTCACAGTCCAGTCCTATCCTTCCCCCACCCCTGCTGGTGCAGCCATGCCAAAAAGACATGTGCTGTATCCAGTGGGGGTGGAGGGTGGGGTGGATCAGAAGTCTTCAGAAGGGAAAAGAAATTTCAATCCCCATACCCCTGTGTAAGCCTTGTGCTCTGCAATGGGTCTCCTTGGACCTGTACCAGTGATTTTGCTGAGGAAGTCTTAGGAGAGAAAAGGGGCAGGGAGGCAGCTGACAGAGGGGATAGGATCTGGTGCATGGCATTACCAGGGCCCGGCCCTGCTTTAATAATTGATACCAGAAGGTTGAAGCCTAGGGGCGGGCTTAGCGGCCATGACAGTATGTCCAAAACATTGCTCATTCCAATGATTTCCAATGGGTTTTCGCATGATGTTTAGTGCTTAATCGTTTACTCCTGAAGTAAAAACTTACCAAAATAACAACGTGTGATCGTGGAGAAACATCAGTGGTAACCATATTATGAGTTAATATGCAATTCCAAGGTTTAATTCCGCGTAATTATATTACATTAAAATCTCTTCATAACACAAGTAGTTGTCAATAGGAGAGTAATTCTTTTTTTACTTCTAGGCTATTAAGAGTATTTTTTTAAACTTCTACACTCACCCCCCCCCCATAAAATTAACTTTCACACGCACGCCGAGCGAGCGAGAGAGCCCTTCCGGCGGCAAACCTTGTCGTTCACGGCAATGATTCAGTCAGCCATTTTAGTAAATCCACGGCTTCAAGTCTGTGACGTCATGGCATATCCAGCTATTCAAGATCCTTGGGCATTACTGCTGGATCCACCTTTTCCTGCAGCTTCCATGTCCCTGTTCCTCCCCCTCCCTCCCCAGTATCACCCCTCCCAACCCCCAGTCTTCAGTCCTCCACCCACGCCTACCTCTTGGAGTTATCTGCTCCAGTGGATGGCCAGTGATCTGGCAATGCACATGGGAAGGCTCCAGCCTTCTCACCGGAACTTGGATAATATGCTATTCTGCGCATTGCCAGAGCACCTTTACGGTTGCTTTGCAGTAGCCAGCATTGGTGAAACACGTCTTGCACCAGTGATGCAGCCCAATAGCTGTGTGTTTCAAGGGGGAGAGAAAAACTAAGGGGTAAGCCAAGGGAGGATATCTCTCATATATTCAAGCATCTCTCTGCCAGAGACAGTTAGGAAGAGGGGGTGTGTGTGTGTGTGTGTGTGTGTGTGAGAGAGAGAGAGAGAGAGAGAGAGAGAGAGAGAGCGCTGAGGGTAGGGGGTCAAGTATTGTATCCCTAACTGGCTTAATTAATTATCTTTTTTTCTAATTTAGTTTGCCCTAACTATGTTTTGACTCAGTGATTAGTGAAACATTTTCTTTTGCACTGAATTCCTTTGAACTATCAGAGGCTAATTACATGAGCGCAACTCTATAAGCAAGCATTTCCACATGATTCATCCTTCCAAATTGGAAGTATTATCTTGCAGCAGAACAATCAGCCTGCTGAGAATTCCCTTTTAACCCTCAAATCCCTTCCATGAGCCCCCCTTCTCCATTTTCTCACTTGATAATCTCCATCCTCTCCCCTTTCTTTTTGGGAAAGTTCCCTTGGGACACCTGCCCGAGACCTGTTTTTATCTTTTCCCCTTTTGGTCAGCTTTACCTTATTACGATTCTATATTCAGTTTTCACTCTTGTATTTAAAAATGTATGTATGTATGTATGTATGTATGTATGTATGTATGTATGTATG
>JAJKFI010000001.1:41760449-41780497 GCA_029204185.1 Lerista edwardsae | reverse complement strand
ATGTATGTATGTATGTATGTATGTATGTATGTATGTATGTATGTATGTATGTATGTATGTAACATATCAGGCAGCTTTCTAGATCTTTAGGGATCTTCAGATTAGATCTCTTCAGAACTGGGCAGGGGTGCCAGCAAGGGGTAGAGACAAAAGAAAAGACAGAAACACACACACACACACACACACACACACACACACACACACACACACAGAGAGAGAGAGAGAGAGAGAGAGAGGGAGGGAGGGAGGGAGGGAGGGAGGGAGGGAGAGGGAGAGGGAGAGGGAGAGCAAAGTGGAGGAACAGATGTGGTGGTGTAGCAGGTGCAGATATAAAACAGCATGTGCCAAGGAGCAAGGAAATAAAAAGAGGGGTTTGGAGATATCTGTGGTGGTGAAGTAAGAAAAAAAGATGTGATGGAGTGCAAATTAAAAATGGGAGATAGCAGATAAAATGAAAACACTGTTAGAACTGGAGCAAACAGCAGTGGATATCAATAGAATGGACAGCATGGGATGTGTAGAGTGGATAAAGGGAAGTTCTTTTTTCCTCTTGCACAACACCAGAACCAGGGAACCAGTGGTGTCATCTAAATGATTTAAGAACAGGTACTCACTTTTGATTGGCACGTGTCGGGACCCGCCCACCAGAACGTCATAAGCCGGAAGTGAGGTAGTGGCAGGAAGTGACATGAAAAAAGCCCTTTTTGAGGCCTCAGACAATTTTAAACTGACCCAACAGTTGCAACAGTATTCCACAGCACCCCCAGAACATGTTAAGGAGGCCTGGCATCATGTTAAAGTGACCCAACAGTTCCAAAACCCCAGAGCAGCTCATTTTTCAGTGGCAAGGCAAGGCTCTGCTCGCTGCCTGCCTGCCTGCCTGGCTCTGAGAACATGCAGGCAACTCAAACGTGCAGGAAATTCAAACGTTGCAGGGGGCGGAGTCGACAAGTGGGCGGGCGAATGGGTGGGGCCAGCCATAATCCTAGAAACTGGTACTCGCGTACATCACTGCATGCATCACTGCATGACATCACTGCAGGGAACACCCACTAATATCGAGGGCAAGAGAGTTAGAACAGACAAAATCAATCTGTGGAACTCCTCACCATAGGATCTGGTTATGGCAGCTGGCCTAGATACTTTAAAAGATGGATGGAGAAAAAGGTTACAAGTCATGATGATGGCATGCAACCTCTGGATTTAGAGGTAGACTATCTCTGAATGCCAGATGCAAGGGAGTGGCAACAGAATACAGGTACCTTGTTGTCTTGTGTCCTGAGGCATCTGGTGGATCACTGTGAGATTCAGGAAGCCAGACTAGATGGTGGGTCCTTGGCTTGATCCAGCAGGGCTCTTCTAATGTTCTTAGAGCTGTCCTTTGTTCTTGAGTTAATGAAAAGAAGTGACCTCAAAGTGATTTGAACATTGGACACCTGCCTTTGGTGTTTCTTCTTACTCAGCTTAAGAACATAAGAAGAGCCCTGCTGGATCACGCCAAAGGCCCATCTAGTCCAGCTTCCTGTATCTCACTGTGGCCCACCTGATGGCTCAGGGAGCACACAAGACAACAAGATGCCTGCATCTTGGAGCCACTCCCCTGCATCTGGAATTCTGAAGTAGCCTACTACTAACATAAGGAGGTTGCACAACCCATCATGGCCTATAGCCCATGATTTTCTGGAGGAAGTCCAGATTTTCTGGAGGAAGTCAGTCCAATCCCTTTTTAAAGGTGCCTAGGCCAGATGCCATCACCACCTCCTGTGGCAAGGAGTTCCACAGATTATCTGCTGGGGGAAAAGCAGTGATGTCATTCAGGGGGAACGGACCAGAACGGGCGTTCCAGATCCTAACGGGCTCCGTGGCTGGTTCCGGATTCCCGACAAGTGCCAATCAAAAGTGAGTTCCTGTTCCTAAATCATTTGAATGACACCACTGGGGAAAAGGATTTCCTTTTATTCATTCTAACTCTCCCAACACTCAATTTTAGTGGATGTCCAGTTTTAGCTTCCATACCACCATCTTGTTCTGAGTCCTGACAGGGCAATTGTCAGCTTAAATTTAACCCTTCCCCACAAAAACAAAACATGCCCCTTTCAATGAACCCTTTTCAATAAGCCAATGGCAGCCTTGTCACCGTGTTTCTCCTTCAGGCTCTTTTGTGGTCTATTTGTGAAGGCCAGCCCCCCCCCACACACACACACTTTGTTCTGCTTGCTTACAAAAGGCGCATTTAATGCATGTCATTAAAAAAAAAGTTTGTGTGATCCTGCTAAGACCTCAGCTCTGGGATGCACACATAACACTGCTCTGGTAAGTCTGGAAATAGGATATAAATAAATTAAAAACATCTTTTTGATCTGAGAATATGGTCAACAGAAACCTACTTTGGTTTTGAAATTAGCTTCTCCTTTCCTCTTTCCCCCCAATGTATCTTGCTGCAGCTGGAGCTTGGCGTGAATATTATTTGAAAACATCATCAATTCCACTTGTTTCCTGCAAGGCGATGCTGGATTTCTTGTTGCTCGAAAGGTCAGAAGGCTCCTGTACCCCTGTGGAAAGAAGAAAGCTCAGGCAGAAAGATGTTACTAAGGTGATAAAAATTACTTTTATTTCTTATTTCCAGTTCATAATAAATCTTGTCCTTTTAAGCCTTACCCGGGAGTTTATAGGCGTTGCAAAACCTTTTTCTCCAGCAAACCATATAGAGAGGTTAATATTTGTGGTAGAAATAGCATGAGAGTCAGGGAGAAAAGGAGGTATATAAATACTTTATAAACTGCTACTACTACTACTTATGATTATTATTATTACTATTACTATTACTATTATTATTGCAGTCATGTTGCTTTTGACTGGATTCTGTCAGTATCCATCAGTCAAGTCCTCCCCAGGGACCTAGGATAGGCAGCTGTGTTTTTATTTTATTTTATGTGGTTGCGTTACAAATATCATTGTAATATATACAGTATGTGGTTCCTAATAAAGCAACCTTCTATTGTTGATTGATGATATTTGTGATCGTCCCGATGATATTCAAATGCTTTTCCAAATGTTTTGGGATAACACCTGAGGCCCCTATGACAATTGGTATTATTCTTGCTTTCTTGTGCCACAGTCTTTCCATTTCAATTTGCAGATCTTTATACTTAGGCTGCATTCCTATACACACTTTCTTGGGAGTAAGCCCCACTGAATGCAATGGGGCTTACTTCTGAGTTGACATGCATAGGATTGTGCTCTTAGTCATTTTCTCCAGTTCTTTATCTGCTATTGCAGTGCTTCCCAATCTGTGGGTCGTGACCCACCATTGGGAAGCAAAACTGGGCCATTCCTCCTTAAGGGGAGTGGCCCAGTTTTGGGTGTCCCAATGGCGCCACAGCAATCATGGCGCTGCGGGCACCCTTGGTCATTTTTACTTACCTGGTGGGTTGGGGGGGCATCAGAAGGGTTGGGGATGCCCACAGCCCCCTCCGCGGGTCTCCCTGAGCCAAAGAGAAGCCCTGTTTTGTACTCAAAAGCACACTTCTGGATTTCACGTGAAACCAAAAGAAAAGAATGCATTCAAGTGTGCATAAGGTTGGACTTATAAAGAGGAGTAGTGTTTTTTATGAATTAATAAACAAACTTGAAATAATTCTACTCTCGATGCCCAAATTAAAGGTAATTTAATGAGACTACCTTTTGCTCTATTAAGTTTCTTGCATGTTTTGAGAACTGAGCTGCAAGCCTGTAGCAAGCAAGAAGGTTCTCATTTTCTGCAAGCCAAACCTAATTTCAGGGATTAACTTTCTGCTCTTTGCCTGCTACTTCGGAAATTGAATCCATTGCCTTTTGTAACCTAGACACACATGCAGCTATTATATTGCTTCCAAGAGTCATGTTGGCTTAAACCTTCCAAACTTCATGACGGTGGAGATCTTTCAGAATCTTTTCTGTGACTCCTCTTGCATTCCACATAACAGAACTGTTTTTAATTATACATTTAACTGTGAAATTATGCATCATTACTAGGAGAAGGTGAATCTACTTGAAATGGAAGTTATAAAGCTTTGATACCCATTAATATTATTTCAGATCTTTGGTTCATCTTTTATGTTTGTAGAAGCAATTTTCTAGACTTTGATGTTCTGGTTTCAGGGCTGATCTTTCTAAAAGCCTCCAAACTACAATCTCTGGCTACTGGAATTTTTGTGCGCATTGGTGCTGTAATTAAATTGGGATTTCAGTCATCCACATGAACACTATATCCCACTATATTTTCAAAGAAGTTATTAGCCTTTACTCTATCCAGTTTAATCATCAAACTAGACCTAGTGGTTTGAATGGATTTTTTTGAATGTGACATGGAATTTTCATTTTCATAATACAGTTTTGCAATGAGGACTGTAATTCTTTGAAGCGCAGAAACGGAAAAGCGGCCGCAAACAAATATCTGCTCATTCTCCAGCTGGTCTCTTCTGGTGATTTATAGCCGTTTAGTTTTTTGCTGCAATAGTTTTGCTTCTTTGCTCGAGAATTTTGATTGACATTTGTATCACATAATGGGGCTTGGACTATAATGGGCATCACCTCCACCCCTGTGTGTTACAGATAAGGAACACAGTGGATTGTTCAGAAGTATAAGAGCAGGTGTCTTCCCTGGGGCAAGGGAACAAATGGTCCTTTGCCCCATGGAGGCCTCCAGAGGTCAAAACTCCCCCATAGGATGCAGGAGGCACCACATTGGCTGGATTGGGATGTCCAACTACAAGTTATGAGCATGTGTTCTTGGCATTTAGCTGTGCATTCCCCAATGAAGCCATGAGAGACAGATGAATGTGGATGAATGGGCCACTTTATTGCAACAAAAACAGAGAAGAAGAGCAGGAGACCGGCAGCAATTAACTACGGCAGGGAACAGTGGCAAGGCCTTAACTGAAGGTGGGCGTCAGCCAGTGTTGTCATCTAAATGATTTAAGAACAGGTACTCACTTTTGATTGGCATGTGTCAGGACCCGCCCACCAGAAGTGACGTCATAAGCCGGAAGTGATGTCGTGGCAGGAAGTGACATGAAAAAAGCCCTTTTTGAGACCTCAGACCATTTTAAACTGACCCAACAGTTGCAACAGTATTCCACAGCACCCCCAGAACATGTTAAGGAGGCCTGGCATCATGTCAAAGTGACCCAACAGTTCCAAAACCCCAGAGCAGCTCATTTTTCAGTGGCAAGGCAAGGCAAGGCTCTGCTCGCTGCCTGCCTGCCTGCCTGCCTGGCTCTGAGAACGTGCAGGCAACTCAAACATGCAGGAAATTCAAACATTGCAGGGGCGGAGTCGATGAGTGGGCGGGCGAATGGGCGGGGCCAGCCGTAATCCCAGAAACCGGTACTCACGTACCCCCGCGTACCCCCTGCATGACATCACTGGCGTCAGCCCTTGAGGGCACAACCTTTCATGGTCAACCCTGCAGGGGTGGAGGCAGCAAACCTGCATGTACACCCTGACCAGAGGGCATCTGGGGAGGCCAAGGTTTCAGGCTAGGAGATTCCCTGCCAGCCCCACGCACCTGCAAGCAACTGAGGGGCTGTTGAAATCTACAGAGCCTGGGAATCTACAGAGGAATGGCTATCTACAGAGGAATGGCTATCAGGTAGCCTCACAGCTTGCAGGTGAGCTCAGGGTGCCACCCCCATGGCCAGCTGCTCAATCGGGCAACATCTGCCTCTCGAGGCAGGGGTGAAACCAACTAATAATGAGCACCCAGCTATATGCTGGAGCCCAGGATTCTTTGCTTTTTTTGCGGTAAATAACAGCCACAGGTCAGGACGATAGCAAGGGAGATTTAGCCAAATTTAACCCTTTTCCCATGCCATGGTCCGGGTATGGATTGTCCCATTGCCATTGCTGGTATTTGTTCTGGGAGGGAAGTACCTGTGGGTACCAATGAGAGTTTCCCTCTTGGGGCACATAGCAGCAACAGGGCCCCAAATCTTGATGGGCTATGGTGGAGGCAAAGGTTTAAAGCCCCTCTCCCATCAAACAATGGTCCTGGTATGGCTGACTGCTGCTATGTATGATACACAGGACGTGACAAGCATTGAAGTGCTAAGCCTGAACATCTCAGAACATATTGTTTGACCCTTAGGCAATGCAGCTGTCTAAGTGTTGCATTCCTTCCTTTGGTCATGATCCAATCACAGTGAAGGATTTAAGTCCCACTGGTTTCTATGGGAATGTTAATCTCTTGCTCAGCTCTGGCCTGCTGAAAGCGATGGAATTATTACAAAGGCTGTAATCCGAAATCTACGTACTAGGGAGTCAATCTCATCAAACCTAGTGGAATTTAGCTCAGGGTAAATGTGCTCAGCATTGTGGTAATTTTAGCTTATTCATGCTCTTTATGTTCCAAGGAGAACACCTCATAGTCACCTGGGTTCATGGGTGAGGCTGAAACACCTTGAATCAGATTGCCTGATATCTCCAGGTGAGATACCATTGGCCCCTGGGAGGCCAGGACAGCAAGCTGTACTAGAGCAGCCCGTTCAGCAGTGTGCTAATCAGGTCCACCTGGGCCCTATTCAGCGATGGGATCTGCAAATTGAGAAGGGGAACGCTGGGCGGGACTTAACGCGGGACTTCCACGTGATTGGCTACCCATCCGCAGCGTTCCGCAGCTTCCCTGGCCTCAGGGGGGCTGCCCCCGGTTGGCGCGCCCCACCACTGCTCGCCCAGGCACCCGGCGCGCCCCCACCCAGGGCAGCCGCGGAACGCTGCGGACAGGCTGCCAATCATGTGTAAGTCCCACCTAAGTCCCGCCCAGCGTTCCCCTTCTCAATTTGCAGATCCCATCGCTGCCCCTATAGCTCAAGCATCTGGGAATCTACGTCCTTGTCACCTCACCCAGGAAGGAGCAAATGGAGAACACTCTGTTTGTTCTGAGAGCTTTCAAAGCCCTGACCAGGGATGAGGCAGGGAGGCAGCTCCGGAGCGCAAGGCTGAGCTTTCTCATGGGTAGGGTTCCCAGATACAAACTGGGAGAGAGTGTCTATATCTTCAACCATTGTACAGTAGAGAAGAGGGAATTTGGGCAGGTGTAGCTTTTTAAGCCCTTCCATGTTGAGCTGCACCTGCCCAAATTCCCTCTTCTATACAAAAATTATAGGCACTCTGTTCCAGTTTGTATATGGTAATCCTGCTCATGGGCCCTCTGAGGCCAAGTCCAAAGCTGTTCGTTCTGCCTTGATTCTAAACCACCACACCATGGACCAAAAGGGACCTCTGGAGGACACTAAGCGGGCCATGAACTCCTAAGTACAACAGCAGCCAATGAGAGGGAGGGGTTGAAATTTCAGTGGCAGAGTAGGTGCTTTGCATGTAAAAGGGCCCAGGTGCAATCACTGGCATGTACAAGTAGGGCTGGGACAGACCCTTGCCTGAAACCTGGGAGAGTCATGGCCAGCCATTATCAATAGTACCGAGCTAATGGTTTCATTTGGTGCAAAACAACTTCTTGCACTCAGACGGGTGAGGGATTACAACTGTGGATTATGTGTCTGTGAGCACAATCCTAACCTAGTTAGGCCGGCATAGTTAGGCCAGCAAAGGGAGGGTGGCACACATCTGTGTGCTGGCCTCCGAGAGTGGTCCAAACATACTTTGTGGTGGCCTAACTGTGCCGGCCTAACTCCAGTTTGGGATTGCACCCTGTGTCTTTAGAGAGCAGTACTGAGCAAAGAGAAGGGACTAGACATAGTTAACACAACGAACAACCAATTTCCTTCTCGTTGTCCATTGCTGTAGCTCTTGACCCTGAAGTCTGCAGTTCCAAAGCCTGGATTTATTGCTAATCCTAACCACAGCATTGATTTGAGAAGCAGAGCACATTTCTCTGTTACGTACCTTAGCTTTGCCTCCTTTTTGTCAACTCTAAATGGGGTATCTAGTTATTATAATAAATAATAATAATAATTGCCGATGCCATGGAGGTGTCAGAGATTAGAAATCCATTAATGGCTTTTAAGTACATTGGCAGTGATAATGTATATACATTAGTATATACATTATTTTAAATACATTAGTGATAATGACCGCAGTTGGGTCGCAATTCCTTTGACTACAGCTCAGTTGTTTTTGCTTGCCTCACCCTCTGCAAGAGTTGCTATTCTGTGTGTTTAGCCAGCGTTGCTTGTACCTTTTTTGTAATACTTTCTGAAGTTTGGGCTACAGGCTGAGACAGTGCCACATCAGAAGGGGGCAGAGGCCACTGTCTCCATAGCGAGGTACATCTGGCTTGAGCCGCTTCCTAATGAAGACCATGCTACAGAGGTCCAGCCAAACAACCAATCTAGCATATGGCAAGTGAGGAAAACTGGTGAAACTTCCAGGAACCAGCCAGCCTGAGCCATGGAAGGGAGCCAGGCCATAGTGATCAAAGCCATGTCTAGTCAGACCATTGTCTGATCGTTCAGAGCAGAGAAGAGCTATCTGCTCATGTGACTCCAAACGTCAGATGTGATCTGTTAGTCATATTTTGGTCACCAAGAGTCAATCCAGGAGCATACAGGGTACGGTTGAGTTAGAGTAGAAGTCAATGACTAGGGACCACATACAGCTAATTAACAGCTCACTGTTATGGCTGCTGTAACCACACGAGGAGAGGTTGTCTGCAGCCTTTGACCACACAGCGAAGGTCAGAGTTACCACTACCCCTTGCAGTGGGTGTGAGAGTGTTCCTTTTGTGAGCAACACATCACAGCCGGTCTGGCTAAAGGAGAACTTGCAGGGCTTTTTGTGCTTCCTAACAAACCGATTAGATTGCACAGATGTTCTCACTTCTCCATGTCATACTGAATACTACAGTAGGTGAAAGAAGGGGGTATGGTCACACTGGGCTTCCCAACTATTTGAAGTCTATGGTGATGACTTCCCATTGCCTTTGTTGCAACTACTTAATACATACCATATTCCAGTGGTCTTTAAGTGGACTTTAAGTGCTTGCGGGGCAGGGCGGGGGTTGGGAGGACCTGGCAGCCCTGCAGTGATTGTGGTGCTGTGGACATTTAGGGGAATTTGCCCTACCATGGGGTGGTGGGGGGGTTGTGGGGGGTGTCCCAAAGGATTGGGGAGGCCTACTGCCACTTCCATGGGCCTCTCTGATGCTGAAAATAGCTCTGTTGTGAAGTTGGAGCTTACTTCCTGTTTTCCATCGATACAGGAAGTAAGCTTCAATTTTACAACTATTTTCAGCATCAGGGAGGCCCACGGAAGTGGCAGTAGGCCTCCCCAATCTTTGGGACACCCCCCCACCCCCCCCCCAGGTAGGGCAGATGCCCCTAAATGCTTGCAGTGTCATGATCGCTGTGGCATTGCCAGGCAGTAATTTCCTGGGCCACTCCTCTTAAGGGGAAATGGCCCGTTTTTGTGCTTTATTAGTATAGTATCATAGTTTGGCCCAGTCAGGTACTGGTTGAGAGATCACTGACTTCCCGACCAAGCCCTGAAGCCCTTCAATGCAGGCAGCAGTGGCATGACTCACTCAGTTGAGTAACTTGCACCGTTGCTGCCTGTCCTGCATCCACAATCGGCCCTTGGAAGACCCTGCAATGACACAGAAGAAATGTTCTCCTCCACTGAAATTGCTCCCCTCTGTTTCCCTGACCCAGCACGTAACTGGATAGGCATGACCATGGAGAGCTTGAAGGGCTCTCAGTGCTGTCACGGAAAACACACGCAAGCACTGATGGGGGCAGAATCACACTGGGCTCAACAGTGTCCCAGACCCTGATGCCAACACTGCCTATACACTACAGTCTCCGCTCTCACTACAATTAAGGTTAAACATGCTTAACTGAAATATTCATATTCTTTCCCTCCTCCCATTTCCCTTCTGTTGCTTCCCATGTGGCAGCCTCCGGATTGTAAGGCTTTTGAGCCACAGATCTAACTTTTCATTCTTCTCCAAGCACATATACAGTACATGGCAGTGCAATAATAACAACAGTAAGCTTTTAATTGGTCATCTGTTGGCTAGTCTACAGTTTTCCCTTTTGCTTTATTGACAGGATTATGCACGCCAGTCGACTGTGTTTCCAAAGACCATATGCAATGCCAGCTGTCTGGGATGCAAAGATTTCAATTCATACCTTTAGTGTGCTTTATCTAGGCTGCCCCACTAAATTTGAGAACCTACTTTCTGCCTTTATTTGACCATATCCTCCCACATTCATATGCATTGCAGGCAGTGGCGTAGCTAGGTCATTTTGCACCCGGAGCCCATAAATTTTTGACACACACACCCCAACAAAATTTGTGGACTCATCATGCAGGCCCATAGGCTGCATTGACACCCCTGCATAAGACACTTGTGTTTTGGTGGGGAGTTTTGTTTGTTTGTTTTTTGGCCATAAATTTTGCCAGAATAGTGATATTGTGCTCCAGTTTTTTCCATTGCATTTCGGGTGAAATTCCTCATCCAATGGTATACAGCATCACAGTAGTATTCTGTAAACTCGTGTTTTTTGAAATTTGGGGTTCAGTGGTGACACCCTCCCCGCCCGAGGATGGCACCTGGGGCGCTGCGCCCCCTGCTCCATGGATAGCTATGCCACTGATTGCAGGAGGACCAAGGAGGAACCAGGAAGCACTTCTTCACCCACCCTTCACACTGCCTGCCCTCCACTGTACAGTCTCCATCCTTTGGGGAACCAAGCTTTCTGAAATGAAAAATTCTGCTCCAATGCTCCATTTCGTCCGTTCATTTCCCTCAGAACAACCCACTGCCACAAAACAATTGCATTCCTTATTTCAACGTGACTCCATTTGAACGGAGAGCGCTCCGCATTCTGGCCGCCAGCACCACCGTCTGCAGGGATTTTCAAACCAAATGGTGTTACGTGCAACAAAACCTGTTTGTATTTCCCAAGCCGTGTGGTGCTATTAAGGAATAAAACTGGAATGCGTGGCTATGATTCACATTTTCAAAGTGCAGGTCAGGGCACTTACCAAGCACTGAAAGGCCAAGATTGTACACTGTCACATTTGCTATTTGCAATGACCTTTCCCTCGGGCATCCCTTAGTCCCTCCTTCAAGAGTGTTGCACCATGAGAGCAATTCTGTCGTTAAATGGGGAGGCGGTCCCTGTCAAATCGGTCCCCTTTTGAAATAAAGAGGATTTGTATCATCAAGATGGCATTTGGGATGGATAATCTCTCGCCTGAGGGCCCAAGATGGGCAATGTTTTGTTAAACAGGATGCAATGTGGCTGCATTTGGGAAAGTGAAGCCACAAAGTTTTGCTTGCATATTTGCCACTAATTTTCTCAGAAAATGTAAACATAATAGGAATAGCTCTGCCTGGAGCTGGAGATGTTTTCAAAACTTCAGGTGTCCTGTCCAGGTCACATTTTGTTTCGTTTCTGAAACTATCTTCTGCTTTTAATATATTTTCCATTATTCAATTACAGAGATGGAACATATGCATGCTATACCCATGGGATGGCTGCTTCTAGTCAACTGTGCGTATAAGTAACTACAGTAATAGCCCAATCCTATCCCCTGCTGTGCCATACCATGTAGCTTACAAGCTCGGCAATAAGCTGCTCCCAGTACAATTCAGCATTCAACCCTACCCTAGCTTTTGACCCTGTCAGGCACAGGGTCTTCCAGAACTAGTCTTCTACTCTGGCAAGCAGGAGGAGAGTTGGATTCGTTATTGGTAATTACTAATGGCCTGGGTCAGGAAAGTGCTAGAAGTGTCTGTGATAAGACTTTGTCTGCTGTGCTGCATGCTATTTGGGGGGGGGGACAGAAGGCAAGCTGGAGATATGACTATTTTTTTACTTACTTCCACATAGGCCTTCTGGCTGCTTATGGGTTTCCTTAGACCCATACCAGCTTCAGGACTGGTGTAATTCCAAGGACAGCCAGGGGTGTTCTTTGGCAGGGTTACAGGGATAAGATCTGGTGTGCATGACTGCCATGGGATCTACCCCCCCCCCGCCTCCCAGTATGCCCCCTGTTTCTTTCCCTCCCCCTGCCACACATTTTTACTAGCACCAGTGGAGTGTCCCACCAAACCTGGCACAGAGCCGCTTGATGGTTCCACTAGTGGCTCCACTGCACATGACCCACATACGTTAGAAGTAAGCTACCTCAGTATGCCAGATGCAAGGGAGTGGCAACAAGACGCAGGTGTCTAGTTGTCTTGTGTGTTCCCTGAGGTATCTGGTGGGTCACTGTGAGATACAGAAAGCTGGACTAGATGGTCCGATAGCCTGATCCAGTGTGGCTCTTCTTAGGTTCTTATGACAGTGGCACATAGTTTCAGCCCTCACTGGGCCATTTGCACAAGCTATGCTGGTGCAGAAGGCCCATAGGATTGGGCTGTAAGACCTGGGCTGAACATGCGATAGAATGAGGTGATAAGAGTTCTGAGGTGGTAGAGTTCTCCAGTGCTGGTGCCAGCTGGCTACAGGCCCTGGGACAAAGCCTTTCACTGCCACCCCCATTTACTGGCAATAGGTGATGACATCAGACAGCAGCTCCTCCCCAGCTTCTCATCAGCAAATGGGGTGGGGAGTCTGTGGCAGCTGACTAGTCCTGGGGTGTTTGGGAGGGCTGCCTGGCTAACTGGGGCCTTCTGATTATGTAGGTCCTCAGCCAGTGTCAATCACGATTCCTGGAGTGACCTTTATTCAACTGCAAGTGGGGATTACACTTCAGAAGGCTTTTCATTTTCTCTCTCTCTCTCTCTCTCTCTCTCTCTCTCTCTCTCACACACACACACACACACACACACACACACACACACACACACACACTCCTGTTTAACATGTGGGTATTCCAAAACCTTCAGGGGCTTTGGCAAAAATCCCAGGAGTTGACAGAACATTAGCACTTTCCTCTTTCTTGCCTGTGAATACACTCTCCCCCCCCCCCACACACACACTGCACGAGGAGGTGTTGTTTTATGCATCCCATCTGCAATCCAGTCAAGTCTTCAAGCAGAATAATTAAGAGAGAAGGAGAGGTGTGAGGAGCCAGAGAGCTTCATTCGTAAACACACGTAGAGTGCCAAAGGGAATTATTGTGTGGAACTTGTGTGGAAAAGGCTGCCAAAAGAATGATTCAGGATGGAGGCTAGGCCTGTGGTCTACAGAAAGGCATTTAAAAACAGTCTAAAGGAGGAAGACCTAATGGCCAATGATGAGCTTGCTGCCCACCCTGAAGGGGTTCTCCCCCAGTCACAGCGAATTCCCGTAAGACATCCATTTCTCTTGGTGACTGTTGGCGACGGCTGTATTTATATCAGTGCAGAATGCCAGCAATTTCAGCAGATTTGGCATTTTGGCTCCAACAGGATACCAACATCCTTGCTCATGAGACACCACCCATAACCAGCTGCTTTGAGCCTTACAAGAAGTAAGATAATCCATTCCTGGGGCCATTGAAGCCCCAGCAGTGACCAAACAACTCCTTAGCAAAGGATGCCAGTGTGCACAAATGTAAATAATGCACACAAGTGACTGTTGACTATCTGCAAGGCAGCTGTTTCCTGAGCTGCAGTAATGTCACAGAATGTTCAGGAACACTCTAACCCCTGAGGGTGCCATTTCAAGTCATGCAAGGGTGATAATGCAACTGCTGAAAGGAACAGTTGGCTTGGCTGGGGGGAGGGCGGAACTTGCACAAGGCTTAGGGACTGAAAATGCTGAGTGATGGAAGCTGCAGGAGATAGGAGATTCGAAAATATTTTGGAGGCAAGGGAACAACTCTGCCGAGCTAAAGAGATGAGGAGGGAGGCATCCCTAAGTGTGCACCAATGGACAGGTAAGTCAACAGAAGGGATATTCTGAAAGAGGATCAGGGCTGGTGTGTTGGGGTATGTTGAGGGTGGGCTGGCTGTGGATATTAGGAGCTCCACTGATATGCCCCTGGCCTGGCCTCAATTCCATCAACTCTAATCTATGGAATAGAGGGAGGTTCTTTTCCTTGTCTCACAATACCAGAACCAGGGGATATTCACTAACTTGAATATTGGGAGAGTGAGAACAGATTAATTATCCAGCGGGAAATTAATCTGTGAAACTCCTTGCCTCAGGAAGTGGCGGTGGCGTCTGGCCTAGGTGCCTGTAAAAGGGGACTGGACAGATTTCTGGAGGAAAAGTCCATCGCAGACACCAGTCCAGGATGGGTAGTGCAACCGCCATACTTGAAGTAAGCTACCTCAGAGTGCTAGATGCAGGGGAGTGGCAACAGGATGCAGGTATCTAGTTGTCTTGTGTGCTCCCTGAGGCATCTGGTGGGCCACTCTGAGGCTAGACTAGATGGGCCTTTAGCCTGATCCAGTTGTGCTCTTATGACTCAACCCCCTGGACACACTCAGATTTACTCCAACCAAAGAGTAAATCCGTCGCAGATCTAGGTAGGCCCATTGGGAACCATGGTATAGTGCAATATGAAAGTAATATGTTTTTTAGTTAGCTCTCTGTTGTTGTCTGGTGCCCTACCAGCCCAGGGGTGCCAGCACCCCTACATACTATGGGCCAGCCCAAGATAGGGTTGGACAGTTTGTGGCTGATCCACAGAAAGCATAGAGCAAAGAAAGGCAAACAGCTGCATGCAACAGCTGTACAATCCTATTCATGCTTACCGAGAAGTAAGTTGCATCGTATTCAGTGGCGCTTGCTCTCAAATAAATGTATACAGGAGCGCAGCCCAAGATCCGTACTCGGTCAGTCGTTGCACTGGACAAAGATCGACCTGCGCTTTGTGCACTGGAAGTGTGCAAGCCCAGCTTATTAAGCGGCAATGAAATGAGTACAAAAACAGTGAAATGCTGTTTGATTTTCTAATTACGGTTGCCTCCTGAGCCCAGCCGCTGCCGCTCTTCTTCCTGAATCAGTCGCAGCTCATGTGGCTTCTCATGCATTATACATTAAGCCCATATGGCCGTTTGAGGTGGAGGGTCTCCTGAGGAAAACTCCACACTGCTGTTCTTTTCACTGCCGGGGGGGTGGGGGGAAGGTACGAAAGAGAAAGAAAGGGATAGAAGAAACGGCTTCAGGAAGCAGTCAACCTGACCTCTTGACTGAAAGAGAAGGGAAGCAGATGAATTTTTACAGCAGACACTTCTAGGCAACCGTAATTAGAAAATCAAACAGCATTTCACTGTTTTTGTACACTAGACACTTCTAGGTACAAGCAGCTCCAGTCGGAGAATCTACTAGAACTTTCCTGACCCAGGCCAATTACCACTAATGAATCAAACTCTCCTCCAGCTTGCCAGAGTAGGAGACTAGTTCTGGAAGCCCCTGTGCCCGACAGGGTCAGAAGTAGGGGTAGTGGACGGAAAGCTAAATTGTATAGGGGGCAGCTTCTCGCCAAGCATGTACGTCTGACCTTCTCACCTGACCTGCATTCACAACAAGAGAGGGGAGCAGACAGAGACCATTTCCTGCCCCACAATTCCATCCAGCCTGGTCCCTCACCAGCCTGGTCCCTTCACCGGCTTTCCTAGCCGGCAGACTGAACTTTTTTACCTTTCTCACTTTCGCTACAATAAAGAGACTTTGTTATGGAAATGTGGCGATTGCTTCAGTCCTTCGCACCGGAGCGCTAAAGCAAGCGCTGGAATGGGTCTCCAAGCCCCCAACTCTGCTGCTATTTACACAAATTCATAACAGGTTATGGTGTCCAGCGCACGCCACGCTATGGAAGAGTCAGCCGTAACCCTGCAGGGGCTCGCCGAGGACCCAATCCGCGGAGCGAAGACTGAACTGTGAATGCGGCTGCATCCTTCAACTCGCCGACACCCCGACAGATGTCGGATGAGGAAGGAGCGACCGGTGGAGTGAAGGAGGAGGAAGACCTCGAGAACGGATCCGAGGGAGAGGACGTTGGCGTCCCAGGGGAACCCGAGCAAAGCGAGGAAAGCGGAGAGGGCGAGTCGGAAGACGACGATCTCGGACCTCTCTTTCCCCCAGCGGGGCCTCCCGACGGCCAAGCGCCCGCCCCGCAGCCGCCGCCGCTCGTTCCCGGGCAGGGCGCTTTCCATCCTCTGCCACCGCCTCAAATACCACCGTTGCAGCCCGCTGCGCCCGGGATTGTGATGGCGCAGCAGCCGCCCGCCGCCGCCGCCGCGACGGCGCCCTTTGGCGTTCCAGTTCCACTCCTCAACGACAGCAATTATGTGCAGTGGGCCCATAAAATGCAATTGCTGTTGGAACGAGAGGACTTGTGGCAACGCACTCAAGCGCTTCCTGCAGCCGCAAATCCTGCAGAAGTGGCAGCTGACAGGAAGGCGAAAGCGACCATCGGTCTGGCCATCTCGGAAGACCTCTTGGTTTACGTCCGTGACCTTGCGCACGCTAAGGAATATTGGGACACTTTGAAGGAGCTGTTTGCCAGGGCATCGCTAACCTCCAGCATGGTTCTGACACGCAAGTTGTGGCGGGCGCGTCTAGAACCGGGAGGCGACTTACGAGTCCACCTGAGAGCGATGCAGCAGAACCTCAAGGATCTAGAGGCAGTTGGGGAACATATTGAGGAGAGGCTCAAGGTGTTTGCGATCCTAAATTCCTTGGATGAAACATGGGACATGTTTACCCTCACTTTGGAATCCATTCCTGCAGTGCAATTGACTGTCACCTTTGTGGTCGCACGGCTTCTCGAGGAAGCGGACAAAAGGAAAGACAATCAGAGAGAGCGGGAATTCCGAAAGGAGAAAAGCAACAATTCTGGGAAAAAGCAGCCGCTTCCCAAGAATGAGTCCCAGGCGCAGGTGTGCGCCAGTGTGCGACAGTGCTACGTGTGTGGATCCATCCATCATCTTGCCCTTCAATGTCCCAAGAAGAAGGGAGGCACCAAGAAGAAGAAAAAGCCCCATGATGAGCAGAGCACAGGGCAAGGAAAGCCCCATGCACAGCAACCCAAAGCGAGCATCGCGTTTGTGAGTTCAGCGGAAGGGGTGCGCACGCGAGAATCCTGGTTGCTCGACTCGGGAGCAAGCCATCACATTGTGACTTCTGCAGACCTACTCACGAGTAGGCGCGCGACAGACCGTGAAACTGTTGCTCTCGCAAATGGGAAAACAGCGTCAGTGAGCTGCGCTGGAGACGTGTTTCTGCCCCAACTGCAGACCACCTTAAAAAATGTGCTGTGTGTGCCAACGATGTCCAGGAATCTGCTCAGCCTTGGCACCCTCCAGGAAGAAGGATTTACAGTAACTTTCCAAGACAACACCTGCACTCTGAAAAGGGGAAGTTTCTGCGTGGCTGTTCCCCGAGTGTACCGTCTGTTTGTACTTGGAGCGCAGGCGACAGAGAAGCAGCAGGCAAGTGCGTACTTCAACCAACCGAAGCACGGACACCTCTGTGGACATTTGTGGCATCTGCGCCTAGCACATCTGAACCATGACTATGTGAAGAAGACAGCTGAACTTGTGCGCGGAATGGACTTGAAAGAATGCGATGCTTTTGTGGACTGTGAAGTGTGTAAAATCACCAAATCGCATCGCGCAAGCATCCCGAAGTTCAGCAGCCGCCAGACCCAGGCTCCCTTCCAGCTGACACACATGGACTTGATTGGGCCATTGAAAAAGACAGCTGGGGGGGCACAATATGTTCTTACTATTGTGGACGACGCTACAAGGTACAGCTTTGCATATTTAATGCGTCAAAAGTCTGAGGCGTTTAATAAAATTCGCAATTGGGTCAGGTGGGTGGAGAGGCGGTTTGAGCATCCTGTAGTGGCAATTCAAACCGACCGGGGAGGTGAATTTCTGAGCAGAGAGATGTCTCAATGGTTGGAAAGGCAGGGCATCACTCACAGACTCACCGCTCCTCGCACCCCAGAGCACAATGGGGTGGCGGAGAGGAAAAATGGGGAGCTCCAGAGCATGGTCAGAGCGCTGATGGAGCAGTCAAAACTGCCCAAAGGGTTGTGGGGAGAAGCGATGAGATATGCTGTGTTCATTTCTAATAGAGTATATCACCGTACAATTGACGGGATCCCCTACACCAAGCTATACGGTAAACCACCCGATCTTGCATTCCTAAAGACGTTTGGGTCACATGCTTTCGTCCATGCAGATCGGGAGACACGCAGGAAAAGTGAACCGCGAGCCAAACGGCTGCAATTCATTGGAGTAGAACCAAATTGCAAAGCGCTCAAATTTCTCAATCCTGACCACAGAACGGTCACAATTTCCAACTCTTACGATTTCTCTGAGCAAAGTATGCTGCCAGATCATGCTGACCAAACAGTCAGCATCCCCTCTGAAGCTGGAGAGAGTGGGGGGGAGGCAAGATTAGAAAGCATCCCCGATCAGGCAGCAGCATCACCTCAGAGAACTCCAGAGAGACAAAGGCAATCCCCCGCCACACCAGCAAGCTCTGACAGGCTGCTGGAAGAGGGGGGAGCGGGGGAATCCAGTCCAGGCTTGGACACAAGCACTTCCTCAGAGGAAGCCATACAGGAGCAGGAAGCTCCAACCAGACGCATCCTTCCTCCAAGAACTTTGCGTGGGGTACCACCTCAGAGATTAACCTATCAGGTGGAGGTGGGAAAAATACCCCAGACATACCAAGATGTCTTAGAGTTACCGCAACCCGAGAAGGAAGGATGGCTCCAGGCTATTCAAACTGAATTGAGGGCAATGCACAATCTGGAGGTTTTTGAACCAGCAAAATTACCAGCTGGAAAGCATGCAATGGATTCCAGATGGGTGTTTGTTCTAAAGGATCAGGAAGGTGCTGAGCCCTTAAAGAAAGCCCGTTTGGTGGTTCGTGGCTGTAAGCAAATTCCAGGTGTAGATTTTGAGGAAATCTACTCCCCCACACTTTCAGCCACAACGCTACGAGCAGCGCTTGCTGTAGCAGCCAGCAAAGGTTTTCAAGTGCATCACTTTGATGTTGGAACAGCGTACCTGCATGCAAAACTGCAGGAAGAAGTGTACATCACAATTCCACCAGGGGTGCAATGTGACAACTCACATTTTCGCCTCAGGAAATCAATTTACGGGTTGAAGCAAAGTGGAAGAAACTGGCACTTATGCCTTAAGGAGCAGCTGCAAAAATTGGGGTTCACACCCTCCACAGCTGATCCATGCCTTTTCAGGAAGGGAAAAGGGGAAAAATTGTGTGTTCTTCTGTGTTTCGTTGATGATCTGCTTGTGGTTGCAAGGACGGAACAACAGATCAATCAGATAACACAACAGCTGAAAAAAGCATTCACTCTAAAATGTCTTGGTCCTGTCAATCGCTACCTGGGAGTGGAAATTGAACGCACAGCTGACAGTGCAGGTTTTCTCCTCAGTCAGGAGAGTAAGATTCATGCCCTACTCAGGGAATGGGGCATGCAGGACAGCAAGAGTGTTGCAACTCCAATGGTGGTTGGAAGGGGGGAGAAAGCAGAAGAATCTGCACCATTTCCAAACCAGAACATGTACCTCTCACTATTGGGTTCACTCACACATCTTGCGTGTTGGACGCGCCCAGACATTGGCGCTGCTGTCAATCACCTGAGCAGGAAAGCTGCAAACCCAACTCAGGCAGATTGGATAGCCTTAAAGCGCATTCTCCGGTACTTGAAAGGGACAAGCACCCACAAGTACCACATCACCCCAAAAGGAGCACTGCAATTGGAGGTTTTTGCAGACAGTGACTTTGGGGGAGATGACACCAGGAGATCTACAACTGGCTATGCCATACGTCTTGGGAATTGCGTGGTAGATTGGGGTTCACACAAACAAAAGACTGTTGCGTGTTCGACTCTAGAGAGTGAATACACAGCCTTGAGTCTTGTGACCAACTACCTACACATGCTCAGGCAATTGATGTCGGATTTGGATGCTCCACAGGTAAATCCAATCCGAATCTGGATGGACAACCAGTCTGCCATCCAGGTTGCTGGGTCAGAACGAGTCCGGATGCACTCCAAGCATGTGGACATAAAGCACAAACATGTCAGAGAGGCAGTCCAAAATGGGGACATTGAAGTGCTTTACTGTTCATCGCAAGAGAACATCGCGGACATTCTAACCAAAGCTCTTCCTGCGCCACAGTTCA
>JAJKFI010000001.1:41724120-41740219 GCA_029204185.1 Lerista edwardsae | reverse complement strand
CTTCCTTCCTTCCTTCCTTCCTTCCTTCCTTCCTTCCTTCCTTCCTTGTTTTGGCATTTGGAACAATGGCTTTAATTCTCAATTTAAATATCTTTTTACTTTTTATCTTGTGTGCATTTAATGACTGTGGGCCATCTTGGCACTTAAAAATGTGGGTCATCGATGCATAGAAATGAACAAATACATTCCTAACGTATAGAAATCAACCATTGAAAACATCAGGCAAACTTGTCACCTTTGCTTTGAGTGGTGAGCAACTAGCAATAGGCAGAGGTGGGAGAAAATGGTGATAACAAAATAAAAAGCATTAATATTCAGTAAAGGACAATGCAACAAGTAAACTGACAGTACAATCCTATACACAGTTACCTGGAAGTCAGCCCTTTTTAAGTCAATAACTTCTGAGTAGATATGCATAGGGTGATACTGTAACTGGGTAGAAAAAAACGGTGCTTGACACACAAACTGGGCCACGTCCCAAGCCCACTCCCTCTCCTGACTGGCCTGCCCCCCTGCCCAGTTTCGCCCTCCCTCCCAGCCATTGCCACTCCTGAGCCAGTTGAGTCCGCCCATGATCCCACACAGGCACTAGAGCTAGCACCGCTCTGGGAGACTTAGTGCGGATGCCTAGGTGCCGTTGGCGCCCCAGTGTTAGTGCTACGTCTGTCAAGTCTATGCAACAACATTGCATCGACTTGAAAGGGTGCTTGGGATTGCACCCTGTGTCTTATTTCATTTTTTTTTAAAATGAGAGGGTGAGAACAGGTATTATATGTCCTTGCTCACCTCTCAGGCTGCTACAATGAAACTGAGATAAGTTTTTGCAGCCAACTAAATGGTAAATATAGGGTTATTTTCCAGCTATGTTCATGTCTTTCAAAGGTCAAAGAGGCAAACCACCCCTTTGGCCTTTTCTTACTGTAGAATTCTGTCTCCATTAGAGGGTGCAGAAACACAAGAAACTTAAGCAACATGGATAGCACCGGAAAGCAGGTACACGATTTCTACCGATGGTTTGCATTTGAACCACCTCTGGTTCAGGTATATGGAAACACCTTGAATTTTTTTACCAGGCATTTCTTTCCTCTAGGGGGCCTAAGAAAGAGGTTGCTACAATACAACTTTGGAAATGGTGCACAAACGCACTATGGTTAAACATAAGAACATAAGAAGAGCCCTGCTGGACCAGGCCAAGAGCCCATCTAGTCCAGCTTCCTGTATCTCACAGCGGGCCCCCAGGTGCCTCTGTGCTATTGTAATGTGCTTTACAGCATATTTGCCACAGCCTGTACCAGCAGAGCCACTCCAGGCAGATCTGGCACTGGCAGGATGGTACAATACTTCCCATTGGCACTGCTCACTTTTGCACTGTTGCAATGTGCTCTCTGCCTGCACAAAAGGGGAGAGCATTTGCTGTATCCCTCAGAACACAATGGGACTTAATGATTGAATATACAAGCAGGACTGCTCTAAGCCTGAGTTGTAATCCTAAAATCATTTACTACTAGAGAACTTACTTCCAAGTCCGCATGACTAGGATTTCATTAAATAGTTATTGAAATCCTTATCTTCTATTATCAAAACAAATCCTTATATTTTATTATAATGTCTGGATAAAACTTACCCCTGTACAGATATCAATCATTTGCAAATACTTAAGAAATGATAAGAACAAAAATGAGAAGGAAGGTATTCCTATGCTGAAGCAAAATTATTTGATTTCCTGCAAGTATAAAAAGAATGGTTTTCAAAACACAAAAGGCTTTTGGAATGTCTGATATGGGGAATCGTACTTAACGCTCGAAGTCTGAATAAAAGGAGGGAATGAGATGTTAATTCTAGAGGCTCAAAATGTGCCCATAGGCTGATTCTCATGTACAATGTAATGCACAATGCTTAGGGCACAATTCTAACCTGGATTCAGTGGTGGATCTAGGGGGGGCAGGGGGGGCAAGAGCCCTGGGCGCCATCTTGGGGCCGTCTAGGGGGGCGCCAGTAGCCCCTGCAACATTGTGCGGGTAGACGTGGGCTCCGGAGCCCAGGTCTACCCATTGGGACCAGCCGCGGGTAGACCTGGGGTCTCTCGAAGGGAGCCCAGATCTACCCGCGGCCATTTCTAATGGGTAAACCTAGGCTCCCTCGACGGGAGCCCAGGTCTACCCAGGGTTGCTTCTGGTGGGTAGACCTGGGCTCCCATGGGGGCGCACTTCTATTGGGTGCCCTGGGCGCCATTTTGACTAGATCTGCCCCTGCCTGGATTTAGGCTGGTACAGTTAGGCCAGCAAAGTTTGGCCCACACAAAGTACATTTGGACCTCTCTTGGAGTCAGGCAGGATGTCGCATGTCTGTGTGCTGGCCTCTCCAACCCAAATGGTCCAAACATACTTTACAGTGTCCCTTGTGCCAGCCAAACTTTGCTGGCGTAACTGAGCTGGTCTAGCTCCAGGTTAGGACTGTGCTCTTAGTATGTGCACGCCCAGCAACCAAAATTCCACCCATCAGACATGGGAATTGGTTTGAATTGTAGGTTACTGAGCTCAACCTGCATTGCACACACAGTTGTTACTATGCAATTCTTTAAATAGCTGTGAACTGCCCAATAAATAGAAAGGTGGTGCAAAATAAATAAATAAACAAATAAAGGCATGGATGTGGTTTGATACACAGCACTGGCAACCTGTATTCTCCTCATACAAAGCATGTTTCAAGAAACGCACTTATACTTTGGGATGAGATCCATTTGCCTCTTGGTTCTCCTTTTATGCTTACAAGGTGACAGTTTAAATGCATCTTCGATTTTATGCTCCAACAGCTAGATGCATTTTTTAAATGTATCACAAGGAGAGAAGGTGTGCAGTTAATTTTTAATTTAGCCTATGATTAAGTCCAGAGGGACTAATTTGTTGCTAGTGAATCTACACTAAGATAAATTAAATTCCACTTGGGATAATTTAGACCTCAGGAATATCAGGGATGAATGGATCACTGCAAGCACAGTTGACACAGTTCTACTTGCATTAGCTCATTATCCACATTCAGTTTGCTTTGTTGTTGTTTTTGAAAACTCTTAACAATCTCACAACGTATTTTCTGTTAGTCTGTATACCCAGTTGTAAAGTGTGAGGGCCCAATCCTATCCAACTGTCCAGCACCGACGCAGCCACAGTGCAAACACGGGAATGACCATTCTCTTGAGGAGGCCTCCAGGACTGCTCCATCCACTGCAGGATACAGCTCATGCCCCATTGGCATGACTGCATCACTGCTGGGAAGTTGAATAGGATTGGGCTCTTAGTTGGCTACAAGGGAATTCATCTTAAGATATCTCCTGGCTGGGGATATCTTATCGGCTGGGGTTAAGCCAGTGGTGTTATCCTACCGGAACGCTGGGCGGGACATCCGGGTGATCGGCAGCCCACCCGTCGCGTACCGCAGCATTACACCATTTGCATAACGTACGCAAGCGGCGTAATTGGGCGACGGCGGGCGACGATCACCCGGATGTCCCGCCCAGCGTTCCGGTAGGATAACACTGCTGGGTTAAGCCCTTAGGAGTGGTTGGCAAGCCAGGGCTGAGTGGTGCATGTGTGGCTGGATGCCAGACCCTGCTGAGTGTGTTCAGCGCACTGGGGCCAAGCGGCACCTGCACACCTGGCTGCCCACCAACCCAGCTCCTGGAGGCAGGCGGTGCAACACCGACACACACTTCCTTCCTCCCCAGCAGACCCGGGCTCCCCACAGTTCTAACTGGACTTGCAGCATGAGCTGCCTGCTGGCTTGGGAGTCGAGGAAAGGTGGGGGAAGAGCAAAGGGACATGTGCGAGGAGAGGAGCAGTAACAACCGACAGTTACAAAGGCTAGGGGTGTGCCCTCCTTTTCCTGAAGAGCTTTGGAGGGGCCCAAAATATCTAAAAGCCTACAGGTCTGGTCATGGGTCAATACAGCCCTGGCTATGGCTTAACAATTTGCTGAAAGAGGGACACATACTGTAGAAGGAATGTCCGATATTCTGGTTAGCTCCTCTATATGATAACATTCGCTTGGATGACTTCATTGGTTCAAAGGATCTGACTTGACCTCCTGGTCTTCTCACATCACGACAGATTCCAAGGAACGCAGAAGTCATTGCTTGCAAAACCCCAGTTGATCTTTAAGTACCATGAAATAAAACCTGAGAGTCTTACACATCATGAATCTGCCTAAAATGTCCCCAGTTCGTACTAGAACATGCTTTTAAAGAACCCATCGCTATGGTAACGGCTTGTGTTATTGTGAAATGATAAGGAGAACAATTTTGATGAATGTGGCAAACAGCACAATGACAGCATACCCACCTTCACCAAAAGAGATAACTGCGTATGTATCCTGAACGTCCTTGTATGAGGAAGAAATCAAAAGTCACTGTTGAGCCATGGCTTCCTTTTTCTTGATCCAGAAATAGATCAATTCTTCTTCCAAGAAAGGGAAAAACATTGCATTTATTAGTGATCCAGATAATTAGAAATAATCCTTCTAATACAAGGGTCCTCAAACTTTTTAAACAGGGGGACAGTTCACTGTCCCTCAGACTGTTGGGGGGCCGGACTATTGTTTGAAAAAAATATGAACAAATTCCTATGCGCACTGCACATATCTCATTTCTAGTTCAAAAAACAAACAGCCAGCTATGGAGTTGGCTTTCTGGGCCACACCACTGTGCCTCCTTCATAGCTGCCCACAGGTTCTCACCATGAACAGCAGCAGTGGGACCACAGACATCATTTCGCCCTGCTCCACCACTAGCTTGTCCAGGCTGCCTCAGAAGTTTTAAAAAATACAGAGATCAGTGGTAGGAGAACAAAACTGGGGAGAGGGAAACAGTGGAGCAAACCAGGGGGAGAAGACAACACTTGGGGCAGGGCAGAGAAGAGGGGGAGAAGAGAAGGCACTCGCCGGAGGAGGGGAGCCAGCAAAGGAGGTGTGCGGGGCGAGGGAGGGGGTGGGAGGGTGAGGGGGCTTCCACCAGGGGGGGATTCTGGGCCTTGGATGCTCTCCACGTGGCAGGGTGGGGGAAGCGTGTCAGCCACCAGCCAGGAGAGACGGGGGAACAGGACAGCTGATGGGGGAAGGGGTAGGAGCGAGCGAGGCCTCGGAAAAGAGGCACTCACCAGAGGAGGGAAGCCATCAAAGGAGGTATGCGGGGTTGCGGAGGGGGTGGGAGAGCGAAGGGACTTCCACGGGGGGTTCTGGGCCCTGGAGGCTCTCTGCATAGCAGGGCGGGGGAAGCGTGTCGGCCGTAGTAAGTGCCTGCGGCCGACACACTTCCCTCGCCCTCTACGCAGAGACGACCCAGCGACTCCTGCAGTTATGGCGTCGTCTGCTCCATCCCCCAGCTCCCGGTGCCACCACCACCACCAGTGCCGCTGCCTCATGACCAAAGAGGACACTGCATTATTGCGCAAGCGGAGAAGCAAGGAGGTCGCAAGAACCACTTGGCCGCGTGAGAAGGAAGAGGAGTGAGGAGCGTTTCAAGTGGCTGGCTCCGCCCCTTCCCTGCCATTGGATAAGGGAGGAGGAGGAGGGCTGCTGGGGTGCTGAATTGTGGTGGGAAAGAAAGTGGGCAGGCCCTTCTTGCTCTCTCGCCACGACTGGGGCGCTTCCTGCGGCGGATTCTGCTCTTTGTGGCGGAGCATAAAGCGTGCTTCCTTCTTTCCCATGGTTTCCCCCCCCCCAGAGTCTAGGGCCTCACGTGGGCTGGGTAAATGACCTGGGGGAGGCAGATCTGGCCCGTGGTCCGTAGTTTGAGGACCCCTGTTCTAATATAAAACAGTGGTTCCCATAGTCCTGCTTGGACGTTGGGACTGCAGGTTAGTAGTCGCAAGGCTGGAGCCTGGGGTGTGTGGCAATGGCACCACAGTGGCTGTGGTGCTGTGGGAACCCAGGGGTCTTTTACCATACCTGGTGGGGTCTTGCTGGCCGCTTGGAGGGTATGGGAGGCCCGTAGCACACTCTGAAGGCCTTCCCAGTGCTCAGAATAGCTCCTTTGGGGGGATTGGAGTGCACTTCTGGGCTTCACACAAAAAACAGAAGTGCATTCTGATCCCCAAATGGACCTATTTCTAGCAGCTGGGAGGCATGCAGAAGGGGCTGTAGGCCTCCCAGGTCCTTCCAGTGGCCAGCGCAAACACCTATGTAAGGTAAAAAGCCCCTGAGTTCCCATGGTGCTGGAGAGCCATCAGGATATCCACTCCCCTTAAGGGGGAATAGCCCAGTTTTCATTCTCTATGGTGGATCGCTATTGTGGCTCTATGTGTGTGAGAACGAACACACACACACACACACACACACACACACACAGAGAGAGAGAGAGAGAGAGAGAGAGAGAGAGAGAGAGAGAGAGAGACAGAGACAGAGACAGAGAGAGACAGAGACAGAGAGACAGAGAGAGATATCTGAAATCTGGACTATTCCAAAATCTAAACATTTTTGGCCAAGCCTTGTTTCTTGTAGTATGAATGGGCTCATTCCCATGTACAATGCAGGTACAGGCTGTAAGTTCTGTTCTCTGCTCTGTGTTGTGTACCGATACACACATTGCTGAGAAATGTCAGAGGCCAAAGCTGCTGCCAGCACAAGGTCCAGAAAGCTACACACAAGCAACAGCAGCCTGGAAAACCTCCACTGTCCCTGTAAGTTGGCAGTGGAGGCAGACTGGAGCTGAATGGGGCAGGGATTGGACCAGGCTGGGTCAGGGCAAAAGGAGGGTAGATCTTGGTGGTATTAGCACACACTGGATCCTGTCTCCCTTTCCTGGCCCAGACCCACCCCCAGAGTCTCCTCAGACTTACACCATCCCAACAGCTGGTGTAGGTCAGTACACGGGAATAAGCACAAGACCTTCTTCTTCTTCTTTTTTTAAAGGCATGGACAAAGATGTCTGGATTTCAGAATAGTCTGGATTTTGGATGTCCGGATAAGGGATCATCTACCTGTAATACAATTATTCCTTCATTACTGCCAAAAATACAAGGCAGCAGAACCATATAAAATCAAGAGGAAGACCCGTCAGCCTCCATGGGTCTTGTGGCGAATTTACTGTGGCCAGATTTCAAATAGGCGATTCACAAGCTTTGTGACAGTTCATTGTCCTGGCAAAAGGCCTTGGTGCGGTTTCCATATAATGTGGCAAAGCAGTTTATTAGCTGTTCTTCGGCACAGAAGTGATATTTTTCCTTCTCCTTTCTAAGGGGAAAAAATATTCCAGCAGAACTAGCAAGCAATGGGGAAAGCGGCAGGAAAACCTCGGCGTGCCTCTAAAGTAGTTTATGTGGAAATTGGTGTAACTAATTTGGAAGACTTTTAGAAATCATGTGTTCAGGTAGGACAGACAGCCTCGGATGCATGTATTTTCACCCTGTAATGTATTCCTGAGTAATTACAACGTGATGCTTCATAAAATTCTTGGCAGCTGAGTTGGTTAAGCTGCACCAGATGTGTTAGAGTGAGTAATAAACTTCCACAGTATTCCCCCTAAAGGCAGTTGAAGTTCAAATAATCGCTGTGAAGGCAAAGGTGAATTGACAGCATTTAATTAAATTTTGATGCCAAAAGATGCTTTACTCTACATCTATGGACAAATTCCCTGTGCAACAGTTTCCAGATAGATCAGTACAATTTTTCAAAGTGCAATGGACTGCTTGGGCATGCCTACACTGCAAAACAATATCAGGTTTAAGTGGCATTGGTCACCTCAAAAGGATCCTGGGAACTGTAGTTTGGTGGGAGAACTAAGAATTCTCCGTTGAAGATTTATTTAACATGTATACAGGTTGACTATCCCTTATCTGGACTGCTTGGGATGGGAAGGTGTCTGGAATTTGAATTTTTCTGGATTTTAGAATAATTGCATAAGTATAATGAGAAATGCTTCCTCTTGCTCTTTTCACTGTCACCCATTTGGGCAGAGGTTTTCAAACTGGGGCGTCACGACTCCCCAGCCTGAAAGCCTCTGCTCCTTTCCCTTTAAGGAGTGGGGGCGTTGGAAGGTAGCTGCGCAATCCCCAGGATCGCATCGCTGCCTGGTGCGACGGGCTGCGATTTACTTACCTGGCCCAGGGGTGATGGTGGTGCCGGGAGCCCTGTGGAAGCCTCCGCAGGGTTCCCCAAACGTCCAAAGGAAAAGGAAAGCTATTGCAACCCACTTCCAGTTTCGCGATTGCAACCTGGATGCGGGTTGCGATAGCTTTTTTCTTCATTCCTGCAACTACCTATTGAATTCAAGGGATACCATGTCTGTTGCTGTGAGATCACAGAGACATAAAGATTAGACATAAAGCCTGAGATTCTGTTCATTACCTTCTTCTTCTTGGGGCAGATCAGTAACCAAAAATTCATAATTCCAACCGTTTGATCTAGTTTTAGTCTGTGATGTTAGCAATTAGTTAGTACATAGCTTAATAGGCAAATTGATGTTGAGGAAATAAGGAAGATGGGAATGTCATGGTGTGCCCTGTGGTTGTCCTATACTCTTTGAGCCCAATCCTACCCGTTTCCCCCTGGTGCAGCCACACCAAATTGGCACATTCTGTATCCAGTGGGGGATGGAGTGGATCTGGAGGCTTTGGCGGTGAAAGGAGAATGATTTCCTCTTATCCTTCTGTCTCCCTCACTGCAATGGGGCTATGTGGACTTGCTTCAGCTCTATAGCTGGTACAAATCTGAGGAGAGAAAGGGAGAGGCTGTGAAAAGAGGGGATAGGATCCAGCATGCAGCATCGCTGCCAATTCTACCCTTCTTCCTGCTTCCCTGCCCCATCTCTCCCTGCCTAGCCCAGTTTTTGCCCCTACCAACCCTTGCCCCTGATTACACATTCCAGAAAACATGGTGCGGTCCAGTGACAGCCAGGGAGCACTGCCACCTTTTTTCAGCAGCACTCCCAAAATGGCCACCAAGGGAACCCTGCACACTCTGTCAACAGCTATTTTAGAAGGCTCTTCCACTGTTCTAACACCTTGCCCCTGACAGCCCAATCCAAAATATGATTAGACTGTGTGTTTACATGTTTATAGCCTCACTTCATTGTTTCACTGTCATTGACAGCAGATTTGCATTTTGAAAAGCAAAGTCCTGGCCACTGAAAAACTGGCACTGCTTTACCAAAGCAATCTTGACTGAACCAAAAGAAAACCTGACGGGCATTACAGCGGACTGCAGTAAATTCAGGCTTCAAAAATCTAGCCGTGTTTCTTGTGGACAGGAACAGATGTTCCAGCATTAGATTAGAGAATGTAACCCTACAGGTTTGGAATCAGTGGTATGTCTGAGAGAGTTTGAAAATATTTTGGACAGCTGACAGAGCCCAATTTCTCAACACTGCACAACCATTACAATGTTGCCACCCCTTCTATTCCCTCTACCCATCTGTTGGCTGACAATTTTTTTCTCAGCTAGCTGAAGTAATGAAATATTGATAGAAAAACGTCTTTGGATCTCAGGCACATTCTTAAAGCTACCTTAAAACTACCTTAAAAACACATTCTTAAAACTACCAAAAACTGATCCTGGAGGGAGATTCACCAGCAATTCTAATATTAAAAAAATATTGTCATTGCTGTTGTTGCCACACATGTTGAATTCTAAAAATCAGTAGCATAGCCAGAGGGGTGGTGGTGAGGTAAGTACTGCAGGCGTGTTGCAGAGTCTGCAGTACTTACTGAGCCCCCCCCCCCCGGCTACACTACTGCCTCTCAACATTTGGTGAGAAGAAACAAGATTGAACTGAATCAATCTTCACTACTGAAGTCAATATACTGAAGGCTTGATACTGAAAAATGATTTGGGAGGCATTCCTCAAAATACATAAAGGTAAAAAAAATTAATCAGTAGTTATTAAGATTTTTATCTATAGTAACGCCCACCCGGGAAGCATTCAAAGGGCCGGAGAGGTCGCCTGCTGCCCTTCTGGCCCTCAAAAGACTGTCTGGAGGCCTAAAATAGACAGTTCTGGTTTTCAGCCAAAAACAGGAAGTGACAGTTTTTGACCTCCAGAAAGCCATAGAATGCCTTCTGAGGATGGGGGAGGCCTCGTGCTCCCTTTCTGGCCCTCAGAATTCCTTTGGGCGATGCAACAGGGGTGGAAAACATGAGGTAGTGGGGAGTTGCGGCAGTGCCATCATTTCCCACTGGGTGGCGTCCTGGGTCATTTGCCCCTTGAGGCCCCCTAGGTAGTTACTGTCGCCAGTAGATACTTTTTTGTCATCTGTCTTTTGTCATCTGTAGATCAGTTTGCCTAACTGATACATTTATCTGAGGATGCCTCTTGACAGACACTCTGCATTCCCTCTTTCTTTCCTGAAGGACTGTGACATTCAGAGCCTTGCAACAGAGCAACTGCTGATGGGAAGTTTGAGATTGTACAGGGAAATATAGGTAGGCAACTTAATGGCTTTCTTGAGGTGTTTATTCTGTTCAAGAGATGTCCTAATTGTGCTGACAGCTAAAGAGCTCCTAGTTGCCGTCGTTTGGTTTTTTTGTTCTTTTTTATTCTAAAAATGCCATATCCAAGTAGAAATGACTTTTGTCCTGCTACTGAGACATAAATCTATTCAACAACCTTGCAGCAAAACAAATGCAGGACAAATTAAACTTTCCCTATAGAATGGCAAATGAAAGCTATGGAAACGGGATTCTGAAATATGAATGTTCACAGAGGCTTGCTTTTTTGCATCAAGAAGGATAGCTGGGGGAGAAAAGAATAATTGTGATGGGTTCAAATTCTTTAGACTCAGTTGTCTTTTATACATAAACAAGACAATCCTGTGCAGCGCTGGAACAGCAGGCCAGTGGGCCCACATTGTATCCAGGGCTGCAACTGTGCAGGTAGAAGGTCTCCCTGTGTAGGGCCCCATTCTGCTCAATGGTGCTACTCAGAGATGTGCCAGATAAATGGCTAGTACAGAACCAAGTATCCCCATGTAGGGCTTTCAGGCCCAGGTTAGGGATTAGGATGCAGTGGAGACAGTGACGTCATCCGAGCACGCGAAGTACCGGAACGTTCGGATGATTGACAGCCCTCCGCCCCTATGGCGGAGGGCTGCCACGCCTCCCCAAGCCTCACTGTGCCTGAATCGCTCCATTTTACAGCGATTCTGGATGCAAGGGAGGGAGGGAGGGCCCAGCAGCAGCTCGCCCGTCCTCCGGAGAGGCGGCGCGGCCTGGACCCTCCGCAGAACTAGCGGAACGGAGTACCGGGCCGTTCCGCCTGGATGACGCCTCTGAGTGGAGATCTTCTCCTCCATCCCTGCCCCCCTCACAGGCCTGGACTTCCCCTCCCCATCCTCCCCCAGAAACACCCTCTCCCCACCTCCATTCCGCCCTCCGTGTCATCTTCCACACACTCCTCCACCGCCTGGTACAGCACTTACCTGCTCAAGGTAGGTAACAACATCTAACCAGGCAGGATGCAAAGCCTGCAGAACAGCATAGGCCTTCCTGTCAGCAGCACCTACTCTCATGGTGCCCAAAAGCAATGTTTGATGCTTTTACAACATCCAGTGCTGGTGCTGCCCAACAGTAGGATTGGTCTCAAATGGTATCGTGTTGAGGAGAGTCTTTCTAGCACTGGACAAAACTTGAGGAAATACATCACTGAGTTGGCACTCACTCCCAAGGTTTTCCATGAGGACAAACCCTCTCCTGAAAGTTAACCTGCAATAATATTATGTTCAGATTACTAAGAACATAGTATGCTGGAAGGTAGCACCGACCGTGCAAAATGGTGAAGTGAAATTTTAACCACACATTGTTCTTCATAAAGACCAGGAGATAATGTTTGAGTAATGGGACACTAACAGCAACGTTTGACTTGTATGTTGTGTAGATTCTGAACCTAGAACAGTGGTTCCCAAACTGTGGGTTGGGACCCACCGGTAGGTCACGAGCCAATTTCAGGTGGGTCGTGAAGCACCTACAGCAGCTGTCTTGAAAATATGGGAAGATGAGGTGCTGGAAAGGGGGAGGGCTGCGTAATTGTTTTGCCTGTGTCAAGGTTGAAAGAAACCTTGAAAGAAACCTTTTTTCTTTCTGTTTCCCTTTGCTATTGGAAAATGGCTGAGAAATAACCCAAGTTGTAGCTGCATTCTCAGGAAAGCAGCAGGCTGTGGCCTTACAATGACAGCGCCTCAGGCCATGACATCACTTCCGGGGGGTCCCAGACAGATTGTCATTCTAAAAAGTGAGTCCTGGTGCTAAAACATCTGAGAATCACTGGCCTAGAATATAGAAGGCATGGTTGGAAAAGACCCCTGCCCAAAACCGTGAAAAAAACAGCTGCCAGTTAGACAATACCAACTAACATGGACCAATGCCTGGACTCAGCTGAAAGCATATGTGCAGAATTGCCTCAAACCTGAATTGCTTCACAATGATTTACTAGAGAATGTGTTACTGGCAAGAATACCTGAATACAATGTGATCTGGCAACACTCATTTCTATCCCGTCTACTAATGTATGGTTTAAATTCAAACTAGGTCATCCAAGAACGTTGTCCAAACTATCATAAATGTGATTAAAAACAGAGCTGTAATCAGTATCTGCTGTTTAGCGTCATTCCAACTGTTATTTATATAAGTATTTCACATCTTCCAAGTTAAACCTTCCCCTGAAAATGCAATAATAAAAATAAGAAAGTGTGCCTGCAGAGATGGGAAGGAAGTGAGTTTGGCTGCCTGGGAACACCTGTGAGTGCCTTCCTTCCTCCTCAGCTGCTGCAAAGGAATAATAAAACGAAAGCCTTAGCACTGATTGATCCTGTTTCTCTCTGGGTCCGAAAATGAATCCAGATGGCTGGAACGTTCTTCCAGGAAATTGTTCTGATCTGTTATGTATATCTTCAATATATTGCTCTAACAGACCCAACAAGAGAAAAAACATCCAAGTCAAGCTTTGCTTTCCTAAGTTGGGGTGCATTCAGACATCCCAGAGCCACAATTTTCACAATGCCAAGGTGATTTCCATCCTACCTGGCCCAGAGGCAAAGATCAGGCTGCTTAGTAGCCCGTCAGAGATAACGCACCTGGGAAAAAGAGCCAATATTGGAAAGCAAGACAACGGCTGCTATATACTGTCGACAGCCACCAGAACAAAAGATATGCAGGGGGGAAGAGATGGGGGTCGGGGAATCATGCTAATAACTAAAGCATGTTGCCCAAATCTGTAAGCCAGGCTGACTCCATTTTGAAGGTAAGTGGCCAAAGTCTTCCTGTTCCAGTTAATGTTTAATTGTTGTTGCTGTTTTAATGTATTTTACTTATATTATGCTTTATTTATTATGGTTACATTGTAATTTGTTTGTTCTCTGTAAGCCGCTTTGGGCATTTGCTTCGGCATAGGAAAGGCGGGGTATGAATTCTTCAAATAAATAAATAAATAAATAAATAAATAAATAAATAAATAAATAAGTCTAGTGTTTGCTCTCAAAGATCTTAGTATAGCAGAAGCCTGGGCTACTTAGGGCACAATCCTAACCTGCTCTGGAACAGGCAGGACAACTGGTTGGGAGCAGTCTAGAGCCTCAACGGGGCAAGGCCATGTTTGTCCCCTTATCCTGGGGTACACGTCAGCTGCTCGGATCTGTGCCTGCTGTTTAAGAGGACCTAGGATATTCATAGGTAGTGTCATAATATGTGTACTGTTCCAAGTAAGACCTCTTTTCTATAGTTGGTGTGTGTAGTGATTTCTTGTAGACCCAGGATGTTCAGGTGTTTTTCACAGTCCTTTGATACTGTGCCTAGAACACCAACAATTGATACCATTTAAGCCTTTTTTCTCTTGTATCTTCAGATATTGTCACTACAGATGTGCCCTAGTATCCACTGATTCAGTATCCACAGTTTCAGTTATCTACGGATACCATGGATACTGGGGACGCCTATTAAAAAGATAGGGGAACATTCAACAAATCTCTTTTTTTTTAACCTTGTTGCAGCAAAACCACTGCTGTTCCCCTATCTTAAAAAGGCACCCCCAGTATTCACGGTTTCAGATATCCACGGTGGGGTCTAGAACGGAACCCCAGCAGATACCGGGGCATGCTTGTATTCAGACTTTCCAGACCTGCTTCTTTTCAACAATTGTTTAATTTTTAAAAAAAAAATCCCATAAAATGTTCACTTGTTCATTTGCAATAACTTTCAGCTTTATGATCCCACCAATCATTACGGTTCTAACGCACAATCCTCCAGATATTGGTGACTGGATTTGGCCTGCTGTTGCTATACCATACACTGTTTCTATGATCTATTTGTGACATATACCTACATACACATATTTATGTTTTCTTGTTTACTGCATTTGGATCAATAGTTCTCTTCTGTTCCTCTACAGCCTGAAAATGAGAGACAAAGTCATGTATTGTATTCATGTGACATGACCCCAAACCACTGAATTCATCCTAAGTGCCATAGTTAGCTCTTGAAAAGGCTTCTTCCAGCCACATGTGCAAAAACAAGAACCTCACTTATTACTCTGGTCACATGTTGGCAGATGATTGCTGTACTTCTATGCATTTCTAACAGCTTTAGCAACCATGTCTTTAAAATGGATTTAGATGATATCCACAGTCCATGAGGGAAAAAATGGTTTTTGTTTTGGTTCCCCCCTCCAAAAAAATAGCTTTGGTGTCTCACAATGCCAGTGGCTATGACCCTTCTATTTGTGTCATTCAAAGCATGTGACTTTCAGATTCACTTTTTAAAGTTAGTATCCTGGCTGGGTTATTTATTTATTTATTATTATTATTATTATTATTATTATTATTATTTTGCTAGTTGGGGGATTGAGAAAGTAACCAAAGCTAAGGTTAATATGGAAAAAAAAAAAGCTGAGGAAAAAATAATTGGGAAAAAAGCCAGAACTGACCATGTGAAATAGAAAATATTAGATCCTAGTCTAATAGCCTCCATTCCTCTACCCCTGCCCTTAGTCAAGTGTCTGCCCCAGCCCTACAAATGTCCAAGTTACCATGATTCAAAATAAATGGATTAGAATTAGAGGTAGAGGATTAAACAATGGAGACAACAATCTTTAGTGCCTTCACTAACAGCTCAATACTATCCCCCGCAATGCTATAGCATGTAAATGAGGCCAACAGAAGGTGCCCTGCATGCGCTCTGTGTGTGTGTGTGTGTGTGTGTGTGTGTGTTGTGATCAGAAGGCCAATAAGAAGTAAATAACCATTTTTACTTACCCTTTGGTAGGCCATTTGGCTGCCTATGGATCTTCTTGGATCCATGCCAGCTATGCAGTTGGGTTGGAAAATGGGGGATGAGACCCAGCATGCACTTTTGCCACCAAGATCCACCCCCTCCAAGCCCAAACTATTTACCCTCCCCTTCCTGCCCCAAAACCTTCCCTGAACCACCCACAAACTGTCCCCTCCACCAGCTTACCTAGAGGAAGAGGGTAAGTTAAGCAGAGGCTGCTGACTCTTCACCTCTCTGTGGTTAAAGAATGCATGCTGGAAGGGGATAGATAAGTAGGATACCAGAGCAAGAAGCATAGCAGAGGTGCTGTCACTGGGTTGGAAGACAGGCAGTGGTCCTGCTAGGGCAGTGATGGCAAACCTATGACACGCGTGTCAAAGGTGACACACCACAACATCTGGGGTGACACACCAGCGTTCACCAACACTCGACAAAAACTGAGTTTATTTAACTCATTTTTCATTTTTGTAGTTATTTGAAGTTTCTTTATGTAATACATAAAGGAAGGGGAGGATTGGGCACATGATTGGACTGTATTTCTTCGTTAAATAAATGAATATAAAGAATTTTCTCTTCTGTTTGGGAGCGGGGTTGACACACCAGCAGACTCAAGTTAAGCATTTTCCAAAGTTTTGACATGCCGAGCCCAAAAGATTCACCATCTCTGTGCTAGGGTCTCTACAATGCTGATGCCAACCCTGAGGTTCAATTACTTTTACTGAAATGTAGCTAATAATTAAAACTGTAGCTCAGATAGTTGTAATTCAGCTCTTCCTAAAACATAGTCCCCACCACTGCCAGTCAGCTGAGAGCTCTCTCTCTCTCTCTCTCTCTCTCTCTCTCTCTCTCTCTCTCTCTC
>JAJKFI010000001.1:41691972-41704690 GCA_029204185.1 Lerista edwardsae | reverse complement strand
AAGTCCCGCCCAGCGTACCGTCTACTGGTGAGTAGATGACACCACTGGAGAGAGGGAGGGAGGGAGGGAGGGAGACACTGGCAAAGTTCAGATTTAGATGATGATCTCAGCAGAAGGCAGCTACCTCTGCTGAACACAACCCAGCAGTCCCTTCCAGGGCTGACCCATCCTTGAGGCCAAGGGTGCAATCCTGAGGGTGGGTTAGGCCAACGCATGTCACTTGTGCTGGCCTGGGAGTGTTGCAAATGTGCCACAAAGCATGTCTGCTCCACTTCGAGAGGCAGGATCCGGCACTTATGCCAGATCTTACTTAACCTTCTAGCCCCGGCCCAGTCAGTCTTGCATGAGCTGCCCGGAATTGCACCCGTGATTTTTCTGGCGCAGATCCAAGTAGTCCTGTTGGGGCTGCTGGGGGCTGCCTCGGGGTAAAAGAAAAGATCCCCTTACCCTGAGGCAGCCTCCTGCTGCCTCCTATACTGCGCTGCATACAGCTCAGGCCTCCTAGTCTGCCTGTTCTGGTGAGAACAGGATTAGGCCACAACTGAGGTAGTTGTAACAGGTAAGTCAGGTAACAGATTGACAGGGGACACCCAGTACCCTTGGCCTTTCTCCTCCCCTACTCCTCTTGCTCCCTGTATTGGAAAAGGAAGAGGGCACTCTAGCCCACCACTCCTCTCTCCCCCACACTTCCTCTGCACTCTCTCCCCTTGTTCCTTTTCCTGTCTGGGGGAGCAGAGGCTGTCCCATCGCCAGATAAGGGGTGGCTGCATTTTAACCACTGACTTAGGCACCAGGAAATTGGGCTGGCCTTGGCCCATTCTGTTCCGAGCAAATAATGCCACACAGTCCTACTGTTTCCATTAGTGGTGCTTCTGCCACAGGCCAAAGTCTACATTAAAAAAATGTATCGAATGATTTCTTTTCCACGTAGCCTCCTCTTCTTTCTCAGCAAATGGTTATCGGTGGGGCAGCCTAAAGATCTGGGTGGCATTTGGTTTTCCTGAATTTGGTTTTTTATGGCCACACCTTCTGTGGTTTCACTGAACTTTCCTTTGGAACAAACATCCACTAGGGTGAACTGGAACATGTGGAAAAATAAAAAGATATGTTCCGGCTAAATGTTGAAGATGACAGCTCAAATTATATGTACTTCAATTGGCCTGTCAGTGAGAGGTAATGAAAAAAGTATCACTCATCCACACAGGAAAGTCTAATGATCCATTTTGACAAACACAAAGAAATGTGAAAGGTGCTTAACAACTTTGACTATATTTAGACAAGGTGCTCTCATTCAGCCGCTATGTCAAGCTACAACCCAGTTTCGCCTTGCAAATCCTTCCTTCCTGACCCTCCCAGATGGCAACTTATGGAGGTTTGATGTGGGACTGAAGTGGTGGTGATTGGCCTTGGGAATGATTCTGCTTGTGTCCGGAACATGGCTCTCTGCATCCCGTCACACCTCATCACTTGCAGCCCAGTTCTATCCAACTTTCTGGTGGCGATGCAGCCGCAATGGAACCTTCAGGTAAAGGAACAACAATTCCCTTACCTGGAGGAGGCCTCCAGGACTGTCCCCTCCCACTACTGAATGTAGAGTCCCATTGGCACAGCTGCGTTTGTGCTGGAAGGTTGGTTAGGGCTGGGCTATTAAACAGGCAGCCCAATCCTACCTAAATTCCCCCGCACCAATACAGCGGGGCCAGCACAACTTGTGCTGTATCCAGTGGTGTCATTCAAATGATTTAGGAACAGGAACTCACTTTTGATTGGCACTTATCGGGAACCCGGAACCAGCCACGGAGCCCGTTAGGATCCGGAACGCCCGTTCTGGTCTGTTCCCCCTGAATGACATCACTGCCTTCACCCCCCTAGGAATCCGGAGTCGCTCCCTTTAACCCTCTGAGTGCCAGCCAACCAAGAAGAAAAGCTCTTTGCAGAGGAATTGGGAGGGGGGAGGAGGGAGCCCTAATTTTAACTAGTGGAACTGAGTTCCCCCGCATTCCCCCTGCATGACATCACTGGCTGTATCCTGTAGGGGAATTTTGCCATCTAAAGGCCTCCTTGATGTAAGGGGACAACTATCCCCTTACCCTGGGAAAGCCCCAGCCAGCACAATGGGTCTTCTCAGACCTCTTCCAGCTAAATTGATTGTGCAAGTCTTAGTGAATGGGTGTTGGCAGGTTGGATCCTGGAAGGGTGATAGTATATGGCACACACTGCTGCTGCAAATCCCACCCCCTGCTGGGCATGGTCCTGGCTGGCGCCACCCCCTCTCTGCTCAGCAAAGCTTGACAGTGCTTTAGGGCATTGGCATCCTCCCTATGGGCATTGTCAGGGGCCACACCTGCCTCTTCCTTGGCCTCACGTAGTGGCTGGGTGTCCGCTTCAGGAGGCTCCATTCATATGAGTGCCAACCTGTAGGCGAGCTCTCCCCCACCCTCCACCCTAGGTTCTGAGGCTGGAGCGATCAGGTGCCGTCTCTGCCCAGGGCAGCAAGAGCATGTTCACTCCTTCCTCCTCTCCCAGACTGTCACCAGGGTCTGCCAGGACAGTGGTAAATCTGCCGCCAGACAGGAACAAAATGTAAAGTGCAATAATTGTAAACAGTAATAAAAAACAGTGCAATAAAAATGCTAAAACAAAATACAGAATACAACCACAAACCCCAGAAGCAAATAAGAAGGGAATGTCAGAGAAACCATGTACACTATATAGAGACTATACCAGTATTGAATGGAATGTGAGAATTCCTATGCCCAGATGTGGACTAACATTTATTGTACCCAGTTGTGGATCTGGGGGGGCTAGGGGGCACACACCCTGGGCCCATCTTGGGGGCACCAGGGGCCCCCACAACATTGCACAGGTAGACCTGGGTCTACCCATTGGGACCAACTGTCCATAGATCTGGGCTCCCTACAGAGAGGCCTGGTCTACCTATTGGGACCAACCACAGGTAGACCAGCACTCCATAGGTCAGAAAGGCATCCATAGTACAGACCTTCCCACACCCATTCAAAGCATCTTTACAGTGCCAAGACATCTTTAATCTTCATAACTTTTAAGATAACGGTGAGCTCAGCCTTAGGTTTTTTTTTGTAGTTGGTTCTTTACGTTTGCTGACTTCTGTTTGAAATCCCTGTGTCTCCACTTTCAAAAATCTGAGTCAGTGTCTGAAAAAGCCACATGTGAGCAGAGACCATCATGCAATGCTTCCAATTTGCCTATATAACTGGGGGGTGGGCACATGTTAATCTCCCATGCAAATTGGAAGCATTGCATGATGGTCTCTGCTCACATGTGGCTTTTTCAGACACTGACTCAGATTTTTGAAAGTGGAGACACAGGGATTTCAAACAGAAGTCAGCAAACGTAAAGAACCAACGACAAAAAATACTAAGGCTGAGCTCACCATTACCTTAAAAGTTATGAAGATTAAAGATGCCTTGGCCCTGTAAAGATGCTTTGAATGGGTGTGGAAAGGTCTATATTGCAGATGCTTTACTGACCTATGGAGTGCTGATCTACCTGTGGCTGGTCCCAATGGATAGGCCTGAGCTCTGCTGTTGTTTCTAATGGGTAGATTAGGGCTCCCTGGTCTACCTGTGGCTAGTCCCAATGGGTAGACCTGGGCTCCCTGTAGGCTGCTCCCATGGCTGCTTCCAATGGGTAGACCTGGGCTCTGGGGGGGGGGTCACATGATGTCACATGCCCCCTGGGGGCACACTTCTATTGGGTGTCACAGGTGCCATTTTGACTAGGTCTGCCCCTGATTGTACCTACATACAGTCCTGCTCCAAGAGCAAATCATGCCTGAGGTCCACAAGGTTTGCTGTTACCATCTCCTCCTTCTCATCAATCTGGCTAGGAGGAGGGCAAGGGGGGCATTATCCCAAACCTACCAATAAAGACACAACACTGCATCTTGGGTTTTAACTGGGCCACTTTATTAAAATTTAATACAACATTGCAGCAAGGCAGGTTGTGAAGGAAACATAACCTTAACCCCTAGTATGTGGGGCACTGGTTTGCAGGGCGTCTACCTCCCCCATGAGTGTCCTGGGCAAACCATCCAACTTGGGGCCAGACTCGGTCATATCCTTTCATAATCGCCCCTGAAGGTGATTTACTGAACCACTTTAGCCCACAGGATGAACCTTGTGCAGCCTTGCCAATCCAGTCAAGGGGCTTGTCAGCCAGCCTCGTCAAACCGGTAAAGCATAATCACAGCCTGCATGCTGACCTTACTGCCTCAGATTGGACACCGAGATGGGCCCTACCTACCCAACCCCGCACACATCACGTCAAGTGATCAATATTAGCAACTTTTTACTTCACAACAAAAAACCAACCCATCCCACGACAGTCTGGGCTAGACAGAAAAAAAACTGCCATCCACGGCCAACCAGGATGACAGCAAAAAATTCCTACCCAGCTCTAGCAACCAGCTAATCTCAGATTGTATGATAGGGAGTGAGGGAGGGGTCGCCAATTGGGCTGATGTGAACTCGGTCGGGAGAAAACACACCAGAACAGAGCTCAGCTCCCGCCTCCACCGGCTCTGCCGTCAACGGGGAGCCAAGCTCCAGCCTGGCTGCACAAGGGGGGGAGGGGTTGGGTGGCCACTATCACTGATCGCGCTAATGGCTTATCCAGCAGTACATGGTCCTCTTCTCACCCTCCACACCTCTAATCAGGGCAGCAAAATAAAAACCTGCCTCATTTCTCTCCTGGTTTGCACAGTCCCTTTAAACAGTCCCATACTTCCTGTTTTGCTACATGGATCATGTGGGGAAAGGAGCGAAGTAAGGTGGTAGGGGGCTGGGTAGGGGATAGGTGACCCTTCCCCAGTGGAAGCAGACCAGAGCAGCTATTCCCACAGTGGACTGGACCAAGGCAGTGGCAGACTCATGTTGAAAGGTGATGTAGCTAAGGAATCTGACACCTGGGGACATAAAATTTTTAACACCCCCCCATATGCCATTGTTGCACCCCTACCTCAGAAAGCCTTCTGGAAACCTCCAAAAAGCATTCCAGGATTTTGGTGGGGGTGTAAGCAACTTCTTTCTAAAGGAATCTCAAGGGGCTGTACCTGGGGCAAGGTATTCCCCTGCCACTGCACTCTTTGCAACCTGCCAGTCAATGGCACTGTTCGAAGCTGTCTTCAGCCCTCCGTAAGAGCAGTCTGGTGTACAGCATGTTATTGTATTCTAACCTAGAGATGACCAGGCCATGGAATAATTGGAAATGCAGTTATTCTCCCCTCCCTCCAGGAAACACATCTCTCTCCTTCAGTGACCCCCCCACTGCAGTTTCCCCCAAGCTCTAAGCAGTCTCCCATTTCTAAGCAACCCAGGCAAACATTCTTCCCAGCCTCCAAATCCAGATATTCACAGTTACTGATTTGCTCAGTAACTGACAGCACTTGCTGTCTGCTGTTCATTAGACGAACCCTTGTGATGCCAGTCAATACATTCAATAGTAATGGATTTAAGTCTGGCAGGGTCACTTGCTTTGTTCTCAGTGATAATTCACCCCACACTCCACCCCACTTTTATGCATCTTCAAAGTTGTCTTGTACTCAGCTTTCTTTTTGTCAGAGCTCCCTCCCAAGCACTTCGCATCAGAAGATAACATATTATATGGAGGCAACTGATCTCTCTCTCTCTCTCTCTCTCTCTCTCTCTCTCTCTATCTATCTATCTATCTATCTATCTATCTATCTATCTATCTATCTATCTATCTCCAAGGCTCCATAACGGTCCAAGTACGGTAGGTGGGGAGGGGGTGGCTGTCTGTGTACTGCCCTGAGTTTCACAGCTCACTAGGCCACTACAGATAAAATGGTTAAAATTGCTTCTCTCCAGGGGAATTTGGAGGAACTGGGTGGGAAGTTGAACAATTACTGCATAAGTAAGTAAAAGAGATGCGTTATCTGAGGGCACAATCCTAAGTAGTGCTGGAAAAGGCAGGCTGGCGGGCAGCGGCGGCATTCAGCCGGTACGCTGGGCGGGACTTAGCTTTGACCGGCAGCCCGCCTGCTGCGTAACGGCGCGTTCCGCCGCTTTCCCGCCCACCCCGATGGGCGGGAAACGCGCCGTTACACAACGGGCGGGCTGCCGGTCAAAGCTAAGTCCCGCCCAGCATACCGGCTGAATGCCACCGCTGCTGGCGGGCCTGTGCTGTATCAAGCACCACGTATTTTATTTATTCATTTGAGGAACTTATACCCCGCCTTTCCTATGCCGAAGCAAATGCCCAAAGCGGCTTACAGAGAACAAGCGAAATACAATGTAACCATAGTAAGTAAAACATAATAAGTAAAACACATTAAAACAACAACAACAATTAAACATTAACGGGAACACCGAGAGTGAACAGGAATGAAAGCCAGACCCAATTCTCCATATTACAATGTCTGGAGGGAGGGAAAACAATTGACCAGGGGAGTGAAACAGACTATGACAATATACCAGTGGGACGAAGGGCAGACAGCCCCAACAGTCATCCAAAGGCCAGACTAAGAAGGTATGATTTGAGCCCTCTCCAAAAGGCCATGAGGGAGTGTTTGGTTCTTAATTCTTCTGGTAGGAAATTCCGTATTTGTGGAGCCGCTACAGAGAAGGCTCGTCCCCAAGCTGCCATCCTTTTAACTTGGGACAGAGGGGGTACTTGAAGGAGAGCTGCTTTTGATGATCTAAGAGGGCGAACTGGTATGTATGGGAGAAGGCAGTCCTTTAGCTAGGCTGGGCCTAAGTCATGAAGGGCCTTAAAGGTCAATACCATCATCTTAACTTGGGATCGGAAGTGAATGGACAGCCACTGCAGCTGCTGAAGGAGTGGTCCTACTGAGTCTAATAGTCTGGCCCCTGTTACCACCCAGGCTGTCGTCACAGCCTCTTCACTTTGGGATGGTAGAGAGAGTTAGTTGAGTGTCATCAGCATATTGGTGACACCCCCCCTCCACTCCAAACCCCCGGATGATCTCCCCCAGTGGTTTTATGTTTATATTGAAGAGCATGGGGGATAGAATAGAGCCCTGAGGCACTCCATATTGAAAAGGCCAAAGTGCCAAGCAGGTGTCCCCCAGCATCACCATTTGGCAAACTTCCTGCTATCCAGGAAGGAGCAGAACCATTTTAGAGCAGTGCTCTTTACCCCCAGATTGGCTAGCCAGTCTAGAAGAATAATATGATCAATTGTATCAAAGGCTGCTGAGAGGTCAAGCAGGACCAGTAGTGATGCTCTTCCCTTATCTAGTCTACGGTGAAGGTCATCCATAAGGGTGACCAAAGCTGTCTCTGTCCCAAAGCCTGATCTGAAGCCAGATTGAAAGGGATCAAGAAAATCTGTCTCCTCTAGGAATCCTTGGAGCTGGGATGCTACCACCTACTCAATCACCTTCCTTAAGAAAGGCAGGTTGGAAATTGGGCGATAATTGTTTAAGTTAGTGGGATCCAGAGAGGGCTTTTTCAGGAGAGGACGGACAATTGCAGTCTTTAGGATGTCTGGCATCACCCCCTCCCACAGGATGCACTTATAATGGGTTCCAACCAGCGATGGGATCTACAAATGAACAAGGGGAACGCTGGGCAGGACGTAGGTGGGACTTCTGCTTGAGTGGCAGCCCGTCCGTAGCGTTCCACGGCTGCCCTGGCCTCGGGGGGCTCCTGCTCGCTGCGGGGGACAGGTGAGTGTCGCGCCGGGTGCCTGGGCGAGCAGCGGGGGGGCACGCTAACCGGGGGCAGCCCCCCCCCGAGGCCAGGACAGCTGCAGAATGCTATGGACGGGCAGCCAATCACGTGGAAGCACCACGTAAGTCCCGCCCAGCGTTCCCCTTGTTCATTTGTAGATCCCATCGCTGGTTCCAATCAATCAGCTAGCCCAGCCCTTGCCATTTGTACTAGCCAAGCTGTACTTAGAAGTACTTAGAAGGCAGTAGGAGCCTCCCCACTGGGCTCCTCATGAAATTGTGGGTGCAGGTCCGAGAAATCTGCGCAGCCTGAACTGGCCCAGGGACAAGACCTTGGATACAACCTAATGGTGGCATTCCACTCCCACCCCCTCCCCGAGCGAGCACGCCCACCGGCCCACCCACTCCCTGCCCAGAAATGCCTCCCGCCCGCTCTCTGTCCTCCCAGAACTGCCCCTGCACCAGCTGAGTTCATAGCGCCAGCCCGAGCACTCCAGCACTGATGTGGGGGTGCCAGTCAGTGCTCCCATGTTGGCACTAGTGATGTAGCACCTATGCAACAATGTTGCATTGGCCTTACATCCTCTGTAGGATTGCACACTCAGTCAGGCCAATATACAGCCATGATACAAGAAGAGGGGGGAGGAGGAGGAGATAATGTTTCAGGAACTGAAAAGTAATGGTATAAATCCATGACAGGAATCGTTTTGTGTCATCAGTTCAGCATGTGCTTCGGCGTGTTGGAAGGCAAGGCAGCCCATTGTCAGAAAAACAGCTTGCTACACTCTGGAATGTCTCTTCAGAACACCACAGCGGACGGCCTCAACGCCTCTGAATGCAGATCACATTCAAAGGCCTGTGCCAGATTTCTTCCCCCTCGAGCTCAGCTTCGACGCATCTGTTCTTGGCCTGTGGAATCTGTGGCTTAGGTGGCCAGGGAAGAATGGCTGGTTTGTCACAGCGGCAACACAGTAGTCAGCTCTTTGTGTGGTCCCCAGAGAGGAGCTGTGCTCTGGGCCTCCCCAGCTGTGCCATGGAGAGTGGGTGAAGGTGAAAACGGAATGCCGCTACTCCAGTGCCCTTTCAGACTGAATAGCTCAGGGTGGGAAGGTAATGGCTGAGAGCAAGGGGGCCAAAGGCCAGTTTGTTCCCACTAGGCTGAGAAAAGGGGGCAAAGAGACAAAACAATTGCTCACTCTCGGGTTCCTCGGAAATCAGGAGCGACTACGGACTAATGCATTATTCATTCTAGCACTTGGGGCTGTTCTGATAACAGCCCTCCAGTCATAAGTGGCACCACTTTACACATACATGCAACATTTGGTGTTCCTTAAAGTGTTCCTGAACGAAATATAGCCATTATATTTTCAAGCACTTCGGTGCCACAGAAAAATACAGCATCCCAAGTCAATGGCAATTAACTTTTCTTTTCACCAATACAATACCTATATTCATAGGACTCTTGTATAAGCCTGTTGTAGACTTGGAAGTATGTGAGGCTCTTTGTGTGAGCCGTAATGTGGCTACGTATTGTATGGCCATTCATACTGTTTCACCAGCAATGTGCTTCATTGAAGACCAAAGCCATCTGACGTTCTGTAAAGATGCACTCTCTCCTTTTTGATCCTGAAAATGAATCGATGCTGATCGTTCCACTGCCAATCGTGTCACTGAGTGCTGGCGAAACAATGGGTGCTAAGACATCCTTGAAAAGGCCAGATTTGGTGCACGTGAGAGTTTCTTACTGGAAACCTGACTCTTGACCCCATTTGGAATCAGCAGCATCTCATGTGACCAACAGTTCCAATCAAAATTAACCCGTGCAGCTCAAATATCCCGATAACAGATGCTGAGTCACCACAGTGTATTCTGTGGAAATGATCTGCCAGACAAGAGATTATTACAGCCTTATCCCTTGGTTATGCCGCTAGTTCATTCATTCATTCATTCATTCATTCATTCTCTCTCTCTCTCTCTCTCTCTCTCTCTCTCTCACACACACACACACACACACACACACACACACAAACAGAGAGAGAGAGAGAGAGAGAGAGAGAGAGAGAGAGAGAGTTACATTTAAAATAATGTCAAAAATACGACAGCTTCCCTTCTCTCAAAATATTGTGAGAATTTTGACGTTATGTTATTTATAAGGTGCTTTATGTTTTTTTAAAGTATACTATTGTCTTTGTTTTGGATACCCACCCTAAGACTTGGGGGAAGGTGTAGTAAACAAAATAAATGGGACACCTTCCTGCCTCAAGCAGTCCAGATAAGGGATAATCAACCTGTAATACAGTCTTAAATAAGCGTGTATAGATTTGCTTATATTGCAAACTTTTATTTTATTGCTGCTAGTCATGAAGAGAGGCAACAAAGCATTATTAAGTGGACATGAGCTCATGATTTCTAGGATGCCCACTTGGTCCTCATTCCCCTGGCTTCTTCGGAGACTTCATCAGGCATTGCTCAAAGACCTTCAAGCCAACCTTCACAGCCTTGGGGATGAGAAACATGCCTGAAGACTCTCAGGGTACTGAATTCCAGATTTGATAGCAATGCCTGTGCTTTGTGTGGCAATTCGGAAATACAGAATACACAAACCAGAGTACAACAGGGGTGTGAAAGAGGGCCCGTGTCCTGGAAGCAGCCCACAGTGAAGCTCTTTATCCAGCCTTCAGGCTCAGGCAATCCAATCCTAAGTAAGGCCGACATAGTAAGGCCGACATAACAAGGCTGTATCCTAAAGCCCATTAGGAGGCAGCAGCAGCAACGTGCAGGCCAAGGGGAGGTTTTCCCCTTGCACCCATGTAAGCCCCAGTCATCCCTATAGATTAGTCTTTCTCAAAGTGGGCGATAACATATCAGAGGGGGCGGTAGAAGGCCCAGAGAAAAGCAGTAGAATTTGCAAGCTTGATTGTTAGCAATTAGCTTTTGCACAGGGGTCAGATCATGTGGCATGATGTCCGGGTAAATGTTGCAATCTGCTAAGTTTGCTAGCTCTCTGTGTGTGTGTCAGTGATTCCAGCTCATTTAAAATGTAAGTTTGAACTCAGAAATAGGATAATGCATGTTTAAAAATAATAATTGCAATAGCTGTTTTTAAGATGCGCAACAGATGGTAAGTTTAAAAATTTTGGGGGGCTCTAGAAAATTTTTGATTCTCAAAGTGGGCGGTGGGCGAAATAAGTTTGAGAACCTATGCCACAGATGATCTGTGCCTGCTGTTGTCCGGGCATAGGTGCACATGCATAGGAGCGGCCCGAATGAGGGCCGCCGAGGCTGGGGATGGGGTTTAGGATTTGGCACCGCGGCCGTCCTGCATCACAACCCCCATCTCTGCCCACTGCACCACCCAGTTACGCACCCGGCCCATCCCTGGAACACCCTCGTCTAGGTTCAGCACCGACAGCACGCCGCCGATGCTCAACCGGTACAAGGCCGGCGCTGCTGGCAGTTGTGGCAGCGCCTGAGCGATGGTGCTGCTGCTTGTGCCGGTCCAGTGTTGTATCGCTGAAGCTGATGCGGTTGATGGCACGCTTGCGACAGCGTTCGGCTGGTGCAGGAGCTTAGCGCCAGCGCAACAGGGGTATAGGATTGAGCTCTGAAGCTGTGCTGAGGTTTCATTGCTGAAAAGGCAGCCTGCGTGATAATTGGGCTCTCCCATATCTTGTCATTTGCTGCTAATGAGTTCCTAAGTGAGAAAAAAAATACTCATTTCTGGTCATGACCTGCTTAATGACATCACTTCCTGCTCCATGACATCACTTCTGGCCCTCAGCAGGCATCATAAATGCTGTTCGGCCTGCTGTATGAAACAAATTTGGTTTAAAAGCTTGCTGTTGTATTTGTCATTGCAGGCTTTCTAATCTGCCCAGTGACAGCACAGACTGGCTGTCTTGAGTAGGAAAGTTTCATTTAGAAATTCAGCTAAAGCAGAATCACAGGATTTGGAATCTCCAGAATGAACAGTATTAAGGGCATGGCAGAACTATTCCGATGCCAGGCAGCAGAAGGCAGTGCCCGACACAGGACTAAACTCTCAGTGTCAATGTTGTGTTAGTGCCTGCCAGAACATCACGTAAACCTCCAGGCAAAAAATCTCCCCCCCAAACATCTAACATGTTTATTCCAGTGTAGGCTTTGGGTGGCCGACTGTTTTGTTTATTCTTTATTTTATTCTTGCCACATTTTCCTGTCTGTGAGGACGGACTTGAAATGTAGACACACTGGTGTGAGTCTAGCCCAATAAAAACACAAAAGAGAATTATCCTATATGGCCTACAGTACGTGATAAACACAGTTTGTTTTTTTTTGTTTTTTCCTCCAAGAGCACCTGGCTTCGTAAGAAGGCTGATATGCAAAGCACAGTTCACGGGATTTCTTTCTGCTGGAACCAATCCAAGTGTTTATAGAGGTAGGCTGCCGTTTTGTCTTTAATTGTCGATAAAAATAACATGTGCTTTCAGGCCTAGCTTTTCTCTCTGGAGGAGTTTCTCCCTCTTTTTTAGGGCAAAAAAGCACCTGTTTTTAGGGCAAAAGCACCATCAAGGATTTTTTCGTTTCTTTTTTTCTGAAATATTTTCTTCATGTTTGTTACATAGCAGATATTGCTATGATGCTGCCAGCCCAGACAACAATTTGTAAGCATTTGACTAACTGATCGTGAAGTACTCCCGTTTTGTTTGCAGTCATCCACTGGCATTCGGGGAGGAGGGCAAAACTCAGACTCTTGAATGTCTGTGTAAAGCAGCTCCTCCCCTCCCTTTCAGAGCCATTCGCAGCAACTCCTTTGCTTTGCTTTCACAGCCGCGAATGGCTCTGAAGGTGAGAGGAGGGGCTGCTTTACACAGACATTCAGGAGCCTGAAATTTAGTTTCAGGTGCAAAACTTAGTATTTTGCACCCCCTCTAGGAACACCACTGTAGTCATCAGTATCAGGTGGAAGCAGAAGATCACTTTGGATCACTTATTGGTAGTTCTGTGGATGATCTTGTCACTCTCAGACTTTCTTCCCACCCACCT
>JAJKFI010000001.1:41643986-41675528 GCA_029204185.1 Lerista edwardsae | reverse complement strand
TGGTCCAAACATGCTTTATGGTGGCCCTTGTGCTGGCCAAACTTTCCTGGCTTAGTTTATGCTGGCCTAACTCTAACTAGATTCGAACTAGAATTGTGCTCTTAATGCAATGTCCCTTCTCCTGATGCGAAGTTCATGCGATGTTTAAAAATATGAAATTATCATGGGGTGTGTGTGTGCGCGTGGGGAGGCTTTTCAGTGTGTCTTTTACCACTGTGAAGGAGTGTATCCCTATCAATGTATCCCAACCTAGCATGATTGTTCCACTATTTATCGCAACCCAGAACGTACAGGGCTTTATCAAATATCTTGTATTTAAAATCTTAACTGGAGGATAGATACACATGGGGAGGGGGCAGTTAGACGCATTGGAGAATTGCTGTACTAGTGTTGATTTTCACAAATATAAATTCCATGAAAGCTGCTGCATCTGATGGTGCTTAATATTACTGACCCACTTGAATGTGGACCAGCATTTCCAATGAGCACTTCTTGATCTGTCCACAGGATTGCAAGGAGTTTACAGTATTACCCGCTGCTAGCTTGCATAACTTGACTAAAATGTCTGGCATATGGCTTGGCGCTCCTCTGCTGAATCTATCCTGCTCTACTGTAGCAGTCAAGATGTTAATGACAGGACCAGCCCAGGCATTTGTTTTTTAATCGCATCTCAGTCTTGCCGTCATTTGCTTGGGAAGTGAACCTGCTGAGTGTAACAGTATTTTTAAAGAGATTGTGTCGAAAGAGGTTCAGCAGGAGGGCATCATAAGTAGCAGTGTCCTTTATTGAAGATAGCCTTATAGGAGAGAATTTAATAGCAATGCTGCTGTGTTGCTTCTTTAAAAAAAAAAAGGTCAATTTCCAACAATATGCTATAGAAAAGGGGGCGGGAGAAGCACCGATAAGGCTATGAAAATATGTTGTTAAATGTATTTCATTTCAGGGACCATTCCCTGGAATACGACCTTGAAGATATGTGAGCTTCAGTACAAATATTTGTAGAGCATAAAATGCACCATTTGGCTCTTTTAATTTATTTTCTTTTATTCCTCCTCAGTCTATTTTTCACTGTTTCCTCTGAAATGGAATTAGGTTTCTCAGAAGCATGTTTACTACTCAGGATGTGGCCTAACTACATGTAATGTGAATGCCTGCTCTGAACCGATAAGTGGGTCAAAGCAGCATTAAGCAGGTGCAAGAAGTCCTGGTCCAATTCCTGGACAAGTCCACTAATGGAGGGGTGGGCAACAGGGATTACACTAAGAGAGCAGTCCTAACCTGGAGTTAGGCCAGCACAGTTAGGCCAGCAAAGTTTGGCCGGCACAAGGGACACCGTAAAGCGTGTTTGGACCACTCTTGGAGTCGGGGAGGATGGCGCACGTCTGTGTGCTGGCCTCTCTGACTCTGAGAGTGGTCCAAACATACTTTACGGTATCTCTTGTGCCGGCCAAAGTTTGGTGGCCAAACTGTGCTGGCTGAACTCCAGGTTAGGATTGCGCTCTAAGGGAGGGGCTGTCACTGATGCTGTGCACAAAAAAGGTAAATCCCTGGCAGGTCAGTGAAAGAGTCCTCTTTGACACCTTGGAGAGCCACTGCCAGTCGGTATAGACAATACCATGAAATAATCTGACTCAATACATTGGGCCCACCATATATGTGGGTCCCGTACCTGCGAATTCAACCAACCGCAGATCAAAAATACTGCACTCAAAAAAGTTATTCTTCCAACTCCACCTGCTTTCCCTAGTCTAGTCTTTGCTTTCCCTTTACAGAGTCAGAGGAATAATTGTTTTCGAATACAGGTTTTTTTTTTCTCCAAACTACGAGGCGGCAGCTCAATGAGACTCAGGACGCAATCCTAACCTGGAGTTAGGCCAGCACAGTTAGGCCAGCAAAGTTTGGCTGGCATGAGGGGCCACTGTAAAGCGTGTTTGGACCACTCTCGGAGTCAGGGAGGATGGTGCACGTCTGTGTGCTGGCCTCTCTGACTCCGAGAGTGGTCCAAATATACTTTATGGTGTTCCTTGTGCCAGCCAAATTTTGCTGGCCGAACTGGGCCAGCCTAACTCCAGGTTAGGATTGAACTCTCACCAGCTTCCAGCTGGGTCGAAGTGGCCACCGCCATCCTAAGGAGAAGGCCTGTCAGGTAAGAAATCAGAGGGCACTGATGGAGGGGTGAAGGGTGCCCTATATTGGGGGAATGCCTGCCCCAGGGAAGGCTCTGACAGCCAGCTGGGTTGAGCCTGTTACCACCATGGTGCTGCCCAACGATGGAGAGAGTGGCAAGGGGGTGGCAGTGCTGACTCCACGTCTATAGCTGCTGCCCTGCACCTGCTCTATTGTTTGCTTTCCCTTTGTTTAGCTCTCCTTCCTTCTTCCACCCATAGCAATGTGGTGCATAAATCATAGCATTTGAAAGCATGTTGATTGCATAAAGCCATTGTACCATATATGTCAGTGGACAGATCCAGGAACTGCAGTTTGCCGGCTAAACATGGATTCCTATTTCCTGTGGAAAGATTTGTATTGGCAATGCACCGAAGAAGGGAGGTCAAAGTTTAATTTAAACTGTAAACAGTTCTGAAGTACTAACTGTGGAAATCTATCTGCAGAAATAATCATAATATTAGTCTTGGAAGCAATTTTTCTTTCGTTGCTGGAGAAACTGGGCAATAGCCTCCAAAAACCAGTATTGACTATTTTTCAGTGGGTAACATTCAGAGTCCTTAAAATCAATGGGAATTTTAAAATTAACTTCATCAATGTTGATTTGCTCCAAGAACTACTTGCCTACAGTATATGACATGACTGATTAAGGAAGCAGTTTTGTCAATACCAACTCAGCTCTGTAATGTCCTTAAATCTTCAGAATTTGGGGAGCATTGGACAAACATCTGTTCAGGCTTTTTAATGCAACCTGATTTTTTTTTTCTTTTAGTCAATTCAGGTTCAATTTGCATGTTAATCCAGTCTTGGTGAATGGTTCAATACATGTTCAGAATGTGAGTCAACCCACGTTTGGGAGTGTTTGGAAAAGTTAACTAACACGGGGGAATAAAAGCCAAAAAGAGAAATGTCATGTTTTAAAGCCAAATTGATGGTGTCACCTTTCTGTCCAGACATCCTTCAGCAGAGTCGTGGGTGGCCGCTGTGTTGCCTTGCCTTTGGAGCTCCCTGTCCCTTGACAATGTCAGGCACTACATTTAGGCCAAAGGTGATGGCAATTTTTTTTTCCTAATTTGTATTTGAGGGCACAATCCTAAACTGAGTTAGGCCGGCATAAACTAAGCCAGCAAAGTTTGGCCAGCACAAGGGCCACTGCAAAGTATGTTTGGACCACTCTTGGAGTCAGAGAGGCCAGAACACAGACGTGCGCCATCCTCCCTGACTCCAATAGTGGTCCAAACATACTTTGCGGTGGCCCTTGTGCTGGCCAAACTTTGCTGGCTTAGTTTATGCTGGCCTAACTCCAGTTTAGGATTGCGCTCTGAATGTATTACTGCCTTGTTGCTCAATGCTGGTTGAGGGTGTTTTTGGTTTTTATTACTGTCGGCCCAATCCTATTGTGCCTCTGCACTGGCGAGATGAGTGCTCTGCCATGCAGGTTGTGGCAAATGTGCCATAAAGAATGTTGCAGCAGTGCAGAAGTTTGCAACACCTGCGGGAAGGCCTGCACCATCCCCCAGTGGCAGATCCAAGTGGAGCACACCCTGGAGCAGTGCATGGACAGGCGACAGGCTGGGAAGGGTGTACGGGAAGGGTGTGAAATTGGAGACACTGGTGCATGCCATATCCTATCCCCCTTCCTGGTCCAGATACACCAACACAAGGCAATGTGGACTTGCACTGGCTATTTAGCAGGCACAGGTCCAAGTAGCCCCAGTGTGGCAGCTGGGGATTACCCTGGTGTAATGGAACAAATTACAACACGGAGACCTCCAGCTTCCCTCATAGGATGCAATGTAGCCTGTGCTCTCCTTGCTGTATCGGCATGGGGGAGGTTGGATAGGATTGAGCTGTTTGTCATCTTGTCCCTGGCTACCAAAAAGTACATCATTCCTAGATCCTCGTTCATGAATCTTGGTTCTTTATGAAAAGATGCCACCAAGAAGAAGAAACCACTTCAAGGGGATACAGCTGAGCAGGTCCTTTAAGTCACCAAACTGATTTTCATTCTTCCCAGGTGTTAAATCAGCTTCTGTAGGTAGTGACTCCTGAGTGAGAATCAAAGGCAACATGTGCTAACTCTTAATCCCTAAACTGACATCTTCGCTTCAGGAAGCTTTGATGTTCTGCAGGGTGTGAAACCTTGGTTCGGAGTCATGTGGATTAGTCTCTCTGGGAAAGACGAGTCATTCTGCATTTGTTTTCAGTGGATGACCTGTTTGCTCTGAAGATTGTGTCTGCACTGAGGCATAGAGCCTACTGAGCTGATTTATAGGTCCTAAAGAGACACACAAGTCAACAAGGAAATATGGAATTTACCATAAAAGAAAATATACTTCGCCATGCACATACATAAAGGCCTGATGAAAGCCAAGCTTAACACTTTGCTGCAGTTGCCTGGGAAGAAAGAGGAAGAAAAAAACTTTTGTACAGTAGGTATAGCATAAAACAGAGGCTAAGGAATGTTAGGCCCCATTAAACAGAGTTTGAGCAATCCATGGTGTGAAGTGAATTGCAATGGGATCTGGTTAAGAAATACTTAGATTCTATGCTTCGGTGACCATCCTAAAACCTTCTCATTAATACTCATTGAGGGCACAATCCTAACCTGGAGGGCACAATCCTAACTTTGTGCCAGCCCAGAAGTGTTGTGAATGCTCTGTAAAGCACATTTGCACCACGCTTGGAATCAGGGAGGCTGACACACAGACATGTGCCATCCTCCCTGACTCTGAGGGTGCAATCCTAACCTGGAGTTAGGCCGGCACAGTTAGGCCAGCAAAGTTTGGCTGGCACAAGAGACATTGCAAAGTATGTTTGGACCACTCTTGAGACAGAGACCAGCACACAGACGTGCACCATCCTCCCTGACTCCGAGAGTGGTCCAAACGTGCTTTAAGATGGCCCTTGTGCCAGCCAAACTTCACTGGCCTAACTATGCTGGCCTAACTATGCTGGCCTAACTCCAGTTTAGGATTGCACCCTGAGAGTGGTCCAAATGTGCTTTACAGTGCGTTTGCAACACTCCTGAACTGGGCCTAATTCCAGGTTTAGGACTGTGCTCTAAGTAAAACATTTCTATGCGTGTAACTGCCCACAAAGATTTTTTCAGAATGCAATTTTAACATGGAGTTAGGCTGGCACAGTTAGGCCAGCAAAGTTTGGGTGGAACAAGGGCCACCATAAAGGGCGTTTGGACCACTCTCGAAGTCAGGGAGGATGGCGCACGTCTGTGCTGGCCTCTCTGACTCAAGTGTGGTCCAAACATACTTTACGGTGTCCCTTATGCCAGTCAAACTTTGATGTTCTAACTGTGCAGCGATCACAGTGCCACGGGCACCTTTGTGCATTTGTACTTACCTGGTGGGTCGGGGGGGGGTGTCAGAAGGGTTGGGGAGGATTTCACATGAAACCTGGAAGTGCACTTTTGAGCACAAAATGGGGCTTCTATCTTGCTCCGGGAGACCCACAGCAAGGGCCTCCCCAACCCTTCTGACGCTCCCGAGGTAAGTAAAAATGCACAAGGGCGCCTGTAGTGCCACAATGGTTGCGGTGCCGTCAGGACGCCCAAAACTGGGCCTCTCCCCTTAAGGGGAATGGCTCAGTTTTGCTTCCCAATGTTGGGTGGCAACCCACAGATCGGGAAGCACTGGCACAGGCCCTGCAGCCCCGCTACACCAGCTCCGGTGAGAAGTGGGCTGCTCACAGTGCAAAGTATACAGTCCTCATTTTTCTCTATTAAATGAGTCAATCCACAGTAGATTAATCTATCAACAGTAAATGCATACAGCACACCTAAACAGAATATATATACACTGTTTAACACACACACACACACACACACACACACACACACACACACACACACACACACACAGTGTAAATTTAATTCAGACTTTTGTTCTTGTATCCTGATTTCAGCATGAATGTTCAGAAGAGAAGAGAATCCTCATTAAAAGCAATGAACTATACAGCGTTGACAACACTGATGTTGGAGACAGGTAATCGCAGCGCTGATTAAAACACAACGCTAAAATTTAGCTACCGGTATCTAGAACTACTCAAGTGCTTTTCTGCCTAATAGTGGATGTAAAAGGGGGGTCTTTGTTCTTGTGTTTCATGTCTTCTTCCTCTCTCTCCCCACAGGACAGCCCAATTGCAAGTTCTGAGCCTACCCCCTCTCTCAGTTTGCTTTGCTCCAACTGGGCATGCTCATCATTTGCATATGCCCATTTCAGAAAACTGAAGCCAAATCCACGGCAGGTGTTTGCCTTCAAGCAGGGACCTTTGAGCTCTTATGCCCTATGCGCTGCGCAACTCCTCCCCCATACAAATAGCTTCTATCCATGGGTGCCTAAGCTCAGATTTCCATATATCCAGACGTAAAATAGGTTGGCTGCTATCGGTCTCTTACTCACTTCCATAGCCTGTTTTTATCCTTCCTGCTGTGACTGTTTTTGCAGCCCTCAGCCAAGCACACAGATCCCTTTTGGGCCTGAGTCATGAAAATATTGAGCTCCCTTTTCAAAGTCCTTCCTGCAGCTTTCCTTCTTCAAGCTGCCAGACAAATGAGAGACTAATCCAAAAAACCCAGCTTTGCAAACCTCTACCTGCCAAAAACACAGTTTAAATTGCACAGCAAGCTCAAACATTGTCTGTCTCCCGCACCAAAGCGTGCAATCGGTTGGGCGGGGTGGGGGGGCGGAGGATTTTAGAAAGGCTGGGAAAGCAAGAGCAAATATTGTGGGAAATGCAGGGACAGCTGTGAAGAAAATGAAATGCAAAAACGCTATGTAAAATATACAGTTGGAGATGAAATGGCAAAGTAGTAAGAAAAAACCGGATTTTCTTATTATGCTTGTGTAAAGGACTGGAAAAGGTGTAGAGAGTGAGAATATCTCAGAGGACATACCCATATCCAGAACTCTGGATCTTGGCCAAAGGGGACATAGGGCCCAATCCTAACCTGGAGTTAGGCCGGCACAGTTAGGCCAGCAAAGTTTGGCCTGCACAAAAGTGTGTTTAGACCACTCTCAGAATCAGGGAGGATGGGGCACGTCTGTGTGCTGGCCCCTCTGACTCGGACAGTGATCCAAACACACTTTATGGTGTCCCTTGTTCCGGCCAAATTTTGCTGGCCTAACTGTGCCGGCCTAATTCCAGGTTAGGATTGCACCCATAGAGTAGCTATTGTAGGAGGAATTGGGCCTTTGGAGAGATGAAATGGATAGCTACTGAAAATGTGTATGAGTGGTTATAAATTATTCCTGTAGTGCAGGGGTTGCCAAAGTGTGACTCCCTGGGGAGTGTGACTCCTGGGGAGCTGTAGAAACCAGCCAGGGGAGCCACAGAATCCTAACAAAAAACCTGCTGCCCTATACAACGTATAGCAGTGCTTCCCAAACTCCTACAAGGAGTGTGTGTGTGGGGAGGGGCTATGACAGCAATGTAATCCCCAGGTTTGCACTGCTTCAGGGGCAGTTTTTTCTACCTGCCTCTGACAGTGCCATTCTCTGGTTGGTGCAGGGACCCTTGCAGATGCCCCAAGCCTCCTGAACAATTTAAAAAAAACAACAATTGAAAACCACTTCCTGGTTTTCTTTGAAAATTGGAAGCGGCTTTCAATTGCTTTTCTTTTTTAACTGTTTTGGAGGCTTGGGGAGCTCTGCCAAGGCAAACCCCCAGGAGGCAGGCATTGGCAGAGTTAAGTAAAGAAAACCAGGAAGTTGGGATCACATTGCTGCCTTCTCCTTCCCCCCACCCCTTAAAGGGACAGGAACAAGTGCTTTCCTGGCTGGTGGGTCAAGACTCACCAGTTTGGGAACCACTGATGTATAGGATGGGGAGACACAGCCAATGGCCTGGTAGGTCAAAGGAACCTCCAGCCAAAAACATTTGGGAACCACTGCAGTACTGCTTCCCAGTCTTTTTGGTTTACCTTCACATCAACATACTGAGGAGAATCACTGGTGTTTGCATAGGTTACCTCAGAAGCTGACTCATACTGAATTAGACCATTAACATAAGAACGTAAGAAGAGCCCTGCTGGATCAGGCCAAAGGCCCATCTAGTCCAGCTTCCTGTATCTCACAGCAGCCCACCAGGTGCCCCAGGGAGGCATGAGACAACAAGATGCTGCATCCTGTTGCCACTCCCTTGCACCCAGTACTCTGAAGTAGCCTACTACTAATGTAAGGAGGCTACAACCCATCATTGCTTATAGCCCACAATGGACTTTTCTTCCAGAAATCTGTCCAATCCCCTCTTAAAGGCATCAAGACCAGATGCCATCACCACCTCCTGTGGCAAGGAGTTCCACAGATTAACTAACCGCTGGGTAAAAAAGTACTTCCTTTTATCTGTTTTAACTCTCCCAACCCTCAGTTTTAGCGGATGCCCCCTGGTTCGGGTGTTTTGAGAGAGGGAAAAGAACATCCCTCTGTCGACTCTATCCCTTCCATGCATAATTTTGTATGTCTCAATCATGTCCCCCCTCAGGCGCCTTTTTTCTAGGCTGAAGAGCCCCAAACGCTGCAGTCTTTCTTCATAAGGAAGGTGCCCCAGCCCCATAATCATTTTTGTCGCTCTCTTCTGCACCTTTTCCAGCTCCACTATGTCCTTTTTGAGATGCGGCGACCAGAACTGGACACCATTGATTCAGTCTAGCTCAATTCAGTATACACCGACAGGCAGCAATGTCAACCATCTCTCAAAGTTTAGACCAGGGGGGTCAAACATAAGGTCAAGCATAAGCTCCTAACTCCAGGTTAGGATTGTGCCCTGAGTGACAGTACATTCCCATCATATGGATGAGCAAACTCCTACATTTGCTGAGAAAAGTTCAATACCGGGACAGGAATTTGAACCAAGATTTCTGAGGTCCGCGGATAGCATTCTGTCCACTGTCTCAAATGCAGAGTGATGTTAGAGTGATGTTAGAGCTTGTTTCATATTTTCCTTTATTATACAGTAATCACTTATGTATTTTAACAACTTGTTCTGGCTTTTAAACCTGTAAAATAAAGGTAAAGGTTTCCCCACGACCGAATGGTCTAGTTGTGACCAACTCTTGGGGGTGGTGCTCATCTCTGTTTCTAAGCTGAAGAGCCGGCGTTTGTCCAAGAACAAGTTTCCATGGTCATGTGGCCAGCATGACTATACACCATAGCGCACGGAACACAGTTACCTTCTCACCGAAGCGGTACCTATTTATCTACTCGCATTTTTATGTGCTTTTGAACTGCTAGGTTGGCAGGACTGTACCTATTTAAAACTATACCTTTTGTCTTTACAATGTACATTCAGTAGTGGGATCTGGGAATTAACTAACGGAACGCTGGGCGGGGCTTCGGCGGGACTTACGTGTCATTGGCTGCCCGTCCGATCGGTCCGCCGCCCGCCCTGGCCTCAGAGGGGTGCTGGCTCGCCGGGGGGGTGGCTGGGGGGGGCGCCAGTTGATCAGACACGCAGTGGTGGGGCGCGCTCCCCAGAAGAAGCCCGCGCAGCCGGCGGGCAGCCGAAGGAACGAAACGGGCGGGCTGCCAATCACGCGTAAGTCCCGCCCAGCGTTCCGTTAGTCAATTCCCAGATCCCATTACTGTGTACATTATGTCACAAAGAAGCAAGCTTCTTCTTAAACTATATTTTGTCCCAACAGAAGTTGTTTAGCAGGGATAAGATATTGAGTTCGGTTTAGAACCATTGCCATTTAGCAGTCAAAACCTAACTTTGTACAGTTTAGTCCTACAAAACCTCTGTCGGATCAAACATATCCCTGATTTCTCTGTGATTAAAGGACATATTTTCACAACATTTCTTACACAGTTACATTGTTCATGAATACTTAGTTTTCAAACATCTTTGTTAGAGAAATTAAAAACTCTCATTTTTTGCTATTTGCTTATATAAGCTAACAGAGGTCATGTTAAAAATTAACAGTTCTGGTTCCTAAGACAAGACTTTTCTAATTCAACCACATCAGCAAATTTGAAGTGTTCATTTCCTTATGAGCATGTAAAACTTTAATGGGTGATGAAAGATCTTCACCTTGTGTTCCAGATGCCCTGAAAATCTTACAAAAAAAAAAATCATAACAGTATTTAATTGGAACCCTTTACATTTCTTTTGGCAATAGATTCTATGAGAAATGCTTGAAAAGGCTATTTTGATTCAGGGGAATATTTTATTCCAGAAGAACAAAAGTCAATGTGATGATGTAAGAAGCCAATAGTGGAAAAATAAATCCATTGCACATATCACAGACACAGCACCCATGAGGAAGAAAAAAATGTACTAACAGAGGGGGAAATTAACTGCCTGCACAAAATTCCCATCCAAAAGTCAACTAAAAATTCAATTCAATTAATTAGCATGCTCATGATATGCCAAGAATACTTGTGAGCATTTAAAAAACTAGTAATTCTTCATTTAAAAAACTGAAGACTAGTAATTCAGCTGCAAAAAAAAAAATTAAATGCAGAAATGCATCCATGTTGTTGGCAGTCCAATATGCTGCAATGCACCTGGTTACAATGTTCACCTCTGACAGCATTACTGAACTCTTTGGAAGAAATTAGGTTTAGGGGCTTAATCCCAAGCCTCTCCTACTATCTGATAAGGGCTGCATTTCTGATAGCTTTGCCTGCAGAGAGTGAACCCAAGGAACAACATGTACAGCTCCTTTTTGCCACACACAGTTCACAATCCAAAATTTGTCACACATGCAGCCTCCTGCTTCCATGTATGTGTTGCACTGACTCTGCAACTGTTGTCCCTTAAGGCTTTGGGTAGTATCCTAAGCTTACAGCACAATCCTATGGTGTTTACTCAAAAGTAAGTCCCATTAAACTCAATAGGACTTATTTCCATGGAAGTGTTTGTAGCAGTGGTTCTTAGAGTCTTACTCAGACTTTAGGAACCCTGTAAATTCGTGGTTTCCAAACATTTTAGTAGCAGGACCCACTTTTTAGAATTTGTCCAGGACCCACCAGAAGTGATGTTATGGCCAGAAGTGCTGTCGTTGTGACACCAGAGCCTGCTGCTTTCCTGACAATGCAGCTATCAGTTCAGTTATTTCTGACAGCGCAATCCAACATTGCCCATCGCATCATCATAGCGTCAACGTGGGGTCGGGGGCAGAGGTGTTTCTACAGGGATGGCAAAGCTCTAAGTTTTGCAAGAAGCCTTACCCTGTCATTTAAATCCCTCCTCTCCCTTGCTCCTGTAGCCAGTAAGCAACGCCAAGATGTTGCTGTTCCCTGTGAGGATTGGCTAAAACGGTGCAGGGGAGGAGTGATTTCCACTGCAAGGTAAGGCTTCTTATCTTGCAAAACTTAGAGCTTTGCCATCCCTGTAGAAACGCCACTGGTCGGGGGAGGGCAGAAACGTTACCTCCATGGTTGTGCTGCTGCTGGGCAGGAAAGAGGTTATTCAACTCATCTGCGGGTCTCTATGGCTCTCCGGTGAGAGCGCAATCCTAAACTGGAGTTAGGCCGGCATAAACTAAGCCAGCAAAGTTTGGCCAGCACAATGGCCACCATAAAGCATTTTTGGACCACTCTCAGAGTCAGGGAGGAGGGCGCATGCCTGTGTGCTGGCTTCTCTGACTCGAGAGTGGTTCAAAAATACTTTATGGTGTCCCTTGTGCTGGCCAAACATTGCTGACTTAGCTTATGCCGGCCTAACTCGGTTTAGGATTGCATCCTGAGTCTGGGAAGCCTGTGACCCCCCTCTGTAGCCCTCCTGGCAGCTTCAAATTGCTGTTAAAAGGATTTTAAAAAACCATTTCCTGTTTTTGTTGCAAAACTGGAAGTGGGTTTTTTTTTCCTGTTTGCTACACAGCAGGGACTCGAGCAGCCCCAGCCCCCCATGGAACGTTCTTATAGCCCTTCTCCCAGGGAGACTTCAGTGGCTGCTGCAACACTCGCTGGATTGCAACTATTTTTGTACCTTCGTTCCTCTGGGAGCCAAGCAACTCAGGATTAGACTGCCCATAAGAAAACCTCTCTTCCACTATACAGTAATTTCCTTCCTGACTACTTGGACCAGGTGAGCGCATTCAAGCCTGCACTTGCTACTTCTGAAATTTGTTTATCTAAATTGAGGTGAGAAACAAAGGCCCGGGAGCCAGATGTGGCCTATGGAAGCTTTTTATCCAGCCCTTGGGCTCTCCCAGCACACCATTAGCTGCTGAGCTGTGCTGAGGTGTCACTGTTGAAAGGCAGCCTGCATGATAATTGAACTCTCTCATTTCTTGAAAATATCAAAAATTGCATATTTTCTCTGCTATTTGCAGCAAGAGAGTTCTGCTTATTTCTGGTCATGACCTGCTTAATGACAGCACTTCCTGCTTAATGACATCACATCCGGCCTTCAGCAGGCATCATAAAAGCTATTTGGCCCACTGTATTAAATTGAGTTTGACACTGCAGTCTAAATGGCATTTTGCTGCATTTACATTGCAGTGTTTTTCCTATGTACGATTCTAAGAATGCAATCAATTTTGCACTCCCTACTTTTATCATGTGTCATTTTTTTAGTCTCCCCATTGTTAGGGTTTACATAGAACTTATATTCTTGTGCTATTCAAGGCCACCAAAGAGATCTTAAATATTAAATATTCAATTTTGCAATGGCTCAAAATCCAAGGCACTTTGAACCCCTTCATCAGCACCTGGTGGATCTCACAATGGATTGGCCAAAGGGAAAAAAAATAATGCAATGGAAGAAGAATAATCTCTTTTATTTTTGCCATTTTTCAGGGTTCCAAGTACTTTTTAAAAAATAAGAAGTAAAATTAGGGAAAATAAAACATTCTGTCACAAGCCTAAGCCTAAAAACTACAGATGACTTGAAGAGCCTTAATTCAGTGGCAGAACCCATGCGCTGAATGCAGGAACATCTCCAGGAAGGACAAAGAGTCCTCCCTGAAACTCTCGATTGCTGCTACCACTTCGTATAAAATATACTGAACAGGCTGGGCAAGAGTCTGGCTCAGTATGACATCCTGTCCTTTATCAGTGAAGATAATGCAATACCTTGGTGGAAGCACACTTCTCAGTATGTCGAAAGTCGCAGGCTCAAACCCTTGGTGGGTAAGTTCTCTGTCAGAAATCCTGGAGAGAGCTGCCAGATAATGTAGACAACATTGAACAAGATGGAACAGGGGTCTGATTCATTCTGTGGCAGCTTCTTACAAAAGAGTTCCCCTGAGCTCCTGAAGTGCAACTTTGCCATTTAAGGCAAAGAGCTTCTTTTTCACTCAGAAATGTCCATCAGTAGCCTTCCGTTTCTCTGTGTTCTGTCATCCAGGCAGATAACCCTGTTTTGTGGATAAAACAGCCAGCAGTGACCGCACTTCCTTTCTGAGCAATCACATATGAGATGGCCGACAGTACAAGGGGAAGCACAATGTATATAGGTACATATATATACAATATATGTACAATGTATATAGGTACATAGGTTGCTTACTGTGTCGTGAAGCTGCTGCACATGAAGCTCCTTGAATAAAATGGTTCACTCTCTAAACTTTGCATTAAGTGCCCTTCCCCGCCCCCCATTGTTTATGTGATGGAAGAGTAACACTAGATTCCTATTCAGAAGCCTTGCTCCTTTGCAGCTGATGAAAATGCGGATACTCCCCTTGAGAGAGGCATGACAATGTCACTCAGGATAAGTCTATTGTGCCAAAGAAAGGAGGATAATTTTCTAGTCTAATAGGATCCTTCACACATACATGCTGCTGATTTTTTAATAAAATGCACAGAATCATTCTTATTAATGTCAGATCACTTTTTTTTCTTTTTTTTTCTTTTTTGCAGTGAGCGAGACCCAGATGATGACTGAATAATCAGGCGCTGATGAGGGTGCCACAATAGGTGTGTGCTTCTGGTGAATAAACCCATCCCGGGGGCATTTAAAGCATCATCTGCAGATGTGGCCCTCCAGTCAATCAGACGTGTGATTGCATCATGTAAATGGCACCCTGCGGACTCTCCTTATTTGCTCTTATGAAATTCCTGTCAGATTTCTTGCATAAATAATTCAGGTAAATGGCTTTGGCCACTGCAAGCTGCCAATTATTACAATGGCACCATTCACCATCACTCATGGCTGTTGTGTCAGCTCTTCCATTACACATCCCCAGATTCCAGACTTAAGGAACCTATTATTCAGTTTTTGCTCAAGGGCACTTATTTTCCACCTTGTCTGTCAACCTTGGCAAAAAGTAGATTTTAATTGCAAATTTATTTATTTATCTATTTCCCCCCTGTGTGCCTAGCTGGCCTTTCCACTTTAAAAAGCATGTGTGCAAAGCTCGACCGTGAAGTTCACTATCTGTTTACTTCATGCTTCGATCAAAACTTGCCTCGTGTTTTCTAATGGGTGATCTTCTCTTGGGAAGATACGCCACCTGATCTGTGCCAACGGATGAAGTTTCCTGGAACCGGAAATAACTGAATATCATTTTGCTATGAAAAAAACAGCTTTCTGAACTTTTTGTTGAAAAGCCATGTATAACTAGTCTAAATAAACGTCAATGTTAAAATAGGAAAAAAGCATAGTTATAGTACATACCCATTGATGTTGAAAGATTCACAAGAATCACATGAAAGCTGATGTTCTGTACAACATCTATTTCAAAAATGAAAGTATATGTACAATGTATCTGTTTCATTGACAACATGCCTAACAGCCTAACAACATAACAACATGCCTATGGGATCTCTGCACTGGCAGATTTAACATTCCGCCAGCACTGGCTGCTAAAAAGCAGCTGTAAAGCAAGCTGTGGCAGCACGCTGAGTTGCACTCTGCCAGAGCACCAGCAGGGAGGCCTACACCTTCCCATGCCCATCGTTGGACCACTGGCTGCCCACCAGAGCAGGTAAGCCAGTGGTGGAGGTGGGAGGGATGATAGAGTGTGGAATGGGGTGGGGAGGCTACAAAGGAGGTGGATCCTGCAGTGATGGTGCATGCTGGACCCTATGCCCTCCAGCAGCAGACCTCCCCACACCCTTTCTCTTGGACTGGTGCCTTTTTGGCACAGCTGCAACAGTGTAAGGAGGGAAGGCTACAATTGGGCTGTACCATAAATACCCTTCATAGCAGATTCTGGGAGCACCCATGCCTTGTGAAGGATCCAATGATACTCACAATATGGCCACCCCACATACAGTATTTCTGAACCATTCACAGGACAGGAAAAGACACCGGTACTTGTGTCCAATAAGGTTGTAAGGTGGAAAAAATGCACCCTTTATATGCCAGGTTTGGACATCAAGAGGGTGCAAATATGTTTACCACTTATTAACAGAAGGACCTTCTCTTGAATCCTCACCAAATGCCAATCCTGACTGCCTTTCATAGACATTGCAAGACATATTTGTTTGAGAGGGCTTTAGAAGGTTAGGGTCAACAACGGATCAGGCACGCACGGAGGCCCGAGCGCACCCCACGGCTGGCGCTGAAACCGCGCCCCCCGGACATCGCCCCGCCCCTGCACATCGCTCAGACCCGCCTCCCTTACCCCGGAAATGCTCCATTTCTGAGCGTAAGGGAAGTGTGGGCAGACGGGAGGGCCAAAAACCGCACAGTTTTGTCCGGACCGCGCGCAATGGCACCGTGCCGCTGCCCATCGTCCCATGGCTCGCGCCATCCCACGCATCGGGTAAGATACGTGCCTGCAATGGATAGGGGACCTGTAAGATATTGCTATGAGTTTGGCTGTCTCCAATTAGCATGAAGAGGCCTATCTGTACTGTTTTGCCTGACACACTTGATGGTTGATCAGGGACTTATTCAAAGGGCTGAATGTTCCTTGATGGCTCTAGCATTTAGAATATAATCTCCATCCGAGCGTATTAACGGCGATAGACAGCTAAAAGGAAGGTTTGCCATTTGAATGAAGGCAGAGACACCAAGCACCATCCTAATCTGGAGTTAGGCTGGCATAGTTTGGCCAGGCAAGTTTGGCTGGCACAACGTGCATAAAGGATGGGGCACGTCCGTGTGCTGGCTTCCCTGAGTCCAAGTGTCATCCAAACACACTTTACAGTGGCCCCTGAGCCTGCCAAACTTGGCTGGCCTAACTGTGCCGGCCTAACTCCAGGTTAGGAGTGCTCCCACAGTGTGATGCAGAATGCCGAGAGAGCTATGAGTTGAAATTGATGCAGGATCAGTAGCAATGGTGCCTGGCCAAAATGTCTGCTTCCACTATGCTCTGCTTGCAAGTTTGTAAAAGAGATATTGCAAAGAAACCATAAGGTCTCCAGGATTCTCCTTCCAGGAAAACAAAACCCTACAGCACGGCCCTTGGACTTCTCAGTGTTTGGGAAGGTGACAAGTGCTTGCTTAACAATTCTTTACTATGCTTTATTTTGTGGGAGAGTTTCAAGATGAGGCATGCTGGAAATTGTTAGTAGCTAATGAATTCATCCACCCTACTTTAACAAAGGAAAAAGGAAAAGCTTTTTGCTGGCACCTAAAGACGATTCTACCATGTCGCCCTCTCTCAGTGTTACTGAACTCGCAGGGTTGTGAGAAGAAGCGACATGACTGTACATGGGAAAGCAAAAATAATCAATGAAACTGATTAAGTGCCACAACAGTGAAAAGAATTACGCAATGAGGTTGTGCACAAAGGATTGTCAGGAAAAGGAACAGCCCAATACTCCCAGGTGGCTAGTAGGAGGGGAGTGGGGAGGAAAAAGAAAAGCTTTGCCAGATCATCCTTTTGTTTCCAACCAGCACCACAAAAACACTTGTATAAATTGTTGCAACTCATTGCTGTTGTGTATGGCCTCTTTAAGGAAGTCCGGGATGAGAGGCCATGGGAACGGTTTTGCAGCAGAAGCCTGTATGAGTAGATAGGCCTGTTTGATCCCCTCAAGGACCTGAACAGACATGCTCAGATAGAGTAGAAAACAGAGTCTCCAGATGAACTGTTTTTTCCCCACCAGTCTAAGCAGTGATGTCATGCACCCACTACGCACCACTACATGAGTACCGGTTCCCAGAAGTTGAGCTGGCCCCGCCCACTCAAAGCTGGCCCTGTCAGCTGGTTGGCTCAGCAGCTGCGCATGCGTACTGCACACCCGCAGCCGTTGCCTGCACTTTCTGTGAGGAGGCAGGCAGGCAGCGTAGTGGTGGCGGCAGCAGCAGCAGCAGCAGCGGAGCGAGAGGACCGGAGGCGGCAGCAGTGGCAGCAGCAAGGGAGACCCGGGAATAAGGCAGCAAGCATGAGAAGGTAGGCTGCCTGGGGCTCCCACTTCCTCCAGCCGCGCAGATCCAGCGTCCCGGTTCCTCCTGCAGCCTCCCCCCAGCCCCAGCCGCCACGCGGTCTTTTTTTGGTCGCCTGTTCCCCCTCCTGCTCCTTGCCGGCCGGCCCAGCGCTCAGTCGGGCGTCCACGTGGTCACGCGGCCCGGTGGGCGCACATTCCCCCTCCTGCTCCTTGCCGGCTCCTTGCATTTAACATTAAAGTTAAATGGCTCCCTGTCCCAAAAGGGCTCACAATCTAGTACAGTCTAGCCTGCTATTTAACCAGGGAACAGTTGAAGCAAAATATGTCTATACACATCTCTAGAAAGCAAAGCAATAGCAGTTAAATCAACACTACCCACAAGCTGAAGTTATTACAAACATGATCACATCCATGGCAACAATCATAACATCACTTCCGGCTATGACATCACTTCCTGCCACGACATCACTTCCGGCTTATGACGTCACTTCTAGTGGGCGGACCCCAACAAGTGCCAATCAAAAGTGAGTACCTGTTCCTAAATCATTTGGATGACACCACTGAGTCTAAGTGTTATGCTCTAGCCCTATGTGCCCTCTGTGGTTCCCTATGTGCCACAGCCCCTGAGGGCACCATGGTATACTCACAGGGGTGCCACCGGGTGGCCCCAGTGGCCTCCCCAGCAATCCCAGGTGCTGCCATCTTGGATTGCTTGAGATCGTGTAATAGTCTTGCAATCCAAGATGGCAGATGCCAGGAGTGCAGGGAAGAAGAGGATGCTACAAAAGGGCACCATGACCATGGTAAGTTTGGAAACCGTTGCTCTAGCTCAGTGGTCTCCAAACTCCAGCCTGCGGGCCGAATCCAGAGATCATTGTTTCCCTCCGCCCGGTGACCCACACTTACCACTGTGCCAGGGAGCATTGGGAAAGCTCAGCTACAGCCCCCCAGTGTCGCTGCAGCCAGCTGCTTCCTGGTTCTGTCGCCCTTATAGGCTATGCACACAGCATTCTGGGCAGGCACGGTTGGCCACAGTGACACTTGAGAGTTGAAGTTGCAGGTTTCCCAATGCTCCCCAGCAGAACAAAAAGCGCCAGAATTTGGAGACTGCTGCTCTAACCTTTTCCAGGGAATTAGCAATAAAACTCCTTGAATCATTAGGTCTGCTTTGTGCTGCCATCCTCAGCAGTGGCATTCCTAGAGGAGCAGCAAAATGCTAAGTGGCCCCTCCTCCTTGCCTTCACAGCCATTTGTGGCTCTGAAGAGCAAAGCTTCCAAGCCAGTTCTCTGAGCCGCAAATGGATCTGAAGGCCAATAACTGCTTTAGCAAAGTCATTTCTTGCTTCCACCCAAAGCCCCTTGAAGATCTTTCAGGGATCTTCCTCATCTTCTTCCCCTTATTCCACTCAACTACTGAATCAGATATACTTTCGAATGTAAGGATTTACACTGTTGCAGCGTGGGGCAATACTCCGGAACTGCATTGGGTCTACATCCCATTCCCATGTTTACCTTGAGGATCTGTCTTGCGAATCAGAAGGTGAGTGACAGCAATTGTTTAGTGTGCTGCTAAAGAAAGGGATCAACAGTACTGCTGCCAAGTACGGCAGCCAAGAAAGTTTACTGACCAAACCTATCCTCTAGCATTGGCACGATGCAGCTGTGCTAGCAAGGAGAGCATTGCATCTGGTGGTGAGGCAAGTGATCAGATAGCTGGCAGAAGGTCAGTAAAACTTACTCCTAATAGCCTGCCCAATCACCTATTAGTCTCCTTGGACATCTGCTAACCATTTTGCTGGTGTATGTCCAAGAAGTGAAAAGGGGTGAGGTAAAGAGGGAATAGGATCTTGGCACACAGTGGTGCCACTAAGATTCCCACCTTTTGCCCTTCCCTGTTCTGCCTCTGCCCTCCCCATAACATTTTTTTATTTAGGGAGGCATTTAGCTGCTGACATGCAGGGCGGGCATTTTTAACTGCAGTTGTGGGATCCATTGGGGCCTGTTCGTTTTTAAATTGATTTAATACTATTATTTTATTTTTTTATCCTATTTTTATCTTGCATTGTTTTATCTAATTTTATTGTTTGTAATTTAATATTGTGAGCTGCCTTGGGTGCACCAATATGGGGAAGAAAGGCAAGATAGAAATTCAATAAATAATAATAATGTACTGACGCCAACTTACTGGCGCCAATGGAGGCTTCTGAAACTACTGTGCTTACCACACCACTACCGTTTTTGGCAGCAACCTGGAAGCGTGTGATGGTGGCCTGGTTTTCAATTTGCTGTAGAAGACCTTGTGCTTCCAGAATGCTAGGATCGGGGCCTTAGTCTGGACACCAGGAAAAATATCCAAACTCTACAAAGAAAACAGCTGATTAAAGAAAACAGCTGTCCTTGGAAGTTGTGGGATATTTTTCATTAGAGGCTTCGAAGGGCCAGTTCACCTATTATATAGCTCAGCCTATGTTTATCTACTCAGAAGTAAGTCCCATTGTCTTCAGTGGGGCTTACTCCTAGGAAAGTGTGCATAGGATTGCAGTCCAAATAGAGATGTTTGACAACAGTGTTATTTATTTTTCGCAGAAGTAAGCCCATTGTGTTCAGTAAGACTTGGGCTGTAATTCAGTTTTACTCATTGGAAACAAACACCGCTATGATTGAGCATAGGAGCAAATTACAGTATGTCAAACCTACCATGGTCCCAGCAGCCTTTCCCAGCAATCTCTTCCTGTCTCTCCCAAGCAGGAAAGAGGGGTTTAACCCTTTAATTCCAAACCATTTTCAGTTTAAAATCCCCCCAATACAAGCAGCTATACTATTTTTCTTTGTAGGTGTCTTTGTCGTTTTTCCATTGGCATCTTCAGGAGCAGAAAACTGCTTTAGTGGGTTTTTTTGTGGGGGGGCGGTATTTTCAGCAGGAAAATGCAATGAAATTAAAGGATTAAGCATCCTCTACTCCCACATGGCAGTCCTGATTCAGAGTAGTTGACCTCCAGCTGTTATTTTAAAAGGAAAAATCCTCCAAGCCAGACAATGACAAGTCCGGAGGATGCATTTACACGATACAAAGGCATGTTTTGTTTGACCCTAATCAACTGAAGGCATTGTAACTTCCCTGTGATGGGCTGCAATCCTATTTATACTAGGGTGACCAGATTCAAACTGGGACAGAGTGCCTAGACCTTTAACTATTGTACAGAAGAGGAAATTTTGGCAGGTGCAGCTTTTGTAACCCTTCTATGCTGAGCTGCACTTGCCCGAATTCCCTCTTCTATACAATGGTTAAAGGTATAGGCACTCTGTCCCAGATTGAATCTGGTAACCCTACTTATGAGGAAGTTTCAACTGGAAATGAGTAACTTGTTGACCCTACTCATATGTGTACTGTAAAGCTAAAACTTTGCTCTCAGCCCCTTGGAGGAAAAACAGGATGCACATGCAATAAAGTACATCAAGCATTATGGTCCCAGGGTACTATGTCAGGAAGGCAAAGAGAGAATCTCCCTCCCAGTGTCTCAGATTACACATGATGATGTTTTAGGAATATCTATGTCCAGGTTTCACACATATTTACTTTTAAATGGGCTTTTGTAGTAAGCATTCAAGCCAAAGTCACACATTTGCTAAGGCTGTCTGCTGTAAATTTTCATTTGTTCTATGCTGCCAACCTGAGTTAAGATGTGGCTCTTTTAAGAAGACAGAAAATGATGACATGGTTTTAACCTATATGGAAATTTGCAACTGCCCAATAGCATTCCTAGAGGAGGGGCAGGGCACAAAGTTTTGCAAGGCACCTTACCTTGCCATGTAAACCGCTCCTCTTCCTCACCGTCTTAACCAGTCCTCATACTGAGGGAGAGTGACTGGTCCAAAGTTGCCCAGGAAGCTTCATGGATCTTCCAGCTGTACGTCCAACTCCCGAACCACTACACCATACTGGCTCTCTTATGATACGTATGGTATCTATACCGGTAAGATGGGACATACACAGCTGTGTTATGCTGCCGTAACGTACGCAAGCGGCGTGATTGGTTACGCAAATGGCATAATGCTCCGGAACGCAACGGGCGGGCTGTTGATCACCCGGATGTCCCGCCCAGCGTTCCGGCAGCATAACACCGCTGGACATACACACAGACAGGCCACCAATATGAGCCAACATTATTTTCCTTCCTGCTCATAGCACAGCTGCATCTACAAGTTTTCCAAGATAGGGTGGAGGTGGGACACAGGCAGGAAGTGATGACAGGTGTTCCAAACTTGCACCATTTTTTCTTTAGTAATAAGGGACTATCAAGTTGTGCACTTGCTAGTATTAAAAGGCAGCCACAGCGTTTGCACCTGCAGTTGAGCAACAACAGAATCGAGCAATAACATGATCTTTGTGCCACATAGTACTGCATGAAATATCTCTTTGAGAAATGAGTACATTTGCCAGTTCAATTTGGGGGTGGGGAACTATGCCTCCTTATAATGTCTCCCCCTCTTTCCCATTGTGCACACATAAGACGTTGAGAGCCACAAAAGCATTTTATATGCAAAATCACAAAGCAAGGTCTCGAAGGAGCCTGCTTCTGTTCATGCAGCAGGTAGCTCTGCTGGCTGAAAACATTGAACTGTATCAAGGAGGAGAATGGGGATGATTGGCTTTAATAACTCTTATTAAAGGATGAATATGGAAGATTATTTATCAATGCATCCAAGCATAATAGAGCAAATATGTTAGGTTTGGCTTTCTGCCTGTTTGACGGTGGGGGGAAGAGTCCCAGAGTTGGGATTAGCTGTTGACCTTTGTTCTGTAGCCCGAATTGCTGTTCTGCAACGATTAAATGATGCTTTGCAGGCCACTCAGTCAGTGCTAGTCAATAAGCTATTAGTGCCATCATTGCTGGTGTGTCACACGCAGGTCTGAATAGTGTGATTAGTTCCATTATCAAGACCTTTGCAGCCCCCTTGTCAAAGCACACTCGGCCTCTCTGAAAGATTTGTTTTGCACAGCATTCAACGGAATTGTAGAGCTTTAACAGTGGCTTACATCTAGAAGCCTGGAAGACTTCCCATTGTCATTGGAGAATTCAGCTTTCACGGCCCTGTCAGGAGTTATCTGGACTTTCTAAGCTTATCTAAGTTGATCCTAGAATTCAGCACTCACTTGTATATGTAAGGCAGATTGGCAGGGTGGTATATTATTTTTTCTAGCTCATTTTAACTGTAAAATCAAGTTTTGATATTGAACAATTTGGGAAGTGAGAGTCAGGGGCCAGGTTGGTAGAACCAATGGCTGCAGCTTTAGGGAAGTGAAAGGAATAGTTAAGGACAGTCTTTACATTATGGGGGGGGGGCAAATGGGCCTATCTATGTTCTGCTTCTCTATTGAGGATTAGAAGGCCACGTGGGGGGCATTCTTTTAATAAAACTTGGAGTCAGAGCAATTCTTGTGTAGTTCATTAATTCCTGCCCCACACACAATTGAGCACTGCTTAAGGGAAACACTGGGACTAAGAAAGGGGCATAATGGTAGTCTAGCTGCAAAGAAAGCAGACATTTTTCTTCTGCCTGAGAAAACCCATGCTGGTCCCTTTTTCGGTTTCTAAGCTTTTAGAGCTTTTTTAATAGGCACTGCTTTTCTCATGTGGTCCGGATATTTGGACCATTTTTTAAAGTTAGAAGGGGGGAACTTGTATATGTCATTTAATAACCAGAGGCATATTTAGGGTGCTGTGAGGGTGGATGGCGCTCTGGGCACCAGTTGTGGCAGGGCGCAGCAGGGGGAAAAGCCAGAGAGTTTTTCAGCCTTTCATTCATTCTGCCAGTCTATTTTGTTTCTCCACTATTTGAATATGTTGTTACCATACCCAATCACTTGCCCTGCAATCCTGCACACATTTTCTTGGGAGTAAGCCCTATTGAAAACAGTGGGACTTATTTTGTGCAGATGTATCTAGGATTGCACCCTTGTTGTCTTCAAATTGTCATACATTTGGCTTTTTTATATTTGCCAAGAGCATTCTCTCTTGCATGCCACCAGGACTATTGTAAGCAAGGGTCAGTTCTGGCAGTATGTTGTATAACATCGTGAATTAATGGGCACTCTGTTGACATCTATATGTGCAATGTAATGGTCTGCCTGGGGCAAGATAATGGGAAGGCCATTCCCAGCAGCTTCCTTGTAGCAAGTGTAAGGTTTATTCTGGCCCTAGCTAGCAGTTTATATCCATCTTCTTCCTGTTGCTTCCTAGCCATTGAGCACCTGAGCTATTACACCCCATTGCATATTGTCTTTTCATTATCACAAATTGACTTCTTGATCTTTTTCAATTGCCCTGAAATAATGGCTGGGGCATTGTGTTCAGACCAGTCATTGCGGAGAAGCTATTTCTGGAAGCATCCCTGAGATGACGATGATCTATACACTGGTCAACCAAGAGGACAAAATTCTTGATCTTCCTAGCAGAGCCATAAAAGAACACAACAGAGGATCTCAGCAGTGCTGATTTGCCCTTTGTCACTGGGAGCATATCTGGTTATTAGCAGGCTATTGCTGAGAAATGGCTTCCTTCTGTTAGGGTTTGTCCGAGGATTAATGATGTTGAAAGAGAAGGATGAAAACAGAATGAAAGAGAGCAGTGAAGGATAATCTCTCTTTGTGTACCTGGAATTAACATCTATATTCTGGGCATCCCTGCATATGCAATATTATTTGTCTGATGACTTGCAACAATAATAAAATACATCACCTATTTGATGTCGAATGTTTGCGTTTTTTGTGTTTTTTTGTTTGAAAGAAAAAAGGCTGCTTGTGTTTGTGGTCCTAGGAGAAATCGAATACTGAGACAAACCCCTTTTGGGACTCCTTCAAAGTGTCTTTTGTCAGAATCTTCTCATTTGCCTTGTCAAAATGAAATACGAACCTCACTTGCAGACTCCGAGAGCTCCTTGCCATCCAGTTGTCTCACAATCCCCATAGCACTAATCGACAATGGACCCATCGTGTAAGGCAACATTATATGAAAAGAGCTGCAAAAGGAAATCTCTGAACAAAAAGAAAAGTCTTTTTTTCTTTATGGCTTTGAGGTTCGCAGAGTCTGTGGTAGGAATCATTGTTTATGATGGGTAGGTACCTCATGGGGAAGAGATGTTTCTTTGCCTATTGTTCCAAGTTCAGTTGTTTTCCTTCTTTTCATGCTTTTATTTTTGGTTTTTGGGGGAGCTTGTAATAAGAGTTGACAGTTTGTCAGGGAAGCTGTCAAAAATGTGTGAGGGGAAGACTTTTTGCCTTCAGGACAATGAGCCCAGTTACTTCTTGTTAAGTATGATTAAGGCTTAGTTCTTCCTGAGGTGGTCAAGCTCTGTCTCAAAGTCCTCTGTCACGACTTTTCTCCCTTGGTGAGGATTTGGTCTGCTGAACAGTTAATTAGTTTACGGTGCAATCCTAACTAACTTCCCAGCACTGACATAGCTACGCCAAAGCAGCAAGCAAAGCAGCTACGCCAAGTACTGCGTCGTGCACTTGCGGGGGAGGGGATCAGTCACAAAGGCCTCGTCAAGGTAAGGGAATGTTTGTTCCCTTACCTCAAAGTTGCATTGCCCTTACCTCAGTGCTGAAAAGTTGGTTAGGATTGCATCCTTAATCTTTCTTACATTTTATATTAGCTGAATCACTTTATTTGCTGTTTTATATGTTGTATTATTGATATTTTTCTTGTTACGGTTAGATTTGACCTTAAGAGTTTTAACAGAAAGGTGGGATCAAAACATGTATATATTTGAAAATCATTGTAGACAGACAGACAGACAGACAAGACACACACACACACACACACACACACACACACACACACACACACACTAAAAGCACCTATTGGGGTATTTCACATGTTACAAGGAAGTTGGGGGAAGAGGAAATGTAAATTGTTCTCATTATTCAGCTGTAATGTGCAAAAAGGAACCTGCTCGGGATGTGCAGAAGTCCCCTATGCTATTTCACTTCTCTTTTAGGAAAATCATTGGGCTTGCCCTGAAAATTCTCAGATGTGTCTTCTTGGGAAGAATCCTGAAATTCTCTTTAAACATTCACTTCTATTTATTTATGTTCATATTTAGTTCATTTCTTTACACATCAAGCAGCCTAATCCAGATTGGGTAATCAGAGTTAGGGCATTACAACAGTAGAAGAGCCTTTCACTGTGGTAAAATGGCTGCTGATGGAACACACAGCACTCTGTTCGTGGCCGTTTTGGGAGTGCTGGTGTGGCCGGCCCTTGCCTGCTGGAGAAGGTAAGGCAGTAATGATGGCAGGGGTGGAGTGTGCAGAAGGTGGGGGTGAAACTGGGTGGGAAGGGGGAAGTTTCCCCCCCAGGGTAACGGGGGGGGGAAACTGGGGGGGGAGGCTGCGGGAAGCAGTTTCGCCAATGGTAATGGCAAACATTGGATCCTATCCTCACATTTTTCAGCCTCCCTGCCCCTTTCTTCTCCTCAGATTTGCACCAGCTACAGAGCATTGATTCCCCTGTCCCCTCCAAAGCCTCCCAATCTGCCCCACCCCACCCCCATTGGATACAGTGTGCTCCTTTTTGGTGTGGCTGCATCACAGGGGGAGGGGATACTTTTGCGCTCTAAAACTTTTACATCTCACCTGTGAAACCAATTTAGATTTTTGGGTGGTCTTAGATTTTATTGTGTTAAATAGTAGATATCAGGGGGAAGAGAAGCTATTGCCTTCTTGTCTTTCTTCTGGGCTTCCCAGGGGTATATGTTTGTCCACTGCAGGAAACAAGGTGCTGGACTAGAATGGCCTTTGGAATAGATCCACACCCTTTCAGTTGTGAACTGATGTTGAAATACCACGTTCTTCAGACACATCTTTCAGCAAAACCATCTGTGGCACACAAAGAGCATGCAAATCTATTGACTCTGCACATGACACAAAGTCAGTGCAATTGTCATCGATAACTTTTGTCCTTCCTTCCTGGTTAACCTTTTTTCAGTTCCTACCAGCCCTGTAGCAATTGCCTCATTCAAAGACATTCTGAACAATGCCAGAATTAATCAGTCATCATGTCATGGAAAAAAAAGGAAAGAAAATGATCTATTTAAGAACTGCTGCCTTCTTTTCTGAAATCAAGATTGCTTTCAGAAAGCACAACATGAAGGGGATGAATTCTGACATGACCTCCACAAGACTGCTCCTTTTCAGTAAATATGAAGACCAGCATGAACTCCAGTGGTAATCAAACTAGAGTCTGTGATAGGCAAAGACAACTGCAGATTGTAGCTTACACTTGCTTACACCTGATAACATCTTACTGTAGGCCCAAACCAAACAGGCATTTATCACTTGGGAATATAATACAACCGTGATTCACATCTGTGGATTTCAACTTCCATGGGATTTGTGACCACACATTCATTACATTGCAATCCAGGGCTTTCTTAGTGGCACAAGCCTTGCCAGTCCCCAAACGACAACATTGCAATCTGTTGTTGCTATTTTAAAAGTTTTGAGGGGAAACCTATGTCCCAAGATGCTCCAGTCCAGACATTTACATAAATATTCTTACTCCCAGATCTTTCTTTGTAGAATTTCATCAAAATTGCCTTGATCATGGCTCACAGAAAAGCCTTGTACCAAAACTCCTGCTGTGTCCCAGCTAGAAGCATCTTGTTATCATGCTGTAGCTCAATGGCAGAGCGCATTCTTTGAATGCAGAAGGTTTCAGGGGTAATCTTCTTCAGCATCTCCAGACAGGGTTGGGAAAGATCCCTTTTTGAAGCTTTGGAGTCAGTGTAAATCAGTGCAGATGATACAAGATGGATAGACCAATGTACACCGACCACTATAAGGCACCTTGCCGTGTTCCTGTTATGCCTTGCAGTCTCCTTAACATTACACACATCTCTAATATCTACTTTATGCACATAACTAAAACTTGACATCATCCTCATACTGTTTTATCCTGGGTTCTTGTTTTTATTAGTCTATTAGCCCAAACACTGCACAGCAATGCAGCTGCACCAACATTGTAGCTGCTAAATTCCACAGGGGAGCTTCAGCCTTTTGAGAGCTCCTTGGGATAAGGAAACATTCGTTGCCTTCCCCTGGGTTAAGCCTGTGTCAGGCCACTGTATCTACTCAGACCTGCACCTGTTCCATTGCTGCAGCTGTTACCACCCTCTTCCCAGTCTAGCTAAATTGTACCTGCAGCCTGGGTTACCCCTCTGCTGCCACAATCTTGGGGTAGCCTCTTGGACACACCCCTTCAGTCTGGCACCCGGGGCTCTGGAGTAACCCAGCCACCCTCCTTGTATGCCACTGATATACACACTCAGTTCCACCCACTCCTGCCTCCCTCCAGCCCCTTGTGCTAACTTACCAGGGTCGGCAGGCACCCCTGGTCTGCTGATACACGTGCTGATACACAGTCTGCTAGACATCTCTTGTCTAGGCCATGCCAAATGGCTTGTCATTCCAGCGGCGCAAGGCCTGATTAGGATTCGGCCTTATATATTGCTGTTTTAATTACAATCTGCAAGTGGGTTTATGTGTTGCTTTTGTACTTTATTGACAGTCTTTGCTGATTCAGCAAGGTTTTCTGATGATTTTCTGGCATTGGTCCCTTGGCAGTACTTAACGATGAATTTACAGAATTAGGAAAAAAGAAGGAAAATGTAACATAATGTTCTATTTAACAGGCATTTTAAGAAAATTTCTAGCATTGTACATGGGCACCCTAATCCTGAGCTGCCCGGATGTGGAAGAACCACTGGTGCACTGCCATGACCACTTGCTGCTTCTGGCTGCTTGTAGCTGTAGCTTCAGGGACGAACGGAGGCCCGAGTGCGCCCATGGCAGGCGACAAAACTGTGCCCCCAGGATGTTGCCCCGCCCCCGTGCGTCCTCCAGGCACGCCTCCCTGAGCCCAGAATAGCTCCATTTCGGAGCGTAACGGAGGCGAGGGAGAGTGGGCGGGCCCAACAGTGCACAGTTTCCTCCACGGACTCCGCACAATGGCGCCCCGCCGCTGCCTGGCGCCCATGGCTCGCGCCACCCCGGGCTACAGGGTAAATATACCTTCTGCAACAGCCATAAAGAAATATACGGCTCTGTTAGAGTTGGGCCATAAGAGCCCCACCCCTAGAGCATGCAGCTCTGTTGACAGAGGATGTGCTGAAAGGCGGGGGGACGATGATGACTATGGGCTATAGGCTGAGGATGAGAATAGGCAGCCCAGGAAAGTAAAATATGTTTTAATTTTCTCTCTCTAGGCTTTGGATCTGCTCGTACTCTTTAGCTTACAACTGTCTGCAGAGACTCCTGAGAATGTATACGGACTGGATCCCACATGCACTAGTGCTGCTGAGATCTACCCCAACCCAGCTTGCTCCCCACCTCTATCTGCCCCAATACTTCCTGAAACCACCCCAAACCACCCCAATACTTCCTGAAACCACCTCTGACTTACCAGTGATGACAGAAGATACCAAAGGTTCTGCAGGCTAGTGGTGAACTTCTACTGCCTCCATCTGTTAGCGTTGGCACAGCCAGCCCACAGAATGGCAAAGCAGCTTTCATGTCATTGGCCCATGACTTACAATGGCAGATCATGAGATCTGCTCTTTAAAACCAGGATAGAATTGGGCAGTAAGAAAACTAGCAATTATGGTAGCAATTTAATTTAATGTTACCACTGGCTACCACCTAAATTACTATATAACCATGATTAATAAATATCTTTATAGTAATTGATATCGTGATTATTACCATGGTATTGTAGAATACTAATTGTGTTGCTCATTTGGTTGCAGACTTTCCCAACTGATACAATAGTTTAAGTTGAAAAACCTAGGATTAATAACACATAATTGTATTACAAGTAATTAATGCCATAATGACATTTGTCCATCTTTCTAACTAATCCCTGGGGACTGTTTGGTGATAAATATTTGAACAGCTGGCTGGACTGAGAACAAGATTTTTGTCTGAGCCATAAGCTAAAAGAACAAGGTTGGAAAGTAATTTCACTGAAAATCCGATTAAAGAATTATCTAAATTAATAGGAGATTATACGTGATGAAATACAGGGGAATCCTGCCTCATTTACAGCCATAGACAGATAGCAAAGGTTTCCCTCCTTGCAGTTTTCCCTTTTGTGCATAAAATTATGAATTTGCATGACTAAATTTCCATGTGGATAGATAGAATGCATTTCTTTGTTTTTTTTTTTCCCCATTGCAGAATCTGCAGAATAAGGTGTTAATGGATATATTATTATTATTAAGAATTTTTCTATATGGCTTTTCAAAAAAAGTAGTTCACAAAGTGATTTACACAGCAAAATTAAGGCCAACTCCTATCCAATTTTCCAGGCCTGATGTAGCCTTCCCAGTGGCATCTGTGCTGCATCCTGTGGTGGTGGGGAAGTCATGAAGACCTCTTCAATTTGTTCATTTACCTCAGGGCTGCACTGCCGCTGCATCGGCACCAGAACATGGGATAGGATTGGGCCATTAGTTGACTGATTGATCAATCAATCAACAGTATTTGTGAACACAAAGTTCACAAAAGTGGTTTACTGGCAAAAAAAATTAATAAAGTTAAATGGCTCTCTCTCCCAAAAGAGCTCACAAACAAAACAAAAAAAATGCAGAACACCATCAGCAGCAACCACTAGAAAAGACACTGGGGTGAAGAGGGAATGATATTGTTTAATGTACATAATTGTTTCCTTCCCTGAACAAATACGGCTGTATAGCTTGTGTAAACTCTTTGAATGGTAGGTGCCTATATTATTCTTTTCCATACACCTTAGCTTTTTAAGCTGGATTTTCAATAAATGTGATTCTATTTACACTTCAAAACTGTGCAGCCTTCTTTCTACCATGCAGCTTCCATTTCAATTTTAATAGGTGGGGGAGAATTTGGAATACAGCACTGGGACAGGATATGCATGACGTAAAAAGTGAATGGAGAGGGGTCGTTTGTACCCTCTCTCCCATCATACTAGAATTCAGCGTCATCCAGTGCCAATGACTGAAAGGGTTTTCAGGACAGCTGAAATGATTTTGATTCATGATTCAAAAGGCATTAATGGAATTCATTGTCACAAGGTGTGGTGGTGATGATCACTATACAAAATTAATTATTCTAATCCATGGGGAATAGTTCCATCAATGGCTGCTAGCAATACGGTTAAGGAACCTCCATAATCATGCCTCTAAATACTGAAAGGCAAACAATGGTAGAGGCTGTGTTGCCCTATGCTGAATCAGACCATTGGTTTACCTACAGCAATACTATCTACACCAGTGGTTCTCAAGCTTATTAGACCAGGGCCCACTTTATAGAATGGCATTCATGTTGGGACCCACCAGAAGTGATGTCATAACTGGAAGTGCCATTGTCAAGCAGAAAGTGCTGTCAGTGTGACGTAATCAAATGACACTCCTAGAATGCAAACTGGCATTCTTGGACTGAAGCAAATGCACAACCACGAAACATCTTTGACAGAAAGCAAGATGAGGACAACATGCTATGAAAACGCATTGAACTAAAAACAAAAATAAGAAAACTCACTTGAAAATTCAAACTGTTAACACTCACACAAGGGATATAGCAAGAATAAGGTCTGCAGTTTCCAAGATGGCTGCTCCCAGCTTTCTATGACCCACCTGACATCAGGTCTGAGATGGCAAGCCAAACATTCTTGGTGATAGGCCAGCCTGTGCTCTTCCATTTTTGCTGGGGGGAAGGAAAAAAAAGATTTTTACAACCCACCAGCTTTTTAAAGGAAGCAATTTAATCTACAAAGGAAGAAGAAGGAAGAATGTTTGGCATATCCTCTCACCTCTTGCTGTGTAATGTGTAGTTAGAAACCACCTATATTGCAAAATTAGCCTTGTTTCTATGGTTACAACCCAGCAATCACCTACTGTTGCTGGCTTGAGTTCTCTCTTTCGAACATCCATTTCATTAATTTGATTTCTGCTGTTTGACATTAATTGGAATGCATCGATTTTAGGAAAAATGACAATGGAGCTTTGGAGACCTCGCCAGAGGTTCAACATTTGGATGAGGTTTTAGTCCAGCGCACTTACCATATCAAATCAAAAGAATTCAAACGAAAGCCCT
>JAJKFI010000001.1:41574439-41643586 GCA_029204185.1 Lerista edwardsae | reverse complement strand
AGGGCTTTCGTTTGAATTCTTTTGATTTGATATGGTAAGTGCGCTGGTAAGGAACTGGACTATTTGGAAAGTTAACAGTGATCCGAGGCTCACAGATGTCACAACTGATAAAATGCGAGACTCATTTTACAAGGCCTTACAAAGGCAGGCTGCTGAAATGCGGAGGCCAGGCTTAATGTTGGCTGCGCAGATCTCCAGCACAAAGGTGGGAAATGCAACAATGCATAGGGAAAAATTGTCTTGGGGATGACATGATAGAATCATTATCTTTGGTCTGATGCTTGATCAATACATACAACCATACAGTATTCATTTTTAAACTTAACATGCCTTGCTGTCTGACAAGCGTACTCAAGAGTACAATACAAAAAGTCAAAATACATACATTTTATAACAAAATCAACCTCTGCTGTCTCTGTTACCAGAACTGAGGCTACAGGCTAATATACAATATAAAACAGTGGTTCCCAAATTGTGGGTCGCAAGCCAATTTCAGGTGGGTCACAAAGCTCCTAGAGCAGCCATATTGAAAAGATGCAAAGATGGGATGCTGGAAAGGGGGAGAGCTGTGTGGTTGTTTTGTAAGTAGGCTTTTTTTCTTTCTGACTCACTTGGCTATTGGAAAATGGCTGAGAAATAACCCAACTTATTGCTGCATTCTCAGGAAAGCAGCAGGCTCTGGCGTCACAATGACAGCAATTCCTGCCATGACATCACTTCTGGTGGGTCCCAGACAGATTGTCATTCTAAAAAGTGGGTCCCAGCACTAAAAAATTTGAGAACCACTGATATAAAATATAATTCAGGAAAATTCCCTTTTGACATGCAGAGATATATGTTGGGAAGGGGTGCTAAATCACCCCCTCCTTACTTTATATAAAACATGAAGCAGTCTCGTACTGAATTTGCCCTTGTAGCTTAGTATTGTCCCACGGCCTGACATTGGCTCTGAAGAATTTCAGAGAAAGGTGCTTCCCTGCTTCCCTGCAGATGCCAAGGACCGGGCTGGGGACCGTCAGCATGCAAAGCAAGTTCTCTGCCACCGAGATTTGTCCCCTCCCCTTGTGGTGCTCAAAGCTCCAGAGCCAAAAGTAAGCTGGGTTGGAGGGAAAATTGCCTGACACAGGCCCAAGATATCTTGACAGCTTGCCCAGCACATCATTTGTGCTGCGAATGGCCCACAGGCTTGCTGTGGGAGTTTGGGGGTGGGTTATTTTATTAATAGGGCAATTGGGGGATGTGTGCCCCCCACCAGCAACATGGTGTGTCTGGTCAATTGTCCAAAACCTGATGGTGTGCCCTGGCAATTTTGGCACCTTGTCAAGTGTGCTGTGAGATGAAAGAGGTTGAAAATTGCTGTTTTAATGTCACATACACATATAGAAGTTGGAGACTGCAAAAAGGCACCTCTATTAAAATTTGCAATTCATTGTGTGTTCTTCATGGTATGACAAACTCTGAACACTTTTGTACCAAGGAAGTACTGCCTGTAAGATTAATTGGGTCAAAAAAGTTAATTCATTCCTTAATTCCCTTCATTAAAATTAATTCTAGGGCTCCTTCTTAGAAGAGAAACACAAAGAAAGGCAACAGAGGGGATTTTTTTCCTTAGTATCAGAAGCTTCCTGATGTTGCCAACTAGGTGTTCAGTAATGTGTTATACAGTGCAGTGTCGAATCAATAATGCCCCAGTGATGTTCTTGACAGAGTTGCCTTGCAGGAACACATCAGATTTGACATTCATGAGTGTGGATGAGCACATTTGTGATGCTTACGTAGGCTTATGTTTTGATTCAGATTGAGCTGTTCAACTTTGAACAGCAAGTCCCATTGCGGGCACCATCATAGACGAGTCAGAGTGCTGGCACCGTAGCAGAAAATTGTGATAGACCAGGGGAAATTAACTGGCTAACTTGTTATCAGGAGGCTCACTTAAAAGCTTTGAAGAGTATATACAGTTCTGTCTGTAAGTGACTAATGTATGAAGCCACGATGCTGCCACCTTACCGGTACTGCAAATATGTTCTTAAAATCTGTTAAGTCATGATAAGAACAGGGTTTTTTTCTCCTTCTCAAAGGCAAAACCTATATTTTTTTACCCTTGCACTGCAGATAACAGCTGCCCTAGACAGTTCTTTCACAAGTCCCTGATATTGTGGTGCCACACTGCTCACATTGTGCATGCACAGGAGTGACCTGTAACACAATCATTGGCCTCCCTGTAAAGATCTAGTTGACAAGAGTTTAGGCGTGAAATGGCTTTGCCGAAATCTTGTTTGTTCATGTCCTGGAGGCTTGAAAGTCTGATAAAGACCAGAGTTGATTCTTTCCCTATCGCTCATATAATGAGGACCGTGTCCACAGTCTAAGCTGCTTTTCTGAGTACAGCAGTTCAGCCAAAGAAAAGGGCAGGCGAATAACAATGAATTTAAGATACGAGAATGTTGAAATACGAGGCAAATGAGGAAAAGGGAAGGGGAAACAGAAGTCATTTATCAGTCATGAATCAAACAGCCAGAGTATATGGGACTGACATGAAAGGGGAGCAAATATAATGTAAGGACATAGATTCTGCTAGATCTAGTACATCCAATTTCCCACAATGACAAAGCTGAGGGTTCTGGGAAGTCAGGAAGTGTGACATCTAGGCCAATGTTATTCAAATTGTGGGTTGGGACCCACTTGGCAGATCGTGACCTGATGTCAGGTGGGTCACGGAAAGCTGGGAGCAGCCATCTTGGAAACTGCAGACCTTACTCTTGGTCTTAAGATAAGACCTTACTTAATATAAGACCTTACTTATATTCATTTTGTGAGTATTAACAGTTTGAATTTTAAAGTGAGGATTTTTAAAATTTTGTTTTTAGTTCAGTGCCTTTACATCATATTTTATCCTAATCTTGCTTTTGTCAGGGATGTTTCATGGCTGTACAATTGCTGCAGTCCAAGAATGCCAGTTTGCATTTCAGGAGTGTCATTTCATTATGTTACAATGACAGCACTTCCTGCTTGATGATGTCACTTACTGCCATGTCATCACTTCTAGGTTAATGACATCACTTCCAGTGGGTCCCAACACGAGTGCCATTCTAAAATGTGGGCCCCAGTCTAAAAAGTTTGAATACTACTGATCTAGGCAAATAGACATCTACTACTGTCAAGCTCTGGGAACTTGTATTTAGAGGTGTACTGTTCTGAACCTGCATGAAATGAAATAATTTCTTTTACAATTTCTATATTCCTCTGCAGAGACCAAACTGGCTTTGGGGAATATGAAAGGACACCTAGAGTCCGATCCTTTGCATGTCTACTCAGAAGTCTCATTATAGTCAATGGGGCTACTCTCAGATAAGTGTGACTAGGATTGTAGCCCTAATGTGGTTATTTGGAATAAAGTTACAAATTAAGGTCCCAATTCTATCCTCCACCACCAGCACTAATGCAAGTGTGTCAAAAAAATGTAGACTGCATTCTATGCAGACTGCATCTTATGCATCCTATACATTGTCTACTCACCTCCTGGTAGGGTGTCTGAGCAGCAATGGGTCTCCTTGGACATCTGCTACCTATTTTGATGGCACCTGTCTGAGGAGAGGAAAAAACATAACAGCCCTGCTGGATCAGGTCAAAAATCCATCTAGTCCAGCTTCCTATATTTCACAGTAGCCCACCAGATGCCTCAGGGAGCACAAGAGACAACAAAATGCTTGCATCCTGTTGCCTCTCCCTTGCACTTGGCATTCTGAAGGAGTCTACTACTAATGTAAGGAGGTTGCACAACCCATCATGGCCTATGGCCCACGATGGACTCTTCCTCCAGAAATATGTCCAGTCCCCTTTCAGATACATGGAGGTTTGAATTGAAGGTGGATAAGAGCCATGCTGGCAGATCCACACCCTCCTGTCTCCTCCCTGTCTTTGGTTCCTCCCACTCCCTACCCAGAAACACCCCAATCCTCTCACTCCCTCTCCTGCCCTTCCCACAGCCTACCCTCACCACTGACTCACCTTACGCCAGTGTATGGAGGTCTCACCAATGGCCTTTGCATGCAGCTGGCAGCAACTGCACTAGTGACCTTGGTGCTCTTGCTGGTGGCATCAGAGCATGCGGCACGAGAGTGCAACTTCCACCATGATCCGCACACTTCTCGATTGTGGCAAAACATACAGATCCAAATGGATAGGATTGGGCTGTAAAGCATGCAGTTTTTCCAAGTGTATTTTTTCCTAATTTACATTTAAAGTGTGTTTTACTTACATAAAGTGTATTCCCTTACATATATACAGTGTGTTTTACATGCATTTTAGATAAAGTGTGTCTAAAGGGCCTTCTCGGTGGTGGTCCCCCGACTTTGGAATAGCCTCCCCTTAGAATTGAGAACTGCTCCCTCTTTGGTAATATTTCAGCGGGGGTTAAAGACCTTCCTATTTCAACAAGCTTTTAATTGTTGACAGGCTGGCTGGTTTTTTATACTCTTCTTATATTTTAGGATCCACGGGGCTTGTTGTTTTAAATTTTAATTATTTTAATATTATTTTTAATTATTGTCCTAATTGTTAAATTGTGTTTTTATTGTATTTTAACGTTGTAAGCCGCCTTGGGTGCCTATGGGCAGAAAGGCAGGATATAAATAAATACATAAATACATAAATAAAGGGCATTTTTCTAATTTGCTCCCAAAATCAGATACCATCAACAATAGAATAAATCATGTAAGTGCAGGATCTAGTTTTTGAAAGGTCTGTACCTATCAGCTGCAAAAGCTTTAGTGTCAGTTTATTATCATATGCTGAAGCCATTGACTCAGCTCCAGAGGTGTTATGGAAGGTTTATGAACAGTCCAAATGCTCAGATGTTTCAATTAAATGTTAACATACAAAGCCTATGGACAGACGGTGCTCTGGGGGATTACTACTACAACAATGTAGGCAGCGATGGGATCTATAAATGAACAAGGGGGACGCTGGGCGGGACATAGGCGGGACTTCTGCTTGAGTGGCAGCCCGTCCGCAGCATTCCACAGCTGCCCTGGCCTGGGGGGGGGCTCCTGCTCGCTGCGGGGGACAGGTGAGGGTCGCACCGGGTGCCTGGGTGAGCAGCGGGGTGGGCGCGCTAACCAGGGGCAGCCCCCCGAGGCCAGGACAGCTGCGGAACGCTACGGACAGGCAGCCAATCACGCAGAAGCCTCGCATAAGTCCCGCCCAGCGTTCCCCTTGTTCATTTGTAGATCCCATCGCTGAATGTAGGCAGTGGTGGCATCTAAATGATTTAAGAACAGGAACTCACTTTTGATTGGCACGTGTCAGGACCCGCCCACTGGAAGTGACGTCATAAGCCGGAGGCTGGCGGAGCCCAGGTCTACCTGCGGCTGGTACCTAGCCAGCGACGACATCAGCAACAAGTGGACGGAGCCAGCTGGTTCTGTACAGCGCCTGGCGCCTACAGAACAGAAAGTGAAGAATTCCCCCCACCCCAATTGCAGCTCCAATAGTGATGGGGACAGTCTCCCAAAGAAGCCTCACCCAGAGTGCCAGTGAAATGCTCTGGACTGGAGAGACAGTGGCGAAAGCCTTTCCTTAGTTTTCGCGGCTAGGCGAGGTGGAGTTATTCAAAATTGCCAGGGAAGTTGAAAATTGGCACGGGGGCAGTAGCTTCGAAGCCGAGGCTGGCTGAGCAGAATGAGGCAGGAACCTGTGGAAGGGGCTGAGGGGAGGCACCACTCTGGACGGCACCCTTGGGCGCTTCCCCACACCAAAGCCCGCTTACGCCTGGCACATCAGGAGGGCAGCTTCAAAAAGTCCCAGCTCCCCTCCGTCCCCTCTGGGGGCCCCCTCGATTTGCCACCGCTCCCCCAGGACGCCCCTTCTCCCCAGTGGGCTGCAGACTCACCAGAGCAGCTGCTGACTCCACGTGTGTGGCTGGAGGGAGCGAGGAAGGGGGCTGTGCAGGACGGGACTTCCCCACTGCAGCCCTTCCCCCTTCGCCCCTCTAGGAATCTGGAGTCACTCCCTTTAACTCTCTGAGTGCTGGCCAATGAAGAAGAAAAGCTCTTTGCAGAGGAATCGGGAGGGGGGAGGGGGGAGGAGGGGGGAGCGCCGCGGAGTGAAGTGGGCGGAGTCAGCCCTAATTTTAACAAGTGGAACTGAGTTCCCTCACGTTCCCCCTACATGACATCACTGAATGTAGGTCAAATTCTTCCTCCTTTTCACAGGGTTAAAACCACCTTGGAAGCTTTTATGCTGAATATAGTCAAATGAAATAAAAAGCATATGCAAAGAACATGCCTGTCGGCATGGCACATGCACAGGTGGTGGAATCTTGACCCCAAACTCTACGCCTGCTCTATGTGTGGTTTATGTGCATTTGGTAGACTGTGTTGCTGCTTTTGTAAGTTCTAATTTGGTTGAATGAATATAAATGGAGGGATCAGCATTGCTTCTACAGACTGATCTGCAAGCTATGCATATTTGTTTAAATAGTGAGATGGGAATGTGTGCAAAAGTTTGAATTCAGGTAGGCTCACTTCTGATGCTCAAATGACTGCATTTAGTTGGAGCAAAACCCTGCACTAGACCCAGATAGCATTCCTAGCCTACCCTCTGCCAGTGTGCTGGACACTAACAGCTCCACTGGTACAATTCAAGGGTTGACTCAGTCTGGAGGGCCTCTGATGACCATGGATGTTCAGTCGGTGCCCAGCCTGGATTATTTCCATTGCTACCATAAGAACATAAGAAGAGCCCCACTGGATGAGGCCAAAGAGCCATCTAGTCCAGTTTCCTATACCTCACAGTGGCCCACCAGATGCCTCAGGGAACACACGAGGCAACAAGGTGCCACTCCCCTGCATCTGGCATTCTGCGGTAGCTTAATTCCAAACAATCCCTGGCACCAACACATGTGAAAACTGGATTTCAAAAATAAGACAACTACAATGAGAATGGGAATTCTGTATAAGCTCTGCTCACATGATGGCACATCTTGCAAAAAATCCACGATCACATGGACAAGCCTACAAACATTGTTCGTATGCACTTAGGGGATGTATACATCATCTGAATGCATTAAGTTGCGGGCAGGGCCCACCAGAAGTGTGCAATCCCACTTCCTGCTCTACGTCTTCATTGTGTTTGTTTTTGACTGTGAAAAGGATTTGCATATGAAAGTTGTATGGGAATGACTGTATAGTGTGTGAGAGTAGCATGGAAGCATGTGTGTTTTGTGCACTTGTGTTTGGGGGAGTGTGTGAGAAAGTGAAGGGAGAGTAGACACAGGCAGTGCCGTAGCTAAGATGGTGAAGGGAAGAATTGTCACCTCCCTAAAGACAACAAACTTTAGAGGGGCAACAAGCTGAGCTGGACACTAGTGGTCCAAATTGTGAAAACATTGATATGTACTAATACCATCATGTTATGTATATAATTGGAAAGGTAATTTAATGCAGAATGCAATGAAACAAACCGCATTGGAATATCTGTATTCTATCATCAGTTTGATTTCATCATGGGGTGGGGGGGCTACAAAATTGTGTTTGACCGTGGGTAGGAGATGTAACAGCTACAACACTGGATAGAGGGAAGGCATTGTTCATGAAAAAAAAAAATCAGTGAATGTGTGCTGGTTTCCATATACTGTATAATCAACATTCTCTGCAAATGCCACTAATATTTGGACAGTTCTCACATCAAAAGAGTTGCAACACACACACACACACACACACACACACACACACACACACACACACTCTGAGCTGACAGCACGTTGACCCCTTCTGGCTATGAATCCATGTGTAGCTGGGCCCAATAGCTTTATCACATTTCAATCAATATGTGATAAACATGCAACCTACAGATTCACATGTGGGATAAGTACATTTAGGGCAGAATCCTAACCTGGAATTAAGCTGGCACAAATCTCTTCTGCTGGCTCAGGAGTTTGCTAATGCGCTATAAAGCATGTTTGCACTAAATCAGGGAGGATGATACACATTAATGTGCCGTCCTCCCTGACTCCGAGAGGGGTTGCAAACACACTTTACAGCGCATTTGCGACACTCCTGGGCCAGTACAAGGGGCTTGTGCCGGCCAAACTCCAGGTTAGGATTGCACCCTTATTTTCAAAAGTTATTAGGAAGACAGATAAACTGAGATGCTGTGTTTAATATCACATCTTTGTTGAGGCTTTCTTTGCAATGAGCTCCTGGCTCATTCAAACATAAGACTTTTATTATGTATCATGCGGCCAGCTCAGGCTTCATAAGAGTGCCGCTAACAAAATGCTTACATGTCAGGCATTCCTAAAAGGGCTTCATTACACTTTAGTATAATGAATGCATTGATGGTTGGATTTCAAAAATAAGACAGCTACAATAAGAAAATGTGGAGAAGGATGTGACACTGTAAAGGACTCAGGAAACATTTGGAGGAGGGTGAAAACATGAGTGTGCTTCAGGCAATGAGAATATTTACAAGCTCCTCTGTCAATTCCACCATACCACACTCCATAAAGTTGAAGAGAATCTATATGAAAGAGGGGAATGAGGTTGTAAAGGACATTAGAACAAAAACATTGTGTGTCTTATGGAAAGTCTCGTCTCCCTTCCTGACACGTCTTTTCGTGGGGAAATAACAAAAATAATGTTTCATATGGAAAATGTTAGTCTCTGCAAATGTTAGAAAAAGGAGTGATCTTCCATCCCTTACATCTAAGGGTGTGATCAGTTATTTTCAACAGAAAAAAAGAAATAACCTTGGAAAATATCCAGTAAATGGCACCGCAACTCGTGGCTATTTTATAGATTTGGAAGAGGGAAGCTATATTTATGATGACACATATCCATAGATAAATATTCTTTAAGAGCACAATCCTATACTGCTCTGGATTGGCAAGACTGACCTGCCAGCGGGCAAGGGAGCGTTCGCTACCTTACCGTCGGGGAGGCTCCAGACTCCCCTTGCGCTCCTCAGATCTGTGCCTGCTAAACAGCAGGCGCAGATCCGAGGAGACCACGCGGTCCGAATCAGGGCCGTGCAGCCTCGCAATCGCGTTTAGGATGTGGCCACATGGCCCCCAACCTCCCTCTCCCCCAATTCCTTTGCCATTTCGGCACAGAGCCTCCCTCGCGCCGACCCGCTTCTATCCATGCAAGGGAGGCTCTCCATTGGCATTCTCATGCCGAAGCTACGTGTAGCTTCAGCTTGAGAGCTTTAGCGCCAATGCCAGGGTGCTGCTCGGTGCCCCCGTGTCGGTGCTATGCACCATATAGGATGGCACTGTAAGACTGATAGTTTTTATTAGAGCTAGTATGTGAGGACTGATATTTGGGTACAATGATTTTACATTTGCCCCTGTCAATCTTCTCATTGCAAGGAGACTGCATGACAACCTTGACCACCACATTACTCATGACATCCACATTGGACAAACTATTGGACAAATTGTAGCTATTATCCACGTCAAATGAAAGACACTTCCAAATTGTGGGTGGAAGGTTGGCACTGAGTTTGCGTTTAGACCTCAAAGTCAACTACGGTCGAAGAAAACCTGGAAAACCTGGAAATAGTGGAGAGATTAAGCAGTTATAGACTCAGCCAAGGCTCTGCCCCGGGACAAGGGTCAAGGGTCCGCCCCCTGCGCCAGCTCCCCACCTCCTGTGCCACCCTGCCACACACCCCACACCATGGCAGTTTCCATTGTGGAACCGTTCTAAAGCAAGGGTGTGTGGGAGAGCCTAACTCCACTCCTCCAGCACGCTTCTGTGAGAGGCGAGCTGCCCATCACCAACTGCCCACTCCACCAGCGCAGCACTTGGGGCATTTGCCCTCCCCCAACAATAACAGTAGGACCACCATTGGGAATAAGCAATTTCAGAGCACAATCCTAACCTGGAGTTAGATAAGGGGTGAACGCAGCGATGCCCAGGAACATGGCTAAGGGGTTGCAGTGGGAGAGTTAACCAGCAGGCTCCCATTCCCTCTTTACCCGGAAACTCACTTTAGAATGCCTTGGGAGGGCTTCTATTGAAGGTACAATCCAGACTTGTAGGAACTATCCAGCCATGGAAAGAGAGATAGTGTATGTTGCTGATCCTAGTCAAATATGAGTGGTGCATATCTTAAAAAAGGACAAAATATAAGAAGTAGCCCAACATCATTCCAAACAAATTTGAAATGTCAATGATGATTTATCTGAGGGTTTTGCTCTCAGAACACAAGCCAAATGGCTTTTTGCTTGCTTAGATTCTATTGCAAGCAAAGAAAATCTTTGCATACATTTACTGGGGGAAAGCATTTCAAGCATTAACATGCAAATTAGGCCAGCATTTGGTGTCATGAAGATCTGGTTTGGTGTCAAGCAGCTGTCACAAAGTTCTCCCCGAATGGGGAAACAACTGGAACGTTCCCCAGTTCTTTGGCTTCTTGTGCTATAATTGGCTTCCTCCCATACATCTATGCTGTATTGACTTTTTGCTGGCACTGCAGCAAAGGGAATGAATCATTGGCCTAGGGATAGTGGGAATAGCCCCATCTTTTCTTACCCTCTGTAGAAAAGAAATGTAAAGTCTAAATTAATAAACATCAAAGCTTAGGGTGGCTACATGTGAGACTACATTTTGGACCCAGAGCAAGTACAGATACCTAAATGTAAAATATTTGCGCAACACAGCCTCCAGTCTTTCCTCCAGGTATGAGAAAACCATTTTGGTAACTATTTTGCCCGTGCTCCTCCGGGATTTTGGCAGCTCAGGATTGGGCTGCCCATGATTATGTGGGGACAGCAATGTAAATAATATAACTGTGAAGAAATCCACTGTAAAATACATCTATGTTGCCATCTCTCTACATAGTGTTCTACAGTGGCTATATTCTCTTGAAGCAGGACACTATAGCAAGAGACAGAATAAGAGAGTACGGGGAACAACCTGCTTTCTTTCTTTCTTTCTTTCTTTCTTTCTTTCTTTCTTTCTTTCTTTCTTTCTTTCTTTCTTATGTCTTTATTAAAATGATGCTTAAGGCAGCTTGGAACAAACAAAAAGCCTATAGCAAGGGCACAATCCTAACTTGCGGTGGAATGGACAGGCCGGCATGCCTGCGCTGTATCCAGCGCAAGTTAGGAGCTGCCTAGAGCTTCCACGGGGCAAGGGCATGTTCATGCCCTTACCCTGGGGTAGGCGCCAGCCACCCCGATGAGCTACTTGGATCTGTACCTGCTATTTAGCAGGCGCAGATCTGAGCAAGCCACGTGGCCCGAATTGGGGCCACGCGGCCTGGGGGCAGGAGCTGGGAAGTGGCCTAACAGCCGCATCCCAACCCCACCTCCTCCCTGGGCCGGCATGCCTCCTTCCCAACCCTGCAGCAGCCGTGCTGCCGTGCACATACTTTATGGCACTTGCGCAAGTGGCTTGTGTCGGCCCTAGGGCGTACTTGGATTGCGCTGTAAATAAAACAATGATAAAATGTAATAATATCAATAAAACAATTATAAAAGCAGCAGTAAGAACACTCAAAGCACAGAGCTACAATTAAAGAGACAGTAAAAAACAGCAGGATATAATTTAAACCATGTGAGAAGGAACTGATGAATGCAGACGGGCCCCCGTATCTGTGGATCCCATATCTGTGCTTTCAATTATCCACAGATTGGGGGTGGGGGGCTTGCCTTTTTAACCCCTTTCTTCTTACTTTGGATCACTAACCTGGAGTTAGGCCAGCAAAGTTTGGCCGGCACAAGGGCCACCGTAAAGCACATTTGAACCACTCTTGGAGTCAGGGAGGATGACGCACGTCTGTGTGTTGGCCTCTCTGACTCAGCGAGTGGTCCAAGCATGCATGCTTTTCCTACAATATTGTTGCTGCTGGCCCTAAGAAAGACTAGCCCCCAAATTGGGATGAGCACCCTTCTTTATTGTTGCTATTCCATGCAAGCAAAACAGGTTTCCTTCTTTTAAGAACCTCTTTTGGAGTAGACGATGGCTTGCTACTAAAAGCCATTTCAAATGCAACACTTCCAAGTGTACTCCATTGTGGAAGTTTACTTATTCATGAACACTGCCTTGTGATGGGGGGGGGGTGTAGTATCAGCCTTTTAACAGAGTCAACACCATGTTCTCACCAAACTCTTTCTCCAAGGGCTTAAAGCTGGAAGCCACATCTATGAAGGGCTTCATTAATGTGGAGCTGCTAGCCACAGGTTTGCCTTGAGTGTTCTGAAAATGAGCCTCATAGTTTTCTAATGCATCTTTGAAAGCTCTGGAAGAAAAAAGAGCAAAGCTCAGAATCTGTGCAACACAGAATGTACCCTATGCATATCAACCATATAGGATTTAGGGTACATTTAGGATTTAGGGTATTTAGGATACCTTGGAATGCAGTTCCAAGCTCATCTTCCTAATCCTGAACAATGGGAAATGGGAGGCAGTGTTAATAGTGTTAGAATCCTTTGAAAGATTCTGGAGGCTCTTGATGACTCAGGGTGCAATCCTATGCACACTTTCCTGGGAGTAAGTCCAACTTAACACAATGGGGCTTACCCCTGAGTAGATCTGCATAGGCTTGTGCTGTCAATCACTTTATTTGCAATGCTAAGTCCAACTTAGCAGACAGGCCTGACAGTGGTACAGGACAGTGGTACAGGAACAAAAACACATAGGCAGGCTGTCTTAGGACCGTGCCAGATGTGCCTGTAAACACATGACATGGGCCACTACAGTGTTTTTCAATTTTTGTAGCAGTGCAACCCACTTCATTGGCCAAGGCAGCTGGGCAGTACTCCAGATTGTCTTGTGGCACTGTAGTTGGCGCTGGCTCACAAAGTTTTTCATGACCCATCAAAAATTGGCTCATGACCCTCTGGTGGGTGACCCACAGTTGGAAACCGCTGGTCTGGTAGTTTTGTTGGGGCTCAGCAGTCCAGAGGCAAGAACCACCGCAGGGGCTTTAAGGCTTTGCCCCTGCTGGGGGTTGACATCTGATCACACATGTATTCCATACGCTAGAAACAGAAAATATGCTTGCCAGTGATTTCTCTCCCAAGAGGGTGCATCAAAGTACACCATGTATGAATCAAACAAAAGTTATTTTTGCCCTTTGTTGAGAGTCAACTCAGATGTGATACTATGCACATCTCTGTCTTTTTGTCTTGATCAAAAAAGCTGCAGGAGGTGGCAATCAGAATTGGCAGCAGTGGAAGTTTGCCATATAGGGAGCACCAGCCCAAGACCTCCTGACACCTGAGGTGACCTGCCAAATGCTGCCCCAGGATGCTGTGCCAGCCTTGGCACCTCCCATACCCAATGTTCTAGCTTGGCACTCTCCTCCACTCAGTGGCATACATGGGGGGGTCAGGGAAGCAAATGCACCCAGGGACCAGGTGGAGAAAGGCAACAAAATTGCTCCCCTCTCACCTTTCCTAATGCCTCCCCATCGCACTCTGCTCTGGGGGCCACCCTCCTCCTCCTCCATCACCACTTTTTTAAAAGCGAAGGGAGAGGAGGGGAGGCCCATGGCGGATCTTCGGAGAGCTGGGGAAGCCGAGTGCTGCCTCTCCGGCCCTCAGAAGGCTGGAAACTGGATGCTGAAAACTTTCGCTTCCAGATCAACTCCGGCCATGTTCAACTAGGCCTGGGAAAGGGCCTTGCCTGAAACCCTGGAGAGCCATTGCCAGTCAGTGTAGACACCAGTCCACTGAGGTAGATGGACCAGTGATGTGACTGGAGAGAATATTGCTTTCTTTGTACTTATGGCTCACAGAAGATTCAGGGGAGAGGACTGGCTTAATCAAAACTGCAGCACACAGAAAAGCATTCAGTGCCTCCTCCCTGTGCATCACAATCCCATCAGCCCCCTCCCTGGTGGCTAATGCAATATATTGCATTATATTTAAAAGATGGATTGATCAATGACATGTTGATGGTCACATCTGATTAAACCCCAAGGGTTGCAGTACCAGATGCCAAAGTCTTTTTCATATGGTTGTGCAAACACACAGACACATATGCACACATGTGCAGCTCTGCTGTCACCTCTCCTTCCAGGTGATGGAACATTTCAGTAAGTGCTCTAACATGTATCTGCCTTCCCAATTCAAGCCCAGCAGCATACCAAGAGTTGATGTGTGCCAAAACTGAGATTATCTTATCTAGTCAGTGCCTTGCATACTTCTGTAAAACTGATATAGAATGGGAGACAGAGGAAGAGCTAACTGGAAACTAATGATACTGTCATTTGCTCTGTTGGGTTTTGCTCTGTTGGACTGAACCATTTCTTTGGAAAAACATCTATCTACAGCTGTGCCTCTGCTCCTACAGTGATATAGGAGGAAGCAGAAAGGTGGGCTGTGAAATACCTCATACATCTTGTAGGAGCACCCAGCACAGACATTTCTGCAAAGATCCGCAAGGCAAGCACTTTTCTCAATCCTACAGGATTCCCATTGGATCACCTATGAAATAGCCAATCGCATTGCTTTCGGGTGGTCCAGACAGGCAAGCCAGCCACTGCTCATGGAGCTCTTTCATGGTGTGTGGGTCATGTCTTCAGTGACTGTTCATCACTTGTTCCTTTATTACAGGTAGATGATCCCATATTCAGACATCTGAAATCTGGACTATTCTGAAATCCAGAGATTTTCGTCCAAGACTTTAAAAAAAAAAAACTTTCTGTAGTGTGAACTCTAGAAGGTCTTGTGCTCATTTCCACATACAGTGAGGGTACGGGCTCTACATTCTATGCTCTGCACTGTGGTGTGTGCCATTGTTGAAAAATGGCAGACACCCAAATGGGCCACAGTGAAAAGAGCAAGAGGGAGCATCCAGACAAATCCAAAATCCAGACACCTTCCTGTCCCAAGTAGTCCAGATAAGGGATACTCAACCTGTAGTACAGACAGAGATGTGTTTCTGAGCGTGCTTTTAGTTCTCAAAGAGGGAGGTGGTTTCCAGAGTACGTTGGCTCTAAAGGACAAGGCTTCTAGCTCTGGTCTGATTTCCCTTTTTCCCTCATCAGTGCAGAAGAACTTTGCCTGAGGCCCATGTCCCTATCTTCAGCGGGGAGAAGGGACATGGCCTTTTCTGGGATGGCACTCAGACTTTGGAACAGCCTCCCTTGGCACACTTGTCAGTCACCTAAGCTGTTATTTCAAAGTGCCAGTTAGTGCCACACTTCAAGGAGGATACTGTGGAGCTGAAAAGGTACAGAAGCAACCAAGTGATTGCCAGGGGACTGGAGCAGCTTCCTTGGGGAAAAAAAAGCTGTGTTTGGACCTTTATAACTTGGGGAAAAAAAGGGGACATGACTGAGGCTTTTACAATGATGCATGTTGTGGACAGAAGGGAGAGAGAGACGTGGTTTGTTTGTTTGTTTTCTCCTTCTCTTGCAATACCCAAACAGCAGGTCATTCAATGAAACTGATTGATGGGAGTGTTAGGATGAACAAAAGGTAGTTCTTCACACAGGTCATAATTCGCCTGTTAAATTCATTCCCACAAAACGTGGTGATAATCACAAGCTTAGATGGCTTCTAATGGGGACTGGACCAAGTCATGGAGGACAAGTCTACCAATGGCTGCTAGGCATGATGGCTATGCGCTACCTCCAGATTCAAGGGCAAGATGTCTTTCAATCCCAGTTGCAGAATCCTAGCAATTGGGGGGGGGAGGGGAAAAAGTGTGCCTTTCTCTTCTGCTTGTGGGTTTCCCAGAGAATGTGGGTTTCCACTTCAGGAATAAGGATGCTAGATTAGAAAGGGCTTTGAGCCAGCAGGACTTTCCTTATGTTCTTAGTTGCACACATTTTGGTGACATTCTAGGTCTAATATAACATGTGTGTTTAATGCTGTATCTGTGTCTGCTGTACCAAATGAGTTCAACAGAACCTAGTCGTGGCTACCTTCTTTAGGCGTGACTTACTCAACTAAGGAGACCGCTCTGTGCTTTCGTGTAAACTGCTCATGCTTGTGCTTATGAAAAGGCAAGATAGAAATGTGTTAATTGTGCACATAGCCAGACCTCCCCTTCACAGAGAACCCCTGACTTCTGCTGTGAACCCCTGGTCAGAAGAGGACTTTCAAAGGTTGCAAGACACTTCAATTGCATTTTTTATCCCCTATGCAAAAGGATTGTTTCACCTATTCTGCCTCTTTTGTGTTTTAAAGAGACCCATCCTTTATTTTTCCTTGAACACTTTCCATCTTTAAACTTTCCCTTTGTGTAGCTTCTCTTTCACTTTTATGACCAGACAGGAGCTAACGACTGCTACAAAGAATTTATTTACATGTTTTGCCCTAGCAATTGCTTGCAGGTCCCCCGACACAAAACCTTCCACTTGGTGCGAGAGAGCTGCGCATTGTTTCCCAAAAGCTTCACATCGGGAAATGGATTACAGGAGGAGTTTGCCTTTGACAACGCAACCGATACCCAACTTGAAAGGCTTGTTCCCCCGTGCAGGAACTCTTCCCAATTTGCATCCTCCAGGGATCGGCGAACATGCTTTCTGTTCCAAAAAGGTTCAGACACTTTTCAGATCAGAAAATGTCCCTCTGCTTTAAAATCCCCATTAAGTCAAATGATTCAGAATGGAAAATCTTCAAAGAGCCTCTTCTAAGAAGTTGCCAAGGGGAGTTTTCAAGAAGGGTGGGGAGATTTCTTTCCCCCAGCAGCCTGCTCAGCAAAGAATAGCAATAGTCCATGTGACATGTTCAAGGGGAAACATTCTAATTTCCTGGATAACCTTCACTACCTTGTTGTACCAAGTGCCAATGTTAACGGATAAGATTAGACAATTCCAAAGTGAAAATTGTGTTTATTGTTGATCTTGTGTCGTATATAACAGAATCAGGCCTTGCTCGCTTTTAATCACCAAGGTAAGAAAAGATTTTTGGATCCATACAAATGTACACAGCGTTGTAAGTAACCTTGTCTGTGGGTGAGGGTTGCTTTCTTAGCTTGCCTCTTTAGGTTACATTTTCTTATCAGGTGCAACTACAGGACAACTACAAAAAAAGGACAACTACAGAGCACAAATGAATGTCATTTGACGGTTATTTGAAATTCAGAACACCCTTCTTGGAACACTTTCATAATTAAATGGAACTTTGCCCTGCAACATGCATATATATATTTTTGGAAAATTAAACTCCAGTCACAAGAAAATGTATCTTTTACTAAGCCACAAAAATCTCATCTAAAGAGACTCAAGTAGTTTAAAATTCCAACTTGATGAAAGCAAAAGCTACTTGTTTAAAGCCAGAAATGGATCTCAAACGTCCTTGGTGCATTCATTCCCCGTTGTAGTGCTGCTTACAGCATCAGTGGGGAAGGAGAGCCATCAAGCAGCTGTTATGGTGGGATCCCATAATAGAGTCTGAGACAACATTTTGGTTCGGCTATTTCAGCAGGGCTCAGGGTGGAATCCTAACCAACTTTCCAACATTGACATAGCTGTGCCAATGGGGCATGTGCTACATTCTGCAGTGGAGTCATGAAGATTTCCTCAAGGCAAGGGAGTGTGTTCTCCTACCTCGAAGCTGCATTGCCCTTACCCCTGTGTTGGAAGGTTGGTTAGGATTGCGTCCTCAGGGACATCTTTACCGAGCAAAGAAATCCCATTTTCCACAACCTCCCTGAACCTGCACTAGTTTCCTGCAAAAAGCCACATTAAGGGCCTTGAGCAGCTGCCCTCCATAGGAGAATGACACAGGGAAAGGGCTGACCACCCTCCCTATGTTCTTATATTTCAATATGGATCAGGCCCCCTGAGGATCCTTTTTGTTCAATAAGAAAATAGTAGCAGTACCAGCTTTTGTGGGGAGGGGGCACACTGTAAGGCACACTCCCCCCTTGCATTGGAAAGTGCAGGCAGTGTGTCAGCTATTTCCCTCCCTACCCATTATGCCAAGGAACAGGGCAGCAGATGCCAGTCCTCCCACATGCTGTCAGCTGTAGTTACAGCGGTGTCGGGCAATGAGAACTCTTGTTAACTGCTGCCTGTCTTCATTAACTTGCTCAGCTGGGCAACTTGGATGGTCCTAACCAGCAGTGGACAGGCGACACTGCTTTACTTCCACTGCTGTGATTATGGGTGGGAGTGTGAAGAAGAAAGAGGAGGAAGTCTCCATCACCTCCTCATTGAGCCCTGGTTCTTGGCTGACTTACCAGGCAAGAGTGGGGAGGGGGCAGCTACAGTAGCAGATCATCCTCTTTCCCAGTGGAGTAGCTAAACCGGAGGGGCTACATTGGCCTAGATAGCACACCTTGAGGGGGGGGTATCAGAAGGAGGCCTTCTGGGGGACGAATATTAGGGTATAGGGAGGTATTAATAATGTATTTGCCCTGGGTGCCAGATGTCATAGTTACGCAACTGCTCTTTCTTTTCTGGCACCATTTTATAATTTCCAGATGGCACAGCTCCCAATGTTGCAACAGGGGGCAGGACATCTGAGAGCTGTAAGTGCTGGAGGAGAAAGAGGAGGAGGAGGAAGAACTGCCGGCTGCTTCTCCACAGTCACCCAGCAAGTGTGAATCACTAGCTGGTGGTGACAAAGGACCCTCATTGTCTCAGGGATTGGCTGGCCATGGGCCCTTATGTGCTCTTTATGGTGTGGGCCTTTATGGGCTCCTAGTTAAAGTTCCATCAGACCACACCTATGAAGGCAATTCCATGGGTTTAGCTTCAATGCTACCCATTGACAGAGTCATAACATTATCTTAGACTATGTGACTAGAAGAAGAAGAAGAAGAAGATGATGATGATCTTGGTGTAGCTTAAGGCACTGGAATATTTGTATCTGATGCCTTATTGACATTGCAGATGTGAATGTTCGAAGAGTGCTCACTGAACAATGAAAGTTCAGGTATTAAAATGAACTTTCAAAAAGCATTCTATAGTTGAACTTTCATTGTATACTTGAACTTTTACGAAGCTTGCTACCCAGTTGCTAACCAACGGCTTTCAAGTGAATTTAGCAGTCATAAATGTAGATGACAGGTTCTTTTCTGCATTGATAACTAGCACAAGAAAGAGAGAGGAGAAATTTCCAGAGTGGCGAGAAGCAAGCATGGTCTCCTAAGGTTGGCATTAGGAGTAGTGCTTGTGAGCATACTCATAAATGATCGAGAGTGAAGACGGTCAGTTTCCCACTCTATTCAGGGAGGTAAAGCCAAAGAAGATTGTGAAATGTTCCAAAAGGATGCCTCAAAAGTGGGCGAATGGTCAACAAGACTGCAAATTAAGGCCATCAGGGGCAAGGGCATAGCTAAAGAAGTGCAGGGGGTGCAATTACACCAGGCAACAAGCTGAGCTTGACATTAGTGGCCAAAATGGTGAAAATCTTGGTATGTATGAATAATACCATCATGTTATATAACATTGGAAAGATAACTTAATGCAGCATGCAATGAAACAAACCACAGCTTAATATCTTTACTCTGTCAAAAGGTATGGCCAAAAAACCAGAGAAAACAAAAATATAACTGGGACATCACTTCCTGTTGTGACATCACTTCTGGGGCAACATTTTGCTCTCTGCACTGGGCTACACTTTCATTAGCTACGTCCCTGATCAGGGGCCCTATCCAACTTTCCAGCACCAATGTAGCCAAGCCAATGAGGCATGCACTGCAACTTGTGTTGGAGGAGGGAGTCATGGAGGCATTGTCAAAGTAAAAGAATGTTTTCTCCCTTTCCTTGGGGCTACATAGATACTGGAAAGTTGATTAGAATTGGGCACACTGGCTGGCAGAGGTCCTCCCAGGCTTCAGATGTCTTTCCCATCCTCCCTCCCTCCCCCTCCCCCCCCCCCCCGTGTAACTATTAACAACTTGGATGAAGTTATCCAAAGCTGCCCTCTTGGACACACTTGCTAAAGCTTTCTTTCTGCACACATTTCACACTCCAGAAATTATGCAACACAAAATCTGAATGCAGCCATGGCTTTTCCCCTGCAAAGCTAATTTGTGCCAGGAGAGCTTTGTTCTTGTTGCAGTAGCAGCAGCAGCAACAGCAATAATATAATAGTTCTTAACTGATTCAAGACTTCCAGTTGAAAAGGAGACAATTCCATTCATGTTCCAAGGTCAGCAGTGTTTGGAATTTTCCTATAATCTGCAAGTTCAGAACCTGAAAAGCATTCTGTTTTCTTCCTTATCTGGTCACATATCCAGTAGTGTAGTGTCTCAGAATTTCCGTGTGTGTGTGTGTGTGTGTGTGTGTGTGTGTGTGTGTGTGTGTGTGTGTGTGAGAGAGAGAGAGAGAGAGAGAATATTCTCTGCAAATATAACGAGCTTTTGATTATGCCGAATGTTCTGAATTATTAATTGATTCATTCACAGCAGCACACTCTGCTCAGGACTAATGTACATACCTGGGACTGAGTAGATACTTTGTCTCTGATTGTTTTGCTATGCCGGGCTGCCAAGAAACACTCATTAAAACAGAAAAAGGCAGAAATCATAACATTCCTAGACTATTATTCTAGAACAAACATTTTTATTAATCAATCTGATTTTACATACCTCCTTTACGAGCTAGGAGGAAAAGTAAATTAATATTACAGTGGATGTGGCAGGCAAAGAAATATAGGGAGGACTTATAATGTGAGCCTTGCTGAAGACGTATGGACTCAAAACTAGATCAGAAAGCAAACAATTAAAAGGCAGATGATTCATGTGACGATGGATCCTTTTACTGACAGTACTGACTCTTGACCCAACAAAGCAAGCTCCCGATCCATGTAAATGCTAAGTGTTTGGTGCAATCCTGAGAACATTGGCCCGTTTAAGAGCGCAATCTTAACCTGGAATTAGGCTGGCACAGTTAGGCCAGCAAAGTTTAGCTGACGCAAGGGCCATCATAAAGTATGTTTGGAGCACTCTTGGAATCAGAGAGACCAACACACAGATGTGCATCATCACAAGGGAGTGGCAACGGGATGCAAGCATCTTGTTGTCTCATGCCTCCCTGGGACACCTGGTGGGCTGCTGTGAGATACAGGAAGCTGGACTAGATGGGCCTTTGGCCTGATCCAGCAGGGCTCTTATGTTCTTATGATCCTCCCTGATTCAGAGAGTGGTCCAAACAAGCTTTACGGTGTCCCTTGTGCCAGCCAAACTTTGCTGGCTTTACTGTGCTGGCCTAACTCCAGGTTAGGATTACTCTCTAGGTCCCATTGGGATCCCTGGAACTGAAGCACTTCATTACATGATGAATTTTTATGTATTTAAGTTGCGGTTCTGTGCACACTTACTGAAAAGTAAACCAACTGAACTTGGGTCCGGTTCACGCATGCATGTATACCACTTGATTGCTCAGTGTTCATTAGTTGCCAACTGAACGTGCACCACTGAAAAATACTGCATTTGAGGTGCTATTGGAGTTTTGAAGATGTGCACATTTTATCTGTGGTGTTATACATATAATGATCTACCCACACATATCACATAACATTGTGATGGAATGTATGTGCGAACGAGCCCTCAGTGTACATGTGCATAGGATTTTCGTGTACATGTGCATAGGATTGAGCTATATCCCATGCTATTCCAAAGTCTTGGGCTAGGTTTTACACAATTGGAAATACAGGCATGCCCTGGTGTCTGCTGGGGTTCCATTCTGGACCCTCCTGTGGATACCTGAAACCATGGATATTGAGGACAACTTTTGAAAGATAGGGGAACATCAGTAGTTTTGCCGCAACAAGGTTAAAAAAAAATTGTTTAATGTTCCTGTCTTTTTAATAGGAGTCTCAGAATCCATTGTATCAATGGATAACTGAAACTGTGGATACTGAATTGGTGGATACCAGAGCACACTTGTACATTCAAGATGTGTTTTACACTGTGGGAGAGTTGGGGTTGCTGTAGGAGTCACTGCTATTTGGAATGCTGCTCCGTTCCATTTAGAGTATTGCTATTTGGAAAACACTCACAGCCCAATCCTAAGCTGTGTTGGAGCAGGCAGAGCAGCGGGTCTGTACTGTATCCAGCATAACTTGGGAGGCCTGAGGAGCCTCCCTGGCGCAAGGGCACCTCCCCAGTGGCTTCCTCGGATCTGCGCCCATGAAATCACAACACAGCTACTGAAACATGTGCAGGAACTGGGCCTTTCTGGTCTCTTCATGGCTTCAGAGTCAACACCCTGCACTATCTTCGGATCACTGCAAGGAGAGTCGGGCTATTTGTCATTATCTTAGCTAAACAACTTACTTGTGAACTACTCTTTCATCATAGATTCTTTCTGTATCAGTTGTATGCCGAGCTGCAAGTTAATGGCCACTGTTGTAAGTTTAGTGATAAAAATGATCTTGTATTAGAGTAAGAAATTGCATTTTGGAGTCCCTCCTGCTCTTGTCCTTTCCAATTATGAAAAGCTCTTGCATTTAAAACCTTGTCATCTCTCTTGCAAGTTTAGATCATTCTGCCACAGCCAAACCCCAAAGACCCATATCGCTTTCTAGCTAGAGCTTTAATAAGGAGTTGTAGGAAGGCTTCTGCATTTAAATCAACCTCCCACAGATTCCCTGAACCCCAATTGCTTTTAAATTCAGACACTTGGAATTAAAAAAAAAAAAGCTAGCAATCACTAACCAGAGTAGAGAAAATTTTCTAAATTACCAGTGTTCCAATATTCTTAGAATCTTACTGCTAGCACAGAAATGAATCAAACTGCAATCTAACTCTGCAGTTTGAGGGAACATGGAAATGAACCCTACAATACAGCATCTCACCAACACAAGAAAAGGAATAATGCTCTTAAAAATAAATCAAAATCAAATATGCCCAAGCTGAACTGAACTAGAGGGGGGGCAGGGGCTGAATCTCATTTTGCCCGTGTTTACAAGGGAACAAAGCCGAATATCAAACAATTGGCTTTTGCCACAGACCAAATTCAGCACTTACTTTTCATGCAACTCCACTGGTGTCATTAAAGTTTAACCCCAGGAAACCCAGCTCTCCTTTTCTAAGCACAGTCTCAAGGTCACCCACTACTTCTTCTGTTTAATATGAATGTTATTGGAACTGCTGCCTCTGTAAGAACCAATCATGGGGAAGAAGAAGCTTTTGTATTCTTTAAGAGAAGCATCGCTCAAGCTTTATGGGTTTTATGGGTAAATTAGCCAGCATTGTCTTTAGTTATTGTTATTCCAAATTGTTCTGAGTTTTCCAAATGACTGAGTTTTATGAACGTTTTCATGTTCCATTACTGCTTCAACGGAGGGTTCAGGGAGGGATGGCCCTCGAGCGGTTCTCCAACTATTCTCGAGCAGAAACTTCCAACTCTTGCATGCAATTGTCTGATGCTATCCTGTGCAAAAAGACCAGCAGCCTGAGCCTCCAGTGGGTAGCTGCGATGGCTGTCTCAGAACACAATCCGAATCTGGAGATAAGCTGGCAGGTAGGCCAGTAAAGTTTGGCCGGCCCAAGGGACACTGTAAAATATGTTTGGACCACTCTCAAAGTCAGAGAGGCCAGCACACAGATGTGCGCCATCCTCCCTTGCTGAGAGTGATCCAAACGTGCTTTATGGTGGCACTTCTGCCAGCCCAACTTTGCTGGTCTAACTGTGTCAGCCTAACTCCAGGTAAGGATTTGCACCCTTAGTCCTTGAACTGATGGTACAAGGCAATCAGCGCCTTCTGGGATGCAGGAGACAAGCAATGGAATAGCAGAGGTCAATTGCACAGGACAACAAGCTTTAGGGGGCTACAAGCTCAGCCTGATACTAGTGGCCAAAAATTGTAAAATTTTGGTGAGTATGAATAATACTATCATGTTATATTTCATTGGAAAGGGAATGTAATGCCGAATGCAATGAAACAAACTATGTTGAATTATATCAAATGTTAAGGCCAATTAACCAGAAGACTTTTTATATATTTATTTATTTATTTAAAGGATTTTTACCCCGCCTTTCTGCCTAAAAAGGCATTCAAGGCAGCATTACAAAAACAATTAAAAACAGAATAACATAATTTAAAAACAATAATTAAAAACAATATAAAAATACAACGATTATCCCATGGATCAGGTACAGAAAATAAAAGAATACAAAGACCAGCCAGCCTGTCAGCAACTAAAAGCCTGCTGAAATAAAAAGGTCTTCAGTCCCCGCCGAAATACCGCCAACGAGGGAGCAGTTCTTAACTCTAAGGGGAGGGTATTCCAAAGTTGGGGTGCCACCGCCAAGAAGGCTCTCCTGCTGGCCGCCACCCCTCTCACCTCTCCTGGTGGCGGCACAGTCAAAAGGGCCCCCCCAGATGACCTCAGAGTACGGGTAGGGTTATATGGAAGGAGGCGGTCCCTCAAATACCCTGGGCCCAAGCCGTAAAGGGCTTTAAAGGTCAAAACCAGCACTTTGAATTGGGCCCGGAACAGAACCGGCAGCCAGTGTAGTCACCGAAGCAACGGCTCGACAGAGTCAAACCGCTGGTGAATGAATTAAATTTGTAGCACACCCCCATTTAATAATGAAATTAAATTTCATTATACTTAATGAATTAAATTTGATTTACTTAGGGCACAATCCATACCTGAAGTTAGGCCGGCACAATTAGGCCAGCCAAGTTTGGCTGCCACAAGGGCCACTGTAAAGTGCGTTTGAACCACTCTCGGAGTCAGGGGGAATTGTGCATGTCTGTGTGCTGGCCTCTTGACTCTGAGAGCTCAATCCTATCCAACTTTCCAGAGCCAGTGTAGCCATGCCAAGGGGGTTTGCACTGCATCCTGTGGAGGGGATTCAATCAGGAAGACCTCCTCAAGGTAAGGGAACGTTTGTTCCCTTACCTTGAGGATGCATTGCGGCTACATCAGTGCTGGAAAGTTAGATAGGATTGGCCACTGGCCTAACTGTGCCAGCCTAACTCCAGGTTAGGATTGCGCTCTGAATGAATTAAATTTGATTTGGTTGTGGTGGGGGTGTGCTATAAAATCTTCTTTGACCCAGGGTAGCAGAAGCCTTCGCTACGCCACTGGGGTCAGGTGTCTGCTGAGTTGGTAACGCCCTTTGTTACATGATGGTCTTTAATTCTGCGCCTTTGCAGGATTTATAAGACACCCTTCCAGTGGGAAATTGCTTCCCAGCCGCAGCCACTCCACACATTACGCAGACTGAGACTGCAGCATGCATCAGGGCATCCAGTGAGTTCCTGGCTCAACTGAGATTTGAACCAGGGACTTCCCACACCACAGTTGCTCTCTCGCCTTAACTGCTTATCAGTTAAAACGCTATTAAGCAGTGAGAGATGAAAAAGAAAATCAACTGAGAAATGAGAAATCAATTATCCTCACGAGGCAGCGGCAGAGCTTCTGGGGTGGAAGTGAAGGAAAAGTCACAGGGAAAAAGTGAAGTGTTTGGCAGCTGAAATACTTTCCAGGTGAAGCTGTAGAACGGCTCTCGGTTTGTATCTTTCAAGGTTATCCCTGAGACCCATCCATTTTTTTTAAAAGAAGTGTAATAGCAATCAAATTATGCCACCATAAGGGGATAGAATAGATGACCCACAAGAGGCTTCTTTCCTATCAAGTGATATAATGGACTATTTGAGTTGAAATTAATGAAATGCTAACATTGTTGCAGGAACAAACTATTAATATTCATTGCTTATCTGACATTCACAAACTGGCGAGGAGGGGAGGGCTGTCTTTTCCAGCACACTATCAATCTTCCCAGGTGTCTCCAGCATCACAAATGTATGCTGTATAATTTGGAAAAGAAAGAGAAAGTAAACCTGGATGATGCGGAATCGACGGTACGCCACGTGTGCCTCATCTTTCCAGATCAGTGGTCAGCCAGCAGCTCGTGATGCGAGATTGATGCTCTCACGGAGAGGAAGCCAAAGGAGCCCTCTCCCCCATGAGAGCCATGATTGCTGCTCTGCTCAGATATACATCACTGCAGAAGGAACAACCGTATGGGCAAAAGGGTCCAATCAAAGAAGCATGCCGATAACCCTATGGCCCTCCAAACTAGACACCACCCCATCAGCTGGACGTCAAAGACAAAGTCAAAACCCAGATTGCATCCTCAACTACCAGAAGAGGATGTCTTGATTGGTTCACCCCATCTAGGATCCCATAGGAGAAACATTTTTTAAAACCCTAAAACCTTGTGTTCTTTACCCACTGCCATGATCACTGCTATCCTGCTTTGCTGTCAGTCTATAGAGCATCAATCCCCTGGTGCTGCATTATGTCACCCCATTTTAGCCACCATATGTCAGCTGGAACCCAGGATTGGTAACACCCGTCCCCCTTTCTTTTACAGCCTCTTCCTTCAGCACAATTTACCGCCAACGCTGGGGTGCTTTACGGTGCCTTGTGCAACAGCGACAAGGGCGGTATGAGTGGACCGCCTGCACTAAGTGCAACAGGCTCGGGCCCTTGGTGCTTGTTGCTCAAAACCTTAGTTCCTTGCCCCCTGCTTCTTCTGGGAAACCAGCCTCCCAACAACCCTTCTTCCCCCTTGTTTCTTCTTCTCACTCTGCTCCTTTTTCCAAGGGGTCCCTCTCTCCTAATTTCTCCTCCAAACTGCTTTCCCAGGGCTCCTTTCTGTGCCATCGTCAGCACAGAATTCCCATGTCATCTGGCAGTAAAAAGTCCCCAGTTTTTGTTCAACCTTGCCTTCATTTTCCTTTCATGGCTGGATCATACAGCTGTGCTATTGGCCACCACCCAGGACCCCTGCATACAGTTGTTTCCCCCAGTGTGCACATGCAACACATTTTTTGAAGCCCTGAGGGTAGCAAAGGGAGTGAGCATTTGACACACTGCCTTCAGATCTTGGGCCCTGCTTTTAGCATGCTGGTTTATGTGAAGCTGTGCAAGCTGGATCTGAATACTGGCCAGGATCCAAAGAGCCAAGCAACCATGTTTTACATGCGCAAGGAGCCCTTAAATTTGCCTCCCTTGAACAGCAGCCCCCATGCCACCCGGCATGCCCTGTGCCTCCTTTTTGACACTTTCACACAATGCCAAGCAGGTACTTTTTGTGCACGCTTGTATGGCAAATCCCAAACTAGTTCTGCAGTAAGCACCGCCTGTTGCACAGGCAATACACAAGGGATTCTCTTGAGAATGGGACCGCAGCTCAATGAGAGAGCACAGGTTTTGCAGAGAGATGCTTCAGCTTCAATGCCTGATGTCCCTAAATAGGGCTGGGAAAAACTCCAGTCTGAAATCCTGGAGAGCCAGAATGTAGACAGTACTAAGGGTGCAATCCTTACCAACCTTCCGGCACTGACATAGTAGTAATGTTTAGTGGTAGTAATGTTTGTTCCCTTACATTGAGGCTGGCTGGAAAGTTGGTTACGATTACACCCTGCCTGCCCAATAATTAGAGGTGGACAAAAATGGTGATAATGAAATCAAAACACATCACTGCTTCCTGTACTTCTCATTTTTGAAGAAGAATAAGAAGCAGCAGCAGGAAAGAAGGAAAGAAGACATAACACCACTGTCTGCATTTCTAACTTGTGAAAAAAACTGAAATCTGCAAAAAAAATTAAAACATTTTCTCCCACCTCTACTAACAATCTGATTTGGTGTAAGGTATGATCATATAGTGGACAAACTAGAAGCATGCAGAGATTTGTTGGGGGTTGAAAATGAACTGAATGCTCTCTCTCCCTTCAGACGAGCTGCTGCTTCAATGCATCCTTACATTCAGATTCTGAACATCATGCCTTTGAAGCAACAGGACACAGTAGCAGGAGAAACCTTTTGCTTGCTCTTGCAGTTCATTGTGTACAGAACAGCTTGGAGAAGCCTGTTTATTATACCAGTGCTAATGTCATTGTGGATTTTTTTTCAGCTTAAACTTTGAAGGGTAGCCAAAGAGATGGGCAGATTTCATTGCTTTTTTTCCTTTGCAGTGTTTCCAGTTGCTGAAAACCCTACAGAAACCCCACAGGGGATCATTCTTCTAAGTGTCAGAAGGACTGGAAATCAGACAAAAATCAGGAGTGCCTGCCAAAGTCAAGGTCCCTTGTGTTGACGATGAACTGGAGGGGCCTATTCTGGACTGAATTACAATGTGTTTATTTCATTATTGTGTTTATTTTAATCCTAACAAACTAAGTACTTAGACATGCTGCCTAATGTTCCTCGAGAGAAGGAAAGAACTCTTCTAACCTTGCTGGAATTCTCTCCTTCCCAGGCAAAAATCTCCCTAGAAGAAAGGAATAGGAAAGAGGCTGGAATTGCATTCAAAAACAGGCTCTCCAGTAAGCTTTCTGGGATTGCTTTGAACTCTTCCTCATCATTATTTTATGTGGCAGATCATCTTTACACTTATGATGGAGCGGCGGGGGGGGGGGGGGGGGTGGAAAGAGATGAATACACCAAAGTTGCCTTTAAGATTTTTAATCAAAGCTCCCGCTCCCTCTGATTGCTGCAGAGAATTTTCAACTCACTAGATTAAAAAAATCTGGTATTTTTTTCTGAGCTAGATGTGGATCTGTTCAAAACAGGCTCTTAACGGACTAAGCAGATGGCACTACTGTGCCTTTGGATGCAGCTGTAGGAGAAGCTCTTCCAGAGGGAGGGCTGTGTGCCTTCTGGACACCTCAAAAACTGAGAAATCCAGAGAGTGGAATAAATTAAAGGGAGATTAATGCAATGGCTGGCTGGGCTGAATGGGAAAGGCATTTTACCAAGCAATACCCAAACACCACTGAAGTCGATAAAGAAGTATTTGCATAAGAGTTTCCCTACCAGTTTGATGCTCAAACTTCATAAAGATCTGGTGTGGCAGGGTTAAAAAGTCTGCACTACTTCTGTTGTCCTGGCAGGGCAGAGAGGGTCGTCCAACAAAACTAGTAGTAGGTTAAGGGCGAAGAGAAGACAGTACAGCTGCTCTTAGCCTTATGTGAGGATTATGTTCCAGAATCAGTGAGAAAAATTAAAATTGGGTATAAAAATTGCTTTTCATCTGGAAAATACATTCTGTCTCTTTCAAAATTATAAGAGACAGGAAGGAACTTAAACTGACCAAAGGAACTGGCTCTGGGAACTGAAACTGACAGGCAGGAACTAAAAACTGGCAGAGGAAATTCATTTTCCAATATCACACTCGCTCTCAGGCATGTTTTCAGTGAATGCAATAGCAGGTAGAATCTCTTGCAGGGATGTGCAGTGGGTGACTGGGCTAGTGAGGCACCCAGCCCAGTGACCCGGACGTAGCTGCGGTGATGTCAGCTCGCCTCTGCAATTACTTCAGGACCCCTTGGGCGGCCAAATGGTGCCATGAGCATTCTTATCACTATTCTTATTCAAGTGATCACAGGTGGCAGCAATACCAATTGCTGTGTCTTTTTTAAAATGGGACCGTATTTGGAGTGATCACTCCAAACACCACCCCCTTCTTTTAGTTGTGTGCGTTTGTTTTGAAGCGAAGTAATCCAGCAGCACTGCTGGCTGAAGTGCTTTAAAAAAAATACAGCAAACATTCAGAGCGGTGCGTGTCTGCTTCAATATGAACAATGGGAGGCGGTCTCTGTAGGGTAGAGTGGAGTGGTCGCACATAGCCGCAAGCACTTAAATCCCGAACGGCCCCCCTTTTTTAAGCAACCTGTGGTGGTGGTTTTTTTTTTTTTAAATCAGGTCTTCTGAAGCCCAGGGAAGCCATGTGCAGCCTTTCTGGGTCTCAGAAGACTCTCTGGCTGGGACCAGAACACTACTCCAGTCCCATCTAGAGTGTCTGGGGCAGGTAAGGCATTGCCTCACCTGCCTCTAATAACCACATGTCCTTAATTGTCCCTTGTACTACTTAAAACACAGTGTGTGTATGTGTGTGTGTGTGTATACCATGTGAAGTTGAATCCATACCTAAGATGAGGGGCAACTGACATTCATGCCCCTGCCTCCGACTCCCAGAATAGTGCAAAAACAAGTTTTATGGTGTGTTTGCAACACTCCTGGGACAGCACAAGTGACTTGTGCTGGCCTAATTCCACATTAGGGTTGCACCCTTACAGAGTTACTTGCCATACCACAAAAGATGATGCCACCTTAGGTGGCCATTAAAGAGAAAAACTGGTCCTCATTCTTCAGGAAGCACCATTAGGGTGCTAAATAAATAATTAAGAACTGTATGACCCAATATGTCTAATCAGAGGACGTCTATGCATAAATACTGTTGTTAATTACTCAGAAGCTAATTCCATTTAGTTCATTGGAGCCAGCTCCCAGACAGCAATGCATAGGATTGCAGCCTCAATTCATCAATAGCAATCAATTATTGCTAAAATAGTGATGTGAGGGCACAGTGGGTTAAACCGTTGAGCTGTGAGCTTGTTGACCAGAAGGTTGGCAGTTCGAGACCGTGCAACGGAGTGAGCGCCCGTTGCTTGTCCCAGCTCCTGCCAACCTAGCAGTTCAAATGTAAAAATGTACATTTATTTTCACATGTAAAAATGTACATTTATTTTCACATTCATGTAAAAATGTGAGTAGATAAATAGGTACCACTTCGGTAGGAAGGTAATGGTGTTCATGCACCTTGGCATAGTCATACTGGCCATATGACCATGGAAGCTTGACCTAGGACAAACACCAGCTCTTCGGCTTAGAAACAGAGATGAGCACCGCCTCCTTCAGTCAGTCACTGTTCTGCCAAATTCCTGACAGGCCTCCCCAAGGGCCTCAATGCCCACAACAAGCTAACTAGTTTCCCCTCCAGAGTAGCCTCAGAGATAGGCAAGAGGGAGGGGGTTCTTTCACCCACTGGGCCTCCTCTCTTCCAGCAGCTTTGCTTGGGATCACCGGCTGACCAGCCTCCTCCAGACTGCCCTCATCACTGGCTTAGCTCCAAACTACCCTAGCACCAACAAACCCCACCACCAAACAATAGGCAGTCAGCTTGCCCAAGCCACAATTGCCTCCTCCACTTGGTGGCTCCAGGAATGTGGCAACAACTCCCAATGGTTATTCTCCACAATAACCCAATGGTTACAACAACTCCCAATGGTTATTGGTTATAACCAACTGGTTATTGTAACCAATTCCCAATGGTTACATCAACTCCCAATGGTTATTCCCCACAATAACCTAACCTTACCTTCCTTTATCCAGTCAACAGTCCTTCAGGCATGCAGTCCAGCCAGCAGTCCATCAGTCAGGCAGGCAGTCCAGCCAGCAATCAATCCATCTATCTATCCCGCACCTACCTGGTGCTCCCCTCCAGCACCTTCCAAGATCCTTTACTGCAGCTCCTGCCTCCAACTTTATACTGAGGCCAGCCAATCAGTGGGCAGGCTTTAATTCATCTGCCACACCGATCTGCACCTGTGCTAACCTCTCTGCAGAGCCAGAGCCCTTATCAGCTGTGCTCCAGAGGCTTGCAAAGACCTTGGGGGTTAACCCTATAATCCCTGGTTAATCTGAGACAAAGGGCCATTGCTGATACCACTCCCTATCTCTTTAGGGTATCACCTGCCTTTTCCAATACAGTCATGACTAGACCATTCAGTTGTGGGGGAACCTTTACCTTTTACCTATAGGTAAAAGGTAAAAGTTCCCCCACGACCAAATTGTCTAGTTGTGACCAACTGTAGGGGGCAGTGCTCATCTTTGTTTCTAAGCTTGTAGAGCCAGCATTTGTCCAAGGACAAGTTTCCGTGGTCATGTGGCCAGCATAACTATATGCCATAGTGCACAGCACCAAAGTGGAATTTATCTACTTGCATTTTTATGTGCTTTCAAACTGCTAGGTTGGCAGGAATAGCTAAAATGGAACCAGTATCATTATATACCTTCAATTACAAGATTCTGGCGATAAACAATGGTGAGTGAGTGAGTGGGGGGGGGGGGGAGAGAAATCTATGTCAACCATGCTTTGCTTGGGAACTTCCCAAAGGCGTATTCCTCAACATTGATTGAGACAGAGTGGTGGATGAACTTTTGGCCTAATCTAGCAAGGTAATTCCTCTGTTCTAAAGCAGTCCTTCTAGCCTATTCAGATAGGCAAGAAACTAACCTGCTACACCCTGTGGTTTGAAAAACTCAGCTCAGTGCACCTGCTCTTCCCTACCAAGGTCAAGCAGAGGTGCTAGGGGAAAAAAAATCTCCTTTGTCTTCACCACTGTCTGCACCAGCTCTTTTGAATGACCCCTATTTCTTTGTAACAAGGACAGCTCAAGATGGTATGCATGTGGCTATCCCATTTTATCTTCATAGGAATGATGGGCAGTGTTTTCAGCTGAAGGACACTTAATGAGTTTTATTTCCCAGCTGACCTCAATACTCAATCCAGTCCACTACCATGGATCTTATTCCTACCTAGAAGTCCTACAACAGCAAAAAATAATAAGCAAGGGTGAAAGGTAGCAGACAGACATGTGATACCTTTATAGAATTGTCTTATTGCACATTGGGCAATGTAAACAATATACATCTTCCGACACTGTATTTCTTTAAATTTATTGCAATACAGGTCAATCCTATGCTTGTCTATTCAGAAGTAATCCCATTGTGTTAAATGACTCTTACTCCCAGGAAAATGAGTATCTGATTGCAACCGTAGTTAGTCTTCAGGGATTGCTTCTTTAACTTTGCAAAACAAAAACTGTGAAGATTGAAATGTTGTTGGTGATTTATTTTAATAAATAAAAATATAAATACCTAGAGGCAAACAGAGCTATTATTTCCTGGGACAATGCTCCAAAAATAACATTACATGAGTGGTTAATCCCTAGGATGAGGAGGTCATATTAACAAGCCTCTGGCCTTACAGTATTTGTCAGAGCCCCTGTGTCCAGATGGAAAATGTAGCTTCAGTGTTCCTTTCTTCTGAGCCTTCCCTTACTGTGCCTTCGCTGCTGGTTTCTCAGATTGGGGAAACTAAATGGCTCACAAACAGATCAATTCTGCACCTGGAGTGTCAAGGCTTTCTTGCGTGTATTAAGTACATTTGGAAACACACACAACAAAGAGCTAAAGATCACTGCCATCTCTCCATTCACAGGCTCCCCTGCCCAGCATCTCACCTCTGAAGTCAAAGCTCTGCTTGAAAAGGCTGAAACTCCTCCTCTCCTGTTGAAAGTCAGGAGCCCCCCCCCCCCCCATGGTATTTTAAAAGCCTTTAAACACAGTAAACACTGGGCCACCAAGTCATTTATCTGAAACCTCTTGGTCACCTAACTGCAAAGATACCTCCACATTTTTCCAACTACTTTGTGATTTATTTTTGAAACTCAGAGAGCAATCTTAACCTGAAGTTAGGCCAGCACAGTTAGGCCAGCACTACACAGTTTGGCTGCCACAAGGGCGTTTTGCCAGAAACTCCTACTGGGCCTCCCTGAGGGCCCTGATGCCCACACTAGGCTGAGTGGTTTCCCCTTTAAGCAGCCCTGGTGCAGTAATGGAGGCAGCACAACCGGGCCTTACCTCTTTAAGCACAGCAGCCACTCAAAGTCAGTCCCAAGCCAGAAAGTACTGTATATGAAGCAGAGAGTAGAGGGACAGGCTAGAACAGGGTGTCAACTCATTTTATACAGCAGGCCGAATAGCATTTATGATGCCTGCTGAGGGCCGGAAGTGATGTCATAAAGCAGGAAGTGATGTCATTAAGCAGGCCATTTTCTTTCCTTGGGAACTCATTAGCTCCAAATGGAAGCAGAGAAAATACACCAATCTTGATATTTTCAAGATATGGGAGAGCCCAATTATCAAGTGGGCTGCCTTTTTAGCAGGGATACTTCAGCTCAGCAGCTGAGCTGATGGTGGTGCTAAGAGAGACTGAGGGCCAAATAAAGAACTTCCAGGGGGTATATCTGCCCTGCAGGCCTTATATTTGATGTCCATGGGCTAGTACATCTCCCAGGAGCTTACGAACACTTCTGGGCTTGGCTCTGTCTTTAAATGGGGAGACTTCTGGTCTTGGCTCTGTCTTTAAATGGGGAGCAACTTGGAAAGGAAGAGGAGGGGGAGTTGATACTGGAGAAAAAAATAAGTGGAGAGATGGCCTGTGTATGAGTCCAGTAATAAGGGTCAGCATCCATAACTCATTTAGGCTGGGCCCAAAGCTATGTTTTACATATGAAACTTTTTAAACAGAAAGTTTCTATATTTCATATTAATGCTGTACAGAAGTAGCACTGATTTCAACCGAGGATGATCACGTCCTGCTTTATGACATCACTTCCAGCCCTCAGTAGGCATCATAAATGCTAGAGGCGCAGAAACCAGGCGGTGGCCCTGCCCATGCAGTTAGATAGGAACAAAGTGAGGCCAGAGGGGGCGGGCTTAGTGGCCATGTTTTTATACTCAAAATGCTGGTTCCAAGCATTTCAGATTGCTTTGCGCGTAGTGTTTAGGACTGAATAAAAATAAAAACGTACAAAAATAATAACGTGTGATCGTGTAGAAACATCATTGGTAACCTAATTATGAGTTAATATGCACTTAAAAGGTTTAATTCTGCGTAATTATATTACTGAACATACCGTCAGCCATATTGTTAGACCCATGGTTAGACCCAGACCAGATCCATGCGTCGGCCATATTGTTTGACCGGTTTGACCCAAGGGGGACCAGACCATGGACCAGAACCATTGCGTCGGCCATATTGTTTGACCAGACCGGAAGTTTCAAGAATATGACGTCATTTCGTCTCCATGTTTATAATAACTCCATGGCAGAAACGAGGAAAGTAGCAATTCTGCCCTTCACAGATTAAAGAGTTTGCATATAAAGAGGGCTGACTGTATTTATTTCTGTACCAAAGAAGTTGTGCTCATGAGACAGGTACTCTGGAATTCATGAAAGTAACCTTTGATTTAGAGCACAATCTTAATCTGCTGTTAGGCCGGCACAAGGGCCACCATAAAGTATGTTTGGACCAGTCAGGGAGGCCAGCACACATAAGAACATAAGAAGAGCCCTGCTGGATCAGGCCAAAGGCCCATCTAGTCCAGCTTCCTGTATCTCACAGCGGCCCACCAGGTGCCCCAGGGAGGCATGAGACAACAAGATGCTTGCATCCCGTTGCCACTCCCTTGCACAGACGTGTACCATCCTCCCTGACTCCAAGAGTGGTCCAAACACACTTGGTGGCTATTGTGCCAGCCTAACTCCAGGTTAGGATTGTGCCCTTAAAAAAATGCTGAAGGGAAAGTCAGAGTTTGACTTTCACAGGAGGTGGTCATCTAGGCTGCTCTGTGGAAAAGGCAACTTGTCAACCGGTGCTTGGCACTTTGGACTTCAGGGAGGCTGCCTTGGAGAAGATCCTGCAGAAGGGTGACCTTACCGGGTGCCAGCTAGGCAGTTGGGCTACTTCCTTTTCGCATATTTGGACCCTTATTTCCAACTCTCTCTCTCTCTCTCTCTCTCTCTCTCTCTCTCTCTATCATATATATTAAAATAATTGGTGAAAGCCTCCAGCATGTCAAGGGCAAGCTCGCGCCGGAAATGAACTGCGACAATAAAAGAAACTGATCGACTGGCAGTCGGAGATGGAAGGAATGCAGGTTGAGTGGTAGTAATAAAACATCTGGAAGAAGCCAGTCCAGGCATCGGAAAGAGAGGGGGAGGCCTGAGACACGGTCGGGAGAGGCGGCCTGGCGTTTGCGTTGCAGCCCCGCGAGTGCCGGCCGAGGAGGGAGCAGAATAGAAAGGAAAAGCAGCGCTGCCGCAGGCAGGCAGGCAGGCAGGCAGAGAAAGCCTCCTTTGTACGCGCGCGGAGGCGCGGAGCAGAAGGGCTCGCCAGCTGATCGCCCAGATGTGCAGGTACATTCCAGCGGTTTCCGGGAGGGGGAGGGGGCCGCTCTGGCGGGGGAGGAGGCGGGGGAGCGCGACTGGGAGCGTGCAGGCGGCTGGGTGGGAGCCGTCGAGTCTTCCTCGCTCCGTCGCCCCCACATGTGCTTGGAGCGCGTATCCCGCTGCCTTACGGGGCAGCTCGCCACCGCCTCCCTCGGCGCCCACGCCGGCAAGCGAAGGAGGCCGTTTCAACTCTTCAGGGCGGCCGCCGCCCCTCACTCGCCGGATCAGCCGAGCCTGGTGGAGGAGCGCCGCTTTCTTCTTCCCGCCCGGCTCCTGCTGCGCGTGGCTCCAGCTGAGCGATGCGCCCGGCGAGGCGATGCTGCTCGCGGTGAGGGGGGGGGGGCTTGACGCGGGAGGTGGCGGAGGACATCGTCGGAGGCTGCCTTCGCTCTCCTCTCCGCTTTGGGAGCAGCAGCAGCTCTCCGAGAAGGGGGGAAGAGGATCGGAGCAACCTCTCCCCGTCGAGCCTGGAAGACCCCTTGTGGCGTGGCTTCGCCTTGTATTGGGCAAACCTCGCACCTGGGGCTCGGACCCCAGCGGAGGGGGGGGGAAGCCCTTCATCGGGGCAGGCAGCAGTCGCCTCACTCCCTCGGCTGCCGGGCTGGGCTGCTTGCGCCCAGATGCTCAGCCCGTGCTGAAAAGCGGCGGGATCCTGAACAGGAGTCCTTAGAGCACCCTGGAGCCGCGCGCCGCGCAGAGCCGTCCCCGCGATGCTGGTGGTGGTGGCAGTGACAGAAGAAAAGAATCCTGGGAGACGGGCGACAGACGGGGAAGGAGAGACGGGGGGAGAGAAGGAAACGGATTCTTGAGAACCTAGCAGAGACTGTCTAACGGGGAGGGGGGAGGGGGCAGGTTCGTGCCCTCAGTCTTTAAACAAGTTCTTTGGAAGTCCGCCACGTGGATTTCCACGGGAGCAAGAACTTCCAATGAAACGGGTGGAGGGTCAACGGCAACTTGAGTGTACCTGAAAGAAGGATCTCCGACAGGTAGTTTTAGGACAGCTCATCCTAAGCTCATCCAAGCCATCCTATTCCTAAACCCAGGTCTGCCCCTGGAATGAAGCCTCGGATCCGGCAGCGATCCATAAACCGCTCGCTCCGCAGTGAATTGTGTGGTGGGGGAAGGACTCTGGCCGAAGCGGAGTCATCGAGCACAACCCAATCTTGCATGGGTTTTTTTATTTTATTTTTAACTTGGGTGCTGGTAGAGAAAGCTCCACCGGGGTCAATGGGATTTCTTCGCTCCAAGTAAAAAGGGCTCAGTTTAAACAGGAGGGGAGGCTGATTCTGTTGGGATGCTGAGGTCGCAATCCTATAATACACTTTCTTTGGAGTAAGCCCCGTTAAATCAAAGGGGCTTACTTCTGAGTAGATATGCATAAGCGTGTGGTGTGATTCAGGAGCGTGTGGTATGGTTCAAGTCAGGGACCGCAGCTGGCTGCTGGATTTCCTGAAGAAAAAAAAAGTGGCTTGCGCTTTCTTTCCTTGCCTATATCAGGGCAGCTCGTCCGCCCGACGCCTAACAAGCGCAGGAGGCCCCCGGTGTCTTACTGAGAGGCGTAATTACCCTTGTATTGCGAGTGCCTTCATTAACAGAAGAGAAAGCAAGCAAGCAAGAGCTCCGAAGTACACCAAGGAGTCAGCAACAAAATCTTGCTGGCAAACAAGAGGTTAACTCTGTTTCGGAGGAACGAGCGTGCTGGTTTCCTGAGATAAATGGGCAGGAAGCAAATTGCTTCCCCTGTTCTGGCCAGCGGCTCCCAAATGCTTTTTGCACCTGCTACTCTGCATTTTTTCAGTGCCTCTCGACAAACCCCCCACCCCTCGTCGCTTCCTTCCAACTAGGCTTGCTAGAAACAAGCTTTTTTTCCCTGGCCTCGGAGGACGACCCATCTCACCTACGACTACGTCTTTTTAAATAACGTATTATTGTTGTTATCATCACGATCAGGTCCTGAACCAGTGCCAGGCGCTCCGTCCTGTACGATGCCGGTTTGACGAGCCTCGGGTTTCGCCTAGCGCCGGAAGGGTTAAAGATGATGTAAGTACCTAAGTATTCCGAGGGCGAGTTCTGAAGCGTGTTTGTGCTGCTACTTCTTCAGAAGGGTGGAGAAGCCAAACAATGGCGGGACTTAGAATGGGTGGTATCAAAATCTGCGGGTTTGAACCCCCCATTTGCTCCGTGCAGTGCCCCCACGCCAGGGCACTCGTGTTGGCGAGGATTTCTGCAAGCGGAAACTATATCAATAGGGAGACCGTTTAAAACCCCTCACATGGGGGGGGGATTACAGCTTGTTCCTGTCCATTAATGTTCCCAACATATGTTCCACACCTGTATCCCACTAAAATCCTCCTTTCAGCACAGAGACAGATACCCTTTCCAGCAGTTTCTGTACTGTGCATTCTTGGTCCCTAGTAAGAGCGCATAGGATCTTAGCCTAAGTGAGCCAAGAGGGCTGCTTAAAACTAGTTAGTACTAGTTAGAACCCCCATGACTTTCCATAGGTCTGGCTTCCTAGTAGGGGTGCAATCCTAGAACACAGTTATCTCGGAGTAAGTTCCATTGACCTTGAAACATGCAGAAGAATGTGCTGTGTGGGTTTTGTAAGTTGCAATTCTAAGTACATTTAACTTAGAAGTAAATGTCTGCAGAAGGAATGTACCACTGAAATGAAGTAAATATGTTTATGATGCCAGAGTCTCTGTTTTGATTTCTGTCAAGGAGGCTAGTGAGACAAATGATGAGAGATGACCCCAAGGCTACAATCCTATATGCACTTACTGGGGAATCAGCTGTACTTGATTCTGAGTAGACATAAATAGGATCACAGTGCATGTTTATATTTTGCTTATTTGTCTTTAATAATTTACTTGGCTTTTCTTGATCAGTATGAGGCCAGATGTTCTGATTAAACTTTGTTTGGGCTCTTTCAAAATTCTAGCCCTAAATATGGCCACTCAAAATTCTGTGTCTAGCTACTTAGCAATTGAACTACCTTCTGTTATACATCAGTAATGTCTATTTTTGCCATGCTAACATGATGGATGCCCAGCATGGATGTGGGCCATAAGGTTTTAGTATCTAAACTAAAGTCCATCTTGTACCAATGTTGGGTTTAACTATGTGTTTAATGCAACAATAGTATAAAATGGATCTATGTTAGCGCACAGAGGATCCTACTTCAGTCCTGGAAATTGGATTTGATGGTCTTAGATTTCCAGTTTTGTTGACTCTGTTTATGTATACAGAAAGTCATTTTGGTATGCCAGTGCTTCACAAATAAAGTCCCCAACCTCTGACCACAGTAGACTATGACTGTTATCAAGGAGAAATCTTTGTAGGCGACAATATTTGATTCAAGGGCACAATGTTGGGAGTGAGCAATTTTTTTTAAGCAAATATCTTCTGTCATTGACTATACAAGACTTCTGTCCTTGTAAAAGATGCAAATAGAAGGCATCAAACTCATATTTTGTTTTGTTTTTCAATTTTTACAACTGAACAGTAAAGCACTTTAGGTGAAATGTAGCTCCTTTTAATATAATGAAAGCTGTAACATTTCATGACCTGAATGTTTACAGCAACTCAAGAACGCCCTCTACAGTGTGATGGTTGACATGCCATAGAAGGAGAGCACAAGAAGAAACCCAGCAAGATTTTCACTGTAAATTAGCTGCCAACAGGGCTTTTCATGAGATATTGGGTTATGAGTTTTCTGTTAGGGGGAAAACTAGCATTTTTCTAAATCTTCTGTTCAGTGATCACAACATCAGTGCATTAAGGCTGCAATCCTATGTATTACTTTCCTGGGAGTAAATGCAACTGAACACAATGGGTCTTCTTACTTCTGAGCAGATATGCATAGGAGTGTGCTGTGATTCCTACTTTGTCTTGTGAATTGGCCTCATTGTTTACATTAAACATTTTACATGTACTTGTCATATTTGATGCCTCAGCTGAGAATTTGTGAACTGACTCCACTGAGAAGCACTTCAATCTGAAGTGGCAATGAGTGTTCTCTTTGGTGTACCACCTCAATCATGCACCTAAATCACCCACATGCTGCTACAATTGTGATGTGCATATATGAGCTGGTCATATCCCTAGAAATCTTGCTAGATCAGTAGTTAAGTTTGGCACTGTCTCTGATTGGTGGACTGCAACATATGTGGAAGACTGGCACTGTCTCGTGGCCATGACCATAGGAATGACCAGTGACAAATCTATGATTGCTCTATTCATACAGTGTGTGTCCATGTTTGTGTGCACCCATCCTGGGAGTGGGGCTGCTTTTGTATACAAGTAGAATTGCTGTTTCTTATTGACCTTGGTTCTATGCCTTAAGACCCTAACAAGCTCACACACAAAGTTAACCAATGGGAATGCTTCCCCTACTAAAGCTGTATGTGTTCAGGCTATTTGTTAAAATCACTTGTGTATGCAAACCATTCAACAAGCTCCCCCACTGGATTCTGCATGGCTGCTTGTTCCTTAACCCAATTCTTATATATTCACTTGAAGCAGTTCAAAGTAGTGAAGGACCTCTGTGTTACTTTCTAAGGGTGCAAGCCTGAACCAACTTTCTAGCTTTGGAGTAAGGGCAATGCAGCTGTGAGGTATAGTAAGGGAACAAACATTCCCTTACCTTGAGGAGGTCTCCATGACTGCCCCCACCTGGCACAGCTAGGTCAGTGCTGGAAAGTTGGTTAGGATTGCGCCCTCAGTTTTCCTGCTTTGAAACCATATGCTTAGGATTAATGTCCCAGTTTAGTAAGGCTGCCTTCTTGCTCCCTCCCAAGGGACTCACTCCCATTGAACTCAGTGGGACTTCTGAGTACACAAGCTTAGAAGTGACTTTATGGCTATTGTACAAACACTGTTCTTGGACACTGTGGATGCAATCAACAAGGCTACACCCACCTCAAGCTGCTTCAAATCAAGGGCAATCTTAGCCACCTGGTCTGGCTTTATGTCATTTCCTTGTGGGGAGGAATTTTGCTTTAGCTACTCTTGGGTTCTGTCTACCTCCGTGTCCTCTATGACTTTCCTGTTGTCCACCAGACAGGAGGAAGCTGTTGAGAGACTATACTAGTCCTGTAAACTATTCCAAACCTCCTTCAACATTAAGACTTATAATGCTGACAGTCTATGCTTCCCTTAGAACAAGTCGTGGGCAGCACCATTACTCAGATCAGTTTTCATAGCCTTGAGCATCTCAGTATTAAGTGTGAGATTCCAGCTTCTGCATAACATTTTTTTAAGAACCAGAATCTCAAAGCTTGGGGAGAAGGGGGTTAATAACCCCCCCCCCCCAAGGAGATATGTGCATGCCGAGCTGCTGCAAAGGAAAGTGTATTCAAGTGTTAAACCAATTCATGAAGATTAGATTCCACTTTGCACTTACTGATAAGGAAATTGGACGCTGTTAGATTCCCGCCTGAAAGTGGCATGCAGCTCTCCCCCACCCCCACCCCCGTGCCTGGTAGCTGTTAGGACGCTGCCTTCAGGCGCAGAATGTAATGTGAAAAAGTCAATGACAGAGGAACAGTGAGAATCAAATCTTAGGGGCTAACAAGCCTCAGTTAAACATGCTTTAATGAGCACTGTCCTATTGCCAACTAGGCGGTCATTCTATGGACACCAGCTCAAGAGTTTTAATGCAGATTAGTTCCGCTTTATATGACCTTAACGCGCCTCATCTACTCCTAAAGAGGAGGCCTTGCTTTGTGTTTTAGTCTCCCCTTAAACGGAATGGAATTTATAGTCTGAGCGAAAGTAGTCGGCGAAGAGTAGAAGAGCGATTCCCCCCCCCCACGCATGTAAACTATTTCCAGTCCCCGTGGGCGATTGTGACTAGAGAAAGTTGGCTCTTACGGATTAAAACTTCCAAAAGAAAAACCTTTTTAGGGAGAGTTGGAAGTGATCGCTTTGAGGATTAACAAAAAGAAGTAAACCATGTGCAGTTCAACTCCATCCGTGCTTATTCAGACGCTCCTACGTGTGCAGGCTAAGCTTAAAGACTGCAGCATTAAAGTCTTCCAAAATTCGCTTCAAGGGACACCTATGGAAGCAACCATCGCGGCCCCTCTTCTCTCATTTCTCCCTTCTCAGTACTGTGCTGTTAACTTAGGGATACAGAAGTGGCAAGAGACAAGTTCTAAGTCGAATCCGTACTGGAAGAAGGCCGAGTCCAACCTGGGCCCGGCCCTCCAGCTTCTTTTCACAACCGATCACATCGCCCGCAGCCTTCTTCCAGCATTCCGACTTGGAAGGTTCGTTTTCGCCAGCTTTCTAAGTTCTTGGCTGGGCCGTCGCGGGAATGCGATTGGCTGCCAGAAAGAAAGAGAAGGACGCATTGGAGCCACGTGATCCAGAACCCATTTCGAAGACGACGCCGAAGCGCGCACCCATTGGCTGAAACGAGTTCGGGGCCCCTTCTGCGAGAAAGCAGAGTTCTCAGTAGTGTGTGCAGAAGTCAGTGGAGTGTTTAGGGACTTACAAAGAACCAGCCAGCCAGGATCTTGCGGGGGGTGGGGACAAGTGAAGCATTACTTCACTTCGCAACAGGAAGGTGGGGGAAAATACTTCACAATTTTCCCCCTCCCGGTGGTTTTAGGGGGGCTTTTTTTTGGCCAGTCGCTTCTTGCAAGCTATAAACACGCGCGCAGCAGCAGCAGCAGGCTTCTTGGAAAATGTACTCCAGAAATTGGTTTAGGTGAAGGGAGGAGGTAAGTTCCGGCCTCCTATGAGGGTTGCCTTTGTTTTGTTGGACGGCCCCGCTGAGCCAATGAGAGAGTGTCGGGCTCGGGGAAGGAGGCGGAGGAGGGGGGGAAACGGAGCGAGCAGTGAGTGCGTGTGCGGAGCCGAGATTGCTTCCAGTGAGAAGGGTGGCGGCGAGCTGCGCTTGCTGCAAGGTCTCCCTGTGCTCAGAGGAAGGCAGGAAGGAAGGCGGGGGGAAGAATGATCGATCGCTCTTTGCGCTGCTGGCCTCGTCCGTAGAGCTGGAGTCTCGCTCACCCGCTTTGTGTCTGTTTTTCTTTCCCTCCCCGCGATGCCGCCCTCGCTCGCCTCTGCTCCCGTGTGGCCTGGCGGGCGCTTTCCACCGTGGGCTTGATCGAAGGAGGAAAAAGAGGAAGCGCGGAGGCCCGATCGGCTGCTCATGCAGCAGCGCCGCCGCCGCCGCCCCGCCGCTGGAGTCCCGACGATCTGCATGGACGGGCATGGGGAGAGCGGCCCCTTTCTGCGCCATCGCCGCCAGGGCTGAGCAGCAGCAGCAGCGGCGCCGAAATCGCCTGCGCCCCCCGCCTCTGCCTGCCTTGGCTGTACTCTTCAGCCTCGGGCTGCTACTAAATACAGGTACCACCGTCGTCCCGACTGGGGCCCCTTTTCAGGTGGGAAGAGCTGGGAGCATTTTCGGATCGCTAGTAAGATGGGGGGGGGAGTGACGCCCCGACCACAGTAGAGCGGTCTATTGGCTTACTCGTGTAGTAAGGTTGCAGTCGTAAGCCCGATCGAACAGAATGGGAACTCTAACTCAACATGTGTAGGCTTGCACTGGGAGTCTAGGATCTGAAGTTTATTGCTCTGGGAGCGAGTCCAGCTTCAAGGAGAGGGAGTGCTACTTGCAAATAAATGACCCCCAGGGTCGAGGAAAAGTGGAGGGGGGAGGACCCTTCGAGCTGAAATTTTGTGTAACCGAGTTGCAGGCAGATAAATCGCGTAATTGTACTACGCTAGATTTCCCTTGAAGCGCCCTCCCCTCCTTAGGGAAAGCGCTTGTTCGCAGCTCTGAGAAATCTGCCGTACAAGAGCGCGTCTCTTCTCTCCTGCCTCCCCGTCTTGCGTGTGTTTTTCAAAAAAAGTCTCCGAATGTGCTTCCATCCAGCAAGGCAGCATGGAAGGGCGCGGAGTTGGCCACGCTCTAGGGAGGGGGCTGCGGTGTCTGGGTGAGTTTGATTGGCACAGCTCCCTCCCTGCCATGGTGTTTACCAAGTCAGAGCCGAGATCAGGTTTCTCTTCTCGCCGCCGCCGCCTGCTTCTCCTTCGTGGGGCAGGGAAGGGAGCCTGGGCTCTTGTAATCTGCAGCTGGCGTTGAAGGATCTTGGGAGGGGAGGGCAGGGCGAGGCAGGCTCTGTGAAAAGCCTTTGCGCCTTCCTGACAAACTTTAAGTCGGATCTTCCTGTACTGCTGGAATCCTTTCTCAGAAAAAAAGGCAACAACGTCTTTCCTGGTGCAACTTGATGAGGCTTGTCGCCCGTTTTGTTTCTGAAAGATTCCGCTGTTTGTCAGCTGTGAGCAATTCATCATGTTGATGATGTTGCTTTTGGCTTTTTGAGTTGCCTGCTTTCTGAGGAGGTTTGCAGGGGGCTGCAGCTTTCTCCCCTCCCTTTGCCGGTAGGAAAGCTTGGCCAGTACAGGCAAACTTTTGAAAAGAGATTGCCTTTCTGCCATGCCATTGGAGACCTTTCAAGAGGCCATGAGTGCAGAGTCTCTTGATAAGCGGAGAGAAAGGACACGTCTCAAGATACCCTTGCAGATCTTTCAAAATCTGGGTGAGCGGGAAAGAGAGGGAGAGAATTGAGATTTGTCTCCTGTAACTAATACCCTGGCACTAAATACTATGGAAATAGGCTTGGTTTTGGAACTATTTTTCTTCGGGGTTAATCAGTGTACATTGAATATTTCTGCCTAAGGATCAGAAATTCTGCCTAGAAATTCTTATCTGTCTGTCACAATGTTGGCAAGTGAGAGAAAGCTTTACCTGCTGATTGCTTTATTCCAGTGGTTTATGTCATTAAGCAGGAAGTGACATCATTGTGCCTGTAAAAAAAAATGCAGACTACCATAGATTACCAAATACAACAGTTGTTTTCAGGTATGTGGAACATCTTGATATTTTTTCAAAAACATTTCTCTGGAGGTACCCTAGAAATATTAAAAAGTTTCATCTTTGCAACTGTTGTGCAACTGTGGTAGTTAATGGGGTCTCAGAGACCCCCTGAAAATCAGGTAGCACCCCCCCAAGGGGATCATGACCCCCCATGTTGGGAACCACTGCTTTATTTTAAAAGGTTTTTGCCCTACTTCTATTTTTTTTTTTAATAGCGGAAGTGTGGAGGGACCTTGCTAGAAGAGTTCTTCTCTCTATTAATTTAACTTTGGACCAGTTTCTTAATACAGTGGTTCTCAAACTGTGGGTCCGTGGCCCACCCATTGTGGTCACTGCTCAGTTTTTGGGGTGTCAGGAAACAGCTTAATCTGCCTTGGCAGTGTGGATCAAGGGTTAAGCAACCTGCTACTTGCAGGGAGTGCTGCTGCCCAATTATCATTAGAGCCACAGAGGCTGAAGAGGCTGGTAAAGTAGGGTCCTGATTCTAAAAAGTTTGAATACCGTTGTCTTAATAATAGTGAGCTTAACAATTTACATTGGAACTGTGCATAGCTCTGTTGGAGTAGTTTTGCTTGGATTCTGAGAGTATGTTCCTGTGCATGTTTACCTGCGAGCAAGAGCCATTGACTTGCATTGAGTAAGTGTGCATAGGATTGTCACTAGGGAAAGAGAGAGTATACGACAACATCATCTCCAGTCCCAGTCAAAGTAAGCAACTGAGGACTAAGTAAACAACAACCTAGGACTGAGGTGAAAGATTCGAAAGCTGTGGAGCAATGGTTCTCAAACATTTTAGCTCTGAGTGCCACTTTTTGCAATGATAATCAGGATCCACTTAGCTTTATGAGACTTTAAAAAAGTGATCTACAAATAATATTACCCATTTATTTGATATTTTATTATTTGAAAAAAACCCATCTCTATTCAATTTCTTGTAATGAGGCAGCCCTAATGATTAGCTTCAAGGCTTGAGGGACTTAGTTATGTGACACAAACTTCACCTGCCCCCACTACCTGTAATTGACAGACTGGGGATGGGTGGGAAAAACACCAGAAAAAAATGCTCAAACATCGATCTCTCTCTACTTACACAAGCTTGCAAACTGCAGGAGCTCAGCTGCTTGAAGGGCAATTAGCAGGCACCTGATTTTTGAGTAGGCTTGAGGCAATTAGTTATCTGATCTTTCCATCTCCCTGTTTTCATTGGAGGCTCTGTGAGCCCTTCTAGAAATCAGGTCCTGACCCACAGTTTTAGAAACGCTGTTATAGAGGATCCTGCTTGCATCCTCTGGAGATGGATCCAGTAGTAGTATTGCTTGTAGCTCTTGTGTCTCACTGAGAGAATGCAAGAAGTTGTTGGCTTTTGTTAATGGAAGGGATTGTGCTGACAAGTTGGTCCTGAACAAAGAGGAAATATCCATAGTAGTTTCCTTTATGAAATAATTCGAGGTGGCTTTGCATTCAGAACCTCTGCTTCCCCAAAAAGCCCTAGAGCCAAACAATGGAAGTGTAAAGCTCTAAAGACACAGTGTGATCTATCAGGTAATGCTGCTGTGTAGTGTTGGTGAAGCTGCAAACATGGTATCTTGGCTTGGAGAGAAGGTCGAAACAGGGCAGTTGCTTTCATACTGAAATGCAAAAAAAAAAAAAAAAAAAAAAAGGGCAGCTAGCAGTACACTAAAGGTAAAGGTTTCCCCACAACTGAATGTTCTAGTCGTGACTGACTGTAGGGGGCGGTGTTCATCTCTGTTTCAAAGCCTGTAGAGCCGGTGCTTTGTCCGAGGACAAGCTTCCGTGGTCATGTGGCCAGTATGACTCAATGCCGTAGCACATGGAACGCCATTACCTTCCCACCGAAGTGGTCCCTATTTATCTCCTTGCATTTAGGTGCTTTCGAACTGCTAGGTTGGCAGGAGCTGGGACAAGCAACGGGAGCTCACTCTGTCACGCAGTCTTGAACTCCCAACCTTCCGGTCGGAAAGCCCAGCAGCAGTGGTTTAACCCACTGCACCACCACGTCCCATTTGCAGTACACTAATACTCCAGTGACCTCAATACTTGCTGTAAGCGGAAGATAGCCTGACAGAGTGACTTACTCATTCTAGCTAGTCAAACTAGTTATTGCAACAACTTGGCTTAGTTTCTTTTGTCAATCAAATTGAACATTGCTTGACAGTCAAGTATGTTTGTTTGAATCACAGAGTCAAGACACGCAGACTTTTGTCAGCGAGTTTCCGTCCAGCTGGGGTCAGATACGATTGAAATTGATCTCCTTTGAGGCAGGACAGGTTTGGTAGCTCATACAGCACATCTGAAGAGGCAGATTCCAACTAAACCTCCTTCATGTGAGAACATGTTAAACGATCCCATTATGTTGCTTATTTGCATAACTTTTGTGATATGGCGTCCTAATTTTAATATCAGACGGTTAACTTATTAGAAAAGCGTACACCACGTACACAATATTGGAACATAGTGGGAGGGAGGGAGGATGGGAAAGGATCACAGGGAGAACAGCATGTTGATTGTGGGTTATTACTTGGCTCAGAAACCCACAATCTGGTAATACTTTTATCAGGACCAACCCCAAAAAGAGATCACTTTAGGCCAGTCATCAGCAGGCAGTATGGTAAGCAATGCAAAAATGAGTGGCAATGGAGTGTGGTATATTCAGGGTTAAATACCAGTTTGGCCTCCATTGTTCTATCTGGTGGAGCACCTTAAATTAATCTCTAAGCTGCATTAATAAAAAAGCCTGCCATGTTTTATCTTTTACTTCTGTTCTCTGCCTGACAGGAGACCTTTGGAACAGGGTAACGGTTGCTAAAAATAAAAAATGGGGATGACCATTACTGCCTCTTTTTCTTCCCAGAAGCCCTGGGTACAAACAGATCCAGTCTAGCACTTAGTGCAGCTACTCAACACACGTCTGCTTAATTCTCCTGTCCTTTATTTCAAGACGGTTATGCACTGCAGACTTGGGGGACTATTATAGCACTATGCACTTCTCCCATTTTTGTGTTAATGTCTAGCCTGATGACAGGTTAACTCAGATGCTTGCATAAGATTATCTGTATTTTCATTTGAATTTAATGAAGATATCATCAGCTTGTGGCTTTTTGATTTTTTCTGCTCCCTATTGGATCAGCATGGACTACCTATGACAGTGTTATTCATACGGTGGGGTGGGACCCACATGATGTCAGGTGGGTCATGGAGAGCTGGCAGCAGCCATCTTGGAAGCTTACTCTTTCTAGATTCTTTTTGTGAGTGTTAACGGAGTTTTCAAGTGAGGGTTTAAAAAAAATGTTTTCAATCCTTTTACATCATATTTTGTCCTAATCTTGCTTTCTGTCAGGGATGTTTCATGGCTGTACAATTGCTGTAATCCAAGAATGCCAATTTGCATTTCAGGAGTGTCATTTTATTATGTTACAATGATCACACTTCCTGCCATGACATCACTTCCATGTTAATGACATCACTTCTGGGGGGTCCTGATACGAGTGCCATTCTAAAAAGTGGGTCCTGGGACCACGTTTGAGAACCACTAACATGATTTTGTTGTGTGTTTAAAAAAGATGTCATATGTCTTCTTACCTGAGTTCAGCTTGCCTCGTGCTACCTAATCTCCCCTTCTTCGCTTGTGGCTCCCTGCCTCTATACATATAGTTCAGATGCTGGGGGTTGCTTGCACATCTACACTGTCTGAGGTCCTTCTGACACAACCACTTCCGATGCAGCCTGTCCCTAAGTGGTCCACACCTTAATGGCTAGGCACACTCTGGTCAGAGACAGAAGTTTGAAACTACTCACTCCGATGGTTAGATGCAGACACTGTGCAATGCTGCTGTCTCCTTTCTTCATTGTTCTGTTGATGTTCATGTTACTTTGCAGTGGATTATAACTGGCCTCTATCCTGCTTGCTGCTTCTCGGCGCACAGAACCCCGGGCAAAACCAAAATGTGCAAAAAGCCTCAGGCTATGATTTAGATGTTTACCTCCTGGATTATGTTAGTGAGTGTAGCATCCCAACATGTCTTTTTAAGTTAAAACTTCTATTCCAAACTGGATTCTATATATATTTTCATATATCCGTATTCATGGACATGGATATATTGAGGTTCAGAGAGACTTTCAAATGATGCCTTGAATTCTGATCCAGTTGGAGGAATAGTAGACCAAGAATCAGACCAGTTGGCCTCTGTGGTTTGTCTGAAGACAGGGGATGGAAGAGCAATCAGTCCCTAGTTTGAAACTGACCTGGTAAAATGCACACAAATTCTCACACAAAGGCTATGATCTTTCTACACACAAAGGCATATATATGAGTTGTTGAAGGAACTTGTACCCTTCCCCCCTTTTTTTGGTTTATTTCGGTCTCAAAGTGGCTTTGTTGAAATTGAGTGATTTGTTGCAGCATATTGCAGGAGATTCAGCCAAATGCTTTCTGTCCCTTTGCAGATGGCTGGCCATATGTTTTATTACACCCATGCTGCTCAGTTCCTCACTTGTGCCGCTTTAAAACTCTTCTGTGTGTCTAAATAGCAAGTAAAAATGAATAGTGAGCCCTAGGAAGAACAGCTCCTGGCTTGACGATAATTGGCTGTTTTCTGTGTTGCATTTTTGTCTTGCATTTCCAGTGTTGCTCCAGTGTGACTTGAGTTGTGTTGAGCATTCTGGGTTGTTAATGCTTCAGCTGCAATGGGTCCATTCATAATTCTAATTTGGATTAGGAAATTCGAGCCAGAGTTGAATCATTTTTTGATGACAGTCTGGCATTTCGAGGTGGGGAAACAGCTTTGTGTCTACAAACTAAAGTCTACCTTGCAGATTAGTGCCTAAGGGCCCAGTGCTGTCCAACTTCCCAGTGCTGGTGCAACCGCAATGCAGTCCTGAGGAAAGGGAAGAAGGAGGCCTGCAGGAAGCCTCCATGACGGCCCCCCCCTACTGCAGGATCCAGCGCACAGTACAGCTGCACCAGCACTGGAAAATTGGATAGGATTAGGCCCTAAGACTGCAATCCCGTGCCCTTTATTTACGGTAGAAGTAGGTTCTGCTGAAAAGGACTGCCCAGTTCCGTCCTTTTACTTGGGAAGCAAGAGCCAATCCTAGGTACCCTTCCAGGAAAATCCCCTTGGATGTGGCAGGGCTTTCTTCTGAGAGAACAGGCATAGGATTGGACTGGCAGTGTATTTGCTTCTCCTCGGCGTCTCTTAATGCAGGAAGCTGCCTTCTCCTGTGCCAGACCATTGGTCTATCCTGATCACTGTTTTTCACTGACTGGCAGTGGTTCTCCAGATGGCGGCCTTTGCCAGCCCTACCTACAGATTCCAGGGATTGCATGCAGATGGTTCTTGCTCACTCCTGCCCTCTCTTCCACGCCATGCTTTTTCTTCTTCTCTGCCTCTTTCTTCATTTTCCAATCCAGGAAGTGGGGAGAAAGGCAGTGACTGCAAGTGTCATTTTATTATGTTACAATGATTGAACTTCCTGCTTGATGATGTCACTTCCTGCTACAACATCACTTCCAGATTAATGCTACAACATCACTTCTGGTGGGTCCTCCCCACCAATTGGCCTCCTGGATGGACCAGCATTACTTCTGCCTAACCCCTTTTTTCTAGAACACTCTCTACTAAGGGAACTTTCAGAAATGAGACTAGGTTATGGCTGGTTGTGCCAGAGACTAGGTTATGGCACAGCAGAGCCTGTAAATTTACAATACAGCTCATGAAAGGGATGATAGTTTACTTCTTTGTTTCCCGACCTGTCTCTGATACTGCAAACACAAACTGTTGCATCTCATCTCAGTAAGTGCCCTTATTTGGATGTTATTCCCTTGTGCATTTTGATGTGTGCGTGTGTTTAATCCCAGTTTGAAAACAACTGCCGTTGCATTTGGGTGTCCATGGAAACCAGTTAATTAAAGGAGGAAATGAATGCAGTAGGGAGCAGAGAGGATCAAGAGCTGGGAGGTTTAGGGAAAAAGCCGCCTCTTAAAACTGGTAAATGGTGAAAAACAAAAACGACAATACCACAAATGCCTGCTGGCCTCTGAAGTGGTTCCGTGCTGTTCCTCATCTTAATATTTGGATTACAGGTTCAGAATGAATAACGAATAGTCTTTATGATATGCTTTAATTGGAAAGGCCATTACATGAACGTGGGGCCAACTAGCTTTTCAGGACAACCTCATGCTTCAGTGTGTGCGTGCCCTACCTGGTTATAAAGTGGGAATGGAAGGTCTGATACTGAAAGAGTCAGAGGGTAGCCAGGATGGTGTAGTGCAGAGGTATTCAAACTTTTTAGACTGGGACCCACTTTTCAGAATGGCACTCGTGTCGGGACCCACCAGAAGTGATGTCATTAATCTGGAAGTGATGTTGTGGCAGGAAGTGACATCATCAAGCAGGAAGTTCAATCATTGTAACATAATAAAATGACACTCCTGAAACACAAATTGGCATTCTTGGACTTCAGCAATCGTACAACCATGAAACATCCCTGACAGTAAGCAAGAGTAGGACAAATTATGATGTAAAAGCACTGAACTAAAAACAATTAAAAAAACCCTTACTTGAAAATTCAAACTGTTAACATTCTCTAAACAAGAGTAAGGTCTGCAGTTTCCAAGATGGCTGCTCCCAGCTTTCCGCAACCCACCTGACATCAGGTCCTGACCAGCAGTTTGAATACCACTGGTGTAGTGGTTCTGGAGTTGGACTTTGACTTGGAAGATCCCAGTTCAAATTCCCCATGAGGCTTCCTGGGTGACCTTGGGCCAGTCACAGTCTCTCAGCCTCGCCTACCTCACAGGGTTGTTGTGAGGACAAAAGTAGGGAAGGAACTATGTACAGCAGCCTGAACTCCTTGGAGGAAGGGTGGTATAAAAATGTGAAAAATGAATAAAATGTTGCTGTTAAGCGGTATCTGCCTTGCCCTTACATGGGCTGGAGCCAAGCTGTTCAAAAGCAGTTGAGTGCCAAGAACGGGTGGGTAGGACTTATTCTTCCTTGTCCCTGTTTTGCAGGTGGCCTGCATGTGTTGAACTAACCTGATTGCCTCAGATGCCTTGCTTGACCCTTTTCCGTGATGTTCCTTTGCTGTCTGCACTGGGCAAATTGGGCTATACCAACTGGGCAAATTGGGCTACGAAAATACTTGCCTTGCTTAAAAGAACAATGCACATCTCATGACTTTTCAGAGACGCTCTGGTGTGACAGCAGGAGTCGTCTGGTTGTATAGCTGAAAATACCTCTACATCTGTGCGGATCTCCTTCCACACACGCCAAGCTATTTAATATGGCCTGGCTTTCCGTCGGCAATATGTAATGAATCCTGATATGGGGTGGGGAAGTGGGAGGCTTTGTGTATGGAATGCTGCTTCAGACTCTTCAGAAGTTTATCCTGGCTGGAATGCTAGAGGCTATGAAAAGCCAAGTGTTTAAGATATTTGAGACTGTACCCTTGGTGCGTGGTAGTGAGTGTGTAAAAAAACCAAACCTGAGCATAGTTATGGTGGTGTATGCATGCCCCTTCTGCAATCAAGCCATGTTATTGAATATGGTACTTTACTCTCAGAACTGAGACATCTACCTAGGGAATGAATAATTATGTTGCCTTCTCCATTTTCTTGCCTCTTTTTCCCTTCCCCACCCATGGAAGCTACTCCTCTACTATTGTGGACATGAGAGATTGGTGTTTGGGTCTTTTCCTCTTTTAGTCATTGGCTTCTTGTGCATCCATTAGCAAGTTGTGTGTGTGTTTAGTAGGGTGTTTAGTGCAGAGATCACCAAGTTGTGGGTGTCAAATGCATTGTGAATCCCTTCATATGTCAAATGTTTGGATGTCTTTATTTCCAGGCAACTTTAAAAACAACAACAACTGTACAGCATGGTTCTCAAATTTTTTAGCACCAGGGCCCACTTTTTAGAATGGCACTCGTGTCAGGACTCAGCGGAAATGATATCATGACATCATGACATCATCAAGCAGGAAGTGCCATAATAATTATGATGTCATCAAATGACACTCTTGGAATGAAACTGGCATTCTTGGACTGTGCAATTGCACAACAATGAAATGTCCCTGTCAGAAAACAGGATTAGGATAAAATATTATGTAAACACTGAACTAAAAACAATTTTTTTAAAAACTTAAATTCAAAATGTTAACTCTCTCACAAAAGGAATAAAGCAAGAGTAAAGTCTGCAGCTTCCAAGATGGCGGCTCCCAGTTTTCTGCAACCCACCTGACATCAGATTACAAACCACCAAGTGGGTCCCAACCAGTGATGTCCTTCAGTGGGAATGGGACCAGAATGGATCCTAACAGGCTCCGTGGCTGCTTCCGGTTTTTTTTTTCTTCAACATTTGAATTTGAACTCAAAAGTGAGTTCCTGTTCCTAAATCATTTGAATGACACCACTGGTCCCAACCCACAGCTTGAGAAACACTGCTCAAATTATATCAGAATACTCTTATTGTTCTCTGGATCCAGATTAGATCAAGGTGTTCTCCAGCATCTCTGTCTCTTTTTTTTCTTCCAAGTTTTCAGCAGCCCTTCCTGACTTTACAATCCTGAAGGGAATAATGTCAGTGCTGATCTTAAAGTTGCAATTCTTAGTCCTCCTGACTTCTAATGTGTGTAGTGGCAGTATTTTATTTGTCACATTTTTATACCACCCTTTTTCCAAGGAGCTCAAGGTAGTGTACGTATTTCCTAGAGGAGAGGAACAGGAGAGGAATAGAAAGTGTGAATACAACTCTCCCGCTCAAGAAAGTAGGACTGACTCCCTTAGCACTGTAATCTGTTGTTGAGAATCTGGGGTTGCAAGGGCTCAAGTTTCACCATTGAGATTCAGGTTTGGGGGTTCACTCTTGGAGTCTCAGGGCAGCAGCAATCTTCAGCTAGGCTGGCATTCCAGCATGTTTGAAGCCTTCTTATACAGTAAGTGTATGGTATACTGGACTACAGGTATGCTGGACTAATTGTTGTCACTGGCAACCATGTGTCCATTGCATATGCAACTTGCTTATGGAACATCAATAATTGCAAATAAGCAGTGTGCACACACAGTTGATTGTGCAGGTCCATGTTGTGGCTAACTTAATAGGCAGAGACTTTAGGAATTTTGAAAAAAAATTGCTTATGGGATTTTCACTGTTTCTTACCTAAATATATATGGGAGAGAGAACTTGTTGGTGTATACCTGAATTTTTTTTGTTATGTGTTCCTTTTCCTGAACCTTTAGACCTCTAGTTTTGTCCCTTTACTGCCAGACTCAAGCCATAAATCAATTTTTTCCGTCTTCTAAAAGTTAGCAATCCTGTGACATTGTCATGCTCTGCCTTTGGAATGCTGGGAAAAAGAAGGTGTGTGTTCATATTTCACTGAGAATGCAAAGATAGAAAGTGGTTCAATTCTGCATGGTCCGAGTATGCTGGCTCATATTGCCAACCCTGGGTGGTCATTCCCCCCCCCCCAATTGCAATGAGTCAGGCAAATACACTCTTTCCTTTCCTGCTTTTCCTTTTTTTCCCTGAGGACACAGTCCATCAAGTCTTGAATTTGCATGTCTCTCTTTAGAGCATCATGAAAAACTTTCCCCAAACAAGGAATCTCATCAAAGGATGCTCTCTGCCACAATTGGTTAAACCTATAAGCAAAGCATTGGTCATTTTAGAATCATGTGCAGAGTTTTTTCAGGCAGCCTGTCCATGAACACACAGTCCAAGACATTTTAGGTTTACCATTAGCAAATCATTGTGCACCAGATTGTTACCAGAATGTAGGATTCCCTGTGACCACCTGGAAAGAACAAATTCTTTTCTGCAGGTTCCCTTTTACTCTGCCGATGGGTTTTTTTCATCTCTTTGTTTGCCTCTACTCATTCTGGTTGGGGCTGAGGCCTCATTCTTTTGAAACCTTATGCATGTGGGTATTAAAAAGGAGTATTGTAGTGTTTGGCCCAGTGGTCTGAGACGAGTGGATTTTATGTAGAGGAAAATCTTAATCTGTACTGTATGTTTAGGAGAATGCATGATATTCCGGTGAATGCCTACATCGGTCTTGCCAGCTTGCTATAATGGGGATTAAGTGGATACCTTCTGAGATGACTGCTAAGCACTTCTGTTTGTCTTAAACCAGTGCTGGGCTATAAAGAGCTTCCTTGCTTTTTCCAGGGCTGAAATCCAAAGCAGGAGTCTGAGTTGCTCTCTCCCTTCCTCTCTGCTGTCAGTACCTAATGGCTGCTTCTTGCATTTAACATTTCCCCCAATCCTAACCTGTTACTGGAACAGGCAGGCCAACTGGCCTGTGCTGTATCCAGCATGGGTTTGGGGCCGGCTTCCGCTTGGCACAAGGTAAGGGGAATTAGTTACCCTGTGAGAAGTGGAATTGTCCTCCATAAGGCTACTTGGATCTGCCCCTGCGAAATCCAGGGGCAAATCTGAGCAACCTGGGCTGAGGCCAACTGGGCCGAAATACCAGATCCTGTCTCCACCCCTTCCCCAGCCCTGCCCACCCACAGCCTGTCTTCCCCTGCCCCATTCCACCTTCTCTCTGCCCTCCCCAACCCCTCTGCACCAGCCAAAGTTGGCCAGTGCTTCCCGCACTTACCGGTGGATTCTGTGGGCCTACGCAACTGTTTGTGCCAACACCTCCTGGAGTGGGGCAGATGTGCCTTACAACACATTTGCAATGCTCTAGGCTGGCACAGGGGACATGCGCCAGCCCGACTGCCAGTTAGGATTGCGCCCTAACAGTGTTTAAAGAAGTGTACACCCAAGCAAGGAAGCTGGCCACTAGCATTCTTGCACATGACGGTTATGGCTTGTGCCCCACATGTGCATGCTCAGAGCACAGCATTTTAAGGCCTCATCCCAAATACACTGGAATGGCACATTACGTTGCACATGGTTCCAGCTGAGTCTTTTATAACGGTGTACAGAGACAATTAGGAGAAAAAGAAAATTTTGCTGCTATTTGTTAAATCAACCCTCTTTGCAGAAGCCTGGCAGTCATGCCATAGTGTGAAACAAGTAGAGTCGGGGTTTTTTTTAAAAATTGTGAATGGGATTGTGAGTTTTCCAGTTGCGTTTCATGGTCCCGTCTCACCCTCAGGCTACCCAGCATAGCTGCAGTGTGTGGCTTCTATAGTTAACAAATATTAAGTGTAGCTTTAAATAATTACGGCACTGGGGTGGATGGGGAAGAGTGGGATGAAGTCTCACCTTTCCATCAAGAGACTGAGCATGGCTGTGGCTTGGCCAGAAAGCAAAGCAAATGAAGTCTGGGAGCCTGGATTTTTTCCCCCTCTATCCTTCCGACTTTGTGTTTATATGTCTTTGGTGGCTCTGTAGGAGCATTGTGTAGGCACAGAAATCTGCAGATCCTGGCTTCCTATGTTTAAAAGTAAACCTGTGTGCTTAGAAGTATGGGACTACATGTGTCACATCTGAAGTGTGGGACATGTGTAATACCTTAGATTAGTGGAGCTTTGTGGCTCTTCCTCATTCTAGCCCAGTGATGGTGAACCTTTTGGGCTTGGTGTGTCAAAACTGGAAAATGCTTAACTTGGCTCTGCTGGTGTGTCAATTCCCCCTTTCCAAACAAAAGACAAACAATTCTTTATATTCATTTGTTTAAACAAACACTACAGTCCAATCATGTGTAGTGCTTTGTATTACATAAAGAAATATCAAATAATTACGAAAATGAAAAATGGGTAAAACAAACTCAGTTTTTGTCAGGCATTGATGAATGCTGGTGTGTCACCCCAAATGTAGTGGCGTTTCACCTTTGATATGTGTGTCATAGGTTCGCCATCACTGTTTTAACCCCTTCCTATGAATATTATCTCCCCTTCTTGATCTGTCTTGCCATGGAAAATTGCAATTTTCATGCCCTGTCCTTTCCCTCCTCTTCCCCCTTGCCCTTTCCTGTAACTTTTTCACCCTTTCTTTGCAAATACGAGTCTGAGTTAAGATGTTCCTTCTAATTTCTCTCTCTATATCTCTTCCCTTGTCCCCATATTTACTGTTGAATATTGGAATCTGTAGTTTCTTACTACCCAAAGAGCAATCTGGACTTTTAAGTAGGGTTTCTTTATGTAGGCTATACAAAGCTCATATCAACTTCTAGTGCTGAATGGCATTTTGAAATTGAAAGCAAGCCTCTTGCTTCGTCCTAAAAAGAAAAAAAAATCAGAATTGAAAAATACGGGTTTCATCTCTGCCATGCTGAAAAGTAAAACAAAAACATTGGCTTGGATCCCAGCCAGCATTTCTGTAAGGGCACTTCAGTTGTGTAAGGAGGGGCAGGATTTCTACCAACTCTCCATTGGCAGCTTCCCCATGTTATGAAAATGCTCCAGAAGACAAGGTTTTGGAAGTGTTGTAGGCTGCAGGGCAGAGGAAAGATAGGAAAGCCCCATTCCATGGCCAGCATACAGCTTGAGGGTCTCTGGAATTACTTGCCTGTAAACTACTTTGTGTTGAAAAGTGGTATATAAATATTGATTGATTGATTGGATCCAAACCATTGTAGTCTATAGACAACTTTTGAAATCCTAAGCATATTTCATAGGCAGTAAGCCTTGCGGTTTTAGTTCTTGAATTTTAGTTCTGATCAAGCATGCAGAGGATTGGGCTACAAGTTGTTGTCGTCCAAGTGAAATGGCCTCTAGCACACAGACCAAGCCTGCAATTCTGTGAATCCTGTTAGTGACGTTCCAACCAGTGCATCTCTTTGAGTCAGAGGATTTGGGTTCACAGTAAAGTAGGGGGAGCACATTCCTCTTGCAGAATTATGCCAAATAATGCTGATGTTTTGTCCGCTGTTTCTTGTGTTTAGGTGACTGCCAGCTCCAAACACCATGTCGGATCCAGAAGTGCACCACGGACTTTGTATCGCTCACTTCTCACTTAAACTCTGCCATTGATGGCTTTGATTTGGAATTCTGCAAAGCCCTGCGTGCTTATTCTGCCTGCACCTACCGCAATTCCAAAGTCTGCCGTGGAAACCTGGTCTACCATTCTGCCGTGCTGGGGATCAGCGATCTCATGAGCCAGAGAAACTGCTCCAAGGATGGTCCAACATCCTCTACAAACCCTGAAGTGACCCATGACCCATGTAATTACAGTGGCCGCCAGGGAGCCCGAGAACATCGGGGAGGAGAGCCAACTCCTCCCGTTTACCTTTTCTGTGGCTTGTTTGGAGACCCCCATCTGCGGACCTTTAAGGATCACTTCCAGACGTGCAAAGTGGAAGGGGCCTGGCCTCTTATAGACAACAACTACTTGTCAGTGCAAGTGACGAATGTGCCTGTGGTCCCAGGATCCAGTGCGACTGCCACAAATAAGGTATGCATAGTCACATGCGTGCACCTTGCGACCTGTGTTCAAAAACGAGTGTGGAGCTAAAAATGCAAAAACCATTGTATGGGCGGAATGTTTTTGGTGCTAATTATGGAAGGTCTCACAGCAAGTGAGATAAGCTTCAGGCTCATTGTTCAATAAGGCATAAATCTGATTGAGCCAAGCTTTGTGAACAATTGTAAGATGCCATCTTAACGATTGATCTCAGAAGGTTTTGTTCTCCTAGTGAAACTCATGGGCTTTTTTTTTTACTAGCACACGGAAACCATTACACTTGAGTGTCTATTAGCTGTGTTTGAAAGCTTTCATGTGCAGGGAGAAGGTGGGCGTATCTAAGACAAAGCCTGGTGAGCATAGCTAACCCATAGGCTATCTGGCAGAGCATCAGGCAGATGGAGGAGGAGGAGTACCAGTGGGATGCAAGGGCAGCATTGGACATTGGAAAGGCAGTTTTCAGGTTCAGCCCCTGCAAAGAGGAGGAAGAGATTTTCTGGAATCTTTTGCAAGAATTGTCTGAGTGTGGCAGTGGTCAGACATGAGGCATCTGGCACTTGAGTGGGAGGGAGGGAGGGAGGGAGAGAGAGAGAGACTGGCTCTATGGTGGACCAGAAGATACTCCTCTCTAGGGGCCAGTGTGGAGATTACTATGCTGAGGCCACTGAGGGTCTCTTAGAGCCCACAACTAAGGGGAGGGAACCTGTGGTGGGCACTCAGTGGTGATAGCTGTGGTCTTATGAAGAATGATGTATCTGACCCTATCAGCAGAAATAAGCCTGGAAAACACGAAGGAAAGTTTGGGGTGGGGGGAAATGTGGAAGGCGTTGTCTTAATATAAAAAAGCATGTTAATATAAAAAGCACGTTAATAACTTCATGAAATAATTCCAGTAGCGTTTTGCTATGGATATTTATGTATGGAAAATAGACATGGTAATGATGGTTTGATACAGCAAGGATTTTGGTCTGATACAGCAAGGCGCTTTAAATGCTCTCGTAAGCAGGAGTGCATTCTTCCGATCTTACGATGAAAGTTACGCTTTAACTGTTGTAATAATCCTGAATGTGCATAATTTGTACACTTGAAACATTGATGAACCGTACAGATATTAGTTCTGGTATTTGAGTTTTGAATAGATGATGCAATTCGCAAGTCATTTTACGCTTGGGCTCAGTGGCTTCCCTGGCTATTTGTGGCCTTACCACTTTGCTTTAACTATTCAAGAGGAACGTTTTTTTCCTGAGAAGTGCTGTGGTATTTGCGCGTTGTTTGCAGTAACTGCAAAGTTGGAAGATATTGGATCACTATGGTTGACAGCCTATTTTAGTGGGTAACCTTATTTTCTCGTTTGTGGGGTAACATCATTCTTGACTGTAGCCCATATATAGCCAGTGTTGATGTGATGGACATTGGAGGTGTGGACTCGAATCCTTCGGCTTGCTGAATAGCCTTGGCATTTCCACACGGAGAGACTAGTAACTTGCCTTTACGAGCGTGTTGTGTGAGGGATGACTTCATTATATTAAGGAAATGTGGTTAAGTGCTCCAAGCTTTGGGCGAAAGATGAACCCAAAACCACGGAAGGAAGGATGGTGGTTGTTGGGAAAGAGAAAGGAAGCGGAATGATATCATGCTGCTTCATCGTAACAAATCTTAAAAGCACGTCTAGCTTTTGAAATTGCAAAATTGCAATTAGCTATCTTTTAAAAATAAGCCTTTAAGGAAGAAGGGTGGCGTTCACACTTTAAGGAAGGAGGAGGCGTATAATCTAGTTTTGGCTATTTTTCTTCCTAAGCTGGTATTTGAAGACTAAGCTTCTAAATGGCATTTGTAGTTGAGGTTTAGGTTTTTAATAAAGGCGAGTTGTTTTACCTAACTTGCTGAGTCTGTCCAAAATCTGGGTATAAGTGCGCAGTCCTAATCAGCTTTCCAGCACTGGCACAGCTGTGCCGATGGGGGCATGGGCTGCATTCTGCGGTGGAATAGTAGCCATGGAGTCCTCTTTAAGGTAAGGGGATGTTTGTCCCTTTATCTCAGAGCTGTATTGCCCTTACCCCGGTGGTGGAAAGTTGGTTAGGGTTATGCTCTAAGACTGGTTGTATTACTCTGTTTTCCGAAAGGAAGATCCTGCACCTCTTTTGAAGTCGAAGAGGACTCTGTAGCTTGCTTTTGCCATCTTGAAGTGGTATTAAAGAATGTGCACAAAGTATAAGAATTTTCAATTGAACAATTGTGGATCTTTTGGGCCAGGGACTAGGAGTTAAGAATATTGGATATTTTCATATTCTGGTCCATAGCAAAGATATGCAGTCAGTTATTATCCGCTAGGATTAGGTTCCTGGAAAACCTAGTGGATACCAAATTAGTGGATACTGAATCTTTGAGACTATTGCGGCGGGGAAGGGGTTTAGTTAGGTTTCAGGGACTCCTCTTCTCCATACACTGTATGAACATTATGAACCTGAATTTTAATTTGAAGTCTATGGGGCTAGGTGACAGTGAGGGCTCATCAACATCTCCAACGTCTAATGCTTCCTCTTCTGTGCTGGCTATCCCTCGATTTGTTGAAGGTTGCTGGCCCAACGAAGTTCAGCAGTGGGGTTACTTCACCCTTCTTCCTCCATCACTGGTCTCTTGGCTCCTTCCCTGGGCTTGTCCCACCCCCAGAGCAGCCCTCAGGTAGTCTTTCAAAGACATCATTGGCTTCTCATCATCACTAGGGTTGTGAAGGTTCAGCTGGAGTCCCCAAGATGGTGGCCGAGATGGTGGGGCAAGTCTGGAAGTGGACACAAAGGTGTCCATTGATTCTCTGTGGGCCAGTACCAATGTCCGTTTGATGCGGAAAATTGACCCTATCCAGACAACTCTCTCTCTCTAAAAAAAGAGTAGGCTGGATGTGATTACTGCAGCCCCTTCCCTCACTGGCTGTACACTGTATAGGCACCTCTTTCTTTTGCCCCTGTACAGTGCCAGTGCTGCCTTCTGCTCGTGAGGAGGCCACTGTTTCCTCTTATCTCCTCCTCCTGCAGCCTCACTTGTCCCACCTGCCTGGTTGTAGCTGCATTGACCCCCCCCCTTTGCCCTGGGTGCACAGGCTCAGTATTCACAGATAATGAAAACAGGAAGTAGGTGGCAATTCTGTCCTCATGGATAAGCGAATTTGTGGATTTATTTGCATATAAAGAGAACGGACTGTATACACAATAAAAGTACATGCATGTGAATGATGCTAAGGGCCCATGATGTGCTTTCAGATCTCTACAGAAATGCTGATTCCTCAAGATAGGTGGCATTAGGAATGCAGACCCTTGTGATATGATGTACAAAAAAAGCAAGATTTGCTAAACAGATGGAGATGGGCTTACTCTGCGCAGTGTAATTTCAGGCTCCTCAGACATTTTATGGATACGCTTGTTGAGCCTGGGATGGATTCATAGCAACGTGTGTGGCTTGCAAACATAGGCAAACACATGTTGTCCAGGTACACCAGCTGGGTACTCCTGCCTGTGGCATCTGCTTAGCGATAGCTTGAGATTTGCCGTTGCGTAATGTTTTAAGTGGCACTCTGCCCAGGCCATAGTGCATGCCACCTCCTCAAACTGTCTTATATGTTCCATAAAGAAGTCGACAGTTCTCCAGAATTCCATTGTGGAGTTCTTTTTTGCAGCTTATAGAATTTGGGGTTTTGGTAGGTCTACAAGCCAGGAAGAAAAACACACCGTCTTCAATGTTTCTAGTCCTTAAACTTCTGTTGGTGGTCTTCTGTTACATTCTTCGAACTGGCTACCAAATGATGGCAGGTAACTGTTCGAGGAGGTGGGAGGTTGATCTTCTCAGCGAGTAACTGGCGAGAAAGGTGTGACTGATCAGCGCCTGTCAGATGTTGAATTGAGTGTCCTGAGTGGTAGACTTCTGCTGCTGCTGCTGCTGCTGATGTGGTATTAAAGTTGCCTTGTTTCCTCACCTTTGCCCCCAAACCTGGAAAAAGTGCTGTGTTCAACACCCTACCTTTTAACAACGGAGGGAAAAACAACATCGTCGATAGTAAGATATGATTGATCTGAACTGTCTGCCTCTCTCCACAGGGATGTTACAATAGGAAGGGGCAGCTAATGGGGGTGCCTGCGTGCCTTGGAGTAATGAGGCTTTCACTCCAGGATGTCTGAGAGCGGCTTCTTGGCAGTGGTCTTCCTCCTGGAAAGCTTTGCAGGCCTTGACGTTTTGCTTCCTCTGCCAGACAACGGAGCTTTTATCAGAACACCTTTGTGGGAATTCAGACAGCATTCCTGCTGTCATGGAAGCTATGCAGGATGTATGTTTGAAAGTCTTAATGCACTGTTGAAGGCCCTCAACTGCTGGGCTTAACTCCCTTTTTCGTGTGAGTTGGAAGAAGCAGTTCATCATCTGGGGTTATTTTCTTCCTTTGTGCAATTTTTTTTTTTAAGCGATGAAGTTTCCATCACTTTTAGGAAAGCCTTGAAGCTATATTAAAGATAGCAAGTGCAAGATTTCTTCGTTTCAAATTGTTTGTTTACTGGATTTCTACCCTCCTCCATCTCCTTAACTGTTGTGTGTGCCAGATAAATTGCAGAGAAGGCCAGAGCATCACAGTTTGATTTCACCCACTGAGCTCTCAGCAATGTAGTGTCCAGACTTCCAGGTTCCACAGAACGCTTTCTCAGTGCAGGTCTAAGATAACATAGGATTCATATCTGAGTAAACATGTGCTATATTCTGTGTAGATTGCTGACTTCAGCCACTGGCTTTGTTGAGTTGCAGGATTTTATCAGAGTTGCTTTGTAGATTTGAAGCAGGAACTTGCTTGCGGTGTTTTGGCTCTCTAAGGAAAGCGACTGCTACACAGCTTTAAGGAGGGTGATATCATTTAACTGGCAATAAAATATATGGTAATGTGTGGCGTAAAGTGGATTTGTTTGCCCTGCAATTTGCTTTAGCAGAAAGCGGTTAAAAACAACAATTCACTTTGTCATCTGGGAATCCGAAAGAAAATATTAGGACTAAGGACAGTTTCAGTCTAGGAAGCTCACAAACAGATCAGCCTGCACCTGAACATAACATAACAGAGCCCCACTGGATCAGGCCAAAGGGCCATCTAATCCAGCTTCCTGTATCTCACAGTGGCCCACCAGATGCCTCAGGGAGCACACAAGACACCTGCATCTTGTTGCCACTCCTCTGCATCTTGTTGCCACTCCTCTGCATCTGGCATTCTGAGGTAACCTACTTCTAAAGTATGGAGATTGCATTACCCATCATGGCCGGTAGCCTGTCATTGATTTTGCCTCCAGAAATCTGTCCAGTCCCCTTTTAAAGGCACCTAAACCAGACGCCATCGCCACCTCCTGTGGCAAGGAGTTTAATTACCGCAGATTAATTACCCGCTGGGTAAAAAAGCATTTCCTTTTATCTGTTTTTACTGCTCAGACACACAATTTTTGTGGATGTCTCCTGGTTCTGGTATTGTGAGAGAGGGAAAAGAACATCCCTCTAACCACTTTATCCATCCCATGCATAATTTTGTCTGTCTCTGAGCGCAATCCTAACCTGGAATTAGGCCAGCAAAGTTTGGTTGGCACAAGGGCCACCATAACGTGCATTTGGAGCACTCTCAGAGTCAGGGAAGACGACGCACATCTGTGTGCTGGCCTCTGTCTCCACGAGTGATCCAAACATACTTTACGGTGTCCCTTATGCTGGCGTAAGTGTGCCGGCCTAACACCAGGTTAGGATTGTGCTCTCAATCATGTCCCCCCTCAGGCGCCTTTTTTAGACTGAAGAGCCCCAAACGCTGCAGCCTTTCCTCATAAGGGAGGTGCCCCAGCCCAGTAATCAAACCTGTGTGACTTATACAGGGATCAGGTGCCCTCCCTGCACCAAATTAGTCCTGGGTGGATTTTTGCCATCCATTCAAATGTTTCCCGGTAGGCAGGGGATACGGCAGCTGTGAGCTGTGCTCTGAAGGAGCCATTCAAGCACAACTCGTTACTAAGTGCCGCAACTGGCTATCGCAACTGGCTATCGTTTTGTCCTGCAGAAATCCATTCCCTTAACACCCTGCCCGGACAAGGCGTCAAGTGCAAGCCCCGCATTAGCTGGATTGATGCTCTTGCTAGTGCGCTTGTCTGTCTCCTTTCACAGGGAAGGTGTGCCGAGGTCAATCGCGTGTTCCTTTATAGACTTCCTGCAAGATAGGAGCGATACCCTGCGGCAGAAGGTTGTAAAGTGGATCTTGCATTAACCGCTGACCTTTCCTGTGTTCTTCTTGAGTTCCTCTTGCTTTCGGGCTGCCCTGCTGCTTATTTGACATTGGAACAAGCTGTCCTGATCTCCCTGCTGCCGGAAGCTGATTTATTTTATTTTATTTTTTGCTGGGCATGTCCCAAGAGCACCGAGTCCCTCTCTTTAGCTGTGTCTCCTATAACCGCACCTTGCTGTGCCAATAGCAAGGACACCACTTTATTGAAATAAAAGGTGCTCTTCATTTCCAGGTGGAAATATCAGGAGGGTGCTCTGTGCCTTTGGAATTGTATTGGAAAGGTTGACCTTCGTTAGGTTCCAACAGAACTGAAGCCTAATTTTGGGGTGATGAACCTCAGCAATGAAAATTTAATTGGATGATTTCCAATTTGGTTGTCTGTGAAGTTCAACAAAGCGGAAAAAAACAACCCTTTTTAATATGTACAGACGCCTCCTGACCAAATGAGATCATGGAATGGGGTTGGGAATCTTATCAATCAGCCAGTATTTATATACCAACTCTGTTTTTCAACACAAAGTGGTTTGCAGGCAAGATAAAATAATAATTAAATGGCTCCCTGTCCCAAAAGAGCTCACAATCTTGAAACCTAAATAAAGAAAAAAGCAGCGTGCCACTAGAAAAGACACTGTGCTAGGGTGAAAAGGGAGTTACTCTCCACCTGCTAAATAGAAGATGAACGCTACTTGCAAAAGTGCCTCTTGCCCAGTTAGCAGGGATGTTCTTATTGATGTTGTATTGCTACTGCCTGGTTGTGTTGAAAAGATGCTGAAGATAGGAGCCTGCATTCCTTGATGCCCATGTTTCCCAAACTTTTTGGACTGTGGTGCTAAAATAATTTTGGTCTCAATGGCTAACCCTCTGCCAGGGTGTCCTCACTCTTTCAGGAACTCTTCTCTTTCCTGTCTTGGTCTCCTGGCAGCCCCTTCATCCATCCTTCTCTCGGATCCCAGCAGTCTGTTCTCCCAGGTTCTCTGCAGCCTTTCTGCTGCCCAGGATTCTTTTCTTGTGTTCGTTCTTCTCTCTGTTCCAGACCAGGGCCAATAGATGGCCTGAGATTCCTTCTTTCTCTTAACCTCCCCCATTTTGGGTCTCAAGGGACCAGTCCTTCCTTTTCTCCACTTCTGCTTCCCCGCCTCACTCACTTGCCCTCCTTCCTTCCCACAGTGCCTCTCTTCCCCCCCCAGTTCTCTCGTCTCTTCCTCACCCCTTAGTCTCCCTCTTGCCCCCCCTCTCTTTCTCACCCTCTTCCTTTCCAGGACCAATTGTGGGGGCAAACAGCCACCATCAACCTCTCGCGATCGGTCTTGCAAGGCCAGCTCTGTCCGCTTCCTTGGGGCTTGTTGCTGTGGCCTGTGGTTCAGCCAGCGCCACCCTAAACCACATTTGGTGGGCCGCACACTCACCATTGTGGTTCCGTGACTTAGCTAGTGCCACACCTTCTTGCAACACTCAGGAACATTGTTGCGACCCTGGGTTTGGGAACCATCTCCCAGAATGAGGAAATGGGAAGAGACCCTACAGAAAATAACAAATTAAGGAACAAAGTGCATCTGAGCCCTTGCTTGCCCTGAGAATTTGCCTTGAGTAAAAGAATGGAACACACAGGCCTTTCATAGGGCAATCAACTTGGGGTTGTCTTCTTCGCCCCCCCCCCCATTCTTAATTTCATCAGCCTATGTTGGGTAGGGGTGGGGAAGCTCTTTGGTTAAACCAATGGGAATAAGAAACTCTTCCCGATATATTGCAAGTTTTCTGGAGTTCTACTAGTGGATCCCAATCAACTTTCTGCCTTTTCTAATTGTTAGCAGAGCAATTTTAATGTTTTTGGTGGTTGTGGCTTTTGCTTGAGGGTTTGCAGCTACGTAAGTGTGGTATTAGCATTCTGAGAGTCACTTCTTTACTCCAAGTTCTGTCTCTTCCATTCTAACGAAAAGCAGCTCTAACAGCACAATCCTGTGCATGTCTCCCCATAAATCGGTCTCATTGAGTTCAGTGGGACTTACTCCCAGGGAAGTGGGTGTAGGACTGCAGCGTGGTTTCCCAAGGATTCTTGTAGCTATTGACCCAGGCATTGTACCGACTCTTCCTTTTTAAACTTTGGCTTCAGCACGCACTGGTGAGCTGCAACATTGCAATTTACAACTTGCCCAATGCCAGCAGTATTTTCCTTTTTTTTTTTTGCAAGGTGTTTTTAGCTATAAGGAATTGAAGCAGCACAACCAACACAAAGAAGGCGCTCCCAACTGGAGAGAGTGTCCTGGCACATAGAATTGTATGTGTCACACTCTCCTGATCCTGTAAGGCAGCTATTTTCAACCGGTGTGCCCTGGCACATTGGTGCGTCGCGAATGGTCTGCAGGTGTGCCATGAAAGTCTGGCAGATTTCTTTATTTTAAAAAATAATCATTTATTAATAGGACCGTTGAAGGATGTGAGCCGCACACCAGCAGTATGGTGCGCATTGTCAATGATCAAAGACTGATAATGTGCCTTGACAATTTTAGCATCTTGCCAGTGTGCCATGAGATGAAAAAGGTTGAAAATTGCTGCCGTAAGGCACAATTGCATGAAAGAAGAGGGTGAATGCCTTTAACTGTAAGGCTGCGCTCTGTCTGTGGACGTAGACTGCCTTATCCCTGTGTTATAGTGTGCAGGTGGCCTCTCCTCCTCATGGGACCGGCTGATTCTTGAATGCTTCTTAATAAATCCCAGTTGTAGCACTGCTACCATTCTAAGCAAGGTCATGTGGTGTCTGGTCCTGCCCCACTCCTCTTTCATGTAAACTCTGCAAACGTAACTGGGGTGGGTCTGGTGCTCCGGCTTACAGAAGGAGAGTGTTCAGCAGCTCTTATTGGAACAGCCCTGGGCAAAGTGGCTCGCTTTGAGCGGAAACCTCCAGCCGGCCTGTGTGCCGTAATTAGCGCCGCAGACCTTTGCGAAAGGCCCGCACCCGGGGCTGTGCTTCAGGAAGCATAGCTGGGAGCGATCTGGCGGTGCCGGCGAGGGCCTCGGTTGTGTGTGGCTTGTGGGGGGCCGAGCAAGACTGGCTGTGCATGTGTTGGGTTGCCTCCCCAACCTGTTCCGATAGATTGTTGACTCGAGCAAGCATTGACTTGCATCCCACAACGAAAGTCTTCTCCTGTTGTTGCCAAGCAGCCAGTCAGTCTTGCATGCCAGGGAACCTCCCTTTACTTGGTAATTGTTCTGGCTTTGGGCTGGTGGGAATGGGGAAGGTTCTTTGAAGCAGCAAGGCCTGGAGGGCAGAGTAGGGCTGTGCTCCTGCCTCACTCTGCTCATCAATAGATAGGACTGCCCTTGCATCCTTCTGAGGATGGCAGGGGGCAGCTTCCTGGCCAAAAGGATGCTCTTGCGTTGGTGTCGGGTTCTGGGATCTGGACACAGTGCTGGGTGGATGCATCCGTCATTCCCACTGAGACCTTTGGGAGCGGCAGCGTTTGTGCAGTGTGCAGTTGAGTTTTGAAGTGCCGACTTGGTTGTGGGCAAGCGTTGTCTTCTGCGTTTGCCGAAACTGAAGGCCAACCTGGATATGATGGGAGCAGCCACATGTGTTTGGTCCAGATAAGAGCACAGCAGTGATCTCAGTAGTTCTGTGTTCAGATAGGAATGCACACACAAGTGGAGCAAAACCATATTGGTTGCCTAGCAGAGTAATGTGAAGGCAAGGGTATCTTTGACTCCCATCCCCTGAATGCAGCTTCTCTCATATGATGGATATAGACTCCCCTCCAGCCCTTCTGTGTGTATGAGTGGGACAGACCAATGGATTGCTGAACCATGGCATGTAGCTTGCTCCTGAGACTTGAAAAGGCTCGTGTCTCCATTGACCAGGTCCAGAATCTACTTTATAGTTCTTCTGTTCAGCAGGAATAATGTTTATTTCTCCATTCTCTGAATCTCATGTAGTATCATAGGAAGCTTCACTACACTGAATCAATCAGTCCTTCAAGGTTTTAGACAGGGAAGTTTAGGTACCTAGAAGAACCAGGGATTGAACCTGGGACAGTCTGCATGTGAAACTGCTGCCCTGCCACTGGACCACAGTGCTTGCCTAGCAGTGATTTTCTAGGCAATGTCAAGAGTGGACCTAGTCCCAGTGAAGTCTTGACTTTGGACTGTAACTCCATTTTCCAAAGCTCAGTGTCTTATCTGCACTGTTGGGTGTGCCTCCTTAGCACCTTGGCTGTGATGCAGAGCTTTTCCAAGCAGTGGTCCTTCCCAGAATGGCAGGTGGTGACCATATGACACTGCCCCACTTGGCCTGACTCTGTCAAAAGTGAAGGGGGTTAGGGGTGGTACACCAGTGGGCAAGATGTGGCTGTGCATCTGCTTGATCTCTCAAGAGATACAGTTTGAGGCAGGAAGGTGCAGAGCAAAGCCCCGTCTATGGGGCAAACTGTCCACTTCTGTGTACCTCTGCCATCTCTGGTGATGGTGATAGTAAGCACCAAAGTGATACTCCTAAAAGGAACTACTTGCCAAAACTGAAGTTGGGGAAAGCCCTACTCAAGAGGGCACTGACTCACCACTTACATGAGTCTGAACCTTCTGAAATGAACCTGAGCAATGGACAAGCACACAGGTATGACCTGGTGTCCACTGACTCAATATCCACGGTTTCAGTTATCCATGGATACTGGGAAGCCTACTAAAAAGATACAAGAACATTAAACAAATCTTTTTTTACCTTGTGCTAGCAAAACCACCATTCCACTATCTTTAAAAAGGCGTCCCCAATATCCACGGTTTCAAGTATCCCAACAGATACCAGGGCATGCCTGTACTTTTGTGTGTGTGTGTGTGTGTGTGTGTGTGTGTGTGTGTGTGTGTGTGTGT
>JAJKFI010000001.1:41544675-41574429 GCA_029204185.1 Lerista edwardsae | reverse complement strand
TGTGTGTGTGTGTGTGTGTGTGTGTGTGTGTGTGTGTGTGTGTGTGTTGGGTGGGAGAGGATGGGGGAGAGAGTAGAGCAGGATAAAAGGGAAAATGGTAGAACTGATGTTAAAGACATTGATTGGAATAATAAATTTGGCTCTAGGGCTTCTAGTTGTTCTCCTGGTTTCGCTTCCTGAGATGGGAACTGGGAGCAACGGAATGGGGTTGTCTAGTTTCACAGTATCATTTGAATTGCCGGTTTTGTAGCTGGATGCAGCTGTGTGCGATGAATCACTGAGGTTCCTTAATTGGAATCTTGTATCTCTTCACACTTCCCCACTTTTTCCCCTCGAGGGCTCGACTGGCTCATCTCTGGCCCTGTTAAATCCAGATCCCTGCCCTCTTCCTCTTCAGCAGGCTCTGCCCTTTAAAAGTGTGTGTAGTTGAACAGACACTTAAATGATCAGTCCAATGTCAGAAAACACGAGAAGCAGAAATACAGAAGAGTGTGGCCTCTGTTGGATTCAAACTGCCAATTCAGCAGTCTGCACGACTACTGAGCTTTTGAAAAGATAGATAGATATGCCAGCTAGACAGACCTGTTCCTGGATTGCGTTTTACTTGCATGTCGGTTACATTTACAGATGACAACTTGCAATCATAAAATATAGTGTGTCTCTCTTGGGGCACGATGGGGAAAGATACCTTTGTGTTGATCAGTATTACAAGGCATTTGCATGGGTGTTTGTGCAATTAATTCTCCTCTGTCATACCAGTTCTTCCATTTTAGGCAATATCAGATGGAGAAGCAATTGTAGTGGTGTGACTCCAGATTTAAACCCTGAGAACCAACAACAATGGGCCCTCGGTATCTGCAGGGGGGCAGGGTCCCAGCACTGCAAGGACTTGCCTGGGGGCTACACTGGGCTCTCTGGAGGTTGGGCCAGCCTCTTCAGAAATCTCCTGGATGTGAGAAGATGTCACTTTCAGTCAGGTTTGGGAGATGTTCTGAAGCTGGGGAAAGTGCATGACCCACTCAGTGGGCTTTCTTGGACCTCAGAACACCTCCTGGACGTGCCCGTGTCTGGTTGTGCCCAGGAGGCCCTCTGAGGTGCCATAGGCTTGGCATCCACAGATGCTCATATCTACGGGTGCTGAATCTCATTTAAAGCTGCTCAGATTGTGCTATATACTATTGGTATACCTTTAAATAGTCTTTGAGAACCTTGAGGTCTAGAAATTTGATCTTCCGGTAATCAAAGTCAAGATGTTTCATGACACCGAGTCTGCAGATAGGGAGTCTGTACTTGTATTAAATAGAAATGAATTTTATATAATGGTGTTTCTGAATTTTTAGCAGTGATGTGAGAAATGTATCTTTCCCAATTCATTCCTTTTTTCTCAGTACATTTTATTGTCTTCCTGTGAGAAATATTCTGTTTTGGGAAAAAGCATTGCTTCTCAAAATTAGTGACACTTAGGTAACAAGTCAGATTGTTGTAACAAGATTGTAACAAGTTCATTGTTATAATTAAGTTTTCCCAGGTGATTATTCCTCAGAAATGTGTGGGATCAATATATAAAATAATGCACAGCTCTTTGAGGGGGGGGGGAGAAAATGTTTGCATGCCAAAGTTTTCAAATCCTTCATTTTTTTGTCTTCAGATTTAAATAATGTAAAGGAAGTGTACATAATTAACTTGTCATTGTCATTATAAACTCAAATGCCTGCCCTGTGTCTCTGTGGCCGGTCTGCCAATGGCATCTAATATCATCAACTTTATAGGCAGATATGTCAAAGTTCTTCTGATTGCCATTGGCTTAGTTGTTTTGATGTCACAGCAAGCTTGGACACTTGAGAGATTCAACCTTTTTCGTGCCCAGTAAATAATGTATGAGACTAGGGGGCCCACCATCAGTCCCATCCTCTCCTGGGACCCTATCCGCCCCCCCCTGGCCCCCATCACTGCCCCTCCCTGCACTGTTCACTATAACAAAATATTCTTATTAGAAAGAGCAGAAATGGTTACCATGAATAGCACTAGGTAAAGCTATTTTAGCACTATTTCTAAGAACCTGAGCAGGACTGGAACACCATCTCCTGGTACCTGAAGGGGTACTCCAGATCCCTCCCTCTTTACCTGATGGTGTTCTAGTCCAGTGGTCTTCAACCTTTTTTCATTCCTGTGCTGTAACCCCACAACTGAGGCTTCATAACTCCATTGGTGTCCCAATCCCAAAACTGAAGAACACTGGATTAGGCAACAGGAATTCAAGATACTATCCAATGAAGCACTTCAAGATCATGGAGAACCATTGGCTAAAATGAACAGCATAAGACATTGGTTCTCAAACATTTTAGACTGGGACCCACTTTATAGAATGGTACCCGCCGGAAGTGATGTTGTTAACTTGGAAATGGTGTCGTAGCCAGGAGTGATGTCATCAAGCAGGAAGTGCAGTCATTGTGACGTCATCAAATAACACTCCTGGAATGCAAACTGGCATTCTTGTACTGCAGCAGTTGCACAACCATGAAACACTTCTGACAGAAAGCAAGATTTGGTCAAAATATTATGTAAAAGCACTGAACTAAAAACGTAAAAAAACCCCACTTCAGTTGAAAATTTAAACTGTGAACACTCGCAACAGGAATATAGCAAGAGTAAGGTCTGTAGCTTCCAAGATGGCTGCTCCCAGCTTTCTGTGACCCACCTGACATTGGGTCATGACCCACCAAGTGGGTCATGACCCACAGGTTGAAGAACACTTAAGATACTATGTATTGGCAGATATCTTTGGGGCAGAGAACCAGCAGATTTGTAGCCTCTAGATGGCAAAGGATACACCAGCCTCAGTGTTATGTAGCTAGGGGGTAGGCTTGTCTCCTAGAAGAAACCGAACGGGGATTTGGCTCTTATGCATTAGGTATAGGGGTTTTGTATTGCAGGTATCTCTGGGGAATGGGATTTGTAGCAGGCGTACCTTGCTGGGAGAATTGAGAGGAATGGAAGTATTAAAAATGAATGTGCAGAGCCAAAGCAGTTGCACAGTTGGCAGGGGGAGGTGAAATGTTTAACAAAGGCATTGATGTTTTAAATGCACAGCAATATTATCTATTAATAATAAATGGTGTGGTATCGAGCAAGTGTGCCAGAGTAAGTTATTGCAGTGTATGGATTAGGTCAAAGAAACAAGTAAACAATAATGCCGATGGTGTTTGGAGAGTCAGAGACTTTTCAGAAAAGAACATACTCAATGGGCGCGAGGAGGGGGAGACGAGGGAGTGTATTGAATGTTTTGTTTGCTTCAAGAAGCCTTTAAGGGGCCGTGATTGACACCGCAGGGCAGTGTGGAGCTGGATGGGGTTGTCCCACGGGAACACCTCCTTGGAGTTCTGACAGTGCTCCTGTTGTTGAGAGCCGTGCTTTGTCTGTGATTGCATGCTACAATGCCCAAGATTGATTCAGGCCTAGCTCCACCTTCCCTTGGGTTGATGTGCGCTTGGGAGTCCAGTAGCCACCACTGGGGACTTGCAATGCTACTTGAAGAGCAGGGAATTAGAAGGTCTTGTCTCGGTTTCATAGCAAAGAATCAATTAGCACAGTGGTTCTCAAACCATTTAGCACTGGGACCCACTTTATAGAATGACAATCTGTCCAGGACCCACCAGAAGTAATGTCATGGCTGGAAGTGCCATCACAGCCTGTTTACAACTCTGACGCTAGCAAAACAGCCACACAGTTCTCCCCCTTTCCACAATCCCATCTTCCCATATTTTCAATATGGCTGCTCTAGGTGCTTTGTGACCCACCCGAAATTGGCTCGCGACCCACAGTTTGGGAACCACTGAATTGGCATGTCTGTAAGAGACAGCCATTTCTACCATACGCATGGGAAGCATGTTTGCCCTGGAGCTCTGGCCAGCCTAGTCCACAAATGCTTGGGAGTCCGGTCGTAACTTTATCACCCTGTGTGAGACTAGCTTTGCAGTGGTAGTTCATTCAGCTCTGTGTTTCCCAGCACTGGCAAAAATAGATGCCAGGGGGAGGGTGGTGAAGAAGGTAACTGGAGTGTTCCCTTTTCATTTGCAATCCTTTTAATACTTCCTGACAGCTGTGATATATATGAAAATTTATAGGCTCCTTTTCCACCCAAGGCAGAGCCCTCTGGTTGCTAGTAAGGGTGCTTGTTTCCTTCTTCTAAATATGTATTAGGTCGTTCTTGAGTTTTGAAGCAACCTTCTGCTAATCTCTGTAATAGCTACTCGGACCTATCCTGGAGGCATGTTTACCTGTTTTATGACTCTGCCTTCTTGCAGGCAGGTAGGGAGGCATGCTCCGCTTCAGTGCTGCTCTTCTGCCCTTCCTACGTACGGACATACTTGTTCCCTGGGATAATGTCATGCTTGACATGTGCATGCAGAAAACCTCTAGGGACACCATGGATGGAGTTGGTGACATCTTCAGGTACATTGTGTGCCTGTGGGTATATCGCCAGTGTGTAGGGTCTGGTGAGCACTGCTCTTTTCAAGGGATTACATTTTTAACCCTTTCTGAGACCGTACGGACAGGTTCACCTGGAAAAGTGGGGATGGCTTTGATTTTCTGTTTTTCTGTAATTATATGCGCCTTGTATTCCTCTGCCTTAGGGCACAATCCTAACCTGGAGTTGGGCTGGCACAGTTAGACCAGCAAAGTTGGGCTGGCACAAGGGCAACTGTAAAGTGCGTTTGGATCACTCTCACAGTCGGGGAGGATGGCGCACGTCTGTGTGCTGGCCTGTCTGACTCCAAAAGTGGTCCAACATACTTTACGGTGGCCCTTGTGCTGGCGTAACTATGCCAGCCTAACTCCAAGTTAGGATTGCACCCTTAATGAAGTTAGTTGTCCAAAGGTGTTCCATGACCCTCTGCACTTGTCATTTTTTTGTGCATCGCAGTGTGTATTCTGACAATGTTTGGCTCATTTTGTACCCCAGTTGCATTGAATGGGAAACTAACAAGCACCTGGTCAGAAATGCTGATATGTAGAAAAATATCAATATTATTGACCCTATTATTTTTGCTGCTGTTCTGTTCCTGTACAGCTAATGGGAAATACTTAATGAAGGGTTGATTTGTGTTTGCTGCTGGTGTCATGTTCAAGGCAACTCACTCATGTGTCTGCTTATATGACTGACATTGGGGTACATTTCACCCCAACACCAGATTGGTAAAATCCACTTTATTTTTAGGGTCTCTTTCCTAAAGGATCATAGCTGGCAACAATTTTAAAAAGGCCACTGCACAAGCATTTAATGATCTTAAAATAAAATGGTGTTTGAAGGGTAAGAGGCTGAAATTCTTTGTACTTGTAGTTTGCCAGTGTTTTAAGAGGACAAGAAGGGCTTTGCAAGAGTCTTACCTTATATTGCATAAGGTGTTGTATGTGGCTGTCCTGCAATACCAGTCTTGGAAAGTACATTGTATTTTAATAGGCATTGTGTAGCCTGTGTGGGCAAACTGAGGAAAGCAGCTGTGTACATAGTAGGCAAACAGTGCTTTTCACTTTTTTTCGCTAGTTAGTATTGTATATGGGGGGCTGTTTTCAGTGGATACATACAACATGCATGGATTCTGACAGATGCTGAACCAACCACACCCCCAAGCCCTCCAATCGGGATTGGAGCACAGTTTCAGTCAGATCTGGAGGTTTTCTGAAGCCCGGAGCTAACTTTTTGCTAAAAAAAACGCAGCTCAAACTCAACTCGGGCTTTGAGGCCTTTCTGCAGGCCTCAAAAAGCCAGCCAGAATGATTAAAAGTGAACTTCCAGTTTTTGCCAAAAACCAGTTCACGCCGTGCTTCAGGAAGCCCCTGGAGGTGACCAGAGCACTGTTCCAGTCACCTTCAGAGGCTGAAAGGGCCCCCCAAATTCATGGACTCCATCAGCCGTGGATTTCAGTATTCCTCAGGGTTCCAGGAAGGGAACTTCTGCGGATAACATGGGCCCACTGTATTGTTGCCCGCGGAAGCTCCTTCTAATGCTTTCACTGCTGGTCTATGGGTTTTGCTTTCCAGTTAGCCACTTCCTTGGGTAATCACATTAACATATTGAGCACTGGGACAATGGTAATGCCTTCCTTGGAGAGAAAGCTGACAAGATTTGGAGGTTCAGCAGGAACGTGACTTCACGCAAGTCCCGACTCCCCTCCTGTGCAGCTGGGTCTTAATGTTATGCAGTATGTGGCGTTGGTAGCATGGTCGCCTTTGGCACACCTGATTTTTTTTGTCTGTTTCCAACATAGCAGTTGGATTGCCTCTCCCCAAGCGCACATCTGGGCCACTGAGTGCAGGGAGAAGCTTTTAACCTTTACCCCAGGGGTCAGCAACCTTCTTCCACAAAGGGACCAGGCATCAATAGTAAGAACACGTGTGGGTTCAAATACGCATGTGCGAACCTACCAGTTAGACAATTGAGCTAAAAAAAGGGGGCATGATGTAGTGAGATGCCTGCCCAGACAATGGATGTCGCTTAGTCCAGCGCACTTACCATATCAAATCAAAAGAATTCAAACGAAAGCCCTCTCAACTGGATTCGACAGTACTAGGTGTGCATATTGCCAGGATGAAACCCCGGGAAACTCTGAGTACCAGAAGTGGGCCATTTACAAGATGCCATTCTGAGAATAGGCCAAAATGCATTGAAAAGTCCTATACGTAAACTGCGCCAGTCCCAAGCTCGGACACAGTCCAACCACAGGTATGACTGCAGTTTTTCTCAGAGCTGGGTGTGCACATTGCAGGAAAGACAGTCCGGGAACTTTGGAGTACCCGGGGTGGGCCATTTCCACCAGGTTCCAGTCTGAGGTTTTAGGATTTTGCATGCATTTTGGCCCATTTACAGATTGGGACTGGTTTCATCCTGGCAATATGCACACCTAGTACTGTCGAATCCAGTTGAGAGGGCTTTCGTTTGAATTCTTTTGATTTGATATGGTAAGTGCGCTGGTAAGGAACTGGACTACAAAGGAAGCTTCTTGGTCTGCTTACCCTGTAAGCCTTACAGAGACAGAATGACAAACTTGAATTATTTTTTAGGATCACTGTGGGCCATGTGGATCTATCTTTTTGGGACCCTGGGCCGGATGATTTTGGATGCTGAGCCAGATCTGGCTCATGGGCACAGGGATGATGTGGGTATTAAATTCTACTCACATCAGCCCCAGATGCTTTGATTAGATTAGGTCCTCCCTCATCTGCATCCACCTTCCGCCCCTCCCTGCAATATAAAAATCAAGGCACTGATAAAAACTATACACTGGGCTTAGTGCTGTGTCACTCTCTGGGGTTGCACAAGACTCTGTGTGTATGCTAATGAGTCCCCCCCCCTTTTAAAGGGTTCCAGTGACCAAATGTTTGAGAACTGCTGGCTTGACCATTCGAGTCCCCATATATAAAAAAATATTGCAAGATGACCTTGGGTTGGTTGTCTGCTCCTATCTGGTAGGGTGATTGTAAAAATAATATTGAAATGCTCTGCATGCTGCCCTGACCAACTTTGCGTGTGTGTGCACGATTAAAATGCAATAAATAGTGACACCTCCCTTGCCTTTTCTTGAACCGTGTTTTGGGACCAATCATGCATGCCTCTTTTGGTTGTTGTTTTTTTAAATGCCTATCTAAAGCCTGCAAACATAACCGCTTGCAGAATTAGCTCTCTAATTGGCAAAACTAAAAGAAAAAAAACACCACCCCATGAAACCGGATAGTTTTCTCTTCGTTGTGGACGGTGTCAGGTTTATGTGCTTTCAGAGTGAAGGTGGCAGCAGTGAGGGGGGAAGAGAAGAGCTGGGGTGAGGGAAATCTGCGTCTCATTAGGAGTAATTCTTACAGTTAATCTCTCACTTAGACACAAGCACCAAACTCTTACTTTAGCTGTCAAATAATTTTCCCCTGCCAAGTGGCACCAGTGGGCCTACAACGTCCTGCTGTTCTGTGTTTAGTGCTACTAGATAAATCTGTTTCCTGTCCTGTGGTAAGCAGCTGGAGTTTTTGGGTGGTGTGTGCGTGGTTTTCCCCTCAGTGTTTTAATGGGGGGAAAGGGAGGATAGAGAAATGAGTTGGCTATCGAACAAATTACTTGGGAGACAATCTTCAGAATATCCTCTCTCAGGTTTTTTGGCCTAAGCTAGTCCAGTATGATTTACACTGAAGAAGAATTGTGGGTTGCTCCAGGAGACTTTTTTTTTTTTTTTAAGAGCAGGCGGTGGGGTGGGGGGATGAGAGGGGAAAGGCTGAACTTTTGCTTCAAATCCAGACAATGCGCAAGTGAACCTCCCCCTCCTGCCAAGTTCTCCCATCCCAGCTGCGGCCCGTGGCAATGCATTTCCCAGATTCCCTTGACTGCAGCTGGACTTGAGTTAGACATCGAAGTGATTAAACCGAAGAAACAGTTGGAAAATTCCGGTCAGACAGCACCACTGGGAACGTGTGGAGCAAAAATGGGGGGAGAGGAGAGAATAGTTGGGGGAGATGAGGGAATCTCAGTTGTAACAGGGCCAATGGCCGTTAACCTCTAGTAGTGTGTTTTCCTGTGTGGAAGAGCTAGTTAAACAGATGTCGATGAAAATAAGTATCTTAAGGGTCTTCAATATATGTCTTTTTCTAACGGTTTGGAGAGATTATTCAAATAGGTAATTTTAATTACCTTTCTAGCAGCAACAGGATTCTGGACATGGCGGTGGTGGTGCAGCAAAACTATAATATAGAGGCTAGCAACTTGTTTAATGCTCCAGAGGAAGGGGTTCCCTAGATACTGTCTTAGGAGCCACTGAGTAGCTTCAGAACACATTAATTTGTAAATATTTGTCCTTGTAAATTACAAATTCTGTATTGTAATTCCGAAATGTCAAAGGTGATAGGTGGCAACAGGGATGGATAGAACAACTTGTTTACATTAGACAAAATTTCTAACTAAACAGCAATTATGGTTTCTTTTGTAGTTTTGGGGAAAAAATGTAATGATGTTGGTGCTCCTAGAGGTTGTGAGCTTTTGTGTACCTGACTTTGATTTAGGGCACAATCTGAACCTGGAGTCACTTGTGCTGGCCCAGGAGTGTTGAAATGTACCATAAAGTGTGTTTGGACCACTCTCGGTGTCAGGGAGGCCGGCGCATGGACATGCGCCATCTTCGGTGACTCAGTCCCCTTCATGGATCACTGCCTTGTCGTGGCAAAGGGGCTTGCGTAACTCAATGAAGTTGTGAGCTATGCCATATAGGGTTACCCATGATGGACAGGTCATGGTAGAGAGTTCTGACTAAATGTGGTCCACTGGAGAAGGAAATGGCAACCCACTCTAGTACCCTGGCCAAGAAAACCCCATGGACCATAGTATTAAAAGCTAAACTATATGACGCCGGAAGATGAGCTCCTCAGGTTGGAAGGCGTCCATTATGAGATGGTTATATAGTGTCACCGAAGCAATGAGCATGAAATTGGACGAACGTCGGAAGCTAGTGGAAGACAGGGAGGCCTGGCGTGCTGTGGTCCATAGGGTTGCGAAGTCGGACACGACTTGGCGACTAAACAACAACAACTCTGACTCAGAGAATGTTGTAAACATGCTTCATGGTGCATTTTAACACTCCTGGACCGGCACAGGTGACTTGTGCCAGCCTAAATCCAGGTTAGGATTGCGCCCTTATGTAGTTTTTTTCATTGAAATACCTGTGCAGGGGTGAGACCTTGCAGAGCATGAGAGTCCTGCCCCATGCAAGCTTCGACCGCCAACTTGCATAGATAAGGCAGTATCAAGGGTGAAAGGATTCATGGAGAACCAGTGTCAGTCTTACTTAGTGCTGTCTCCCACCAGCCTGCCAAATCTGGCATGCCAGTTATGATCCAGGCCTCTCAATACACATAACAGTGGAGAAAGGTGCACATAAAAACAGTCCTAGGAGTAGCAGGAGCCTTGTTCTTCCCCATTGCACCAGGGTTGCTTAGTTTGGTGCATTGGATAACTGGTTTGCTGGTTGTCCCATCATCTCCTGAAATTTGTACTCCTGTGTAACTCCTTTAAAAGCGCAGAGGCAGATACTCACCCAAAGGAGAGATGCCTTGACAGTAAACAGTTGCTATCTGGAGAAAAGAGTTTTTCTGATTTTTTTCCCCTCGTGTTTCTGCTCATCCTAGAACATTTTAGTGAATAAATGGGCAGCATTTACAAGTGGGCCCCTGTATCCATGGATTTCTTATACGCAGTTTCAGTTATCAATGGATCCCCTTATCTTTATTATGGGTTGCCAAAAAATCTTCTTGCGCGTGGTGGGGACAGGGGAAAACCCTTATAGGTTCCCTCTTATCCACAGTTTCAAATATCCACGGGGTGCCCAGGAACCTATTCCCTGCGGATACCAGGGTACACCTATATCTTAGCCAGAAAAGTATTGCACAGTTCCCACTACAATACAGCAGTGACATGATGCCAGCATGGCTGTTTTGCCAGTTGGCAGCTTGGTGGCTTCAGGAGGATGATTTCATAGCAACTGTTCTGGTCGCAGGGAATAGCCCTGAAGTAGGGCTGATGTTCTGTGGCCTCTGTTGGCATTGCTGGTGTTCTCTGTGCTGCATAAATGCTCCTTCTAGATCATGCTACCCAAAGTGCAGTGAAACCCGTTTTGATCCCTCGGTAAAGAGTCGTGCAGTGCTCCTGAGGTTCGGACACACCCATGTTGCATGGTTAGTTAACTAACCTGCAGTGTGTGAGTCTTGCCCCTTGCATGGCTCCTTTCTATCATAAACAGCCCTCCCTTTGGATAGGAAGTGACTTGGCGTCAGGAGGTGACCCCCAAAGTGGAAAATCTCCCTTCAGAAATGCTGCAGGTTGGGTTGTGCGATTCTAGATTTTGTGATTCTAGATTATTTAACATCTTTCAACCACCACTTCCTGTTTCTAGAATCTAGAACTAAGATGTGGTAGATGCTTCTTACATGGAATGTTGTGACACTACATGAAAGGGTGAGCTGTGCATAGCAATAATTGTTACAATGTTTTTCAACAGTTGCGGATAATGGATTTTGTATCCAACACTAGCTAGAACAGTGATTTTTAATCTTTTTCATCTCATGGCACATGGATAAGGTGCTAAAATTCCATACAGTCCTACCTGTGCTTTCAGGTCATTGGGGGGGGGGCTGTTGACTGTGCCGCCACCAAGTCTGGTGGGGGGGATGGTGGCCAGGAATAGGACCTTCTCGGTGGTGGCTCCACAGTTGTGGAATTCCCTCCCCTTGGAATTAAGAACAGCTTCCTCGCTAGCAATCTTTCAGTGGGGTTTTAAGACCTTTCTTTTTAAGGAAGCATTTAATGGCTGACATGCTGGGCTGGCATTTTAACTTGTATTTTAATTTGTAATTTTTTAAATCTGTAATTTTAATGATTGTTTTGTCCATTGTGGTTCGTCATTTTTTAATTATCTGTTATTATTTTTAAATTTTATTCTGTATTTTTATTGTAAGCTGTCTTGGGTGCCCTAACAAGGAGCAGAAAGGCGGGGTATAAATTCATTAAATAAATAAATACAATACAATACAATAAAATAAAATGGTCAAGACATACCATCAGTGTTTTTGGCAATTGATAAGACATACTGCACTGCAAACTGCACTCCCCCAAATTGCACTGCAGGTGGGGGGCTCACACACCCCAATGGCCTGCTGACCCTCCCCCAAACTCCTGTGGCGCACCAATATGCCAAGGCACAGTTGTTGACAATTGCTTGGTTAGAATCTTGAGTTGCAATGTCAGTGCAATGCATGCCTAGGTGCTGTTTTGCTCTAACCCAATTCTTCGTATCTTCCTCTCCGCAGATCACCATTATCTTTAAATCCTACCAAGACTGTACAGATCAGAAGGTGTACCAGGCAGTGACTGATGACTTGCCCGCGGCTTTTGTCGATGGCACGACCAGCGGTGGCGACAGCGACACCAAGAGCCTGCGCATTGTGGAGAGAGTGAGTGGCAAGTACGTGGAAATGCACGCCAGGTACATTGGGACCACGGTGTTCGTGCGCCAGCTTGGACGCTACTTGACGCTAGCCATCCGCATGCCGGAAGAGCTTGCCATGTCGTACGAAGAGAGCCAGGACCTCCAGCTCTGTGTGAATGGCTGCCCCTCCAGTGAACGCATTGACGACAGTGGGCACCTCCCATTACCGGTAATGGGGCAGCTTCACCCGCATGGGGCTTCGAGTCAGGCCCGGTCTGTCTACACACTGGAGAGTGCTACCATGAAATGCCACGAGAAGATGCTGGTGAAGGACATCTACTTCTCCTCTTGTGTGTTTGATTTGCTCACCACTGGCGACGCCAATTTTACAGCAGCTGCCCATAGTGCCTTGCAGGATGTCGAGGCGCTGCACCCCAGGAAGGAGCGATGGCGCCTCTTCCCCAGCAGTGGGGCCATTGGCCAAGGAAGCACCTGGTCTCTTCGCCTGGGACTCGTGTGCCTGGTGCTTGTTGTGTTTTTGTAGGGTTTTTTTTTGTCGAGAACAAAAGTTTTAAAATTATATATTGTCATAATATATTGAGTAAAGAGTATATATGTATATACCATGTATATGAAGGGATGCTTTTTTTGTCCTGGGATGTCCAGATTGTACATATTGCGTGTAGCCATTTTCCATGTACGTTGGATGTAATATTCTTTTTGATTGTAATAATTTTTTTGCTTTGCAGTTGGTGAAATGTTTTATAACGTCCTTTCATGAGGACCTGATAGAAAAGCACTTTATTTTTTATATATTAAATATTTATGTGTATCTAGGTAATATGTAAAGCATATAGCCACATGTACATATCTCATACCCAGTGCTCCCTCTAAGTATTACTTAGCTTAAGGTCCTCCACGATTCCCTCCCCCCCCCTTCTGTCTTGGCCATTCCATTAGCCAATTAAGGCAACACAAGAAACGGGCCAAGGGAAAACGTAGGTACGTGTCTAGGAAGAGCAAACGCTTCCTTGACTCATGGGCCGCTAGTTGCCGATTATGTCATAGGAACAGAAGTAATTTTGCCATTGACCCTCACCATTTCATCACTCATGCTCTGCATCCAGAACAAACAAGATGCAAGTATCTTTGCTTCCTTCTCCTAAGGACTGCTTTTTATACAACATTTTTGTCCCTGGGTTCCATGACACGTCTTGTGTTGGTTATGAAGGGCACACGAGCGCAAGAAAACCGTGTCATCTTCCCTCCTGAGCGTACCCGGTTGTGGCCCAAACCCACTCCCGGCCGTTGGGAAGGGTTTTGGACTCCATCTCTTGATGGAGATATATTGATAGATGGATGTCTTCAAGTCGTTTGTGTTTAAATGTGTACCTGAAAATAGTGATAGGGCCTACATGGTTGTTAATGTTTGCTTCCCCCCCCCCCCAAACTGGCTCCAAAAAGTGGAAACTTTTTTTCAGTCACGTTTTTGCATGGGGAAAAAAAAAATCTCTAAAGTTTGGAAATAAACATTTTTTGAATTTAGACTTATCCTTTTTCTAGAACGAGGGGGTAGACAATGGGGAAATATCGCCACCGGATCGTAAGACTCACTGTTAAAACATATATAAATGTTTGTAGCAAGAACAGCTTGATTTTAAAAAGGAGGAGCCTGAGCCTGAAGGAAGCCTGAGTTGCTGGGTCCTACCTCTAGGTCAGTCTTGATCCGGTTGCTTTGGTGCAGCTTCTTCTGGAAGAGAGGCAGCCCCTGGCTCTAGGCCATAAGACTTTGTGCCCCAATATAATAAGCCTGCTAGCTTCTGAAAGGTGCCAGAAGACTTTGTTTTCTTTTGTGTCACTGTAACAAAAGAGATTGTAGTCTGTTTGTTGTGGGGGACCGATGACTCCTCCTATCTCTGGATGGGGCTACTGCTTTGGGATCTTTGCAAGTATCCTGCAGGTATCTGTGATCCTCTGTCCAACTCTTTGCCCTCCATCCCCATCAAATGGAGCATCTCCCTCTCACCGGTTGAACCACGTTTAGTCATGTTCTCTTAATTCTTTCCAAGGAGAAGACTTGAGTTCGTTCTAGGCAGGTGCCAAGTGATAGGCTGTGGCAAAGCTGTACAAATGGTTTAGCATCGGTTCCCCATTCTGTTTTCTAGGTGGAATATATATTTGGGTAGCTGTGTAGGACTTTCAGGCTCGGGACGGGGGTTAGGATGTGGTGGAGGCCTCCTCTGCTGTTCCCACCCCCTTCCAGGCCTGCTCCCTGCCCCAAAACCTCCCTCCTTGCCTCCACTCCACCCTTTCCTCCACACCTGTGCCTCCTGGCACAGCACTTACTTGCCCCATCAGGCGGGATGCAGCACCCGCAGAACTTGGCATGCCTTCTGCCGGCACTGGGAACTTGCGTGGTGTCAAAAAGCATTTTTCGGCACTTTTACGACACCCAGTGCCAGTGCTGCCTGGCAATAGGAGTGGGCCGTAAGTTGTATCCAAAGCGTGTTAGTTGTAAGTTCCATTGCAATCAATGGGATACCAGTTCGCCACTATTAACAGATTTCAGTGATTTAGTGATTCCTTTCTTTCGACCCAGCCCACTGAAATGGATCCAAACCAGTGTGTAGCCCCAGCTAAGCAATGACTCCCTTGGATGGTCATACTGATGGTTGAGTGCTGGAACTGGAGGACCACCCTGGTATCTTTCTTTCTGTCCAAGCTGTAAATTCTTTTTGTTTTTAAATAAAGGTGCAGGTGGAATTGCAGGCCAGTGCCAGATTGTGCCGAGGCTCAGAATAATTGTGTTGAATTTCTTGTTCAGTCTCTCTCTCTCTCTCTCTCTCTCTCTTCCCCATTGCATGAATGCATTGATTCCTTCTTGAACTGGTTTTAAAGATTGTTTTAGTTTGAAAAACAAAGTTAAAGCAAAAAAAAAAAAAAATCCCTTGCCCCTGATTGTGTATGGAGAGAAACATGATGGTTTTAGAATAGCTGGATTGTGCCTTTGGTGTGCCAAGTGGAAAAAGGTATTTGTGGAAGAAGTCTGGTAGACGAGCCGAAATTTGTAGCTGCAAAGTGAGCCCCTCATAAACAACAGCTGTGTGCAAGCTAATTTCCTGTGTTCCCCAGCCCCACGAGAATATGCATACAGTAATATCAAAAGCATGACGCCCAGAGATAAGTAATTTTTCAGAAATGCTAGTACCTGGATTGAGTACTTTTATTTTTTTAATTTGCTTGTTCCTACTATAGGCTTTCTTGAGATAATGTTATTTGCACATGTTGGTTCTTAAAGTTCATCTTGGCCAAGAGAGCTTTAGTTAATGCCAAACATATGGATATTTTGAAGCTAGTGAGTGGTCTCTGGGGAGAGCTTGCGCTTAGAGGGAACACTGGTTTTCACAGATGCACTCCAATGGCTGTCTCTTAGAAGGCATCGAACTTATGTTTATGCTTGGGGGGGGGGAACCCACAGTGCGCCCAGTCTTTTTGCAAATCCCTTTTTAGATGTGGTTCATGGATATACTAATAAGTATACATTTGTGTAGGGAAAAAAAAGGAAAGTGACTGTGCAGTGTATAAATACTTTTAAATTATTATGATAGAAGAATAAAGTTACATACCATTGCTGTGGAATGTTTGTCATGTGCTCTTACTGACCCCTAGTGGATGATTGTATATGACTGGTGTCCATGTTTGCTGCAAGCAGAATGAAGGGCTGGGCTTGAAGGCTTGTTTACAGTGTGAATTGCGCTTGCCAAGGTACCGCCTGCTTCTTGCATGCAAACCAGCGTTGGCTTGCGATAAGCAGCTGCAAAACAGTTGAGCTGGAATGACTGGATTATGCATGGTGAATGATAGAGAGATGCCACAAAGCTTGGACCAGTGCGTTGGCAGCAGTATAGCAAGTATGGGGCAAGCTGCGATGCGATTGCTTTGGTGCCACATCCGCCTGATGCAAAGCAAAGCCGTCACAGACATTGCCATCCTAGCAAGCTCCCTGTGACTTGACCCTACCATGTAGGTCAACTTGGCAAAGCTGCAGTGTATTTTGGATTTCTAGCTTGTGCATCCTGGGGGTTGCAAACACTGTTTGCAAATGGAAAATGCATTCCTGGCTGGCTTCAGTGATATGCAATTTTGTGCAATTGATTGGTCATCCTGCAAAGAGAGCATAAACAGGCTCTCCAGCTTTGGTATAAACACTACAGTTGAATGTAATAAATACATTTTTAACATGTCTTTTTAATCTGGCCCTGAGTGCCTTTGTATTCCATCGGTAGTGGTGATTTTTTTGGGGGGTGGTGGTAATATTTTTTCCAAAATTTCTTGATTTAAAATAGCAATTGCAGTGTTTTGTGTTTTTATCCAATTTTTTATTGTAAATTGTACAAACAGTGTAATAAATAAGGGTGATAAGGCCCAACAAAGGGAATAAATAAGGCCCAACAAAGGCAAGCAATCACTGGCGCACACACACCCCCTAGTCCAAAATGACCTGTTCAAAAATTCCCAAGCTGCACTCTGGTTGCTGCTTGGGGCATTGTGGTGGGTGTGAAGTCCATGGCGGCCTCATCGGCTGCTTGGGACATTTGGGGGCGGTGGAGAGCGTGGACACACTGGCTGCTGGTGGCTGCTGCGGACAGAGAGGCGTGAAGCCTTGGTTGCAGTTTGCCTTAGGCTGTTTTTTTTGCACATTCATGGAGGTACACACAACGGGGGGAGCCGCGTTACGTCACGGACTTCCCCAATGCTAATGTCCAGTCTTTGTCAAAAGTCTTTGGGTGGCGCTACACAGACCGCCTGTGGGCTCTGTGCCTGAAGATTGGGGCGCCCCGGGGTTGATAACCGGCCCTTCTCGGAGTCTGCCGTTGGGGGTCCAGGGGGCGCCCTTGCTCTCCGTCGGCCGGCTGGAGGGGTGCTGTGCCGGGGTCTTCTGGGCCCCCCCGGCTGCCCCCCGGTGCTCGGGGGTAATTACAAGGTAGGAGGTGCAGATCCCCTCCACCCCCTGCCAAACGAGGGGAATACGGGCAAGTTCTGCCCGGGGACACGGAGCCCCGCCCCGCCCCGCCCCGCTGGGTGTCTAGCCCGGGAGTGCACAGTGGGGCTGCCCCTGGAACTCCGCTGCCCCGCCTGTGGGTCCCCCCTGTGGAGGTTGCCCGGGGAGGAGGGTGGCCAGCCCCCGCGGTGCTCTCCGATGCTGGATCTTCGCCCAGCTCTGGGGAGTGACGGTTCGCCTCTCCAGCCAAGCTCCTTATGAGCCGAGGCCCCTCCCCCCCCGACGAGATCTCTGGAGAGGTCAGCCTGAGTTGGAACGAGGTTGCACATGCGCAGCCCAGTTCCCCAGCCCAGGCCGATGGGGCTGGCTGCGGCTCCCCTGTTCCCGGGATGGCTGCTGCTGGCTCGCCGCCCCAATGGGTGGCTGGAGCCGTGCCATGTTGCGGGACTCCCCAGCGGGGTCCCGCCGAGCTGCAGCCACCCCAGGGACGCCTGGCAGTCGGCCGTGGGGTTCCTCCCTGCCCGCCGACCTCCCCAGGCAAGCTAGTTAGGTGGGTGGTGGGGCCGTCGTGCCGTGGGGTCCCCTACAGGCATACAGAAACTGCTACTTACTACTTCCACAATCCATTAAATCCACAATCACTCCAACATGTGTTCGCAGTTTAAGCGAGCTTCCTCCTGTTTCTGCCGCTTTTCCTCCTGATCTTTTACTGAAAACTATTTGTGGATTCCTCAAAACTGGGTCAAAAATTAACAAAGGTGGTGTTATTTTTGTGAAATTGATCTAAATTTGTGCCACTCTGTCAAAATAAGCAAAAGTGGTGTTTTGTTTTGTTTTTGCGTTTTGACTTAAAATTCATTTTATGTAGCATTTTCAGTAGAAATTCTCATTATTTAGCATTCCGTGTTGATCCCCCCAAAAACCCATCCCTATCCATAGGAATTTTTTTTAAAAAACGCATCCTAACTCTGAAGGGCATTAAACTCTATAGCTACATTAGCAGTTGCAGGTTCTTTTTTTCTAGGTCAAGTTGGTGGTATATTCTTCCATGGAACAGAGTGAGAACACGTTCAGCTTTCATCCCTGGTTGTGACTTCACTTGTATTGATCTTCTTTCTGTGCACTTTCTGGTTTGTAAAGATGATTAAAAACGAGGCTATGATCTTGCATGAGTAGCATTAATAACTGCAAAACATACACAGGAAGATTAAAATTAAGTGGCAGATTCTTGCAGCCAGCAGATGCCTCAATGACATACAGTGTCCCTGGGCAATATAAACATATGGACTGCTGCCTTCCTTGCATGTTATGTTCATTAATGCCGACTTGTTCATCTGGACACCCGGAAACTGCACTTTTTTTCCTGTTGGCTCTGCTTAAGGAAAGCTGCTTTAATTAGCTCTGCAGAGGATCTCTCTAGAGATACTGGCTAGAACACAGCTCTCTGCCTTTGCTAAGGCTAATTTGGTTTGATGACAAGAACACTTCCAAGAAGGGCTTTTTTGTGAAGGCTGTAGCTCTGCATGACTTGGACACAGGAAGTCGTAAACACAGCCAGAATAGGGTTTGGGAAGGCCCAGCAGGTCAGGTCAGAATCTGCAGAGGTGCTTTTGCCATGAAAACAGTTTTTGCATTAACTGTCTTCGCTTGTCAAAAACAATTCAAGCAGTGTTTTGTTCAGACTACTGTGCCACCTTGAAAAGCTCATAAACCACAATTATAAGCCCAGTATATGGAGATTACAGTAGTTGAATTCTTCCTTGTTACCCAAGTGTGGGGTGAGTGAGGGAGAGATGACTGACTTATTGGCCAAGGTGACATTCCCAGGATTTAAGGGACGTGGTGGTGCAGCGAGTTAATCCGCTGTTGCTGGGCTTTCAACCGCAAGGTTGGGAGTTCAAGACTGCGTGACGGAGTGAGCTGGCGTTGCTTGTCCCAGCTCCTGCCAACCTAGAGTTAGAAAGCACCTACATGCAAGTAGATAAATAGGGACCACTTTGGTGGGAAGGGAATGGCGTTCCGTGCGCTACGGCGTAGAGTCATGCCGGCCACATGACCACGGAAGCTTGTCCGTGGCTTTGAAACGGAGATGAGCAGTCGGTCACGACTAGACCATTCGGTCGCGGGGAAACCTTTACCTTTTTACCCTTTGTGATGGAAAGATCTCTGAGTGGAATGCAATCAAAGCACATGGATGTTGACTCGTTATGCATCGATAGGCTCCATATTAATTAAAATACTAATTTTTTTTATTTAGAGTGAATTGCATCAGAATAAAAACCCATCTGAAAAATCACATCAACAGCCACAGGAAACTCATTCAATATGAGGGCCTTGTGATGGGCTAGTCCCTGATGCAGGTCTGTGCTAAATCACTGTGGGCGCAATCCTAGTTAGGGAAGTTAGGGCCAGTGGCAGATCTGGGGGGGGGGCATGAGCCCTGGGCGCCATCTTGGGGCTGTCTAGGGGGGCACCAGTGGCCCCCGCAACATTGCACAGGTAGACCTGGGCTCAGGAGTATTATAGTCAGAGAAATAAGGAAGATACAGGCTGTAGCCTGTATATAGATTTTGTATAAAATCTAATAGGCTGTAAACAACTTGTGGAAACAAAGCAACTCCTTGGAATTGAGGCTACAGCAGGCCTGTTTTACCTGCAGGCTCAGCATCTGTTGATGCCAAGCTGGTGACTGGAGGACCTCCTGGGCACAAACAGAAGTGGCTTCTGGTCCCATCCTGGTGGCCTTCTAAGGATGCTGGGACGCCACACATGACTCACAGGTGAGTCCCTGTGGCACCATGACCCCAGCCCCTGCCCCCCATGGATACAACGGGAATTGGGATCCATAGGGTAGGGGTGTCCTAATCTCAGGATAAGGCTGATCCATTGTATTTTTCCCATGCAACACTTTCTCTCTGCACTGGAAGCAACATTTTGGTGAGCAAATGCGGCTTCTGCTAATTAATAGTAATTGGAAACAAATAGTGCCCTGCACCTCAATATACAGATGAGGGCCTCCTTTCCTTTATTCTTAATTGGGGTTGATAAAAAAACTTCCTTGCTCAGGGCAAGGGCCCTATACTTAACACAGGGTTACTTATCTGTGGTTTCAGGTATCCATGGGGCGGTCAGAAACGTATCCCCCATGGAGCATGCCTGTAATCTAAAATAGCAATGGACACCTTCATAGCCTTGTGGAAATCACGCCAGTGGTCAATCCATCAGTCCTACAAAACTTCAACTGGCTTCTTGGGGAAGGTAGGATCGGAACATTTTTTCACCCCTCTGTGTGTACTTATCTGGCTTTGGCACTTATTCTGCACTGTACCCTCTGTGCTGACTTCCAAAGCTTCTTCTCTCCCCCCCCCCCCCGCCCGTCCTTTTGGGGTCGGCAAAGTGGAAATTTTTTACTTGCAAAGTCTTGCTTTCTGGGGCTACAGCCAACACTCAACCAGTTAAGATATGCATAAACGAGATCTTATTCTGCTGCTACTGCAGCTAATGTCAACTTCACGAGCAGTTGAGTTGGAGGCAAACTGCCAAATGGTAGCCGTCACACAGTGAGAACGTTTTTGCCCTACTTAAATCAGAGATTTTCTGTGGTTAACTGCGGTAAATATGTAAGCATACCCATCTTTTAATATCAGAAATGGCAAATGATGGAACTGTTTAAAACAGTGTATGGTGGTCATCCATTCCTTAAATTCATTAATCTTAATAATTCACCCTTTTTATTATGAAGTACCTTGAGTAAGAAGGGACGTGGTAGCGCTGCAGGTTAAACTGCTGCTGCTGAGCTTTCTAACTGGAAGGTTGGGAGTTCAAGACCACAATGGAGTGAGCTCCCGTTGCTTGTCCCAGCTCCTGCCAACCTAGCAGTTCGAAAGCACCTAAAAATGCAAGTAGATAAATAGGTACCATTTTGGAGGGGAGGTAGCGGTGTTGTGTGTGCTACGGCATATAGTCATACTGGCCACATGACTACAGAAGCTTGTCCTTGGACAAATGCCGGCTCTACAGGCTTAGAAACGGAGATGAGCACCGCCCCCTACAGTCAGTCACGACCAGACCGGTACAGTTAGGCCAACAAAGTTTGGCCAACACAAGGACATTGTAAAGTATGTTTGCACCACTCTTGGAGTCAGAGGGGCCAGCCCACAGACATGCGCCATCCCCTCTGACACTGAGAGTGGTCCAAACATGTTTTCTCGTGGCCCTTGTGCCAGCCAAACTTTGCTGGCCTAACTTGTGGCTAGCCTAACTCCAGGTTAGGATTGTGCTCTTAATTTCTTACTACCTGTCCAACAACCTCTTCTGTTGACTCTCTTTGGCAATGGATGCTTCCTTTAGGAAGGAGTAATTTCTTATGGGAAGCTTAAAGGAAGGGAGAGTTCTTGAGAATTCTGAGCTATAACCTGACCTCACAAGGACTCCACCACTTCTGTGCTTTAGGAATTGAGTAATTGCTTCCTGGATTCAAAGCCCCTGGAGGGAGACTGCCTCCCTGGTCCCAGGAATCATAGTGGAGAATGTTGAAGCCCCAACACAACAAAGGAGTGTTGTTGATGCCCTACCAGAGGAAGAGGTGTGTTGTGGTTGGAGACTCCTAGCTGAGGGGATGGAAGGTGTCAGGTGTGTTAAGAGTTATGTTGTCTCCTACGAGCAAAAACAAGAGGCTGCCGGGGCTCATCAGGCCTGATGACGCTGGGTTGACCATGGCCTGTGTTTTTGAGATGAACATCATCTGGGGGGAGATGGGCTACACCTGATGATGGCCAGAAACAATGTACTTGGGGAGAAGACTGTAAGCCTGACCAGGAACCCATTTTCAACTAATGGGTGGGGTGAAGGAGATTGTGATCAATGTTGACACTGAAGGCTGGTAAGGGAAGATGGGTGATACCCACTAGGACTGTAGTGACAAGAAATACCTATGTGACTGACGGACTGGAGAAGCAGAATGGGGGTCTTCAGACATTTTACATCAATGTGCAAAGCATGGAGAACACATGTGTTGCATTAGAGTTGTTGTTATAGAAAGGTGAGTGGCTCTTGGTGTTCACACTACAGAGATGGGGAAAGTTGGACTCAAGCATGCCCCTGGACATTAGCAAAGCAGACTTCAGAAAGAACCATGTTGGACAAATGCTCAAGGAGAAAGGGGCTCAGAATGGATGGACATTTTGCAAAAGGGCGGTATTGAAAGTGCAGTCTCAAACTATCATGATCAGAAAGAAGTAGATGCCGAAAGAAACAAGACTGGCTATACAAGGAACTCTGAGACACATAAAAAGAATGTATATAGGAAGTGGAAGGAGGGACAAATTTATACGAATGATTCCAAACCTTATGGCTGTTAAGTGTAGGGAAGAGAGACAGGAGAGCTCAAGCTCAGATCTAATTTACATTAGCAAGGGAGGTGAAGAGAGACAAAAAGGGGTTTAGTTTTATGATCATGTTCAGCACAGATAAAACAAGGAAGCAGGAGGGCTGTGGTGTGGGGAAGATGGTGAAATGTGAATGAATGATGCAGAAATGGAAGAACTATTTTTATTTCCACATTGGCACCCAGTACTCTGCCTGGCCCAAGTCACGACCGCTCATCGCAGTAAATGGGAGGTCAGGCAATGCAGGCTCCGCAGTAAGTAAGGCTCTGCACGGACCTTGCAGAATTGGGCAATGCCCATAACCTCCTTCACCTTTCTTCCTGTTTGGAGAATAGCTGATTCAGAACAATTACTGGTAAATCATTTTTCAGGATCTGGCCTTGGGTAAAATCAGACAAAATTACGGTATCTAATTCAAAGACTTTTATACACCCAAGTTTTTACCCTCAACTTATCCACGTGTTGATGGACCAGCAAAAGATTCCCTGCCATTTTTATATGTTCTGGATAATCTTAATTGCTTCATAAACAGATTGAGATCATGATAAGTAATAGTTTAACAAGATAAAATCTGATGAAGATAAATGGACATTATATGTTGCAATATTTAAATTCATGCTCATTGAGGGAGACCTGTTTATGCTAAAAATGCGTTTAAACATTTTAGCATGACCAAATCAATGTAAATTCTCACACTAGTATTTCACAGCAACAGAATTGTGGTTTTAAAAACTCTTAAATATCATTTAAAAAGCAATAGTTAAGAGGCTCCTTTATCTCGTTTTTATGTTGTGAGCAATTATTCCATCAGATACTTTATTGTATAAATCACTGCTTTTTTCACATTTGAGCAAGGCAGACCAAGTTAGAAAGGTCAGAGGGGGAAAAGCTCATTTAATTAATGTACAATAATTTACAGCCATTTCTGTAAAAAGGCATTTCAATTGATCAAACTGGAGAACGCCTGGCTATTTTACAATTATAGGTACAGAATTTAAATATTCAAGCTTGTGATGAAAAAGCGGCAAGGTGGTCGCAGTGTACAATGTAAACAAGTAGCTTTGGAAAGTGAGTAAGTCCTTGAGAGTCTATTGTTTAAAAAAATTCTCTTGATTCCTTCCTGAAATATGACCACAGATTAATACGTGAATGCTCATCTACAAACATAATTTAAATTGCGTTCAGGATAAAACCACTTTTGACGAGGAGTTCAGATTAAGATCCAGTCTGAGTGGGGCAGTGTTGAGGTCCCTGTAAAAAGTAAACATCTTTTCATTTCTTTAAAAAAATGTGCTACAACATTTGTAGCACAGTGCAGCATTAAAACATTAAATACAAAAATATTTCTTCTGTTGGGATAATAGACCTATAGCATACTGGAAAGTAGTAACAATACTGCTACTGAGAGCACGTCCGGTCCATGTCTTTCAAGTCATGTAAGGCAATTGCTGTGTTTAGTTTATTGTGTATGGCTAAAAAACAAAACAAAAACAAAAACAAAGGTAAACCAGTCCAGGAACTGTTAAGTCTTTGCTATGTTTTCCGGGTACTCCACATATGTTCAGGTGTATTTTTGTGATCTGTTGAATGTTCAAAAGGAGACCTGCGTCCTAAAGGAGATCTTGACTCATAGGGAGATCTCTGATCTAGTGGTGACCGAGGGCCACTACTGGAAGCTCTGTGGTCCATTTGCCAGTCTGAGTGATACCTGTAGTCCCTCGAAGATTTATGATGGCTGTAATCAGAACTGGATCGATGGTCTAAATGTATCCGATGATCTGAGTGTGACCGACCGTCTTTTAAACTGCCTTCCAGGTTTGACCTGTGATCTCTGTTCCTGTGGTCATCTAGCTTTCTATGTTTACCATCACTGTAGTATCTGAAAAATAAGCAGAGGAAATAATACCTGTAGAATTAAACAACAGCATAGCCCCAAAGCACCTACATAATTTTTTTAAAAAAATTGCATTGTTTCCAAAAATCCAAAACCATCAGATGTGCAGTATTCCTTGTCTCCGATACTGGTCAGAAAACAATGTGAAGTCAGCAGTATCAAAAACGTTTGAAAGCAAAAAGGGGGGATGTTCCTATCATCCTGTTTGTGCTTTTGGGAAGGATCAGATTGCTACTAAGCCTGGTATAGGGCAGCTGTCTCAAAACCGCAAACCGCTACATAATGGGGAAAGCTTTCCCCGTCCCAAGTGGTGTGGATCATTCTGTCACGTTGTCACTCCATTTTCCAGCTGATCGACTGCCAGGGACATTCTGGACACTCGCATCTATGCTTGGGCATTCCAGAAGGCTGGGCAGCAGGACGCTGGGCATAGACACGAATGCCCAGGGCATCCCTGCTAGCCCATCAACTGGAAAATGAGCAGTAGCACGACAGAACGATCTGCACCACTCAGGCAGGGAAGACTTTTCCTTCCGGACCATGGTTCGGAGGCCTCGGTATAGGGTATGTCACTTTCTCACCACCTAAGAGTAGAGGCAATCTAAAATGGTATTTGCGAAATACCACAAAATTGGTGGTAAAAACCACAAAACGCGACATCCCCTTTAATCAATGGAATAAGCTGAAATTCACCTTTTTAACTGCCTGCTGATCATTTGCAAGTGAATGCAGATTGTCTTTAGCACTTGCAGATAGTTTGCAAGGCTTTAATTGCTATAGGAGTTGGTTTGTTTACATTTGTTGGCTTCAGGGCTCCTGCTAGCTCTTCTGAGCATGCTCCACCCAGCAGAGTCTCTATATTGCAATTAACTCTAGAAGAGCTGGTGTTCCTGCAATGGTTGCACAGGGTCTCTTGAGGTAAAGTCCTTCATATTATTATTTAAAGTTTTTTAAACATGGTAATGATGACTGCTTCCTGCTATGCTTTTTTATGCATTGCAAAATCTGTATTAAAAGTAGTACAGTAAAAAAATTTTTTTCTGCAGTTTGAATCTGTGTGTTTCCTCTGCTGTTTTTCACATCATGCTGTGTTGTGCACACCGAAAATGATCCCTGTTCTGCATTCTAGGGAATCTCTGTAATTCTCTATATTTTGCTATGTACCTCTACTGAATCCCACTGCAATAATGACACAGGCAGATTTGAAAGGGGGAAAGGGAGAAATAGAACCTGAGGGAAGAACCAGCCAAGAGCCCAGGCATTTTTTTGGTATGCAGAACTGCCAGCTCGGGATGTAACTTGTGGAGGGCGGGGGATGAAAGTTAGGTTGCTTTTGGCTGCTTAGCTGCCCCCCAGCTTCTGTGCGCAGTTTCAGATCCTTAACTGCTTGCTAATTCTGGGGGGAGGGGGAGTGTATGTGTGTGAGACGTCTGCTTTATTCCTTGTGGTTGTGTCTGCTGACAGGCATAAAACACATATATGCCATCTATATGGCCGTGATTTGATAAAGATGCTTTAAGATTCCGTAAAATATTGATTTGGAATAAAAACACATAACACAGCTTTCAGCCCATTTTTTAAAAGGATAACACCACCATCCATGAAAAAATAAAACCGTTTTAGACTGCCTCTACCTATGGGCTGAGAATACATAAAGCCTGGGAGTGGGGAAGAAGAAAGGTTAGGAATGGGGAAAGTTAATTAAAAGAGCTTAGTTGCCCATAGTAGTAGTGGAAAGGGGGGAAAGTCCCAAGTGCCAGGCCAGCTGGCTGGGGGTGACATCGCAATCCACGGAACTGCACCACTGTTGGCTGGGAGCAAGCAGCCAGTACTGATGCTGTTCCAGACTGCCCTGCAGCTGCCTTCTTTCCCTTTAAAAAAAAAAAGGAGGGAAAAAGGGGGCTTCCAAGAAGTGGGCACCATTCTAAATGGACAATGAAAGTAATTGTGTCACCACAATTACTTCCAGGTGAGGTGGGGCTGGGGGATGTCACTGGCCTTGGCGGGGGGGGGCAGGGCCAGGAACACCACTGCATAGCACAATCTCTGTCATCTCTGGTTAGAGCTGGGAAAAGCAAGCCCATTGCTCAAAGCAGTCCTCCGTGCAGCAACACACATAGGACTCTATCCCTACAGAGAGGCCATGAAGACATGCTTCTTTTCCCTACAGCAGCTATCCTACATGCCCTTAACAAAGTACCAGAGCAGGGGTTTTATGCATTCATTTAGTAACCATTAACCCTTTTCCATAGGATCTTCTTACACATGTGATGCAAGTATTAGGACACACCTAGGCGTTGCTGGACTATGGGCCATGCACTCCAGCATCACTGTTGCATCCAACTGAGTGATCTGGTATCAATTATCTGAACAAGAGTAAAAGCTAAAAACCCAGCACAATTTAAGATCAGACATCAAGACAAAATCCTCATCTTCTTGGGAGTAGAGGAGGAAGCCACACCACAATCTTCTCTTATGTCCGTCCTAATTCATGCAATGTTTTTCTTAGCGCAAAAATCTCTCTCATCAATGAGAAATACTGGAAAAGGATTATGAAGTCCTGGGGAAAGCAGGTATCCCCAGATGAATGCCACTGAACTCACCTGTTATCCTGTTTGTAGTGATCCCAATCCCTATGATCTTTTCCATTGCTGAAAGTGGAATAAGACCTTTTCCGAGAGTCACTCTTTTTGTAGGCATCTCCATGAAGTCTGTCTTTATGATGATCGTGATACTGTGGTAAGTGTCTCTCCGAGGAATAACTGTCTCTGCTACTGTCATCATGGTTTGTGTTCTCTTTTAGCCGTTCGACATCTGCTTGAAGTGGAAGAACAGTGATTTGTTAGCTGTAGATGTTAGGGCAATATACTGTGAAGTTACTGGTTGACAACTTTTGGGATCAGAACTCAGCCAGTATGTCAAGACAACCAGGTCAGGTCATGGAGAAGTATTGCTTATCTTTAGCAAAAGAAACAAGGCACTGAGATATAAACAGGAGCAGTCGGATAGTTAACTTTAGAAAGAAAACATTTGATGAAGATGAGATTTGTGAAACAAATAGGGTGGCACAAATTCCAAAACATGTTTTAGAAATTAGTCAGTAAATATTTTATGTTAGAATTTACAATTTATGTTAGAAATGTTTGTTAGAAAACAAAGTGATATCTTGCTGTACGTAAGAGTTATGTTAGAACAGCTATAAACATGAGTATTTGAACAGAAAGGGAAACCTCAACCAGAGGTGGAGCTGAAGGATGTGCCACCGGTGTCACATCCAGCAGGCTGCCACTCCCGCCACCCAGAAGTAATTGCAGTGATGTCATCACATCACCACAATTGCTTCTCTCCCCCCCTGCTTTTTTAAAGGGACATGTGGGGAGCGAGCGGCTGCTCGGCTTGCCCGCATGCTCCAGAAGCAAAATGAATCCAGCTCACATTTAAAAACCTGGTAGGCGGGCAGGTGGCAGTACGTGTGTGTGTGGGGCGCTCTGAATGCTGCCTCTTCCACGCTGCCGCCCAGGCCCATTTGACCACTTGGACCACCCGCCAGGCATGCCAGTGACCCCAACAAGTATTACAGACAGTAAACATTTGTTAATACTAGCATGGTGTGTCCCCAACGTCTGACAGTTAAGTCATACAACCTTTCTGACTTGCAGTTCAAAGAACTTGTCTTACTCTGCTAAAGTGGAAGAGTACTTTAACTAGAAGAACAATTGAAGAAAATGATTGGGGCACCAGTATAGTACACACTGATAATAAGCTGGCTTTGTATATGCTGAAAGAAGTTATTAGGCTCTGAATGCTATACACAAAATGTATGAAAACAATGGGGCCATTATTATACAACCATTCAAATTCAGAGTTCCTGAAGCTTCTTACCTGGATTTCTAATCAAATGTGTATTTACGCTACTGCTGATATTCTGGTCATTGTGCTGCTGCAAGAAATAAGACAGATTATTATTATTTAAGATTAATTTCATAATAGTAAACCTAGATGCTTGCATGACATTTAGAACTTTCACAAAAGAGCAATAATTTTTTCTAACAGCTTTGGAAATATTTCTAATACAGAAAGATTCTCTTTGTTCAGAACTACTAGATAATTCAAGCATCTGGTTCAGGAGTCCAACAAACTATTACCTGAGTTTCTTGGCGTTTTTTAATAGCGTGTTTGTACAGTTTATGTAGCTTTCTGGCATCAAATTCTGTAAACTTTGAAACGAAAATCCACAAATTTCTAGAATTGGAGAGAAAGAGAAAGTTAGATTCCCAGGCTCATGAAATGCTCTTAGCAGATCATCGTCCCGATTCTCTACTGTGTTATTCTGGTGATAAAACACCATTATTACTTATCTGAATTTATTCTTAGGATCAGTGGTGGTATCTAAATGATCGAAGAACCGGAAGGCTGACCGAGACTCTCCTTTGATTGGCAGCCCGTCCCTTCGGTTCCGCCGCCTTCCCGCCTGCCACACGGGCTGACCTCGGTGGACGCGCCCCACCGCCGCTCGCTCAGGCACCTGGCGCGCCCTCCACCCGTCCCCTCCGAGGCCAAGAGCCCCTCGCAGCGCCGCATCCATCACGGAGCCGGCAATGAATGGCAGCGAGTGGGCGGAACTAGGCCAGATCAGGTTCAGAAACGGCCATTCTGGCGCATTCCCCCTGCATGACATCACTGCTTAGGATGCCTTGTGCCATATCAAACACCCAAAATATCAATTAACTCTGAGGTACAGTAGCTGTACTCTTTGTGATCTCTTGTGACTGTATGCTCCAAAGAACATTTTTAGCAAACTGAGCAGAGGCATTTTCCTTCAACAAATTTGTGATTTAACAGAGTGAAGCCTCCATCTAGTGGTTAATGTAAGTATTATGATAGGTCATAATCAAAAATATTATGATTGTGACTCTGGGAATTAATCATGGTTTGCAAAACTCCCTTTTCCCCACTACATATAACTCAGTTGCGATGGAGAGCTATACAAATCATATTTGTGCTGTGAATGGGTGCCATGTGAAAAATGGCTATCTGCAACAAGCCAATAGAAACAGAGCTTGGGTATTTAAAAAAGCCAGGAAGCAAGTCTTACTGCACGTACACCTACTTGGTTGTTGAATTTTGTTGAGCCTGCAATGAGGCTGTTGGCACACATACTAAATACACTCAGACTAAACTATGCTCCCATGGGAAGTGATTCTCTTGAGGATGGCAAGATGCTTAACTATTTTCTGTGCTCAGAATTGTCCACTGACAAATTGGGATATGAAAGCAGCAATAATGTGTGGGTAAATACAGGCAGGGAAAGGGTTAAGTATTTGCTCATACTCTGCCCCCCCTTCCATAAAATTCCTACCTCCCACAGTTGATTTTCTTTGTGGGGGGGGGGGGGAAGATTCAGAAAAAAAAAATCACAGAACTACTTGCAATATGTACTTTGGCCCATGATAGAATCACTTAACATCCTACACACACACACACACACACACACACACACACACACACACACACACA
>JAJKFI010000001.1:41509142-41544665 GCA_029204185.1 Lerista edwardsae | reverse complement strand
CACACACACACACACACACACACACACACACACACACACACACACACTCTTTTGAGGCAACTTACTTTCTCCACTGTTTTATTTGCTCAGGATTTGTGTATTCTTTTAAACATTCAGTAATATGATCTCCAATTTTGATCAGACACTGTCTAGTATGCTCCAGCTGTTCTCTTTCTGAAAGGCCTTTCTCTGGCCTATCCAGTTGTTTTAGTGCTGCTTTGACAGGCCTCATTCTTTCTTTGCACTGTAAAAATAATGAAATCTATAATTTATTTATGGCCAAATTTTTAAGACAATGTCCTTACAAAGCTGCTAATAATTTTCAAAATAATAAAAGTTATAGTCACTTAAAATTAATCTCATTAACAATAAAAACAATAAAACCATCAGAGCAGATAGATCTAAAAGATTAACAAAACTGGTTTTAATTAAAAATCTTACAAAAAGAGAGATCTTAAGAGCATCCTTTGAAAGAAGGAGAGTTGGCAATCTCTAACCTAAGATTCTATCTAACAAGTCATGTATCATATGGCAGCATTTATAGAGGCAATGAATTTCTATAACACGATAATTCTGTTTATCACTGCTATTTTCTTTTACTCTATGTTTTCTATGAAAATGTAGTTAAACTCCAATTTATATTTTATATGGAACATCAGGCTTGAACAATCAATATAAATGTGTCAATCGTACTTTTCAGACATTTTGCTTGCCCTCATAGAACAGTGCAAGAAGACTGAGAACACATCCTCTTTTTTCATTCTCCTTTCTGGTAACTTCTGGTGGCATTACTTCATTATGAGCCTCATGCAGCCCAGATTGACAGCTGCTTAACAATACCATTTTTGTTGTGTTTGGAGAGGTTTTCCTCTGCCTGGAATTAGTGACATACCAAAACATATCTGACTACATAACAACATAACTTTACCTTGGCAGAGCAAGCTACCTATCCGAACACTACAAAAATGGTACTGAAGTGGCAGATAATAGGTGGAGCTGAATGTAATTCTATAGCGTTATTACAGCATGAAGCCACTACATAGAGCTGAATGTCATTGTAATTACATTCAGCTCCATCTAGTGGCTGAATGTTGTAATAGCTCTACGTAATTACATTCAGCTCCATCTAGTGGCTGAATGCTGTGTAGAGTTATAGAGACACATTCTAGGGCAACTATGGGAGGAGCTAGGAACCTCCACAGACCCCTAAGTGGTCATTAGAGCTATTTTAACCCCGCAGCAGCTTGGAAACTGGGCTGTTTCACCACACGTTGTATTGGTAAGAATTGCTATTTCTGAAAGTTTTTTATTCTTTACAGGTATTTAAACAGCGACTCCAGTATCCACAGTGGGTTAAATCTGCAGATAATGGAACCATGGATACAGAGGTCACACCTGCATACACATTTGGCAGAACCCATATATTAACTCTTTCAATCCAGTATTTTGTATTCGTAGTCTTTTAAATTTAAAAATCTGTTCTGGTGCATGGTTACCTGAAAGTACCACTCAGTTCAACGGAATTTACTCGCAAGTAAATTAGTCGGGACATGGTGGCGTTGCGGGTTAAACCGCTATTGCTGAACTTGCTGACCGGAAGGTTGGCAGTTCAAGACCACGCAACGGAGTGAGCTCCTGTCGCTTGTCCCTACTCCTGCCAACCTAGCAGTTCGAAAGCACGTAAAAATGTAAGTAGATAAATAGGTACCACTTCAGTGGGAAGGTAACAGCGATCTGTGCACCTCAGCATATAGTCATGCTGGCCACATGACCACTTGTCTTTGGACAAACGCTTGTCTTTGGACAAACGCTGGTTCTTTAGCTTAGAAATGGAGATGAGCACTACCCCCTACAGTCAGTCACGACTAGATCATTCGGACATGGGGATACTTTTATCTTTTAAATGGGCATTAGACTGCAGCTCAACAGTACAATCCTATATCCTGTAACTGCAAGCCCCACTGAGACTAATGGAACTTACTCTTGAGAAAGGGTGTGCAGGATTGTAGCCTAAATCCCTCCAAATGTCACAATGAAAACACTAATTGCATAATTCCCGAGCTGTAATGTTTGTGTGTGTTCTGTTCTCAAGCATACATTATATATCACTGAACTACTCTGATGAGCAACTAGTTTTTCCAAAGACTTGCTTTGAGACCAAAAAAAGGGGAATGGACATCACATCCAGCCTCCCAAAATGACCAGCTACCATTTCTGCAGATGCCATTCTTTCACTATGCTCCTTTTGCCTCTGGGTTGGCTATTTGGAGACAGGGACAAGTATCATTCTTCCAGGTGCCAGATTTGCCCCACGGTCTACCAACTGCTGATTCATACATTTTTTTTTGATAACACAAATAGTGAATTGTACGTTTCATGTTACCCTAAGCAAAGTCAAGTGCAAAACAATAAAACATTCTTAATTCTTCAAAATTAGCAAAAAAAAAAAAAAACCCCTTACTATACTGAATGTCTTCTGATCCAGCTCTTCAGATTCTTCAGATATAGGAACAGGCTCACTACTTGCTGTTATATGAACAGGTGTGTCTGCTGATGGGACTTTCTTGATTTTCTCTTTGCTGTCCGATTTAGACTCGTTTGTCTGAAAAATTAAAAAGACCCCAGATGTTTAATATTATGCAATATAAATCTAGAAGTATATTAGGCAAATGAAATAAAAATTCTGCATCTAGTTTATGGAGATAGAAAATATTTTAATTGAGAAAGGAATGTAAAGAGGCACATGAAAGATTCTGGCTCTTTTGAGAACTTACAGTTTCACATAAAGGGATGGGAGATACTGAAAATACAGGCTGCCAATTTCAGGGATCAGCAGTCTCTAAAATAAAGTAAGCTGACACCACAACCCTAAGCATTCTTACTCAGAAGTCATGCTGAGTTAAACGGAACTTACTTCCTAGTAAGCATGGGTAAGGCCAGTCTTAATTACCTTATCGTCCTTCGTGTCTTTTTCTCTTTGTATGTACTCTTTTCCTTTGCTTTCTCTCTTCTCTTTTACGTCTTTCCCCCTTATTTCTTTCTTATCCTCTTTTTCTTTTTTCTCCCTTTTAAACTCCCTCTTGTTTTCCTTTGTCTCTCTTTTGTCCTCAGTCTCTTTTTTCACGCCAGTATCTGTATCAAGATTTTCTTCATTTTCTTTTTCTGTTTTTATCTTTTTGTTTGGATGTTTGACTGAAGCCATCTCATCCTAGAATATATTTTTAAAAAGTACATGTACTACAGTGCAAAACACACACTCACTAATAGACATAGTAAATGTTTGTTATCTAAAACTTGGTTAAGTGGAATCTTTGCCCACTGCCTCAGATATGGTGAGAAGAGGGTGAAAATGCCCTGCCAGTTAGTGTTGTGCTTAATGAACCAGCACAGTAGGTCAGTCCCACAGCCAGCCCCCTAATTTATCTGACAGGGCTCCCTCTGCGGTGCTGCTCTTCACAAAGGCCTTCTAGAAATGGAGACTTTCCATTTCCTTCCTCACACTTCCTCGAGTGTGAGTAAGGACATGGAACATCTCTATTCCTAGAGGACCTTAGTGAAAAAGGAAGGAGGGCAGAGCACTACTACAGAGTGAACTGCGTCAGGTGAGACAGGAGAGGGAGCTGTTGGGTTTTCAAAAAAGGTTGTGAAAGCTTTGTTAACTTGCTTGTGTGGATAAATTCATTCCAATAGTATTTATATACCGCTTTTCAACACAAATGGTACCCCTGTTCCCCATACATGATGGACATCAAACTTTTGCTGTATTTTGAGTAATCTAATGCTTGGCCACTTTTTTTTTTTAAATCCCTCCATATTGTTCTGTTGGCAAAGTGCACTATAAAGGTAAAGGTTTCCCCACAACGGAATGGTCTAGTTGTGACCGACTGTAGGGGGCGGTGCTCATCTCCGTTTCTAAGCCGAAGAGCCGGCATTTGTCCTAGGACAAGCTTGCGTGGTCATGTGGCCGGCATGACTATACGCCGAGGCACAAAGATCGCTGTTACCTTCCCACTGAAGTGGTATCTATTTATCTTTATCTTTACCTATTTATCCGAGCAGGACTTTGGGAACCACTGATATAGCATTTGTTAAATTTGCACACATGCAAGTGAAATATATTGAACTTTTTTGTGATAGTAAATCACAAATTAGTAATACAAACAGTAAGTGCTGCATGAATAAACACTTTCTAATCTACAAGGAAGTACCAACTCCCTAAATATATACGCCCTCCAAAGCCATGCTGCCTAACAACTATGCCTAAGGATGTAAGGCAAGGAGGATGGAACCATGCCTGGTTGATTATATTTGACTAGTGCACCAGAATGGTTAAGAGCATGAGCCATATACACCAAGAAACAGACAGTTGAAATCTTGCCTCAGTCACTACTTCCTTAGACTCAATGAAATATTTGGTCATAACGTTTCATAACAAAGTAAATAATTGCGAACCATGCTTTTTGGCAAACACAAACTTCAAGGAATTCACCTTGCTATCCTCCTCCTCCTCTTCTTCAGACTTATCTGAAGGAAGTGGTGATGAATCACTTTTTATCTCCTCTTTCATTCTTGCTGCTTTTACTGTCTTGCTCTTCTTCGTTCTCATCTTCCTCCTCTTTGAGCCTCCCTGAACAGCAGAAAGACTTGAGCATGTCAAGTTATTTCAAAACAGTTTTACTACTCTTACCAATTTAAGTTAAAGTAGTTGTATTCTTTCAACAAGCTACATATAGTAGAATAGGGGTCTCCAAACCACAAGGCGGGCCACATCTGGCCCCCCACAAAATTGTATCCAGTTCACAACTTAAAATATTTTAACATTTTTACTCATATCTCTTCTCAATTTAAGCATGACATTGTTTCTTTGTAAGTATCACATTTCTCTTATTTCTCTTATTCTGAATAATATCATGCTAATTACAAAAAAAATCTAAATAAAACTAATTCATTCGTTTATAAAACTGATTTTTTCTGGCCTGCGAAAATCTGTAAAATATACAATATGGCCCTCATACTGAAAAGTCTGAAGAAACCTGGATTAGAGTAATAAGAACTAGTTCAGAACAAAATAAATGAATATAGACTCATGACATCGTATTTACAGCTTTAAATTTCAAGATGAAGCAAAAAGAGCAGATATACTTTGGGGTCTACAGAAGATGAATAATCAGTACACAGTGCCGTTTTAGCTTCTTGCTGACAACAAAATGACTTACTGCCCCAGAAAGTCTTTGTGCTTCCTTTCTTGCAAGATCCTTATTGAGTAATTTTATGAGGTAGTCTGCACGGGTCTGCAATTGCTTGGCCTGGGGTTTCTTATCTGGATCATCTGGTAGAATCTGAAAAGGAAATTTAAAATGCTTTTCTCTTAGTATATACAGAGTTTCATCGACATGATGGACAGAAAGGGTTTGGCAAAATTGGAAAAGCTTCTTTTAATCTGGATTAAATCCAGCCCCATTTAATCTAACAAATAAGGGGCAAACAACATGTGATGCCAGTGGTTCACAAACTGTAGGTCGGGACCCACCAGTGGGTCGCCAGCCAATTTCAGGCGGGTCACAAAGCACCTGGAGCAGCCATATTGAAAAAAGGGGAAGACGGGAGGTTGGAAAGGGGGAGGGCTGTGTAGCTGTTTCGCTTGTGTCAAGGTTGTAAATAGGCTTTTTCCTCTCCGATTCATTTTGCTATTGGAAAATGGCTGAGAAATCACCCAACTGATTGCTGCATTCTCAGGAAAGCAGCAGACTGGCATCACAATGACGGCACTTCCAGCCATGGCATCACTTCTGGTGGGTCCCAAGCAGATTGTCATTCTAAAAAGTGAGTCCCGTGCTAAAAAGTTTGAGAACCACTGTGTTATGCAATTTGGCCTTGCAAGTGTTTTTTTTTAAGTTACCGTATGTACTCGTGTGTACGTCCATCTCATGGATAAGGCAAGGGCAAGTTTTAAGCCAAAAGTAATAGAATTTGCTATGATCCATGGATATGTCCAGGATAAAAGGAGTGTATTAAATTTTTTGAATTCTAGTATTGTTGTGAGGCAGCAACAGAAAGCAAACCAAAAAACAGAGCCAGTCCATCTTGTTCTGAGGCAGCACAGTAAAGGAGCTATTCTCCAAACAGGAAGGTATTTCTCACAACACCTACAACTCCCATACAGTTCAGTACTTCAGCTCTCATAAAGACTACAATTCCCATAAGTGCCTTCACCTCTCTTCCTCTTTGGAGAAGTTAAAATGGCTACCTTTTTTTTGTTTGCTATCTGTTGCTGCCTCAGAACAATTACTGGTAAGTAAAACTACTCCCGGTTTTTTTTTGCACTGATTCTCAGCCCAGCCTCCTTCCACCTCATGAAGTAGCTTAGAAGCTTTATTTACCATACTGGCCCCTGTATAAGTCGACCCATGTTTTCATGGTCAATTTTAAGGTATAAATGTTTCAACTTTTGTGTATATGGTACATGGCAGCCATGCTGGAGGGGACAGCTGATTGAGCCCAAGATATGTGGATCCCGGGGGGGGGGGGAATGCCATGCTACATGCAGTTCTCACAAAACACTGCCCAAAGTTGCTATTAGCCCTAGAAGTGATTTTTCCAGTGGCAGGCAGTTTCTTTTCCAGGGCTAACAACACCTTAGGAAAGAAAGGAGCCATGACTCCATGCAAGAATGCACAAGATAGACAGGCAATCCTCTAGTCACAATGACCGATGATTCACTAACACGGCTTACATTACTTACTCCAGGGGTCCTCAAACTTTTTAAACAGGGGGCCAGTTCACTGTCCCTCAGACTGTTGGGGGGGGGCAGACTATAGTTGAAAAAAAAATGAACGAATTCCTATGCACACTGCACGTATCTTATTTCTAGTGCAAAAACAACAGCAGCAGCTATGGAGTCTGCTTTCTGGGCCACACCATTGTGCCTCCTTCATTGGTGCCCACAAGTTCTCACCATGAACAGCAGCAGTGGGACCACAGACATCATTTCACCCTGCTCCACCACTAGCTTGTCCAGGCTGCCCCAGAAGTTTTTAAAAATACAGAGATCAGTGGTAGGGGAACAAAACTGGGGAGAGGGCAACAGTGGAGCAAACCAGGGGGAGAAGACAACACGGGGCAGGGCAGAGAAGAGGGGGAAAAGAGAAGGCACTCGCCGGAGGAAGGAAGCCAGCAAAGAAGGTGTGCAGGGCAACAGAGGGGGGGTGGGAGGGCGAGGGGGCTTCCACGGAGGGTGGGTGGGTTTCTGAGCGTGTCAGCCGCCAGCCAGGAGAGACGGGAGGGGGGAACAGGACAGCTGACGGGGGAAGGGGCAGGAGCGAGCAAGGCCTGGAAAAGAGGCACTTGCTGGAGGGAAGCCAGCAAAAGAGGCGTGCGGGGTTGCGGAGGGGGTGGGAGGGAGAGGGGGCTTCCACGGGGGGGGGGAGGGGTTGGGGCCCTGGAGGCTCTCCGCATAGCAGGGTGGGGGATGCGTGTTGGCCATGGTAAGTGCCTGAGGCCAACACACTTCCCCTGCCCTCTACGCAAAGCGACTCCTGCAGTTACGGCGTCGTCTGCTCCATCCCCCCAGTTCCAGGTGCTGCCGCCACCACCAGCGCCACTACCTCAGGGCCAAAGAGGACACTGCATTATTGCGCAAGCGGGGAAGCGAGGAGGTCGTGAGCAGCACATACACATCACGACGAACCACTTGGCCACGTGGGAAGAAAGAGGAGCGAGGAGCGTTTCAAGTGGCTGGCTCCGCCTCTTCCCTTGGATAAGGGAAGAGGAAGAGGGCTGCTGAACTGTGGTGGGAAGGAAAGTGGGCGGGCCCTTCTTGCTCTCTCGCTGGGACTGGGGAGCTTCCTGCGGCGGATTCTGCTCTCTGTGGCGGAGCATTAAAGCGTGCTTCCTTTTTTCCCCACGGTTTTTTCCCCCTAGAGTCTAGGGCCTCACGCGGGCCGGGTAAATGACCTTGGGGGGGGCCATATCCAACCCGCGGGCTATAGTTTGAGGACCCCTGACTTAATCCTATTTTTAAAATAATACATCTTTTGAGTGAATAAAGGGTCACTAAAGAGAACAACAGACCTTTGTAAGAAAGGAAACCTTTCTTCAGTTTTACAGTGTCACCACTGAAATACTGATAGTGAAAACAAAAGATGATAGAATGTGGCCAGGGAGAGGGGGATATGGCACCTATTAGTTTATCACCTGAATATTTGCAAATTGTGTACACTCTGGCTAAACCAATAAAACGGATGGACCGACTCAACAAGCAGTTTTTGTTCTTCTGAGTATCAATACGGTCAACGGATGGAAAACAGGATTTACCTTTTGTGTCAAGTTGAGATCTGGGTCCATTTTTATCATCTCCCAACTACCATATCCATATTCATAAATGCCTATTAGAAGATTGGAGTCATCCTCTTTGCCCCAGTCAATATCAAAATGAGCAGCCTTAGTGTGACAAAGTATGGTGTATCTGAAGGCAAATTAAGAGAGCAAGGTCAGTAGCTGTCAGTTACATTATCACTATTTATAAAAGTTAAATATTTATTTTTTTTAAAAAAAAAAAGTGGAAGCAGAGCAGAACAAAAGTGGAAGCAGAACTAACCTCTTCCTTTCTTCTGGATCTGAAGGAATGGATTTATGCAATGGTGCAAGCTCTTCTTCATGTGAGATGACAAGTTTTGCATTTACTTGAACTCCTGATATTCGGAATGTTGGACCTTTAACTTTTCCAAGTCTGCCCCCTTAATACAAGAATATAAAACTACTATTATGTACAGTTGCTTCAAAATAATCCAAAGCGTGAATAAGGTGTACTTTTAAGATGACCACTAGCAGGAGGAAGCAATCACAACGCAAATGACCTGCATGATTGTGAACAATGAACAAGATCCAAAGAAGGTAACCTACTATACAGTGTTGACACGGGTCTAATGTTCCAATTAAGAGAGATAGCTTCACAGATTTACCACACATTATCACAATAATGGTAACTGAGAACACCCAGGCTAGATGTCTGTTTTGTGATCTCTGGGGTAAATGTCGGCTGCTCTGTGTCCTATCTGACCAATAATGTGGTGTTCGCCTTTGCTGGTGTCTCAGAGCAACAAGCATTATTTTGCATTATGTGATATTAGCACTTCAGAAGAAGCAATCTTCATACAGTTTTCTGAAAATATGTGAATACTTAAGTCATGTGAGGCAATGGACTGGGGAACTGTGAAGGAAGTAACCTATCCTCAAAACCATAGCTCCTTCCAGAAGAGGGCCTCTTCAGACAATTTCCATTTACATGAGCAGTTCAGACTGACCAGGGATGTAATTATAACAAGGTATGAACCAGGTAGTTATGGCTGGCAGAAGTGAACTTTAACAGGAGTAAGAACTGTTATGAATCGTATAAATGATAACAATATACACATGCTGTTGAGTGGACGAACAGCATGACCGAAGAGTCTGGATCTGCCCCAGATAAACAAGGAAAGTATAGTGTTAACTCCTTTTTTTATACCTTGGTCTAGGTCATGCCCACTTATCCACAGAGTCATTACTTTTTGAGGGAACAGATGGACCAGAAGTGATGCTTTTATAAGCTCACTTGTCGCGCAGTCTTGAACTGCCAACCTTCCAATCGGAAAGCCCAGCAGCAGCGGTTTAACCCGCTGCACCACCACGTCCCTAACCACCACATCCATAAAACGGTCACTTCCAATTTCCACCTGAAAACTAAAGAGTTGAAATGTCTTTAGAAGGCATTCTGAGGTAAGGGAAGCCGTGCATGTCGCATCTGGAGGGTCTGGATGTCTAACCCATGGATTTCATTTCACTATCTGCAGGGGTTCTGGGAACAGATGCTGAGGCATGACTGTATATGTTCTGATTTATCTTATTTTACTCGGGCAATGCTTACCTGTTCTTTCTTGTCCAGATGAGATGTCTTTTAAAGCCTTTATGCATCCATTATGTACCAGCTCTCCAAGTCGTCGGAGATCTGTCTCGGATTTATCCACCAGTTCAGCATCTCTAGCTATGGCATCTAACCTGTAACAGAACACGAATATTACAGATCTAACACAATAGATTTCTTCAGAGTGGGAAACAAGTAAGACACCAATGCTAGATATTCACAAAACCCTCAAAGAGAAACATGTGCAATCAAGCCCCCTCATTAAATAGCAGGTGCGGAGCCCTTCCAAGAATACTAGCTATTCTGGCAAGAAACACACAAATTACTGGCTTCACGGCACATTTATGACACCCAGAGTCAGCAGTACACATGTACCATCAGTGTTAGGACCCATAGGATTGGGCACTAAATGAGCAATATTAATTGTCCCTAAAAAACAGCAAAATTGACAGGATGCACATATTCTGTGTATTGACTTCAACAGACCAGTCAAACAATACGAAGGGACTAAAATTACTATCACCATTAAGTGTACAAAGAATGCAGGTAGCAGAATTAATGCAAATTAAATAACATACGCTTCAGAAAAGTGTTTCCACGTTGTTTTAACAATCATACAAACTAATAAGTGTTCCTGCCTTTTTAAAATTAGTACTGTACTATTTCACATTTGTAAAAGAATGAATAGGGTTCTAGTGATCTGATAGGTGTACCTTTCAAGAGGGCCTCCAAATTTCTTGTAACTCTTGATAAACCTAATAAAAACAATTTAACAGATTAAATGCAAGGTTCTATCGTATCTGCTTATTTTCATAAGACTGTATAAATTTAAAAATGCAGATAATACAAGGAATCATATAAACAGTTGTGAATTTACAGACTGTGATATACTGGCAAATCAACAATCTGTATCAAAGTTTCCTATTTCAGTAAAATAAAGAACTATTATTTATTGTTAAAGGGCTTTATGTCTTCATAGGCTCCTAGATGCCAAGTTGTAGAGGGTGGATCTTAAAATACGCTGAATTGCAATAATCATTACACTGAAGTGTTACTACAGTTTGAATAAACAGTATATTATGGGTTGATCACCCCTTATCTAGAATTCAAAAAACCATAATGCTCCACAATCCAGAACATTTTTGAGTGCTGACATGACATAACATGACTATAGGTACTTGCTAGTATGCATTCATAACAGACACAACATTGAACTATGTACACCAACTGCACAAAATTATTTAAAAATACTGTATAAAATTACTTTCAGGCTATGTGTATAAGAAGCCTGAAAGCATATATGAAGCATAAGTGAATTTCATGCTTAGATGTGGATTTCATCCCCAACGTATCTCATTATATTTATGCAAATATTCCCAAATCCAGAACTTCTCGTCCCAAGTATTATGGATAAGAAATACTCAACTTGTATGTCTTAATACCCCAAACCACACGAGTTTGACACTCCAAACAAAAACAATACTTTTGTCATCTAAGACCATTTCAACCAGATATTTTGAACAAGGAGAGAGAAAATTTAAAGGAATTTCAACTATAACTCAAAATTAAGATAATTTTTCCATTAAATGAGAACAAGTATGCATCGTTCTCTTTATCTTAATATTTTATTTGTTATCTTTTATCCCACTTTCTCCCCCTAAGGGGACCTAGAATTAATGCAAATGAACAGGTGAACCTGTGCAATTATTGTTCTTACATTACCTGTATCAGCAGTTTTCACCTTACTTTCAACATTAAAGGAAAATGACATTTTAAGATATAAAGTAAAAAAACCTATTTAAAAGAAAATAATACAGAGGGACTGTCTCACAGCCCGATCCTAACCCACACTGGAATAGGGAGATCAGCCAGCCTGCCCTGTATTCAGTGCAGGGTTGGGGCTGGCTGCAGTGCAACTTTGAGTAAGGGGAATTAATTCCCCTTACCCTGTGTCACATGGCAGCCTCTCCAATAGTTAACTTGGATCTGCGCCAGCAAAATCAGTAGTGCAGATCTGACGGCCCCGTGTAATGCTAACTGGGCTGGAGACGGAGGTTAGGATCCGGCCTAAATGTGGGAGGCCAGTCCCACCCCCCTCCCTGGGGCTGTCTGCCCACAGGTCTGCCCTTGCCCACCCAATTTGGTCTCCCTCAGCTGGCATGAACTTACCTGGCACTGGTCTGGAAGTGGCATGGGGAGGCCAGCGCACGTGGCAGAGTGAGGCCAGCTACCTGGCTCCTGAGTCAGCACAAACGTGCCTTATGGCACATTTGCAACACTCCTGGACCAGCACAGGTTCAACGAGTGCACAGGATTGTACTCTAAGTAACACAGACATGCTCTTATCTTTTAAAAGATAAATACATTTTTATTTCAGTCTAGTAATACACCTTTTCTAACTTTCCACTTGTATATCTTCAGGGTTTCTTACCGCCTAATCTCTGCATCACTAAATCCTTTAATGTTTTCCCGTGGAATAGTCCGTGGTCTTCCACGCTTTTTGGGTCGTTTTCTGTCTGAGATGGAGTCGCTGTCTGACCCAGAATATCTTCTGTTCCTTCGTCTCCCTTCACTTCCATTAAAACTGATCTATGTTTTTTAAAACAAAGAGTGCAAAAGGTAAGTGCCCAAATTTATTTTCAATTGCATTTGAAGTTGTGAAAAATTTTGATTTTTAGCACAAAATACAGTGCTACAGGAAACTTTCTGGAAGCTAAAACTTACCTGTTTTGCACAATTCCTCATTCTTGGAAGCATATAAATTTCTTCCAATTCCTTCTGCCTTTCCTCCTCTTCTAACCTTCGCCTCTGGACCTCTGGAATTATTTCTTCCCAATTCCTTGAGTTTTGTTCAGGATCCAATTCAATGTCATCTTCATCCATATTGGAAAAATTGGCTACCTGTTAAAATATTTGTTTTTGCTGCACTTATTAAGAAAGAAGCTTAAGGTCTTGACTACATTCCAGCTTTGCACATACAGTTATGCCACGTTATATGAAATGAACAAAATCCACAAAATTTTAATATAGCTAAAATGTGTTTACTCACAGGATCTTACTTTACAATTTGATTGGTTCCTAAATCTATAAATACACACCAAAAATTGAACCAAACAGAGAACAGAACAATATCTAATAATGAAATTAGGATCTCTGAAGTGGGACTCACAGGAGTCCAGGCTGGACAGAGGGCTGCGGATGTATTATTTGGGAAAATGTTCACTGAAAGAGCAGGTGCTGCTGTGGGCAAATTGAGTGTACCCTGAGGTACACTCAAGAATGTGAGTGTGTTGGTGTGTCAACCCCAAACAAAAGAGAAAATTCTTTATAATCATTTATTTAAAGAAGAAATAGAGTCCAATCCCCCCTCCCTTTATGTATTACATAAAGAAACTTCAAATAATTACAAAAATGAAAAATGAGTTAAATAAACTCAGTTTTTGTCAGGTGTTGGTGAACGCTGGTGTGTCACCCCAAACTTTGTGGTGTCACCTTTGACACACGTGTCATAGGTTTGCCATCACTCCCCTAGAAGCTGCTGCCTGGTTTATAAATGTCATGGGGTGTGACTATAATTATGATTGGATAGCAGTGCTCCCTCCTGAGCAGCTTGTTTAACCCTTGATGCACATAGCCTAATATGCTGTCAGTTTGACGAACCATCAAAAATTGGGTCACTGCCCACTGGTGAGTCCAGGCCCTCCAGTCTGAAAACCACTGCTTTATAGTATGGTACAGCCCATTTCTGCAAATAAAGCAGGAATTAAACTACATGTCAAATGATTATCAGAATCCCTTACTCAAGTCTAAGCCCAATTGATTTCAATATGCATTGCAGAATGAAAGAGTGCAATACCTTAAACTGAGAAAGCAACTCATCTCCCACACTTAAGGGGCCAATTTCGTTTTCTCGTGTTTCAGCCCTCTTCAAGATTTCATCTATGTCCATTTCCTGAAAGAAAGCAAAAACTATCTTACAACTGCAATGCTGCTATGATAAGACTTGTCTTTACTTGATGCAGGAAAGTGAGCTTGTTCACCTGTGGCTCTTGTTCTTCACCTTCAGGTTCCTTAAAAAGTTCCTCAGCACCAAACTTCAAAATAGCTGACAGCTCTTCTTTGTTAAAAGGAGTGGAACTGAAAACGAAGGGAACAGCCTTCATTTCACTATTAACAGAGCAACTACTTAACCTTTGATTCAATGTAACTTTTCAAAAAAATAATTATGTTAACTAGAGCTCATAGCACTTTTTTTTCATTCACTGTCGCTCTGGGTCAAGTCACAGGAATAAAAAAAAGTTCAAAGATACTAGAAGCTCAGATAGGGAACCGGCTACACAGATCATTACAATTGTAGCTGTTCTCCAGCCATCACCACCCTTTACACACACACACACACACACACGCACACGCACACGCACACACACACACACACACACAGAGGTGTCGTTTGACTATGCAGTATGAGAGAAGCTCTACTTGGGTGTCCTGTCCATATAGCACAGAATCTGCCTACAGAATACCGTCTATCCCCTTATGTTTACCCCAAGGCAATTTTCTCCTTGGCCCTTTCTTTGGAAAGCATAATGTTGACCTCATCCCTAGTTGTCAATGGTTTTAGCCTACTTTCTTCATCCTGCAAGCATTCTGGAAGCCCTCTTGGCAAGACATACAAAATAATGCACGGAAGGGATAGTGTCGATAGAGGGATATTCTTTTCCCTCTCTCAAAACACCAGAACCAGGGGGCATCTGCTAAAACTGAGGGTTGGGAAAGTTATAACAGATAAAAGGAAGTACTTTTACACCCAGCGGGTAGTTGATCTGTGGAACTCTTTGCCACAGGAGGTGGTGATGGCATCTGGTCTGGATGCCTTTAAGAGGGGATTGGATGGATTTCTGGAAGAAAAGTCTATCGTGGGCTATAGGCAATGATGGATTGCGCAACCTCCTTACATTAGTAGTAGGCTACTTCAGAGTACCGGGTGCAAGGGAGTGGCAACAGGATCCAAGCATCTTGTTGTCTCATGCCTCCCTGGGGCACCTGGTGGGGCCGCTGTGAGATATAGGAAGCTGGACTAGATGGGCCTTTGGCCTGATCCAGCAGGGCTCTTCTTATGTTCTTATGACACTTGGAAAGTCACTCGTTCTGAGCAGTACGGGACCAGGTCCAGGTTCAAGGGGAATCTCCTACACTGGTTGGGCTACTAACCCTACCATAAGGATGGGCCCTGGTGCTTACCAGACTATTTCACAGGGTGGTGGGTAATGAAGGAGATGACAGGGTCACCAGAAGAATGAAACCCTAAAGTAGGATGCCATTACCATTTAAATTCATCCAGCATCATTTAAATTTGTCCAGCCTGTGTTAGGACCTGGGCTAGACAGTGGGGGAATATACAGGTAGGCCCCTATAACCACGGATTATGTATCCAAGGATCAGGAGCCCCTTACCTTCCTTTATTCTTACTTTGGGATGCTAAAAAATCTTCTTGCTTGGAAATGGGGACAGGAAAAAAACCACCTATATTTTAACAAAGGTTCCCTCTTATCCATGGTTTCAGGTATCCACTGGGGGGGGAAAGGCAGGAACCTATCTCCTGTGGATACTGGGTCACACCTGTATATGGACTACTTTCACTGCCAGTGCCTTTCCATTCTAAACAACACATGTTTTCCAGAATTGAAATGTTGGGGGAAAGCTAAAACAGGACAAAGAAATGCAAGTCTAGGTGTCAGAAGTGGACCCTTGATGATTGCCAGCATCTCTCCTCCTACCCACGTTTCTGACAAGTCAGCCATGTAAGAGGATTATATTATAAGTGGGAACTTTCTGATGAGATATGAAGATATGAAGATATTGGATGATAGAGAAAAAGAAAGAAGGGACGTCCTTTTTCTTTTCATTTCCTCTCCTTGTTTCTCTCCTTCCTTCTTCTCATTTTTTGTGAGTGCATTAAAGCAACTCCTTAACTGTCTGGGAGAAAGTTAGGAGAACAGACCTAACCTGCGGTGCCTTCTCCCTGTTCCAAATACCACTGGTAAACGTGAGAGACGTGTGCAATGGAGAACATCAGGAGGGCAGAAGAAAATGCAGGGTGGTGTTTTTCAGACAACGCATGTGCATAAGTCTTTAGATCTTATGCCAGAAGCTTTAGACCTAGCAGACACTTTTGTCAGAAATTTGTGGATGGGAGAGGGGAAAGGGTGTCAACTGGCTCCTTGACTTGTTTGACAAACCACAGGGCTTGCAGTCCTTGACAAGGACCCTAGGCATGCAGAACTATTTATACACTCTTGGAAATTTCTCTTTGGGTTAGGTAGTTCATCCCAAATATTATACCTAGAAGGTGCAGAACCTGTGTGTAGTACTGTCTTCCCTGTAGTGTCCATTCGCTGAATCACTAGATGATCTAAAACCATCTTCTTCTTGGCTCTTTCCAGGATATCTTCCTCTACAGATCCTTTTGTGACTAGCCGATAAATGTTAACCTATGAAAAAGTCAACCAAAAATATATATTTTAAAGACTTGATAAAGCAATGACAATTTTTTCTCACAAATATAGTGAGAATGGATGTTCCTGTTTTATCTTCATTTTAATGAAACAGTGTAACTGACTTAGGGCCCAACCCTATCCAAATTTCCAGCACTGGGGTAAGGGCAATGCAGCTCTGAGGTACAACAAACATTCCCTTACCTTGAGGAGGCCTCTGTAACTGCCCACCAACTGCAGGATGCAGCACACCCCATTGGCATGGCTACATTAGTGCTGGATAGCTGGACAGGATTGGGCCCTAAGAGTCAAATTAAAGTTTACTTACCTGCTTTTTTTGTCCAATTCTATGAGCTCTAGCCTGTGCTTGAAGATCATTCTGAGGATTCCAGTCGGAATCAAATATAACTACTGTATCAGCAGATGCCAAATTTATACCTAGACCACCAGCTCTGGTAGACAGTAAAAAGCAGAAATCCTGAAATTCAGACAATATAATATTCAGACAAGACTGAAATAAAATCAGCAAGATGCATAGAACAAGGACATGAAAATGACACGACACAAGCTTGTTCAATCTACTTAATTCTGCTACATTTTCATGAAAAACACACACACACATTCCTAACATCTGGGGTACAATTTCTACTACATATGCATCCCAAGTAACTAACAATGTTTGTGTTTGTTTTACTTCTCTTAACATTAAAAAGAGGATACATTTTATAAATAATAAGCAAAAGTGAATTACAAAGGCGACTACCTCAGAACCTTCTGCATTAAAATGATCCAGTGCTTGCTTCCTCAGTTCTCCTTTTATTGATCCATCAAGTCTCTGGGGGGAGAAGGAGAAAAAGACCACTAAGCCAAAATGTATGCAAGTCTAAACTGCACGACATCACTAAGCAAAATAAATACGTGCACAGCCACACAGCTGAAGAATAAATTCTTACTTGAAAAGGAAACTGACGATATTTCAAATATTCAGCTAGGATGTCCAGCATCCGCACCATCTGAGAAAATATAAGCACTCTGCTGCCACGCTCCCGTAAGCGAATTAGCAGCTTGTCTAGAAGAATTAGCTTCCCACTACTTCGGATTAAGTTCTTTAAAGAAAAAGCAAGATACAACGCTTAAAAATTAAGTTAGACAGGAGAAGACATTGCACTGTTAGACAGGAGAAGAATATGTATATATTAATGTTCGTGAATTTTTGAGATTAACAGGAGAACCTCTGAAATCATTGTCAATAAACAGTATTTGCCTCTATATAGAACTGATGTCCACAGTTTATTAGATTAGTAGATAAAAAGGGACACAATTTTGCAACTGAAATAATTAGTCTAGCCACTCTGGAGGGTGTGGAGAGACCTCCATATGTGGGTATCCCTATGCCTTGGAACCTCTCCCTGAAGCAAATGAGATAAACTTCCACTACAACAACTAACGTCACTACGAAAACTGGAAGTGAGTTGCAAATGCTTTGGAGGAGGGAGTTCTGGGGCACAGGGAGGCTTACAGAAGGCGGTGCTTGCTCCCCACATCCTCTAGTTGGCCAGAGTGACCCCTGGGTAAGTGTAAGAATTGCAGCAGTGGTGCGATCACAGAGGTGCCACAGCCACCATCAACCCCTACCCCCAGCAACTACTTAAAGTGGTTCCACCTCCCATGTAAAGTTTAGGAACCCCTGCTGTACAGGATTGCAGCCTAAAATAGTTAAGCAAAGAGATACCATTTCCATTCTTCCTTCCAAGCAGACATTTTAGCATTGCTGGTTCAGAAGATTTGTTTTATTTTTGAGAAAGGGTACAATCAACACTGAAAAAAAAACACTTAAAAGCCACTCAGCATCTGGACCAAATTAGAAATTCTAATTCTTAGGATAGAATATTGTATTCCATTTATAATTATAATTAGTTTAATTAAACAAACCAGATGCATATAAGATCACCATAACAGAGAGACTTGACATTTTACCTGTAAGGCCTCCTGTTTATTATAGAATTCATTATCATCTGGTGGTTTAATGAGGTAGCAATGATTACAACACTTTTTGAGCTCCATCATGATATTCAGAAAGCCTGAGGTACTGCCCTTGGAACCTTTACTTAGGGCTTTGTAATTCCTAGTTAAAATCCACCTATAATAGAAAAAAAATTGCCCATTATTCAATTATAGACAAGAAATAAAAGCAAGCACCATGTAAGTAGACAATTCTTTACTGCATGAGAAAAAAAAAACATTCAGGCTTTCTACTGGGCATCATATGGACTATGAATTATTTAGTTATTATGTAGTAAAGGTCTTACTTGTAATATTGCTTTTGCAATGCACTCATCTCCATTCTTAAAATTTGTTCAACCTTGGCAGGCAGAGACTTTTCAACATCCTTCTTAACCCGTCTCAAGAGAAATGGTTCAAGTTCTTTGTGAAGACTTGCGTAGCCAAATTCCCTTCCTTTCCCATGTTCCTCTTCAAAATCTTCCCAAGAAGAAAACCTTCAATATAAGACATAAGGGTATACATTTTAACATATTTTTAACAAGAGCCTTGTGCCAGCCTACCTTCAGGTGAGGACTGTGCCCTTAATCTTCTATCTTCCCTTTCTGGGAGCTTTACCCATATTTTAGCCATATGTCCAAGGTTGGGCTCAAAGCTTTTACACAGGGAGCTTGTCAATAGCCCCAATATACTCAAGGAAACAAATGACAAGAACTAATGTTTAACCTGGTTTTGTGCTCCCATCATTAACGGCAAAGAAAGAGTGAGAAAACTGACTTTTGCTGGGAAATATGCAAAGTATATCCAAGAAAAAGATCCTACATATGCAACACGTTTGCATCACTATTAATACTCAACACTATCAATTAATTCAACTATCATCCACAATGTATTCATGTATGTTAGGTTTTCATCCAAGCAGCAGGTGGCACCAGCAAGCAATGTTGTTGCTTTTTTTGTTTTTTTAAATGATACTATCAAATGAGCCTATTCAGACTCTTGCTATGGTGGCTGTTTTCAAAGTGTAAAGTTCAATGCCATTATCATCAACCAATGCACCACAAGAAGTATGCCAGCATAATTGTAATCTTCACTGTACATTTTTGAAGTGTGATCATGAAATAAGGCCACTGAGATGTTTAATACAGTAGGTTTACCTACTTTTCAGGCATGATGAAGTGCAGCAAGGACCAGAGCTCCTTCAAGGAATTTTGCAGAGGTGTTCCAGTGATAAGGAGGCGATGATTGGACTTGAAGTCGATTAATGTCTTGTACAAGAGGGAATCATCATTTTTTAATCGATGTGCTTCATCTACTCCAATAAATGCCCAGTTCAGACCACCAAGGAATGACTTTTCAAAAGACAAAAATGTTAATGACATTCTGCTTCAATGAGAAAGCATTTACGTACTAGCTAACAACAGCCCAATCCTATTCGGAGCTGGGACAGGCAAACCAACTAGCCTGAGCTGTATCCAGCACAGGGTAGGAGGGGGCTGCCCTGCAATTCAGAGAAGGGGAGTTATTTCCCCTTACCCTGTGTTGCGCAGCAGCCACCCCAATGGAGCTACTCAGATCTGTGCCAGCAAAATTGCTAGTGCCGATCTGAGCAGCCCACTGTAATACTGGACCGGCCAGGAGGGGTGTTAGGATCTGGCCTAAGTTGCCCAGGATGGTCCCACCCTCCTCCTGGGGCCGGCCCTCCCTCCCCCACCCCAAACTGCCCCCATCCCACCTTCCTACCACCCTCTCCAACAACCCCTCCCCCCCATGCTGGCCGGCCTCAGTTGGGGCAACCTTATCTGGTCTGGGTGGCTCGGGACTGGATTCAGCCTTGCTGAGCCGTAAGGGACTTGCACCAGCTGAAGATGAGGTAAGGATTGTACTCCAAGTTACTTTGCAGCAAAATTAACAGTTAAATTATTAAGAATTTTTTACTTCCAAAAAGAAAATCACTACAAAATAATTTACTTTTTAAAGTAATATGGTTCTCAGGTTACTGTTTCCTTTACTGAAAAAAGACTGATAAATACATCTAATCCCTCTAATACTCTGCTTTAATCTTTGGAAACAAATCACAGTTAAGTTACTTACCTTATCCTTCAGCAAAATTTCGTATGTCGTCAATAGGATGTTAAATTTTAATCGTTTGGTCTGTGGATGCATCCATTCATGTGTTCTTATCTACAAATAGAAGCAGTGAGATACTGGGATAGTGAGTTTATAAACAGAAGCACCTAGGAATGTAAGAAGAGCCAAAACTCCATCTAGTCCAGCAACTTATTTTCCTCCAGAAGCCAATAAGATGCTTCTGAGAGGCCCTCAAGGAGGAGAGCCTCTCCCGTTGTTGCTCCTCTACAACTGGTATTCAGAGGCACACTGCCTCTGAATCTGGACGCAGTATAGTATACTGTCATGACTTACTGATACAACAACAAACTCCACAGATTACTTATGTGCTAGGTGGAGGAGTTCCTTTTGTCTCTTTTGAAACTTCAACCAACCCATTTCAGTAGATTACTCTAGTTTGAGCATTGTAAGAGAGAGAGAGAGAAACTTCTTGTCTATCAATTTTCTCCACAAAGTGAAGGCTGAATCTTAGACCCATTTGCGAGGCCCCAATTTGGGCCGCGATCTCCTCAGATCTGCACCTGCTGTTTATCCAAGGAGCTCATAGGGGAGAGGCTGGACCCCCCCCCCCACGGTAAAGGCACGAATGTGCTCTTGCTGTGGGGAGGCTCCAGCCTCACTTATACTGCTCTGGATATGGCACCGGTCCATTGGCCTTGCCGTTCCAGTGCAGTATAGGATTGTGCTGCCTGTCAAGTCCCCAGTTAGTCGCCCTTTTCCTAAGTCCAAAAGCCCCTCAACATTGTATATTTTCTTCATAAAGAAAATTTTCCTCCACCCCCCCGATCACTTTGGGTGCCTTTTCTGTACCTTTTCTGGTTCTACAATGGCCTTTTTGAGGTATGGAGATCAGAATTGTACATCGTATTTTAAATGTGCTGTAGGCAATATCAGCTCTACATATAGTACAAACCACTCTAGCTATTTGTTTTTTTGTTTTCTTTATTTATTAAACTTTTAACCCTGGTTAAGATATTGGGTCAGGGATGTGGTGGCACAGAGGGTTAAACCGCTGCTGCTGGGCTTTCCGACCAGAAGGTTGGGAGTTCAAGACTGCGCAATGGAGTGAGCTCCCGTTGCTTGTCCCAGCTCCTGCCAACCTAGCAGTTCAAAAGCACCTAAATGCAAGTAGATAAATAGTGGTGGGAAGGTAATGGTGTTCCGTGCGCTATGCCGTATAGTCATGCCGGCCACATGACCACGGAAACTTGTACTCGGACAAATGCCGGCTCTACAGGCTTTGAAACGGAGATGAGCACCGCCCTCTACAGTCGGTCACGACTAGACCATTCTAGGGGAAACCTTTACCTTTAAGATATTGGGATGAATCAACACATCCCTTCAGAAGCATTGGGTTATTATTTCTAGATAAGCAAAAGCAGTGGGATTTACTTAAGAATGTTTTTAATTATCTGGGAATGGACAATTGGACGAATTGATTTTTTTTTTCTGGACAAGGGGAGAAGGTACCCCAAGGATGTGAGGGAGAGGTTTCTTGTGATTTGAACAAACATCTGGAGTTTAACCCTGTACAATCCAGGGAGAAGTGAAAGGAGGGGGGAAGATGTTTCCTTGTGATACAGGAGGAACTCCCATACCTGCCACCACCAGCACCCTTTCTTCTGTCAACGTGTGCCCAAGGAAGCCATTGACTCATGACATGACTCGTTCCTCAAAATGACTCAGACTTGGCTCAAAATTATTTGCAAATAGCATAGCAATAGCCGCGCACTATGATTCATGAGTCAAGTCAAGGGGTCACTGACTTGCAACTCCACTTGCGACTTTGGCTTAGTGACTTCAGCAAATCCCTGGAAGTTAGAAATATTTCTAACATTTCATAAGCATAAGAAAACACCTGGCTCTCAACAAATGCAAAAAAGAAAAGTGATTGAAACATTGAATCCAAACATGTACAATCCAAACCATCATTGTTGTTAGTTTATTTACTGTATAGTAGAGTCAATAGAACTGATAAAAACCTACACATTGGCAGTCTCCACTTCCTAAATTGAAGAAGTGCCCAATCCTATCCAACTTTCCAGCAACTATGCAGCCACATTACTGCCCTTAAGTCAAGGAACAAATGTTCCCTTTCCTTGTGGAGGCCTACCGTGACTGCCCCCCCCCCCCACTGCAGGGTGCTGCACAGGCCCTGTTGGCACGGTTGCATCGATACTGGAAAGTTGGACAGGAGTGGGCCCGAAATGTGTAAAGCCATCTAAAGCACATCGGTTTCATTTCCAGTTCTAAAACAAATCCCAACACAAAATTGAACCCTTTACCTAAATTAATCCAAAATACTCATAAATACTATAGGTTTGCTTCTAATTTAGAATCTATCAAGAATATGCCTCAATAGTCTTTATTCCTTTAGCCATTTGTTCCACATTAAAAACAAAAGTACACTTACCACATTTCTGCTAGTGATATCTCCCAAATAAACTACAGCATTCATTTGGGGAGCCCATGTCTGGATCTCTCTTTGCCAAGATGTCAAAGTGGAAAGTGGTACTACCAGCAAGAAAGGCCCATACAGCTGATGTTCATGAAACAAGTAATTCAAAAAGGAGATTGTTTGTATTGTTTTGCCCAAGCCCATTTCATCCGCAAGAATGCAACTGTTCCCCCTGCAAAATGGAATAATAAAACACACTTAATACTATGCTCTAAGACAGGGTCCAACATTTGGCCCATGAGGCCCTTTTTGGTGGCCCTTGAAAGCCCCGCCACAGCCACCGCCCGCTTCAGGGCTTTTTTATCTCCCTGCCACATCGTTCTATCTGCTTCTTTAGAGAAGGAGAAGCCAGAACTGTGCAGCAAGGAGATCAAAAAAGCCCCACTAGCTCCTGCTGACTGACTTCGGCTGCTCAGAATCAGTAAGTAACTTTTGGTGATGTAATTGTGTCACCGCCAGTTACTTCTGTGTCTGCATAGTCACGGGTAACTCTGGGATCATGCAACCCCCTCCCGGCTGACGGAAGTTGGACTACCCTGCTCTAGGTCACAACATATACATACAGAAATCCAGCAATAATCATTTAAGACACTTCCTCCTCAAATATTGGCTACATTACAATTCTGGGTGACTATGGTTCTTCACAATATAGTCAGCATAGAGACAAGAACCAACTACAACTCTTCATTTCTGCACCTTAAATTAATCTGAACAATCACACAACAACAGATAAATGCTGAATAGATAAATGACAAAAATATCTGGTGGTGTTTTTTAAAAAAAATTGAAAAGTTGTGGCTTTAAAAATAAGAACACATATTAATAGAATGTTGCTATTGTTCATTATGTACTTACTTGCACCAAGAGTGGGCCAACCAGTTTAGTCCATTTAGCTGATAATCTCTGAGCTCTAAACTTTCATGTCCTCCAATATAAGATGGTTGTTTTTTTAGCGCAACAAACCTTGGCCTCTGTTTTAACACCTGGAAAAGGAAAAATAAATATTAACTGTACTATTAATTTCAATTGTATAAACAAAATGAAAATATACATAAATAGGCAAAATACGGTATTAAGGGCCTATCCGAATTTCCAGTGCTAATGCAGAGATGCCAAAAGGGCATACACTGCTTCCTGCCTCCTCAAAGTGAGGGAAATTTGTTCTCTTACCTTGGGGCTGCATTGCAGCTGCATCGATGCTGGAAAGTTGGATAGGATTGGGCTCTAAATCTACAAAAGCCAACCACCATATTCCAACCAGAATATTCCACTCTAAAACCACTCAAAAACCACTGAAAAACACCTTACACTTTTTGTTGTTTGTGCTCCCCCCAACTGCCATGGATTTGAACTATGACTAGGGGTTTCCTTATGAGAAGCAGGTATTAGTTACAATAAAGTTAAATGAATGAAAGTGCACCTACCTTACAGTCCTTAAAAGGTGTTGTCTTAGACTGATTTCTGCTAAAATACTCATCAATGCGTGATTGAAATTTTTTTGCAATGAGAGCACCATCTTCCCAGCTGCACTCCGAGTAAGGGAGACCCTGCCATTTGCAATAATAATCTGGGTAACCTGCTGCTGACTTCTGATTAGAATGGGCTGTGGAATAAGTGAATTCTGTGTGTTAATCCTGTATCTATGCAGAAACATAACTTTCACAATAGAGTGTTTATAAAAGACTAAAATAAAGGTTGACCCTTCACAAAAAACCCACTCCAGCAAATATCAACATTTAATATACGAGGAAAAGAATTATAACAGCACTATGAACTACAAATTATTTCTAAGTACAGGTCCAACCTGTTTATTCATGGATTTGGAACTTGCGGTTTTGACTAACCGCTGGTTCTGAACCTTTTTATGGACCCAATAAAAACCTCTCAGACGCGCCAAAACCTGGTTCCAGTCATGTCTGGGAGGCATTGTGAGGTGTGTCATTTCTAATTTCAAAATCTGTCACCTACCAATAATTCTTTCTACTATTTGATACTGTTTATGCAAATCATCTGTGAGTTCTTGTTGGCAGTTGTAGTATTCCACATCTTCTGGAGACGCATTTTTTAACCTGGAGTTAGATATAATATCCATTAGAATCCTGTAATATTTATACAGCCTTCTTTATACAGTGCACGTTTTAGAATACAATGGTGTTTATTTCATAACAACTAGAATTAGATCCAGATATCATTGATGGCAAATAATGTATCTCCTTTTCATCGTTTCCTGGGCCACAAGCTTATAGAGATGGAATATGACAGCAGATTAACTTTTATTTTTTTCTGAAGCACCAAATACTGGCAGCTGAAAAGAAAGGATTCCGGATCTGTAAATAACACTCCAGTTCTCCTGTGCAAAATTATCTGAAAGTTAGACAGGCCATTTAAAAGATTACTGTATATTCAAGAAAAGCAGCTGTTAGGTAAGGCAACAGCTGTGTCGTCTGAATATAACCCTTAGCTTTTCAAAGTAATGCAATTTTTTGCAAATATTTTCTATAGCTTATCAAACAGTCACAAAGCAGAAAGCTAAACTTCAACCATTACTATTTTCTTCCCTCATCTAAGCTGTGTACAAACTCATTTGAGGACTGAAAATGAAAACATAAAGTAACCATTAACCATCCTGCACGAAGCTTATTCAATGAAAAGCATGAATCTTATTCAATGAAAACAGCTAAAGAAACTCTGAATATTAATATCAACAGCACTGAAGTACTTTGAATTTCAATTGAATACGCTCCCAAGGCATTTTGCAATTTTTGTTCTTATGGACAGAGCACATGCCATTAGAATACTACTGCAATATGTATGATAGAATTTTGTTTATGATAAACAACTACCATCGTTTATGATAAACACTTACCATCGTTTTGTTTCCTGATCCTTTTTCTTATAGTTGTCCAGTTTCTTCATTCCTCTAACATTCTGCTGCTTCAGGGTTTCTTCAGTTTCCCAAGTATTATGGATGTGGGACCAGCCTTTCCATTTAATCAAATACTGCATGTCTCCAGGTTCTTTCAACTTATCAAATTCTGCATTTGGATCGCCATCAGCTTCAACTGCATAGATGGTGGTTGTAGCACCTGTGGCTGGAGAGGTCAGCACAACCAAACTATTAGCACTATTACTACTATTACTACTACATTATTTTAAATCAAAATCATACACAAATTATTTTTAGACAATGGTCTAAAATAAATTGATCAAATAATGCCAAAGTGCTTGTACAGATTTATACTATTGCACAAACTACAATAACACTGGGGAGATTTGACTAAAGCCAACATAGCCAATAAAACTACAGCATGCAGGAAAAGAGAATAGTGATTGAGGGCACAATCCTGAACAGCGCTGGATTAGCAAGGCCGGCCAGCCAGTGCCAAATCCAATGCTGTTCAGGATGGGCTGGAGCCTCTCCACGGTAAGGGAGCGTGCGCTCCCTTACCATAGGGGAGGTTCCAGCCTCCCCTATGTGCTCCTTGGATCTGCACCCGCTAAAGAGCAGGTGCAGATCCGAGGAGACCGTGCGGCCCCGATTCAGGGCCGTGCGGCCCCGATTCGGGGCTGTGCGGCCTCGCTGACGGGTTTGGTTAGATGGCCACTAACCGCGGGTTCTGAACCTTTTTATGGACCCAATAAAAACCTCCCAGATGCGCCAGAACCTGATTCCAATAATATCTGGGAGGCATGAATAAATCAAGGGCAAGTTTTAAGCCAAAAACAATGAATTTACTATGACCCATGGATAAGTGGAGGGTAAAAGTTAAAAGAGTATATGCAATTCTTTGAATTAGAAAATTTTGTCTGATTTTGCCTAATACCAGGTCCTGACAGAGGACCTACCAGTACAGTCTACCTATTTATTGGAGAGAAGTAAAAAAGTAAAATTATAAGGTGCATTTTAATACAGAATACTAAAACAAGCCAGAAAGTGCCTTTCTTGTTGCTATAACCTAAGAAATGTTTAAAGTGGCTCTAAATGTCTTATGGAATTCCTTCAGAGTTTGATTTTTTATCAGTGACTCCAAATAAATGGTGGGCAGAAGATTTGCTAGAAGATTAGATTAGGAGACAAACTCTCCTCCTTCCCTGCTTGGCTTGCTGGATTTTTCAAAACGCTCCCAGAAATGAACTAGAGAATATGAGATGCTGGGATAGGAGGCTAGCCCTTCCCTCCCTGCTTTGTATACTATGCCTGGTGCCTGCACTAAGCCAGTCGATCAGATTGATCAGATTTTCTGGACAATTTCAAGGCACACATTTTTCAACATATACACGAGTATATATGGTAAGTAATAATTACAATTCCCCCCCCCCAACTGCTGGACGCTACACATGTCTTTTTGGCATGCCTGCATCACTGGGGGGGGGGTTAGGAATGGGCCCTAAATCAAGATTACCTCCTTTTCGCCCAATGCGGCTATCCATAAATTTTTCTATTGTTTCAAATTCATCTTCTTCAGGCTGAGGGACATCCTCTCCACAGACTTCCAGCAGATCATCTGAATCTGTTTTTGCTTCTTCAGCTTCCTTGTAGCTAACGTTTACTGTTGCCTGGCGGCGCGACCCTCTCTTATCATAATCATCATCGTCGTCATCCTCAGATGATTCAAGTTGCCTTTTTTTCTGCCCTGAACTTTTTTTCCCACTTTTTGATTTTATTCTGTAACAGTAAACAACACAAAGGACATTGTTTTAGATCACTCACTGGTAAATACTACGAAGTACACATCAGGTAATTATGCTCAGAATCCTACGGTCTTGCAGGTGCTCAGATATTTGCCAACTTCAGTAGCCAAGTTGAAGCCAATTTCAACTTCTAAAATTTCAGAATATCAGACTACAGAGCCGAGGCAGCAACCTTCTGGCCCATTTATATCCCCCCAAATTAGTCATAATCCAATGCTTTCCCAACACTGGTCAACACCACTTCATTTTCTCAAAAGGAATGAAGCATTGTAAACTACCGAAAGAAACTACCAATGCTTTCTGAATACTATAAAATGAAGAATTTGCCCTATGATTTCTCCTTTTCTTTGCTTGTCTGATAGTCCAGGCACTGAGTGGTTAGTACATCAACTAGAGTCAGGTTCTAGGGCAACAAATAGAAAGAAGGCCTAAGCTCCAGCATTCGAACACACCAACACAAACCTCTGTATCACCTCCTGCATCAATCTTCACTTTCCTGGTACCTCAGAGAACAAGAAGGCTAGAAATTTGCCCAGTGGTGTCTCACAGGTCTCCAGACTACTTGGCACCAACCATATCCAACAATCAAGCTCATTACTGTCTAGCCTGAAAACACCTGAAGGAACCCTCAGACATTGGATAAGGAGGCCTCTCACATCTTGGAGCCCTCCTTCCTAAGGGAACTCAATTAACTAACTGTTGCTTGCCTTGAGGTCTTAAAGGACTTCCTATAGGACTGTGAATATTGGAAAGATTGTGAGCAACTACATCCATCACCATCAGGATTAGATAAAGGTTCATGGTAAGAAAAGTAGCACCATGCACATGGATTTATCATTTGCGTCACTGCTGCATTGTCCATCTGCTCTTCACACATGCATTCACTATCAAACTTAGCAGAACCAAAGATAAACTTGGTGGGTTACCTCTCTCCACAGAATCTCAGCTAGACTGTCCTTCTGACCATAATTGCAGAGGTTGTTATCCTGCTCATGTAGTGCAGGTATCTACTAGGTCATTAGCTATGAGGGATGATGCATGAAATAAGAAAGAAGGCCCTAGATAACAATAAAGCTAGTTTTGTCACCATCGGATTCTATATACCTACAGAATAAGAGATTGAATTTCCTATTCAACTGATCTCCAATTTACTCATATTTTAATTCAAAACACAATATATTAACATTTTAAATATTTATTCCATACCTGCATGGGGGCTTTCGGCTCTTGACTTTGTTTTTTGGCTCATAGTCAGATTCGCTTTCCTCACAACTACTTTTATCTCCCCTTTCTTCCAAATCAGAGTCTGAAGCCGATCCAGAGACAGATCCTGACCCAGACATTTGCCAGTCTTCACTATACAGATGAAAAATACAAAGTTACTTGTGTACAGATATTTACACAAATACTATTTTGAAGGCACATCCAGCATCAAGCTATGACTTATCCAAGTTGCAATGTTCCCCTAGAGATGTTTTAAAACAACAACACCTCAATCCTAGGAGAAGCACAATATTGGAAGGTCTCCAATCTTGTGCTGCATTTTGGAGGTGTTCCAAGCGCCTACAAGTCTCAGCACAACAAGAGACAAGACCCCAACAGGTCTATGACAGCCAAACACAGTTTGTGGACTCCTGAAGACCTGTTTAGGAAAATATCTCAATGGATTGTGCTTAATTTTCCTTAAACTGCTGTTAAGGGATAATTTCTAGCCAATTACAGTCCTCTAGATTCCTGACAGGAATTAAAAGGAAACATATCCTAATAAATTGTTCTAGAGATAGCTGTGCCATGGGCAGTCGATCCTAACCTGAGCTGGAACAGGCAGGCCAACTGGCTTGTGCCATATCTAGCAAAGGTTAGGTCACTATGGCGCAACTTGGAGTAAAGGGATATTTACCCCGTGTCATGCCAACCCTAGGGGGTTACTTGGATTTAAACCAGCAAAATCGCCGATGCAAATTTGAGCAGCTTGGTGTAACGCTCGACTGTCCAGGAGGGGGGTTAAGATCCAGATTCAGTTGCTAAAGCTGGTCCGACTCTCCTCTCCCAAGCCTGGTCCGCCAATTCGCCTACCCTCCTCCGCCCAAAGAACACCCATTCTGCCCTCCTGCAACCCTCTCCAAACCCACCCCCGTGCTGGCTTCCCTACATCAGCATGAACTTCCATGCACTGGCTCAGCCGACTTTACGGCACATCTATAGTATTTGCACCAGCCCTATTACTTCCCTGGATTGTGTTTATATTAAGCAAGTATATGACTCTGAGTGCAATCCTAACCTGGAAAAGGCAGGCCAGAAGCTGGAAGTCACTTCAGGGTAAGGGGTATTTTACCCTTACCCCACGAAATGCCCCAACCACCCCTACTGCGAATGCCAATCTGAGTGGCCCATGTAGGGCCAACCGGGTGGGAACAGGGGTTAGGAGCCAGCCTAAGTGCTGGCTCCTGGCTCCACACACCCCTGCCTGGGCCAGTTTGCCCACAGGCCTGCTTCTCACCTTCCCCCCAAACACACTGCGCTGGCCCAACTCGGCCAGTGTGTACTGACCTGGTCCAGGCAGCATGGGGCCTGACTCTGGCCCCATTAAGCCAGTACATGGATATGAATTGGCTCAGGCCCCTCAAAAGTGGCGCAAACGTGCTTTACAGCAACACTCCCAATGTTTGGATTGCGCTGTCAGTCGATATTTGTCAATTTTTCCCATTAAAATAGGAATGATAAGGACAGAGATAGAACAAGATTGGTGAGACAAATTAAAAATAAAAGACCCAAAATATTTAAAACTTAAAATCCTACTCTTTATGTTTCTTCCGCTTGATTTCACTGGATGAGTCATCGGCAGAGTCTTCACTACTTGATGAATCCTGCACAGAAAGTCAATTAGGCTATGAGCAAACAGTTCTGCTTTTGATTTTGTGGATACATTTCAAGATCAAAGTATGCAAAGGGTGTTTGCAATTAGTAATAACAAGATTGATCAAGCAATCTGATGTTTAGACTGGACTAATTCCTTCTATATACATTTATTTAGAATGAAATCAAACATTAGGATACATATGTGAGCTATGATTTTCTTAAGGCCCAATCCTATCCAACTTTTCAGTGCTGATGCAGCTGTGCCAATGGGAGTGTGCTGCATCTGGGGTGGAGGAACAGTCACAAAGGCCTTCTCAAGGTAAAGAAACATTTGTTCCCTTATCTTGGGGCTGCATTGCAGCTGGTACTGGAAAGTCGGATAGGATTGGGCACTGAGTCTTGAAAACTAGTTATCAATTTTGCCAAATTATAAAGGAAGGAACAGTAATTTCCTGTTGTCATAGAAAGTACTTGTAATTCTGTCAGTCAGCACAGATGTGTTTGTGCCTGGAAGCGTGGGGGCTGGGAGAGGGTGGCGTGAGAGCATTTTGGACACTGGGAGGGGACGTTTCTGGGTGAGGGAGGGCGGAATAATAATAGAATTGGGTCCTTGATGGGGTAGGATCCGCAGCAGCATGGCACATCCAAACACCCCTTCTGGGCCAGGCAGCCTAACATGGGGCTTTCTGGATTTGTGCCAATGATATATCGAGGAGACTTCCAGCTGCCTCCTGAGCTCCATTGGATGCAGTGCAGGCCATGATGCCTGGCTCTACCAGCACAGTTTAGGATTGAAAATCGGGGAAATAACCACTGCCCTGCAGTGCTACTTCCTTTAAAGCCTAAGTAGCAGGACTTCATTATGTCCTCCGACTCTCCTGTTCTCTACCAAGAGACCAAATTAGGGGATAAGGCATATGCCTTAGATTGGTATAGACTGGTATGATGTGTGCTACACAGTTTATAGAACACAAGTATGAATTATGGTGTGCAAAGACAAAAAACTCATTTTTTATTTTTTATTTATTTTACTTTATTTAAAAATAAAGTAATATGGAAGACTTCATAAGTGAACATGTGTAGGATGGAGTGAGAGAACAGAGAAAAGTGGTATACTGATGGAATAGGATTTCAGAAATGTTGCAAAAAAATAAACATGCGCAACGAAGAGATAGTGACTATGGTGCCTAAGGAGAATTTAATCCAATTTTTTCTGTACTGGCCAGTAAAAATCTGTGTTTATAAAATATTAATTTGTAATGAATTATTCACCTCTTCTGAACCACTGTTTGAGGATGCTGCTTTTGACTGCTGCTGCTGCTGCTGCTGCTGCTGCTTCCTAAGCATTGCAGATCTCTGTACAGCCAGAATACTTGGGTTTGATTTCCAAAACTAAAGGAGAAATTAAAAAAAAAGAACATCAGTAATATAGCACACAGAGAAACCAACTAAGGTTACTTGTTCCTCAAGTCATCAGTTGTTACAAATTGTGAGAAATACAGTATCCAAATCACTGATTACAAGCCTAACTTTAAAAAAAGGACAAAATCCAAACATACATTTTCCACTTATTTTTTTATTCGATTTATATCTTGCACTTTCATCTCCCAGTAGGGTGCAGCTCAAAATAGGTAACAGTACAAAGGTTTAAAAAAATCACCAAAAATACAACACAAACCAAAAAACGAATTTACCAAAAGCAGATCAGAAGCAGCAAATAGAAACAGAACTAGCACCACAACCAAAAGGAGAATGTCAACTGAAATTCAAAAAAGCTTTCAACTGGCACCAAAACTGAATTAGCAGGGCCACTGATCTCACCTCCTGCAGCTGGGAGTTCCAAAATTTGTGTGCCACCACCGAAAAAGCTCTTTCACATCTCATTGCCACATGCTCTTCTGTTAGTGGCAGGACTTGTAACAAGGCAGTCCTTCAAATACCAGGTCATTTAGAGCAAAGGGCTCCAAACTCTGGCCTGTGGGCTGGATCAGGTCCTTCCCTGATCCTTCCCTGGCGTGAGCAGTAATTTGCATTCTACTGGGGAAGCCACGAATGATCCCAACTACAGCTTGGAGGGGTCATCATGGCCATTTGCTTCTGGGGTCTGCTGCCCCAGCAAGGTGCATGCCTGCCGTTCTGCACATGGGTGGCTGGCCACGACAACCCCTGGGAGCTGAAGTTTGGGTCATTGGCAGCTACCCTGGTGGAACGCAAAGTGCCGTTGACGCCAGGGAAGATTTTCCCTGCCCCAGCAGTCTCCAGTTTGGAGAGTTTGGAAACTGCTGATTTAGATCTTGAAAATCCTATGCAAAGCTATGGATGGCTATCCAACATGCACAAAGATGCAAAGATTATGCAAATACAATGCTACACCCAATTAGTGTGTTTGAAGGCCCTATTTAATTACTCCATGTGGTCAGTATGCAAAGGTGGAGGCTGTACTCCCAGACTAGATTTCAGAGACTCTAGATTTTGCTAGAGACACATGTATTACAAAGGAGACTTCAGGACCACATTTTGGATTCAACCAAATATGCCACCAAGTAGAGGCAAACTAATTCAACTAAACACATACAAGGAGTCTCTGTATTTTTTAGGGCACAATCTTAACCCAGGGGTGTTGCAAAGGTGCCATAAAACGTATCTGAATCACTTTCTGAGTCAGGGAGGATGGCGCACATCCATGTGCTGGCCTCCATAACTCGAGAGTGGTCTGAATGGGCTTTATGGTGTGTTTGCAACACTCTTGGGCTGGCACAAGTGATTTGTGCTGGCCTAACTCGAGGTTAGGATTGTGCCCTTAAACAAACAAAACTGGATTATACCACTGAAATTGAACAGTATCAGTTACTGCCTTATGCCAAAGAAATAAAGTTGTATTTAAAAATGCATTCCAGTAGTTCAAAATAGTGCTGAATTTTCTTTTGAAGCACGTTTGGACATGATTCTTACTTTTTTTTTTAAGTTTCCATAACCTGAGAGACTTTTTATCATTGAATGCTAAATACAAGTAAATGGAAATGATTTGATTTACCAGTCTAGCATAAAATTTTCCAAGTATTTTAGAACTATAACAAGAAATAACACAAAGAATCTGTTTTCTACAGTTTTCAAGCCATGTCCCTCTCCAATACCCACACAGGTGGGACAACAAGTTTATTGATGCTTGCAGTACAGTTACGTTAAACTAAGCCAAGCATCAAACTACAGTTGTTGCAAGGCTAGTAAAGCTAAACTTCAGAAAAAAATCAAACCAATCACATCAGCTTTAGCTAAGGATTTACTTTAGTGAAACTGAAAAGCGTGTCCTCAAGAGAATCAAACTGCTGAAGGTCCCAAGTAGAAGACAGCCTCAACTATGTTCACATTGGGGCTTCACAGGGGAAGTGAAAGTTTGGCAGCGACAATGTGCTGCTACTGAATACACCTTATCAGAATAGTCAATGTCTCCAACTAGGAACATTTAGACTTTAGACTATTAGACTTTAGACTATCTTTAGACTTCAGACTATTTAAGCAGGCTTCCACTGAAAACGGAATAAAAGATATTTTACGTTTAACAGAGTTCACTTTACCTCAGCTCCATCAACCTTTGGTGGTTTAGCTTGGACCTTCTTTTCCTTGGCAGACTCCGACTCTGACTGACTGCCCGACTCTGACCCAGAGTCTGAGTCGCTGCTTCCTGACTGGCTGCTGCTTCCATCGCTGCTGCTTCCAGAACTTGAGCCAGATCCAGAACCCGATGCTGAACCAGAATCATCATCTGACTGGCTGCAAATTAGTTAAGAGTAAATACTAATACACAGAGTATGAGATGACAGCCAATTCAGATAGATATTCATTCATCATTTCAAAGCCTTTTACATGAGCTTTTGGATCAGAAATTTGCTTGCCTGCTAAGATATCCTGTTTTTTAATCTTTGCAGTAAAGCCTTGGGCTCTATCATGCAAATCTCTCCATAAGGTGTGTTTTAGGTTCAAGAGCCTTGAATATGTTTTTGAGCACACAAAGCACAGCACATGATACTGACAGAATGGTCGTAGGCCAGTAATGGCGAACCTTTTGGGCTTGGTGTGTCAAAACTTACGAAAATGCTTATCTTGACTCTGCTGGTGTGTCACTCCCCCTCCCAAAGAAAAGAGAAACAATTCTTTATATTTGTTTAGTTCAACAAAAAATACAGTCTGATCATGTGTAGTGCTATGTATTATATAAAGAAACATCAAATAATTACAAAAATGAGTAAAACAGTTTTTGTCAATTATTGGTGATTGCTGGTGTGTCACCCCAAACATTGCAGTGCGTCACCTTTGACACCATAAGTTCGCCATCACTGTCCTAGGCTCTTAGCTGCTGAGCATCTAGCACTTCATACTAAAGAATGTGAATACTCCCCCCCATCCGTGAAACAATTCTCCAAATGGTATTTGCTGTAGTCCCAGGCCACCAAAGTGTGCAGATAGAAAACTGCAGGTTTTCACTTACATCTGCATGCAAGTGGCCCCCACAAAAGGCTGACAAAATGTGTTTTAGGCTTTCAGCCTGTGTATTCAAAATTCTGTTTTGCACGGTTGATTGGGTGCTTTAATTTATAAAGCACCCATTCTCATAATACAGAAATTCAAATACCCATCCTGTGCCTATGATTAATCTTGTTGCTTATTTGTGCTATAAGCACAAACATACTCAAAAATAACTGAGTTAATTGTTCCTATCAAAATGCTGGAAAACACACATCTTTTCCTTTGGCCTTCTCTGAGACTTCTTCCCTTCACAAAAGAAAAAGAGAGAGGGAGACATGAAAGCAAAAAGTGCAGAAACAAGGGATTTAATTAATTAATCATTATCTAGAAATTAAAGGATTTGAGATCTTCTTAATGATTAATAACACTGAAGATATGCCTCATTGAACATATGCTAGAAAAAATAGTCATGCCTTAAAGGGGTGTGTGTGTGTGTGTGTGTGTGTGTGTGTGTGTGTGTGTGTGTG
>JAJKFI010000001.1:41458270-41509132 GCA_029204185.1 Lerista edwardsae | reverse complement strand
GTGTGTGTGTGTGTGTGTGTGTGTGTGTGTGTGTGTGTGTGTGTGAGAGAGAGAGAGAGAGAGAGAGAGAGAGAGAGAGATGTTATTTCAGGAGTTGAGATCACAGATCCCCTGTAGCAGATACATACAAAGATACACACAATCAGGAATACTTCCCCATAATACATGTTGTTACACAATGTGTCTGCTAAACTATGATGCATGAAGGGATCACAATACAGTGCAATAGTTACCACTTCTAAAGAGTTTTTATAACACAGGTGGCATATCCTCAGAGGTATTAACTCCTTTCTGAAAGAACCCATATGAAAAAGCAGACAGTATTTCTTAACAGTGATACTGCCAAAGCCCACAAGACAGTTTTTCCTAAGTTAAGCTTTAGTACTTCATCCTGTTACCACTGGAAATTAGAAAGTGCCTGTAGGTGATAAAGTGATAACTCAGGGGTAACATTCCTCAGCATGAATCCTCAGCATAAATAAATTCTACCAGAAACATTTGGTTTGATGGTGATTGAGCTCTCCTGTTACTAAGACAGTAACTGCTGTGCCAGAAACCTCCGGCTTTGTTGTGCAAAGATCACTACCTATTTATTAAAAAAAATTTGCACTGACCAATCCACTAAAGATACCTCAGTCATCAGTCTGTGCAATCTGTGTCACTAGAAGAAACTCCTATTTCCTCAGGCTTATGTTTTCTTTGCTTTGAGGCCAAGTCATAAAGAAAAGTGTGACATAAACTGTCACATCTGCTCTTAAGAGAATGTCTTAAGAGAAACCAACCTCGAAACTGCTTCTGCATGGAGTTCTTTCCCTTGAGATACAGCAATAAAAACAACTTGGCTAGCAAACTGTTGCGGTCCAAACAGACTAGGGATAAGAAGATATCTATGCTCACCTTCAGACAGTTTCCTTATAAATAAGTGGCAAATTGGGCTTTTCTTATCATTGATTAGAATCTGTGAAGGGGGAACAGCAATAAAGCTTCCTAAGCAACCATAGCCACAATTTTTGGTATGTTTTGTTGAAATTATGTCAAGAGTCCAAAAATATTTTCTCCTTTCAGTCTCCCTCCTCCAAGAGTTCTAACCCCAGAACTGGTAAATTTTTCACATTTTCAGTTACTTTTTCCCTAAACAGAAGCGTTTCAAAGTGCATATTTGTACAAGAAGGGAGGCTACTAAAATTTTCTCTGACCTCTAAAGTGTTCAGCAATCAACAACAGCACGAAAACAACACCATAGAAATACAAGGATCTCCAAATGCTCTAACCCTAGTGGAATTACTGATTTATGTGAAGTAGTGATTCCAGAGCCCTGACCATCATCGACATGTTAGAGCCACTAGAAATACTTCCATGAAATTAAAACCTTCTGTGAACCCAGAGCATGCATAAATAGAGGAGGTTGGCTTCTGTGGTTATGCATGTTCACTGCACTGGGCATGCCCTCCTTACAAATTAGACGCTGCTACCAGGAGGTATTTCTACTGTGCTTCCAGTGTGACTAACTAAATCACTGAAGGCCCAATTCTGAAGTTGGTAGTAAGAGGTTACCACTGGCTCCAGTGTCGCAAATGGTGTGGTAAAGTGTGTTTGTGGCACGGCTGAAGGCCCTACTACTGGCACAGCTGCGGTGGAGTGGCTGTTGTATTGCCAACAGTGGTAAGTGCTACCACAGGCTGGCAGAGCGGCTTTTGGGGGCAGGGGAGGGTGTGGAGAAGGCATGGGGAAGGGCGAAATGGGCAACCGTGTCCACATCAAACGTCTGGCATCTATGTGCAGAGGACGGAATCACTATCTTCTATCAGAACCTAAACCAGCACTTTACAAACCCCTTCACTAATGGTGAGTTCTCCCTTGCATTATTTGCAAATGCTGGAGAGGAAAGAAGGGAGGACTCGTCCGTGCACAGTGATCTACTGGGAAGAGGGACAATGTCTTTGATATGAAGAAAAGAGGAGACATCATTCATTCCTGCTGTAAGTGACTTGCCTGGCTTTGTGCTGTTTCCAAAACCATGCATGAGATAAAACAAGACCCAGCCAGTCCTCTGACTCTTGACAAAAAGAAGGAATTAGTAGTGGCATAAACAGTGGTTAGCTAGTAAGGAACTAGTAAACCAGAATTTGTGGGCCAATGATTTCAACCAGGTTTTTCCTAAGAAATTACCTAAACTGCTCTACAATGATGTATCTGTCTTTCCCATGTTTTATGAAGCACTCCTAGAATAATTTTATTGTTTACTTTTATACCAAACATTTCACCTCAAAAACAAAGGGTAGAAAAATAAGATCATGCTATCTTGACACGCATGGCAGATTTTCTGATAATACTGAAAAAATTAAAGGCCCAGTCCTATCCAACTTTTCAGTGCTGATGCAGCCATACCAATCGTCATGCACTGCATCCTGCAGTGATGGGGCAGTCACGAAGGCCTCCTCAAGGAACATTTGTTCCTAACCTCAGGGCTGCTTTACAGCTGCATTAGCCCTGGAAAACTGGTTGGATTGGGCCCCAAGTTTCTGTAGGATATTAAAACAATTCAGATCTTTAATATGATTGTGCATTCTTCTATGGGGAAAAGAACAGAATTTTTGATCATCTTTCATTTTTCAGTGAATTATTGAGATTTTTCAGGCTACAATCCTATCAACATTCACCAGCAGTAAGTCCCATTGACTTTAATGGGACTTACTTCTGAGTAGATATGCACAGATTGAGCTCTCAACCTGTAACTATTCCTACCACTGCTTCTACTCCCACCCCCACAGCACAGGCCAGATTTAAAGTATAGGACAAAACAGCATTCTTATTCCATGAAGTGTTGCAACATGAACGGATATTTTAAAAGGATGTTTTGTATAGTAATAGGGTGTGGTTGCAATACAATGACAACATTATGCAAAAAGAAAACTCAGTTCATTATTCAAAAAATATTCCACCTCTAATTTTTCCAAACAACTTGAAAATAATTGTTTGACAAAGCAAAAAGTTTAGAAACAAACTGTATTCTGTTTTCAAATACTTTATGCATTTAAGAAATAATGCTTAGATTGATGCATAGGTTTCAGTTGCTCCCATTTCCAATTAATAAAGGAGGACATCCTAATACCAGTGTTCTTCAACCTGTGGGGCAAGACCCCAATGGGGGTCACAAAGCTCCATTTGGGGGGTTGTGGCATCATTTCAAAGGCTGTGCAAGAGAGGGCTTGGATCCATTCCAATCGACTGCCTTATCAGAACTGAGTTCTTGATATAATCCTGCAGAGCCTCTTGCTCTGCTGCTCCTAATGCTGACCCCTGTGCAGACTGTACTACACAGGGTTGTTGTGAAGGCCCAAGACATAAAGGGAAATGGGGCAGACAGTGGTGGCGATGGGTGGACTGGGTCCCAGGAGGAGAGTGGAACTAGTGGCGGGTCCCCAGTCCCATACTTTATTTTAGCGAGTCATGGCACAAAAAAGGTTGAAGACCTCTGATCTATATGAAAGGTCAGCAATTGCATACAACTGACTCAGGTTTGAATATGGTGAATTTGATATCTTGCGTTTGAACAAAAGGGCAATATTCAAATTTCTCTTCAACTATGAGGTTGATGTGTATGTGAGTATGTGGCCTTGTACATGGCATCATCTTTCAGCTTCACCTATCTCAAGGTAATTATTCACTTTTTTTTCTTGTTTGTCTGAAAGGAGATTATCTGTTCTAATAAGCTTAGGGGCACATCCCCAAAATGGGGCTTGATAGACTGGTTTGAAGAAATCTAAAATGCCTTTGCTTGAACTTCAGCTTTTGATTATAAGTTCTGAAATGTTTGTAGTACTGTATACTATAAACTGGGAAATGTGTTTTTATATAAACTTTGGTTATCTATTGTGCCAGAATTAAATCTATCATTAGTCGGCAAACAGTGGAAATGGGAGTGGGCTGAAAATTAAGAAAAATCATAGAAAGCGTTTTGGGAGTGGAAGGCAAATGGAGGTTAATGGAGGCAGCCCCTCCCCTCAGGAAGTCGTCATGATCTGACCAAACCTGACCTGAGAGGAGGAGCTTCCCAACCTAGTTGCTGAGCCTGACCTGGAGCTACCACTGGAGAAAGAGCCCTTCAGATGACCTGACGGTTATCAGAATTTGTAAAACTCCTAATTGTGAGGAGGGGAAGGTGCACACCCACGGGGATGTATAAATCCAGGGCCTGAACACTGTACTATTGCAAGGGTTCTCTGCAGGCTTCAATGCCATATTGTAAACAACGGATGATGAGCAGGAGTTGTCCCCCTTTTAAAAACTAAACAGAAAAATACCTGTTTCTCCTCTCAAGGCCTCAATGCTTCTCACCCTCCCATATGGCACATTTTAGAACCGAAACGTAACGGTTTCAAGGAGCACAGCTTTTCCTGGCATGGAAGTGCAGCAATAGGAAAAGAGTCCCCCACCAAAGGCTGCTGAAGAAACTTCACAGTCAGGGAATAAGAGGTCCTCTTATGGATCCAGAATTGGTTGAGGGCCAGGAAACAGAGAGTGGGGATCAATGGGAAATTTTTACAATGGAGAGACGTGAAAAGTGGAGTGCCCCAGGGATCTGTCTTGGGGCCCGTGCTTTTCAACTTATTCATAAATGACCTGGAGACAGGGATAAGCAGCGAGGTGGCCAAGTTTGCGGATGACACAAAACTTTTCCGGGTGGTGAAAACCAGAAAGGATTATGAAGAGCTCCAGAAGGAGCTCTCCAAGTTGGGGGAATGGGCAGCCAAATGGCAGATGCGTTTCAACATAGACAAATGTAAAGTGATGCACATTGGGGCAAAAACCCAAAACTTCACCTATAGGCTAATGGGTTCTGAGCTGTCTATGACAGCTCAGGAGAGAGATCTTGGGGTGCTGGTGAAGGTGAATGAAGGTGTCAATGAAGGTGTCAACCCAGTGTGCGGCAGCAATTAAGAAGGCCAATTCCATGCTTCGGGTCATTAAAAAAGGGGTTGAGAATAAAACAGCCAATATTATCATGCCATTGTACAAGTCGATGGTAAGGCCGCACTTAGAATATTGTGTTCAGTTCTGGTCGCCGCATCTCAAAAAGGACATAGCGGAGTTGGAAAAGGTGCAGAAGAGAGCGACAAAAATGATTATGGGGCTGGGGCACCTCCCTTATGAAGAAAGACTGCAGCGTTTGGGGCTCTTCAGTCTAGAAAAAAGGCGCCTGAGGGGGGACATGATTGAGACATACAAAATTATGCATGGAAGGGATAAAGTCGATAGAGGGATGTTCTTTTCCCTCTCTCAAAACACCAGAACCAGGGGACATCCGCTAAAACTGAGGGTTGGGAGAGTTAAAACAGATAAAAGAAAGTACTTTTTTACTCAGCGGGTAGTTAATCTGTGGAACTCTTTGCCACAGGAGGTGGTGATGGCATCTGGTCTTGATGCCTTTAAGAGGGGATTGGACGGATTTCTGGAGGAAAGGTCCATCGTGGGCTATAGGCAATGATGGATTGTGCAACCTCCTTACAAAGGTGGTGGGCTACTGGTACCAGGTGCAAGGGAGTGTCAATAGGATGCATCTTGTTGTCTCATGCCTCCCTGGGGCACCTGGTGGGGCCGCTGTGAGATACAGGAAGCTGGACTAGATGGGCCTTTGGCCTGATCCAGCATGGCTCTTCTTATGTTCTTATGTTAGTTCATCTTGAGTATTTGAGGGTCAGGCAGCTCAAATGTTCCAGTGGTCAAGAGATGACAGCCCTACTTCAATAACTGAGGCCCAAATCTGACCCAACTTTCTAGCCCTGACGTAGCTATGCCAATGGGGCGTGGGCTGCATCTTGTGGTGGGGATGCAGTCACTGAAGCCTCTGTAAGAGAAAATAAGGTTTAGTCCCATACCTTGGGACTGCATTGCCACTGCATCAGTGCTGGAAAGTTGGATAGTATTGGGCCCTGAGTCTTCTTTCAGGGGTCTGTTATGCTCAGAAGAGTCCCAACCATCTAAATTTTTTATTTTATTTTGGATCCTAGAAATTGACATATTTTCCCATCATTCCTTACAACCCATCAAGGAAATGTAGGCCTGCCAAAAACAATGCCAAATAAAATTTTAACTATAAGCAACACAAGAGCCAGATCTGTAGCCTCCCCATCGTTACCTCTGTAAGAGAGAGGACACAGAGCAGAGTTAATCCTCACAAGAGAGATTTAGATGTGACAACTGGAGAAGTTTTAGAGAAACCCCTTTTAATTTAGCACTCATTGGCAAGTAAGACAGATGTTGTTTACTTTGCACAGGGTAGAGCCTGTCTTTTCAATATACTGTATATAATCATGTATAAGTTGAGAAATTTATGCCTAAAAATTGACTAGAAAAACCTGCCCCCGACTTACATTGGGGGAACAGAGTAAATACCTTAAAGTCATCTGACTTTATTTGATGGGTGGATGGCTGAGCTGTTCCGACTATGTTTGTAAACCAGGGAGCTGCAGAGCCTTCTGAGCATGCTCAGCCTTGAGTATGCTCAGAAACAGCTGAAGAAAATGAATGGAGTCTTATGCAAAGTGAAACTGAGCCACACTGTGTGTTTACTCACGAGCAGGCAGTGGTGTCATGGTGCATTCGAAAAGGCAGGTTGAGAGGAATGCAACGCTGCCACAATGGTCCAGGTCCGATGAATGCAGGCCCCCAAAACACTTTTGCCAGCCTACCCAGACCAGCATAAACTCATCCTGTTCCAGTGCAGGTCTAGTGCTGTTTTACAGCACGTTCGCTATACCCAGGAGCCAGCACAAGGAACTTATGCCAGTTCTGGGTGAGGGTTAGGAATGCACTGCCCCAGTGCAATTCTTTGGTCCAGTTACAATGGTCAGAGAGCTTTAAAATATCAGTACAACATTATACTAGCATAGAGGCAAGAACAACATCATTGGCACTAAAAACCAACAGCAGTAGGGCCACACTGTGAGAAGACCACAGCTTAGCCAGAATCTTAAATTAACTCAGAATTCTAGGGAACAATCCTAACCTGGACCACTTTCAGAGTAAGGGAGGATGGTGCACATCTGTGTGCTGGCCTCTCTGACTCCGAAAGAGGTCCAAACATACTTTACAGTGTCCATTGTGCCAACCAAACCTGGCTGGTCTAACTGTGCTAGGCAAACACCAGGTTAGGATTGAGTGCATAGTTGATTAAATCTCAAATGTTTCATTGGTCAAGAGCTTTTTAATAAGATGACAACCCTACGTCAGCACTTGAGGCTTCCTTCAGGAGTCTGTTATTCAATTGTGCTCCTTATAAGGTGGTTTGGAAGAGTTCCAGGCATCTACAAGAGGTTCAAAGTACTGAATCTAACTCAGAAACCAGCCATAGCAGGCTGACAGCAGCACATAAATTTGTGTAAGACAACCGATAACTCAAAAAATAGTCCCATGCTGTGCAGTGCTTCCTGTAAGCTATGCCGCTCCAAATCAAGCTCCACACAGCACAGAGTTCAGGAATCCAGAAGTGTGGTAAGGACATAATCAATGACCACCAAGAGATGGTGTTGCAATGCTATGCAGCCAAAGATAGAGTCACAGACCTGCCCCCCACTCCAAGAATGAATATAGATGCTAAATGCCTTTCATTCTGACCCCATGTCATGAAAACTCACACAAATTAACTTTTTCGATTGTCTTAACAAAGTGGAAGTTTTTGTTGAACAGTTATCAGAGATGGAGTGAATTCTGAAGTAGAACAAACAATTTGGATTACCAATTTACTAATTCACGTAGTTTCCTGTATAGCAGTGATACAGAAAGCTCAACTGCTCTGCTCAACTGTTATGTAATATTCAAGATGTATAGGAGCCCTGCTAGAACAAGAATGACAATTCAAACCAATCCACTTACTTTCAGCATTCATGCCATCTCTGAAGATGTTCAATGAAAACTTTCACTTTTTTAACAGCTGCCAACTGAATTAATTAATGGGGATTAACAGATAGAGATCCTTTCCTATACCACTTCTCGTTAACTACCTTCAGACTGCCTGAAGGATGGGACTGTGATGTGAGGGGGGCACATGGGCTTCTCCTTCTGCTCCACCATTCACCAGGGCTCAGAGTCTGCACCATTGCCACCTACAGTCCACTTGAACAACTGTATGGGATCTGGTCTGGGGCTCTGCTCACCAGGCATGTATGAGGCGGCCAGGATCCTGGCCAGCAGGCTTTCCCCTGGGGACCACAGCCGCAGCAGCCCTGGGCCTCCCTGCCCCAGTAGTGGGTCAGGCCATGAGAAGCACCAGGCCCCGCCGCAGAGGAAAGCAGCCAGGACAGGTGGACGGCCCCTTCCCCCTCAATCACAGTCAGTTCAGTCCTGTTGCGACCGAGTAGGAAGTCCACCTGGCCTACTGATTCCAGGAGCAGGTGACAGAAAGCCCCTGGCTGCAATTGCTAGAGAAGGCAGGGCAGTAAGTGCTGCCAGGATCAAGGTCCTGGAGGGTTGTCAGGCAGGGCTTAGACAGCATGGCTGGGAGGAAAAGGTGGAGTAAGAGGGCAGGGCTGTTCTATATAACCACAGGCAAGCTTGTGATGAGGGCAGTCTGGAGGAGGCTGGCTAGCAAGCAGGAAGCAAGGCTGCTGGAAGGGAGGAGGCCCAGTGGGAGAAGGAACCCCCTCCCCTTTACCTATCTCTGGGGCTACCTATCCCTGAACCTCAACAGATTGGGAGGCTTGAGGAAGCCCAGACACACTTGGTGCCAGCTTTTCTCGTAATGCCCTAACGTCGGCCAATGTCGGGCAGGCGCCTCTTGCCCGACAGCGCCAACAATATGAGGGCAGGGATATCGTGGTTGATAATCTCTCTGGTTATGCTAGTGTGATAAATCATGCAGTTGATTGGGGGCAGGAAAAGAGATGGATAACATGGTGCTGGGGCAATGAGCATCAGGCACATGCAATCAAGCAAAGGAAAATGGGGAAAGTGTGGTTGGTAAAAATGACAGAACAAGGTAGAAGAAAAGTAACCCTGACAAATATGAGAGCCAGACAACTAGGTCAAAAGTATAACTTACCTATGTCCTACTACTTCTGATTGGCTCTATCATAGCACAATGACTTTGTGGGGGCACATCCAAGCACCTTTGCTGGGTGGCCACATCAAGAACCCAGTCTGGAATTTCATGTATGTGAAACCTGTGCTGTTTACTGTTCAACTCAACTATACTTGTTGCATAACCACCACAGTTCAGGGGCAAATGGATGGGTTTGCAGGTTGTCATGCAGACAGACCCTTGCACAAGCAACGAAAGCATGCACAAGCATGTACAATCTGTGTACCTATGTTCATGGAGTTGGGGACCTACTGGGACATGTGTAGATCCTAATCCTGCTTCTCTTTTTATGGCTCTCACATTTAATTATTGTTGGTCAGGCAAAGAAATGACAAGGAATTTGCCGTAATTCCACATTTCCTCCTAGTGGGATCTTTCTTGTTTCTCATGCTTGAACTCTGTTACGGTACATGTGACAGGCTCCCTCCTACAAAGGTATGGTTGGGACTTCCCCTGCTACTTGTCCCAGCATGTCTCTTTTCTCTGGAAAAAGGCATGTTTCCCTCTGAAAGGCCTTCAACCTCTCTAATAGTTTTTTGTACCTTTTATCAAGTCAACTATAGTGGTATTTATTATAAGGACTATTTTTCCATTCCAGTGCCAAAAGGAATTCTTTATTAAAAATGATGTATAGGTGCCCTGGTATCCACTGATTTGTTATCCACGGATACCATGGATACTGGGACATTAAAAAGATAGGGGAACATTAAACAAATCTTTTTTTACCTTGTTGCAGCAAAACCACTGATGTTCCCCTACCTTTAAAAAGGCATCCCCAGTATTCACGGTTTCAGGTATCCATGGTGGGGTCCAGAAAGGAACCCCAGCAGATACCGGGACATGCCTGTATAAGGGAATTTTATCCTCCATCTGCAGAGCTCATCGACCTCATGCTTGGAATACCAAATGGCTCACATTAATACGTGATGGGTAAGGTAACATCATGGAGGCACGTTCCATATCAATGCATAATTTTGCCCTTCTACATATGGCTGATAGGGGAGTATCTTCAGCACAATGTACCAGGACTTGTAATGTCCATGGTACATCTGTGAGCACTGGGGGTTAGTCTGATAGCAATGCTAAATTATCTGTTATTCAATTTAGGATTACTTCTTTCTTTGTTGGCAGGAATGCATAAGATTTTGACTACACTACACAAACATTAGTGGCAGACCAATACAAGGTACCCTAGGATTACATTGCCCAATGGGCTTATGCATGAGTAAACAATATTATAGTTACGTTCTGAATAAAACATGAATCCATTCATACCAGAACACATATCAATCTTATTAAATACTTTCTAAAAATCTTTTGAAAATTCCCCTCTTACTGGCTAGATATTACTAGCTAATATACCTTTACATTAGAGATCGGCAAGTCACTAGTTTGGGTACAGATCGAATTTGAATACAGATCAATAGGAATGTTTATAATTTTGTCTTGGTATTAAGAAGCATTAGCCAATTTCCCAGAAGAAGTCTATACTATACAAGTGTCTCTAGAATTTCCTTTCACTCACCCCACTGCTTTTCATTATCAGTGTTCAGTTCCTTGTGCAGCCATTATTAGCTAATAAGAAGCAGTTCCATAACCATCAAACCCTGAAACTGTTTCAAACAAAGTAATTTTAAAAAAAATACATGGTTCAAATCCAAGTCACCATGCTTAAGATTTTGACTTAGTTATGGGAGTGCATGCTATAGTGTACATCATTTTTGGCTACTATTTTTTTAATTTTAGGACATTCAACAGCAGATTCATTTCGATTTCCACAGACTATTAGGGCCAGATAATTCTAATCAGCTAAGAATACAGTACACTGTATCAAAGTAAGCACTGATATGACTGTTATAATAGTAAGTCTCAACTTCTAAAATAATGTATGGAGGCAACTTCTTCAAATATGTCTAAATCTTTTTGTATCCAAAGAAAGATGCGCCACCTGGAAAAAGGGAGAAAAATTTCCTTTCCTCAGGCAGTGCAGAGCGGCCCTGATGGGGCTACTCGAAGCAGCACCGCCAAAATCGGCAGTGTAACTCCAAGCACCTGAATCAGGGCCAACAGGGTCAGGAACATAGGTTAGGATTTAATTAAGTCCAAGTGCTGGATCCTGCCTTTGCTCCCCCTCCTGGGCCAGTCCGCCAACTGGCCTGCCCGTTCTTCACCCTGTTCTATCTGTCCCCCCGCTCCTTTATGCCTCCTGCCACCCTACCAGAGTCCCTGTACCAGCCTTGTAAGGCTGGCTTTACCTTCAGGCCCAGGACACGGAACAGCTGGCCTATCTCTCAAAAAATGGTGCAAACAGGCTTTATGGTGCGTTTGCAACATTTGGATGCTGGCATTAGCAACATGTGCCAACCTAGAGCACAGTTCAGATTGTGCTCTTAGGGCCCAATCCTATCCAACTTTCCAATACCAATGCAGCCATGCCAATAGAACACGTGCTGTATCTTTTTGTGGGGAGGCAGTCATGGAAATCTCTGAGTTAAGGAAAAGTTTGTTCCCTTACCTTGGAGCTACAATGCAGCTGCATCGGTGCTGGAAAGTTGAATAGGATTTGAATAAAAGTTGAATAATATTAAAGGAGAAGATCCATCAGACTCTTCATTTCCATTTAAGTAGTAAAGGAAAAGATTTCTCCACGACCGAATGACCGACTTTAGGGGGCGGTGCTCATCTCCGTTTCTAAGCCGAAGAGCCGGTGTGTTTCTCCTAGGTAGCACAAGCTTCCGTAGTCACGTGGCTGGCATGACTATACGCCATAGCATACAGAACACCATTACCTTCCCACCAAAGTGGTACCTATTTATCTACTCGCATTTTTACGTGCTTTTGAACTGCTAGGTTGGCAGGAGCTGGGACAAGCAACGGGAGCTCACTCCGTTGCATGGTCTCGAACTGCCAACCTTCCGGTCCACAGCTCGATGGTTTAACCCACAGCACCATCACATCCCTATTTAAGTAGTACATCATATTAATAGTTTAAGATTCATAGAAGATTTGTTCTAACTGTTAAAATAATCTCCTATACTAGTTTTCTTCCATAATCTTTATTACAGAATTTACATTACAAATTTCTCACAAATTAGAGATTTTTACTTCCCACATAATGACTTATGAGAACTTAACACTTAAAAATCTGGAACTGACCTTTGAAACCTAGTTTGTATTGTTACATCTGGCAAGTGATGAACATATTACCCAATTCTAAAGATGACTGATACAAAAATATACTGGGTCCTCAAATTACTGAAGTGCAAAATTTGGTAATCCAAAATTATGGACTGCTGCATTGGTGCTTCCACACAGGCCCAATATTCCAGTTTACACCATTCTGATTTCTGGACTAAAATCTAGAATGGAACCAGAACATAAGGTGGGGACTTAATGTAATCAGACAAAATATTCAACATCTGGTTAACAGATCATAGGTAAAAACTGGCTGAGTTCAAAATACTTGTTACAAAGAGACAACGCAATGCTAATCAGCCAGATAATTTTTTTAAGTGTTCAGAGGAACTCGGCTAATAGGAGAAAAATGATTGTCTTGTAACTTCTGAATGTTATAAAACTCATCTTAAACAGAAAATAACTGAAAGAAGCAGATTATAATTTGCTTTATTAAGGTGGAGAGAGAATTCAGGATCAGTGTAGGGAAATTGTTGCAAATTGGTTTGCAACAGGACACAGTCTCTATCTGAAAATATTTACATGTTACTGGAGCTTTCAATGGATTAAATCAGAAGCACAATCCTATGCATATCTACTCAGAAGTAATCCCACAGAGTTCCATGGTTACTCAAGCAAGTGTTGTAGGCTTGCTGGTCTAGTCAACCATATGAGTTTTAGTTGCTTAATCAAATACAAAGCAATCCAAACCCCATGCAGGACATGGTTAGGGAAGCCAGAGCACATCCGTGAGCTGGCCTCCCCTTCTTGTGAGTAGTTGCAAATATTCTTTATGGTGCATTTGAGACATTCTTTGGCCAGCACAGAAGACTTGTACCTGCCCATCCCAGGCCTTGGATTCCACCTTCAGTTGAGCAATTAAATTTGCATATGAGTAAACACAATTGTTCAGAAGGAAAACACATTCTTTCTTAGGTGATACCTGAATGTACTGCAGGTAGCATAATAATAATAATAATAATTAAAAAAAAAGCTGTCCCCTTTCACTTTGAGAGAGATTAGGAAATGAACGTTTCTGAAGGCTATGCTTGCTAAATGCAGTTGTGATGAGCACGTGTATTAAATATGTTTTAAAAAAAATTGGTTGCCTGATTAACTAGGGCATTGTCAAATGGTTTCTCTTTAAATCAATTTAACCAGTAGCACTGCAACCCTACTTGTTTTATGTTTTAGGTATGTGTACTTAATCACATTCAAGTGGCAAAACTTCAGAAAAATACTTGCCTTCTTAAATTGCCAACATATTATAACTGCTAAAGTTATCTATTAAGTACACACATTCATATAGCCCTGTGTTCAAAATGCTTCACATGCATTTACATATTGTACTTTTTATTACAACTGTATAAAGCAGAGTTTCATGGAGGGTGAGGAAGAGAATTGCTTGCCTAGCAGTGCAATCCCATGCACGCCAACTCAGAAGTAATTAACACTGAATTCAACAGGACTTATTCTTAGAAAAGTATTATAGGATTACATTCTAAGGCCGCTTTGAAAATTCGTGCAAAAATGAGGTTCTATCCAGTTTCTTAATCCTTATAGGACAATACTTACTGCCCACCAAATGCAGAAGACCACTGAAATGTGAATGAGAATCAGACTCAGATCCTTTCTTTTACCTTGGTCCCTGCTTCTTAGATCCTCTAGTTCCCTCTTATTTTTTACGCTCTCCGCCCCAGGTTTCCACAAAACCTTATTCTAGCAGTTTTCAAACTCCCTGGAAGAGTTTGACCCACTGTAAGTGCTTGCTGGGGAGGAGAGCAGGCAGCAATGCAATCCCCAGGATCACACTGCTGCCTGGGGCAGGATGTTCTATCTACTTATCAACCGAAGCTCTGTTGTCCTGTGGGTGTGGGGAGCCCCGTGGATGCCTCTGCAAGGCTCTCTAAGCCTCAAAAACTTGAAAAAGGTATTGCGGCCCACTTCTGGTTTTCAACTGCGAAACCAGAAGTGGCTCACGATTGCTTTTTTTCATGTTTCCAAAGCTTGGGGAGCCCTCGGAGGCATCCGCAGGGTTCCCCACGCACTCCAGGACAACAGCACTTCGGCTGGTAGATAGAAGCCCCTGGCAGCAGCGTGATCCTGGCAATCATGTTGCTGCCTTTTCTCCTTCCCACCTTTTAAGGGTACAAGGCCAGAGGTTCTCAGCCTGAGACATTGCAACGCCCCAGTTTGAAACCCTCTGCCTTATTCCTTCAACTACTAGTCTCTATCTACTACCGATCTACCTACTTCCTTTTCAACTTTCCTTCAGTCCTATTCAGCTTATCCTGTTCTTTGAGCATTCAATACAGATTTCCATTGAAACGCAAAGAGATGAGAGAAGGAGGAGATTGCTTTACAGGCATGCCCCTGTATCCACTGGCGTTCCGGACCTCCCCGTGGATATCTAAAACAATGGATACTGGGGATACCTTTTTAAAGATAGGGGAGCATCAGTAGTTTTGTTTCAACAAGACAGAAAAAGAGATTTGTTTAATGTTCTCCCCTTTTTAAATAGACATCCCAATATCCATAGTATCAGGATATTGGATACCAGGGCAGGACTGAATTAGCTAACGTCTAAGATAAGACCTTCCCAGGCTGTGAAGTGTATCTAGGGTAGCCTTTGTGGGAGTATTAGTCCAACTGATAGGCCACAGATTTTGCAAACACATTCTTACATTCCCATCTCTTCTAATATTTGTTGTTGTAAAAATGCCCTGATAATAAACTCAGAATGCTTCATCTTATTTTGATTAATCTACTTAATTAACAAGGGATTTGAGCACTAATAATGATGTTTCCAACTACTGTAGATCTGTTCTGAATTCCATTTCTATGGCAAATTTACATTTTATGAATTATTTAAACTACACTAGAACAGAAAACCCCCAATTTTTCTTTCACAGAATTGTAATACAGAATCTAACATAGAATTGAATATATGCCTGAGCCAGTGCTCAGTCGTTCAATTCTGTTGAACCATTGGTTCTGGAGACTATACTGGCTACCACTCTGTAACCAAGTAAGCCCAATTCAAGGTGCTGGTTTTGACCTTTAAAATCCTTTACAGCTTAGGATCAAGTATCTGAGAGACAGCCTTTTCCCATACATTCTGGCCTGCTCCCTGAGATCAGAGGGGGGCCTCTTATGGGTGTTGTCCCCAACAGAAGGGAAGATGGCTGCATCTAGGAATAAGGCCTTCTCAGTTGTGGTGTCACAGTTATGGAACTTCCTTCCTTATGAACTGCCATATCCCTTGAAGCATTCCAGCAGTGGTTAAAAACATTTTTGTTTAGATCAGCATTGATGTAGGATTATGGTGTGGATGTTTTGTACTGTTCTTTGGTTTTTTGAGGTATTATGTCTGTTTTTATTGCCACCTATGTATGTATGTTTTTATGTAGGCTACTTGGGCACCTACAGCAGTAGGGGAAAGGTGGGGTAGAAAGCTATTCAATTAAGTATTAAATAAATATAGCTTTGTATTTAATTTTAGTTGTGCACTGCCTTTGCGAGAAAGGTGATATGATTAAAATAAAAATCTAACTGGTCTTTTCTCTATATCCTGTGCTGTATCCACAAAAGTACCCTTTGCTTGCCTATTCAGTACAGGCATGCCCCAGTATCCACTGGGGTCCAATTTCAGACCCCAGCGTGGATACCGGAAACTGTGGATACTGGGGACTCCTTTTTAAAGAAAGGAGAACATCAATGGTTTTGCTGCAAAGAAATTTGTTTAATGTTCCTCTGTCTTTTTAATGGGTGTCCCAGTATCCATGGTATCTGTGGATAACTGGGTGCCAAGGCAAGCCTATAATTCAAAACCTCTCAGAAGAATCCACATAAGGCTATTTAATCATAAATAAAAGGTTTACAATACATTTTTGGGAATGAAAGATTAACTCACTGCCACATCCCATAACTTGCAGCAAATATAAAACCAGGGCTGAGAAGCAGGCCTGCAGAATTTCTACCCCATACTTCACTAGATGCAGAGCAGAATATCTACCAAATCTCACTCTGAACTGCAGGTTGTTTTTATTTAGCAAGTAACAGTCAAGGGGGTTCCCCTGCCCACAAACCAAAACAACTATTACCGTGACAGGGTTTTCCATGCTTGAATAGCTAAGAATTAAGTAACAACTGCCTTTGAGTTTGCATACTATAACCAGAAATATGGGCTACATGACAGTTTTTTGTACTGAAAAATTTCTAAATACAAGTATGGATGCAACTGTTAGAACACAGGAATAAACATAACTATTACCGGCAAGATGCATGTAAGTAGCAGCCATAAAAGGATCAGGGTGTTGGGTTCAGGCAAAATGACTGATAGTAAACTCAGGGCAAAAAAAAAAAAAAGTATAAATTTTACTGCCACAGGATATAGGGATAGCAAAATTTCCTCAGGTGGCTTTAACAGGAGATTAGACACATTCATAGACAATAGGTCTTTCAGTAGCTATTGGCCATGATAGCTGAGTAAAACATTCAGGCTCCGAAACAACATATCACTAGAGATCAGGATGGGGCAGGGAGGAACGGGATGCTATTCCCTTCATGCATTCCTGGTATACTTCACAAAAGCGTCAGTCAATATTGAAACAGGCATGCCCTGGTGTCCGCTAGGGTTCCATTCTGGACCCCACCATGGATACCTGAAACCGTGGATACTAGGGATTACTTTTTAAAGGAAGGGGAACATCAGTGGTTTTACTGCAACAAGGTAAAGAGAGATTTGTTTAATGTTCGCCTATCTTTTTAATAGGTGTCCCAGTATCCATGGATAACTGAAACCATGGATACTGGTGCACACCTGTACTGGACTAGATTAACTTTTTTGTGTGATCCAGCAACATCATGTAGTATAATATAGTATTATATTACATCATGTAATATAATATTATCACATATCTCACGCACCTTGTTCACACTTTTAAAAAATCAAGTTAAAAAACAAATGGGAACAAAGTCTGCTAGAAACAAAAAGAAGAAGTCTGCTAGAAAACAGACTTTCTGAATGTAATGGGGGAAGCCCAGCCTTGCAAGTAGGCTAGGTCCAGTTCTGGCATTTAGCTTGTAAGAAGACCCAGTGCTACTTTTGATTTCAGCACTCTTCCTTGAAGCAACTATCTTTTTTAATTCCAGAAAATTTTGGAGAGGTCCTCTGCTCCTTTCACCTCTGTACACAAGCAGGATATGAAACAGTACCAAGTCAGAAAATGAGGGTTAGAAGCAAGGAACACAACATCAGATTACGACCTTGGTCAAAAAACCACAGAATGACTTTGAGGACTAATTACCCATGTATAAACAGGAGTATGCAACAGGCTGTATCAAATGGTCCATCTGGACAACAAATATATCGATGTTGCAAAGACATGCACATGTGAGTTTTAATTAGCTGCAACCCAAAATGGATACATTAGAATCAGGTCGAGGTCCATCTTTACACACACATACTTCTCTTATTTAACTTTTAAAACATTTTCATTCCATTGTTTTCTTTACATATAAGATACACATAACAAGGCTGCCAGCAATTTCAAAAAAACAACATTGCATAAAATACAATAAGAAAACACACACGGGGAACAGCAGAATATAAATAAAAGAAAGGAAAAAATCTTAAAGAGCAAAAATTAAATGGAGAAGGCCAAATAATAAGGTACACTTGCTATTCCGATTTAATTTCAGTAACTATCTACAGTGTGTTTTGACCTGATATCTCAAAATATACCACACACAGGCATTCCTGAAGTCCTACTGAGTTCAATTAATTTATGTGACAGCACAATCCTAATTTCCATTTCCACCAGCAGCAACAGCTATGCCACGCTACACTGTTGCAAAAGTGCCATAAAACACATTTGCAATTACTCTAGAGCAAGCAATGCTGGCAGCAAGGCCTTCACTAGCCCTGCATCCAGATTACTGGCTGCTTGTGGAGGCGAGTACTGAGTACTCCACCAAGCGGCACATGAGGGAGGAGGGTGGAACAGAGGCAAGGAGGCTGGGACAGGACCAGGAAGGGGGCAGGATCGGAGCAGGCTTCTGCAGTAATCTAGCCTTCCTCTCTGGGCAGGCAAGCCCTACACAGGGCTTCTGTTGCCAGCAAATTAACTGGCAAAAACCCAAATAGACCCATTAGGCAGGCTGGTATGTTACGTAAGGTAAGAGGAAAATATCCCCTTACCCCAAGGAGACTTCCAGCCCGCTCCTAATCTGTGCGGGATATAGCGTAGGCCATTCAATCCAGGTGCACCAGCACAAATTAGGATTGGAATATCTAGTTTAGAACAGCAGCTTAAAAAAATTGATTTTAAAAAAATATAAGGAAAACATTAAAGCTATGTCTTTAAATGCAATTTCTTACCTTGATTCTCCACTACTGTTCCTTCCACTTTCTTCATCACTGTGCCCATTCATTGTAAATAATCACCAAGGTAAAAATATAAATAAAAGTTCTTCCAGTTTGCAAGCTGGATATAAAAAAGTGTCCACTTAAGTGTCTTCTTCCCCACACTTCAGATATTTCATACGTAAATTGTTCTACTGTTTTCAGCTGTTAATGGTTTTTGTCTGTTACCTTTAAAAGAGACAAATAATAAGAAATGAAACATTCAGATCTCTAAACAGTCTTTGTAAACATGAAAATAAATTAGCTATATATGTTCAAAAACATGATTAAGCAGCTCATACAGTATTTCTGAGAATTCAAGGAGTTGCATGCACACTATTAGTGACTATTACAATACAATTCTTAAGGTAGTTTTTAGCATGCTTATTTCAAAAGCAATCTAGTTTCATATCTGGAAAACCTCACTTGTGGCCTTACGTAACATTGCAAAACTGATCCAATAAGGCAATAGAAATGGTGGCAACACCAAGAGTTTCTTTCAATTCCAAATGAGACATGGTGCAGGATTGGAGCTTTAAAAAACACACACCAATAGTCCTATATACAATTAAAATAAGTTTAATATATGTAGTGTTTGTGATTTGATTAACAGCAGCACTATCTATATATTACTAGATAACTCAGGCAGTTGAATGCCAATAATCTGCACATTAAATGAGGCAAATTTTAATTATTTACTGTAATTAAAAGATTTTTACCCTGCCTTTCTGTGATACCTCCCTTTTCCTTCCCCGGCATGAGCAGCAGTTTGCTTTCTTCCAGGGAAGGAGGCAAAAGAACCCTACTACAGCTCCCAGGGGTCTTCACAGCCAGCCACTTCTGGGGTCTGCTGCCCCGGCAAGCTGAACGCCTGCCATTCTGTGTGTATGTGGCTGGCCGCGAAGACCCCAGGAGTTGTAGTCAGTGTCTTTCGCACCTTCCCTGGTGGAATTCAAAGCACTATTTTCCCCACTGCAGCAGTCTCCAGTTTGGAGACTCCAGTTAAGAGGCCGGGTAAGATTATATGGAAGAAGGTGGTCCCTCAAATGCCCTGGACCAAGCCATAAAGTGTTTTAGAAGTCAAAACTAGCACTTTGAATTCAGCCTGGAAATGAACTGGCAGCCAGTGTAGTCGCTGAAGCAGCAGCCTTACTGAGCTGAACTGACATGGTCCAGCGACCACCCAGGCTGCCATATTCTGCACTAGTTGGAGTTTCCGGACTGTCTTCAGAGGCAGCCCCACCTAGACAACATTGCAGTAGTCTAACCTAGATGACACAAGGGCATAAGTCACTAAGTGACCCAGGTATGGTTGCAACTGTTAATCAGCTGAAGCTAAGGCTCCCCTAATCACAGCCGCCAGGAATGGATCCCAAGCTGCAGACCTGCTCTTTCAGAGGGAGTGCAGTCCCATTCAGAGCAGGACAATACTCCAACACTTGAGTCATGAACTTCCAGACCAGGAGAAGCTCTGTCTTATCAGGATTTCATTTCAGTTTGTTCACCCACAGCCAGCCCACAGGTGCCTCCAGGCAATGCTCCAGGACCTCAACTGCTCCTTTGGACTCAGGAGGAAAGGAGGTAGTGGTTTGCCAAGACAGTGGTTTAAATATATTTGGGAGGGCTCCCTAATAATGAGGAAGTAGACAAGTTTATAAATTACAAAAAAAAAAATATCAAAAAATATCCTGATGTAGACTGAGCATGCTCAGCGTTCCCCATGGACTATGGAGGTGTCAGTGGGAAGAGGGAAAGCAAAGAGAATTGGCCTCCTTGAGCCAACAAGGTTGAAAAGATTCCATGTTTATTGCAGTTTCCTCTTCTATGGCTCTATGCAGCATAAGTGGCACACTGTGTCCTTGTTAAGACTGCAGTCCTCTCTTTGTTTGAGGACAAGCCCCATTGAAGACAGCACACCTCCAAGTACACATGCAAAAAACGAAGGAACCATTAACAAGGTACAGATTCATCTAGCTGACATTTGATCATGACTTCTGCAGTATTGCCCCTTCAAAAATGCTACATGAAAGCCATCTGTTCGTCGAGGTCCACATGCAAGAGCAATTGCAGCTGCTTATCAAGCCACAAGCCTCCTGACGGCCTAACCTCTCTGGGCACAGCACGAACCAACTTCAGACTATCATAACACCAACGATCCATTACCCACATGCTTCAGTCAGCTGAGTTATATGCGGGTAAATTTCACTCTCTTTCTCTCTCTCTCTTTTAGGGAACCCAGGCAAAAGGCGGGGCCACCGTTCAGAGCAGCAGGAAGGCACCGCGCAGTGTGCCTGATAGCCAGCCTGTCAGCCAATGAGGAGCGGGCCTCGTGGATTTAGTGGGTGCCAAAACAAATGGGCTTTCTCCCCTCCCTCCGGTTCCCCCTCAGCGTGGCGGGCGTCTCTCAAAGCTCCTCGCAGGGCGCCTTTTTTTATCATTATTATCATCATCGCCACCGCTCGTTCGTTGCGGGCCAGCCGCGGCCCTCCGGGCTTTCCGCTCGCCCGCTTGCGAAAGCCTCGTTGCGTCTCTCTTCTTAACCGCCTCTTCTCGGCCGCCCGGTAAACAAAGGGAGCCGGGAGGGGGAGGGCGACGCCGGAGAAAACAGGAGGACCCAGAGCGAGGGAGCAGCGTGGCCCGCTCGCCTCCCGGCCTCCGCAGTCCTCCGTGAGCCGGCCGGCCGGACTCCGAGGCGAGGCTTGAAGGCGGAACAAAAGCGGCGGTTCTCCCCCACGATCCCACCGGGAGCGCGGCCCGACCCGGCCCTTTCCCTTCCTGTCCTGAGCTCTCTCGTGCACTCACGCCAGGCCGGAGCCCGCGCTTCAGCTTACCACAGCGCTCGGGCCGGCGTGGCCCGCTCCCGCGTCTCCCTCCTCTCTCCGCCCTTCCCTCGCTCCGCCGCGGCCTGCACAAGGCGCCCAGGCAGGCGACGTAACGTAGAGCACGAGCCCAGCGCGGTGGCGGCCACGGCGCCTCCGATCCCTCGCAGCCGGCCTCCACCCCCGCCTCGCCGCCGTCATCGTGCCCCCACCGCCGCCGCGGCTCTTCTTCGCTCGCCCGTCCCTTCCCCGCAACGACTTCACTCCCCCGGTGGGCCGCTCCTACCTGAGCGCGGCCAGGCCTGCCTGGCTGGGCCTGTCCGAGGGGAAACCGCCGCGGAGATCTCGTACTGCAGCCCCGGCCTTGAAGCGCTTGGCGAGGAGGAAGCGGAGAAACCGCTGCTGCTGCTGCTCCGGGGCCTGCCTGGATCTCCTCACTTTCCCCTCAGCCGCTTCTTGAGCCCTCCCACTCGGCCTAGCCAAAGGGGGCGACGGGGGGGGGCAGAGCCGAGCCCCTCGGGAAGGGGACCGGGCGGGGAAGAGAACGGGTTAAAGAAAAGCCCGTAGGAAGCGGGCGCGCGTCGCCGTTGCTTTAAATCCTCCCGGCCGCCGCCATCACGCCGTCGCCGCCGCTCAGCACAGCCGCCTCCTCCTCTCTCTCCCCTCGTCCGATGGAAACCCCGGGCGTGATGTCAGCCCTGGGACAGAGCGGGAAGGGGAGGGAGGAGTTAGCGGCGGCCAGAAGCGACTGTTGCTGCTGCTGGTGGAGAGACACAGGAGAGGCGGCCGGGTGAGAGGAAGGGACTGCGCGCCGCGACCCCTTCGTGTTATTGCGGAGGCGACGCTGGGAGGAGGCGCGCTCGCGCGCTCTGTGTGTGGGAATTCGCACAAGGGGCCTGTGGGAATTGCAGCCCTGGGGGAAAAGGGGGGGGAGTGCGCGAAGGTTCCCATTCAGCGCGCTTCGCTCCCCTCTTAATCTGGTGCTCTGCTGCTGGACGCCCTTTCCACACGTGCACGCGGACCCTTCGTCCACTGCATGCGCGTGCGCGCACACACATCACACTTCAAGCTGCAGTCCTGTCACGCTTACCTGGGAGAAGAGGCCTCATTTGAACGCAGCAGATCTTGCGTCGGGATCAACCCGCGCGGTTGAGCTGGATTCACACTGGACTACCCGCAAACGGAAGGAGGGGGGCGATCGTAATCGGAGGAGGGAGAAGGGAGCGTGTTTTGCAGTAGTAACTTCCGTGCTGGGGTGTTGTTGCAAAAATCGACGGCGGGTCTCGTGGCGCCGGAGAGACTTCCCAGATGTACCCCCGCACAAGCGGTTTGTGGGCTGCAGTTCAGATCGCGTCTGTTGAATATCAATTTAAGTCGTAAGGTGCTCCTACGTTCGTTTTTTGTAGCCGTTGCGTGTTGGGTTTTGCTTGTCATGCTATAGTTCCGTGTGCTCGTAGCTGATTTTTTTTAAATTAACCCCTCAAGTGCAACAGGTAAGGATGAACAGGATTGGGGGACCTCTGTTTATATTGCTAGTTTAGAAATTCCTGGCTTAGACAATTAAACATCTACTTTTAAACTTATTTGTGCGTAGATTTCAAGAATATCTCATCTGTTAAAGTAATGTCTGTGGGATTTCTGGCACAGCTCAGTGTGTAACTTGTTAGTTCCCAAGCATTGAATAAAAGCCATGTTGGAGTTAGTTGGAAATCATGTACTGCATAATACTGTATTGTATAAGCTCACTGATCTTTACTTCTGGAAAACTCTTCTGTTCATTGTTGCTTATTCCTGAAACAACTGAGTAATAGGAGTGTTGTGTAAATTTATTTAATGTGATGCAATTCAAACCATGACTAATATTGTGAGAGAACCGGAAAATCCTATAGTTGGTGAAGAAGGACCATTCTCTGATGCCAAGAATGTAAAACAGTTCAGTTCTCATATCCTGGCTTTGCATATAGCGAAATGCCTGTGAAAAGGAAGCCTGATGTCTAGTAAAGCTTTCAGGATCAGAATTCAAATTTACTTCCTGTTCCTATTTATCTTTTTTTTCCTTAGCAAAGTTTCCTTTAAAGTGTTTTAACACTTTAAAGTGTTTCTTCCTCCTTAAATCAAACTAGGAGCAAGATATAATAGGAACATGCCGTTAAACATGCATTCTCATCTAATGTCTGTCTTGTTTCTTCTTATTTGATGAATGTAACTGAACTTTTTTTAAGATTTAAAGTCAAAAGCAGTTTATAATACTAGAAAGCCAGCCAAGGTGTGGTATGGGGTCAATTCACATGCCTGCTTAGTGGACAGAACTTCTGAGTGTGTGCTTGAGGCAATGAGCTCCCAGTTCCTGGACAATTAGTTTCCTTGCAGCGAAGGTAACTGACCTAGAAATGTATATCGATGAGACCTGCAGGGTCATGGTGCAAATATCTTGCTCTTGTCTGTTTAACTGAGAGAGCAGAAAGGTGAACAAGATGGAAGCTATCCCAAGAAATGTGGGGAGCACCTTAAATATTTATAGATAGAGATGCATTTGTGACAGTCATGATTATATCACATACCCACTTGCTTACCTGGTAAGAAGATGGGCACAGCCATGTCATGCAGATAACACAGGGGACAGCTCAACAGTAATGGTGCACAATGGCTTCGCTGGAAAAGGTCGTTATATAGTCCTTGTGAGTTATATGAACTGTGGGTCTCAATGTGTTCATGAAATGGTAACCTCAAGTTGACAAGTTTAGATTTGTTACAGGCAAATGATTATTATAAATAGTAGTATACTTACTGTTTACATAGCTAAATGCATGGTTCCCTGTCCCCAAAGGGCACACAACCTCAAAAAAGATGCAGAAGAGAGACAAGGAGTAGAGCAAGCCTGCGAGAAACAAATGGGTTCCACTTTAACTACAATGAAATTAGACTGCTGGAGTTTAATATTAAAAAGGTTGCAGAGCAGCTTTTACATTGATTCCTGGAAAAAAAAAAAACGTGCACTAGGGAGTATCCGGTTCAGAGCTATTCTTCCCTAAGGGATGATGGTGGAAGTGTTCCAGATAATCTAAATAGGGATAGAGCAGAGCATGACAATAGCTGTACCAAAGGACAAGATGACCATTTGAAAAGATCATAGTGCTGTATGAAAACATACATATGCAAAGGTTACTTGGAGAGGGACATAATGTGTAGTTATCAGTGTGTTGAGGTGAGGAAATATAGTTGTGCTCATTGAGCCATTTAGTTATTTGATTTTCTCTGTAAACTGCTTTGTGAATTTTTTGTTGAAAAGTAATATATAAATATTCTTAATAACAATAACAATTTAGCACCAAACAGGTATAGGGGGCATATCAAAACCTTGCTGGAGTTGAGAGAGTTAGTGGGATATGATTTATCCTGGATGTTAACTCTTTTGGAAGAACAGGGAAGGGCATGGGGTGGTGATGTTGCCTAATATTAATTCCATATTAACTGTATATTCATCTTGGTAACTGGGCAAAAAAAAGTACTTTTTCCAGCCCAATCCTATCAAACATAGGAACAGCAGGTGCCAAATGGCTACCGCTACATCTTATGCTGGATGCAAGAAGGCTGGAGGTCTCCTCAGTGGAAGGGGGCATTCATCCCCTTACCCTGAGTAAAGCCCCAGCCTGTTCAATGGGGTTTCACGATTCTGTTCCAGTACAGCTATTTCGCTGGTGCAGACTTGTGAAGCCCCTTGTCGGGCTTGAAAGCCTGACACGGGGGATAGGATTTGGCGGTCTCTGCCCACTAGGGCCCACCCCCTAGTTCCTCCCTCTCTCCATCCTCCTTCCATCCAGGAACACCTCCGCCATGCACCTCGGCACTTACCTGCACTCCGCCAGCAGCCAGGGCTCCCACTGCGGTGCCGATAGAGCAGCTCAGGCCTCTCTGCTGGTGCTGCAGTCACAGCACTGGCGGTAGGGCAGCTTTGGATCAGCGTATTAAGGAGGTCCACCTGTTAGCAAAGGGAAGGTAACTGTCCCTATTCCAGTGGCTCCTACCGGGTGAGCCCACGCCCCCCTAGGCCCCACCCCAACCACTCCAACTTTAAGGGGACTGGTGACAGCAGCAACAGCCTCAGAGGGATTGTGCTGCCACTGCTGCTACAGAGCCCTGTTAAGGTACCTAGGGGGGTAGCATGGCCATCCTGGGGGGGGCAGGGGGCCAATCCCTTCTGCGGGCTACCCCACTGCCCTAAACAGCTTCCTGCAGCAATCTGACCCATGTCTGGGCTTGCGCAAACCTTGACATGATTGTCACAGAGAGCTATTTGGGGCAGCAGCGCAGCCCACAGAGGGGATTCCCCCCCTGCCCCCTCTGGATGGCCGCGCTACCCTTAACAGAGCCCTTTGTGGCAGCAGTGATGTAATCCTTGCGAGGCTGTCCCTGTTGTCACCACCCTCCCCTGCAAGGACTTACAGGGTTCCCTACCTTCATGTAAAGGTTGGGAACCACTGCCCTTATTCCCTGTGTCTTTTCTAGTGACTGTGGGATGGTGTTTCTACATCTTTTTATATTGCAGTTCACATTTGGCACAGGGAACCATTTATTTGACTATAACCCTTTTTTGTGAATTATTTTTTTTCAGTATACAAGGGGTGTGTGTGTGTGTGTAAACGTGGTAAAGGGTATAATAAATTAGAAAACAAGAAATAAAAATGAGTCCATGTGATAGCTGTGGATGGAAACACCAAAGTAACCTAATACTATCATAATCTTCCCTCCTCCTCCTCTCTGGGGTGATAGCAAAACCTCTGGGGATTATGGAGAAAAATAACTCTCAGAAAGCATTGTAATAATGAGTGACTTCAGGTAGTGTGTGTGTGTGTGTGTGTGTGTGTGTGTGTGTGTTGGGCAGGGGAATAATGGGTATTCAGGTTTCAACAAAAAGAATTGCTAGATGTGCCTCAAAATACTTGATTGTGAAAGGGAATCCTGAATTGAATCCTGAATGATACTCAGGACTCTCTTTCAAGAAATGTGTATTGATTGGCAGCTTTTCAAACTCCTGTGTTGGATGATAATTATTTCCAATGTGTTATCACAAGAAAAAAAATTCTCAAAATGACTCAGCAAAAATATATTGACGGGGGAAAGTCAAGAGATGGAAAATTATCCAACATATTTGTAAGTTCTTTAATACAGCAATAATAGAAGTTCAGCTAGAATGTTTACTGCAGATCAGGAACCCAAAAAACAATGGCATTAGCCAATGGCAACATGGTTAATGAACACCCTCAGATAAGTTATAAAGGTAAGAAAGCTTTCTTCAGAAAATGAATGTCTTGCCCAAAGAAAGAGAGAGAAGAGTACTGTACAGAGTATTCTTGGTTTACATTTGAGCTACAAAAATGTAAATAGTTCCTCATGTAAATGGCTCCCTGGCCCAAAAGGGCTCACAATCTAAAAAGATGCAGAAAATCACAGGCAACAGCCAATAGAAAAGACACAGTGCTGGGATGAAAAGGCACTTACTCTCCCCCTATGCAGTATGGAAGGAGCACCACTTGGAAAAGTGCCCTTTTTTCTTGGTTAGGAGGGAGTTTGTGCCACAATAGCCTCCTTGTTTTTCCTTCTGGGATTTTTGCTATAAAAAGCAGGCCCACATGTTGTCTTTCTTTTGCTATTCACGGATTGATCAATAACCCTCAGCTCCTGCAGCGATTTACCCTTACTCCTTCTACCATGTAAGAGCCCCTGTGTCAGGTGTCAGGCCTCCTTGCTATTTAATTCTCTTCCTCCAGTGCAGGGGTCTCCAAATATTTTAGCCACATCAAATATCTGACACAGTGTCGAGGGTTGGAAAAAATTAATAAATTTAAATATAAGTTTAAATAAATACATTGGAGATGGAACTTTGAATGAATGAATGGGCTCAAAGTTCCAGAATTCCTCCAAGCAGCACACACTTTAATGGACTCCCATCCCTCCACGCCACAAGCAGGTTACTTAAATGTGCTGGAGTAAATATCTCAGAACCAGAAGATCACAGGAAACACCTGGAGTATGTTCTGAGGGGCTTCCTGTCCCTCAAAAAAACTGTCCTTCAGAGGGCATTCTGAAGACTGGGGAGGCTGTGCACGGCCTCCCAGACCCTCAGAACACCCTCCTCACGCAGCCAGAGCACAGCTTGGAGGGTCCAACCTTTGCCGCCAGAGTCAGGAGAGCCAAAGACTCATAGAGGACTAGAGGCTTGCCGTGGGCCAGATGGAGGCTTTCTGGGGGCTGCATCTGACCCCCAGGCCAGGATTTGGAGACACCTGCTCCAGGAGCTAGCACAAGCTGCTATTCAAGCACCCACTGAGCTGCCTCTTAACTCTGCCCTTGGGGAAATTGCTTTTCAAGTTCTCCTCTGCCTTTCTTCTCACCTTTCAACCAGAGGCTTGCTGTGCTTAACACCCTCGCCCATGGTCTCTGCACCACTATAAGCTCACCTTAGCAGGTACAGATAAGTTAGCTTGGTTTTTAGCAACCTTGTTCATTGGCTTGCAAACTTTCCTCCTGCTACTGCACTCCCCTCCCCCCACCCAGTTGTTCAGACCCTATTGCCCCTGGGTAGCTCTTTTGATTTCCTTATATCCCATTCCCCCTCTTTCCTCCTTTAATTGTGGCTTTTTGTGCCCTCTTGTGTGGATTTCCTCTTTACCTACCTACCTGGGAACCCCTAATGTTTAGTTTTTTGAGTTGTGGTGACCAGAACTATGCGCATTATTATCCTAAGCATGGATAAAGCATGGCCTTCTTCACTGCTGCCGGACACTGGGTCAACACTGCCATTGCATTGTCCACTAGCATCCCAAGAACTCTCTCTTGAGCTGTCATAGACAGCTCAAAACCCATTAGCCGAAATGTGAAGTTTTGATTTTTTGCCCTAATGTGTATTTGCACTTTTACACTTTCCATTGAAACACATCTGCTATTTTGCTGCCGATTCCCCCAATTTGGAGAGATCCTTCTGGAACTCTTCACAATCCCTTCTGGTATTCACCAACTGGAAAATTTAGTGTCCCTGGGCATCCCATTCTCTTGGGTCAACAACTGCTAAAACATCTCTATTCACTTCTATCTGACTAAACTCCTGAATCAGGAGGGCAGTTCAGGCGGCAATATCTGCCCAAAGTCTTCAGCTGTGAAGGCCGATGTGAAGAACGGATGTAATTTCTCTGCAATCTCCAAGATTTTTGTCTCCTTTATTTCCCTTTCCCAAGTCCACTTTATTTCCTTCTGCCTTACCTGTTATTGTATCTTTATCCCCACAATATATCTATTGTTGTGCTTGTATCCTTGCTTCTTTCTCACTTTGTCATTCAGTTGGCCCATGAGCTCCTGTACTTGATTCCTGCAAACACATTCCCCACATGTGCATGTTATACAAATTATTCAGCACATCTGATAATGCATTTTTCCTGTGAAGAAAGGTAAACGTGGAGTTTTGTGTTTTTTAATTTAGAGCTTGGCGAGACAGAGAAGAGTTCAGGGCACCAAACTAGATTTGTTGGCAATAGACTTGGAACTGACAAAAGAAAATATTTGTCCAAATAATGTAATTTGCTTATGGAACTCATTAATATAAAGTGTGCTGATGGACACTGGCTTAGGTGGTTTTATGGTGATGGGACAAATTCATGAGTAATAGGTATATTGGTGACTGTTGGCCATAAGGAACTTCTGTTTTCAGAGCTAGCAGCATTTTGTTCAATGTCAGTTGTGGAGCAAACCTGTTGCCTTCGAACAGGTATGAGCTTCCTGGAAGCATCTAGAAAATGAAGTAGTGGACTAGATAATCCTTTGGTGTAATCCATAAGTACTCTCCCAACCTGAGAGTCATGACTACCCTGGGGATAGTCACTTTTAAAAAATCCTCTCCCCTTAAGAGGGGTGGCAACAGGCAAAGACTGGTGATGGCCCCTTTTATTTCTGGGTTCTCCTTGCCACTGCTGCTTACAAGGAGGAAAGAAAGGATTTTTTATGGGGCTTCTTACCTCCATGTAGTTGGCAGCGGGGAGAATCTGGAAGTGATGGGCATTGTTGCATACATGTCCTCTATCTTGTCCCAACCATGTCTTAAAGGGGCAGGAGATTAGGAACCGCTTGCTGCATATGAACATACAGTATTTAGGGCCCAATTCTATCCAGCACCCATTCAGCCCCGAGATAAGGAAATAAATGTTCCCTTGATTAATAGAATAGGATAGCATTTTATTGGCCATACATGGAATTTCACCATACATGGAATTTTACTTTGGCCCAAAAGCTCACATATACCTTAAACTAATAAGTAATACCATCACATTAACAAGACCCCACTAACTCTAAATTTATCCAAATCAAAACCAAAACATCAACATAATCAGCTATTCAATAGCCCAATAGCATGGGGGGGGGGGAGGAACTGTTCTTGGGCCTGGTTCTAATATACCATGTCCTATAATGACATCCAGAGGGAAGAAGTTCAAACAGATTACAGGCAGGGTGAGAGTGATCTGCAACAATCCTCTCTACTCTGCTCGTTTCCTCATCCAAGCAATATACAGTATAAATAGTCCATAGATGCACATAGAGGGCAAGCTGGCTCCTATTATTCTTTCTGCAGTTTTGACTGTCCTTTGGAGTCTATTTTTATCCTGTTTAGTCACTGAACCAAACCAGACCATTATAGAGTTAGAAAGAACAGATTTAATGATTCCTCTATAAAACTGAATCAACAGTTCTTGAGGCAGATTAAATTTCTTAAGATGGCGCAAAAAATACATCGTCTGCTGTGCTTCCTTAATAATGGAACTGATGTTAACTGGCCATTTCAAGTCACGGGAGATTATAGAACCAGAAATTTGAAGGACTCCACCACTGATACCGTACTACCATATATGGTCAGTGGAGATAAAGTAGAGGAGCACCTTCTAAAATCTATTACCATCTCCACTGTTTTTAGTGTATTCAGTTCCAGTTTGTTACATCCACACCACAGGACAAGCTGTTCAACCTCCCGTCTGTATGCAGATTCATCGCCATCATGAATAAGACCAATGATTGTTGTATCATCTGCAAACTTCAGAATTTTAACAGAGGGATCCACTGAGGTACAGTCATTCGTGTAAAGAGAGAAGAGCAATGGGGAGAGCACACATCCCTGAGGATACCTTCATTGCTGCCCCCACCACCACAGGAGGCAGCACATAGCCCACTGGCATGGCTGCATCAGCATTGGGCAGTTGGATAGAAGTGGGTCCTTAGTGCAGTATGATTTGAGAGGAAGGTAGGAAAATGGTTAGTGAGTTCCAGGAGCCCATTCAGTACTGTTTATGTGCATAGGAGCAAATGCTGGTACCTAAAGTTGGATCCTTTTTGCCAAAGAGTTTCTTTGACCGCCTGTTTCTTCTATGGCTCATATATTAAGTACTTTACAACAATGTCCTGGTCAGTGGAGAGAATCCAGAAATGATGTAATCTCTGAGCTGAAGGCGTACTTTTAATGCATTGAAGTCAGTTTTTTTAAAGGTGCAGTGCAATGGCAATGAAAGTGCGGAATGGTGAAGCAGGATCGGATGTCCAGAAAAGGACTGATATGGAGAAGGGGGTAAATAATCTTCATATTCCTGTGCCATGGCTTTTTACTGGAGTAAAGATGTACATATATTTAAATGTAACTAGGTGTCTCCTTGCATTGTGGCTACACATTTGGCCAGAAGGAATCCCTAAACAGCAATATATTATGTTTCCTGTTTGATTGCTCAACTAGGTCTGTCATTGCAGTTTTGCCTAATGGGACGCTTGACGAGAGTCAAAACCTTTAACATTCTCCTTCTTTTCATAAGATGGGCTGGGAGAGATGTTTTGTTTATGTATTCTGTTGTCTATTTCAAAAAGGTTTTTTTTAATAAACTTAAAAAAAAAAGGTTTTATAGTTGCTTTTTTTTCCCAGATGGCCAGTCCATCTGCAGAAGTGTGGTCTGAAATGAGAGCTTGACAAGTGATTAACAGCAGTTTTATCCCTGAAATTGGGCATCCAGATAACTGTGCATAGGGTACTAGTGAAGCACTTCAGGATGCAGGGTCTCGCTCCCTAGGAAATGGTGTGGAAAAGCAGATACAGGGCAACTTATGATCTGCTTGTCTGAAAATTTATAGAAAATCTTACAGATGTATCTCAAGCCCCAGTGCTCTTATCTATAACAAACTGAACTTGGTAACTATTTGATTTTCCAATCAGTAGGGATGGATTTTTTTGAGGGGGGGGGCAGGGCAGGGGTGGTATTGGAAAATGCAGAAGATTACCTCGAGGAGGCAGTGGATGGTGCCGACAGTGGCCCTTGGTTCAGGAAAGCACAGGGTTCACGTTTGCCTGAAGATAAGAGCTGAAGATCTGAAGGTCACCAGTTCGGGACAGCCGGAAGTCTCTGAGCGGCAGACCTCGTTAATTGTGACTGATTAACAGCTGAGCTTCGGCTGCCTTGTGTGAGGGGGAGTTGTGCTGAAGTCAGCTGCTTCTCTGGTGGGAGCAGGGAAGCCGTTTATCAGCCAGCAAGAAGACAAACGGGTGGCCAGAAAGAAGGACTAAATCCAGAAAGATCCATCTGTATGAGTGTTGTTCTTGAAAGATAGAACATTTCTGTATAAATTGTAAAAACCTTCGGGTTTCTGAATAAAGTCTGCCTATGTAAACCGCCTTGAGTTATAGTCATCAGAGAAATCTGGTGACCTAAGAAAGGCGGTATATAAATCCAAGTATTATTATTATTATTATTATTATTATTATTATTATTATTATTATTATTATTATTATTATTATTATTAACACCAGGGAAGTAGCAGTGGCTGGGCTGCACAGCTGCAGCCACTTAGGAGCTTGTAGCAAGGATATAAGGAACACCTGAGGGAAGGAGAAGGTGTGTGGGTTGTAGTTATGGAAAGGGTGGTAGAAGGAGTGGAGGTTTGCTGACTTGTTGGACTGACTTACTGGCTTGACTAACTGACTAATGGACTGGGCAACGGATTGGCTCATTGTACTGCTTGGTGAACCTACATAATGAACTGACTTAATGGCTTGACCAGCAGACTGGCTCATTGGACTGGTGTGGCAAACCTGATTTACGGACTGACTTACAGACTGACTAACCAACGGACAAGTGTCTGAGGATTTGTTGGGGAGCAACTGTTCAGAAGCCGGAGGAGCAGGCCTGGGGCCTACAGGCAAGCCACCGGGGGAGGGGGCTACCTCTCCATTAGTGCAAGTATCCAGCACTTTGCATATACTGCCAGGGCTAGCTGTATCAGGGTTAGGGAAACTAATTAGCTCAAGTGGGCATAGCTGTCTGTTTGAAAGGTGTGGCCCAGGGACTTTGGCAAGATGGGGTGATATTTTTTCCAAATTTTTTTGATTAAAAAATAACGAATTGCAGTGTTATGTCTTTTTATCCAATTTTTTTATTGGTAATTGTACAAATAGCATAATAAATAAAGGTAAATGGTCCTACAAAGGCATGCAATTACTGACCCACACACCCCAGCCTGAAATAACCTGCTCAAAAATTCCCAAGCTGCACTCTGATTGCTGCATGGAGCGTCAAGAAACTGCCACTTACTACTTCCACATTCCATTAAAGTCGCCTCAGCATGCACTGTGAACTATGAACATGCATGTTCTTGCAAGTTTAAGCAAGCTTACTTCTGTTTCTGCCATTCCTCCTCCTGATCCCTTACTGAAAACTATTTGTAGATTCCTCAAAACTGTGTCAAAAATAAACATTTTTTGTGTGAAATTTATCTAAATTTGTGTCAAACTGTCAAAAATAAGCTAAAGCAGTGGGGTTTTTTTGGCATTTTGTCCCAAATTTTGTTTTATGTAGTATTTTCAGTAGAAATGCTCATTATTTAGCATTCTGTGTGGATCACTGAAAAAAACCATCCCTACCAATAAGGGCTAGCTGTGGATGCTATGGAGCTTTAAGAAAGGTTGTTCATAGGCTTTATTATTCAGGCACCCTTGTTCTGGTCAGTGCTCAGCTGCCTGGCTCTAGCTTCTCAGACCCTCGGTGACATCAGTGCAGCCATAAAACTAATGGCAGCGGTGATATGCAAGCCAGTGGCATTGAGAAGAAATGCGGGAAGAATGATCAGAAGTCAAGGAAGCTGATTTATAGAAAAACTAGCTTTTTGTTACCCGGCGTTGCCCGGGTGTTTATATCTCCCATCCCTGACCCATCTCCCAATTTTGGGCGTTTTTGACCATTTTCACCTGGGGACCCCTGCGCACCCCCAGCCCCGGGGGCACTGGGGGGGGGCCTGACCCCCACAGTGTTTGTCGCCAGGCCGCAAGGCATACGCATGCCAAGTCTGGTGCCAATTGCTCCAGGCTTCACAGTGGGGCATGGTGGACATCTCGTATCGCACCACTTCCTGTCCCCCACATTGGGGGGTGCGGACCCAAACTCCCACAGCGTCACTGCTCGCCTCGGTGAGCCCAGAAACTACAGAACTGAGTACGATTTTGTCCATTTTTGGCCATGTCCACGCGAGGGCCCTGGCCCCCCCGGGGCGCTAGGGAGGCCTGACCCCCAGAGTGTCTGCTGCCAGGCTGGAAGGCACGCGCATGGCGAGTTTGGGGCACATTGCTCCAGGCGTTCCAGCATGGCATGGCAGATAGTGCGTCTTGCACCCCTTCCCGCACCCCATGCCGAGGGGGGGCGAACCCGGACTCCGACGGTGTCAGGAGCATCGCCGCTCGCTCCAGCAACCCCGGAAACTATGGATGCAACGCCGACTTTGGCCGTTTTCAACCATTTTCACTTGGGCCCCCCCGTGCACCCCCACCCCCGGGGTGTGTGTCGTCAGGCCACAAGGTCTACGTGTGCCGAGTTTCGTGTCGTTCGGTCCAGGCATTCCAGGAGGGCACGGCGGCTGTTGTGTCTCGCACCCCTTCCTGTCCCCCACGCCGAGGGGGGGTGAACCTGAACTCGCACAGCGTCGGGAGCATCGCCACTCGTCCCGGCGACCCCGGAAACTATGGATTTGACACCGATATTGGCCATTTTCAACTGTTTTCAAGTGGGGACCCCATGTACCCCCACCCCCGGGGGCGCTAGGGGGGCCCCAACCCCGCAGTGTTTTTGGCCAGGGTGCTAGGCTTCCGCATGCCGGGTTTGGTGCCAATTGGGCCAGGCGTTCCGGCAGGGCATGGCAGACGCTGTGTTTTGCACCCCTTCTTGCCCCCCACATGGGGGGGGCAAACCCAGACGTCACCACTCATCTCGGCGACCCCGAAAACTGTGGATTTGACTCCAAGTTTGGCCGTTTTTGACCGTTCTCACATCGGCCCCCCTGCGTACCCCCACCCCCGGGGGCGGTAGGGGGCCCGACCCCCGCAGTATTTGCGGCCAGGGTGCTAGGCTTCCACATGCCGAGTTTGGTGCCAATCGGTCCAGGCGTTCCAGCAGGGCATGGTGGACGCTGTGTTTTGCACCCCTTTTTGCCCCCCACTTCGGGGGGGGCTGAATCCGCTCCAACGGCATCGGGAGGGTCGCCACTCATCTCAGCGACCCCGAAAACTACAGATTCGATGCCGATTTCGGATATTTCCGACAATGTTCACGCGAAGACCCCCGCGTACCCCCACCCCCGGGGGCGCTAGGGGGGTCTGACCCCCGCAGTGATTCCTTCCCGGCTGCAAGGTACGTGTGTGCCAAGTTTCGTGGCTGTGGGTCAAGGCACGGAGACGCCTATAAATAACATACATACATACATACATACACACACACATACATACACACGTCCATTTTTATATATATAGATAAAATAAAAAACAGCCTCTCATATGGTGAAGGTGTTATAACTGAATAAAGGAGTTGTGAGAATAAGAAAATTGAAGAATAGTTTGGATGAGGTGGAGGGGAAATTTGACTGGTACTTTGTTAAATAAAGCTTTAGACATTTTAATTGATCTTTTAAGTTCCCATTTTCTGAATTTTGATTATCTAAGTCTCACGATTATCCAAAGTCTTCATGTTGATGGACAGTTATCAAATTGATAACTCATACACTAGATCATTACTGTGCACCTGTATCAAATTTGTGTCTGACTTCCAAAAGTAATGTTTCATTAAATTTTGCCCTTTTTAATTACTGAAGAGTATGTGTTTTAATTACACTTGAATATTACAGTCCTGAAATTATGAGCTCATAAATCTTACTGAAGCAGGTAGTATTTATGAGCTCGCAAATAGCTTTATGATTTGGGGGCCTATGAGCGAGACATGAGAAATAGAAATCGGCTTGTTGCTTTCTGTCCTCTGAGTAGTTGTAGATTCTGGCTCCCTCTAATGGAGAAATATGATTAATTTCTCTCCCCCCCCCACCCCGCCTGTATGCATAGCTGAGAAGATATGCGAGCAGAAAATTGTCACAGGTTAGTTGAGGTGCTTCACCCAATGCTGCTCCCAGTTGGCTGGTTAAGCAATGTATACTCTTTAGAAGGGACCTGACCTTACAATTTCAGAGTTTAGTTTTTATTTCTGTTTGAATGTCACGTGGCTTACAGGGATCAGCTATACTGAGTGAGCATCACAAGCCCCTTCTCGTAAGCCTTGTCTAGAACAAGGTTGTTGACCCTATTCATCTCCTGTCTTATTGAGCTAATCCTCTTTTCTCTTGATAAATTTGTGTGAACCATATAAATGAATGTAGTATAGATGGTGCCTTGTGGCAGGAAAACCACTGTTGGAGTACCAAGAAATCCTCATGACAAGAGAATTGGGACTGGTCATGTTGGCAGGATGAGATTGAATAGTTCTGGGATGAGATAATGGACGGTGCCACTTCAGACTATGGACGGAGAAGAACAAATTGCAAAGAGGAAGAAAAAAAACGAGCACCACAGGGAATGAACTACACTCAAAACGTCTCTCTCTGATGTACAGTTTTCTTTTTTCCTTGCAGGAAATTTGTATTTATGGAGGGTGGAGGAATAAATCTGGTGTCAAAGCTGGTGTTCCTACCTGTCGTCTAAAATGGTACAATCCACTCTACTACTGCATTGTTCTTGCTACTTCATTCTGGTGTGTGTGTGTGTGTGTGTGTGTGTAGAGGTGTAGACTGGATCTTGGAAAGATACACACTGTCCATAGAAGTGCTGTCTAGTAAACTGCTAACTAGCTAATAGGCCCCTGTTCATCCAAGGATCCAACTTGGCAGTATCTTCAGTCTACAGGTAAGGCATTACTGTGTTTAGAATCTAGTAAAAAAAATAGTAAACTTTTACCATTTTTGTTGGCCATAAAATAAAGTATTGCCTGACCTTGGATTGTATATGTTTTGTCTAATAGACCAGTGTGATTACAGTACTTACAAACTGCGCCGTATATGTGACATAATGGTTAATCCAATCCTCTTACACTTGGTAGGGGTTTGTAACCTTTCCTATCCTGGAAATTCAGTAGCTTACCTTTCCTGAACCCAGTCTGCTAAAATGATAGCTACCCTTTCTCTGTTATGTTCATGGACTATCAATAATTGCCCATCCTTCCCAAAACACTAAGGGTGCAATCCTAACCTGGAGTTAGGCCAGCAAAGTTCGGCTGGCACAAGGGACACCATGAAGTATGTTTGGACCACTCTCTGAGTCAGAGAGGCCAGAACACATGTTGTCATCCTCCCTGACTCTGAGAGTGGTCCAAACACGCTTTACGGTGGCCCTTGTGCTGGCCCAACTTTACTGGCCTAACTCCAGGTTAGGATTGCACCCCAAGAAATAAATTCACAAAAATGCCCCCTAATCTTTTAGCTGAATGTTCTATTAAATACTCCCTAGAAAGCTCTGTCAGATGCCCCTGGGTATCACAAGAGCAACTTAAAACTTTCACATCCCCATATGTTTTGCCACAGCCATGGCTCCTGCAGGCTCTTTTGGTCAGAGGAAGGAATAAATGATGTTCAAGGCTAGTTTACACATAAATGACAAGACTTTATTACAAAACAACCGCAAGCATTAGCAGACATAGAACACAGGAGCACCTCTGAACCCCAGAGGTGTCTCCAGGCACCCGTACTTACCATTAGGCATCCCGCCCCAGGCAACACAGCCTCCAGCAGAATCTGGGGGAGTGTTCAGGCGACCCTCCGGACAACGCAGCCTCCTCGCGTTCACAAGGTCCAGGGGCAAAGTAAAGGCCCCAAAGCCAGGCTTTTATTGGCCAAAGTACCAGCTGAATGGCCAGGAGTTGATTAGCTGGCCAATCCCACACAGACACTTGCTTGTTGAACTACACAGCTGATGATAGTTTCCCCAGTAAGATGAGCAACAGCTGGGGCTCTTGGTCTGTGTCCAAATTCTCCTGGATGTTTCCCCTGGGAAAAACTCCACGAGGACTCCCAGAGGCCAGGAGACACCCAGATGATTTTGGGGGGCTGGCACCGGCCATTACACCATACTAGAGGCAAAGAAAGCACACTGGTTGACTCTAACGGAGGGTACTTACAGTGCCTGTCATTTACTATATTTTCTTATGAACCCCAAAAGGCATTCCCCAGTTCTAAACATTATACATAGATGACCTAAGTATTCTTAGGTCGAGTTGAGGAAATGGGAAGCTCTTTATGTACTGCATTTCAGAATAGTCAATGCAATTGCTTGTCAATGACACAGTATTAATTTGTGCTTTTTAACAATGAATTCATGTTTTCTCCCAACCAAGATTCTCCCAGTGTTAACTCAACCTAAGATGAAGCCAGAGGTGACCTGGAAGAGGATGTAGGAATGGTACTATCAGATTAATGAAGACAGAACATTCTCACTGACGGTCAAGTAATACTTTTAACACTAGCAGTACAATCCTGTTCACGTCTATGCCAAGGCAATTCTGTGGTGTTTAATCCCAGGTAAGTGGACACAGAATTGAAGCCTCACTGGAGTTAAATAGCAAAATACTTGTGACATTTGAATCGTGCACATTCATCTTAAAGGGCTGGTTTCCTGGCAATGAACATGCAAGCGTGGCCCTGTTCCTTTTCTTTCTATAACTAAAGGTGTTTGAAAAAGGTGTTTATTTTACGCAGAAGTAAGTCCAATGTATTCATTAAGCTGTAATCCTAACTCACAGGAAACAAACCCCTCTATTCATAACGTAGCAGTTTACTAAGAAATTATATGTGGATAGCGCTGAGGGATCGCTGAATCTTGCAGAAAGCAAGAGTAGGAGAAATCAGTCCCACAAATTCAGCTTATTCAAGGTTAATAGTAGCCAAGTCATTGCCCCTGCAAAGAGCTGGGCACTTTCACAGAGCAGAAAAGTGAGGATAGTGTTGGATGGTTATTGTTACGCTGGATTTTTTTTTTTAAAGCAACATAACATTCGGCTGATCCGCCAGCTGCGACCGTACCTGAGCTGCGCAGACCTGGCCACAGTGACCCATGCCCTAGTGACATCTAGATTAGACTATTGCAATGCGCTCTACGTGGGGCTGCCTTTGAAGACAGTTCGGAAATTACAACTAGTACAGAACGCGGCGGCTCGGGTGGTTGCCGGGGCACGTCGGTTTGACTCTGTCGAGCCGCTGCTTCGGCGACTACACTGGCTGCCGGTTCTGTTCCGGGCCAGATTCAAAGTGCTGGTGTTGACCTTTAAAGCCCTTTATGGCTCGGGCCCAGGGTATTTGAGGGACCGCCTCCTCCCATATAATCCGACCCGTACTCTGAGGTCATCTGGGGGGGCTCTTTTGACGGTGCCGCCACCAGGAGAGGTGAGAGGGGTGGCGGCCAGTAGGAGAGCCTTCTCGGCGGTGGCACCCCAACTTTGGAATACCCTCCCCTTGGAGTTAAGAACTGCTCCCTCTTTGGCGGTATTTCGGCGGGGGCTGAAGACCTTTTTATTTCAGCAGGCTTTTAGTTGCTGACAGGCTGGCTGGCTGGCTTTTTTGCATTCTTTTTATATATTTTATGATCCTAGGGATTAATTTGTTTGTATGTTGTATTTTTAATATTGTTTTTATTGTCTTTTAATACTGTTTTTAATTGTTTTTTATTGTGTTTTAACCTTGTAAATGCCGCCTTGAGGGCCTTTGTGGCGGAAAGGCAGGGTATAAATCAAATCAAATAAATAAAATAAATAAATCACATGCATACAATGATTTATTAAGCATTCTCAGTAAAGTCAGTTGTTATACAAAAGGAATAGCAACTAGAAACAGCATTAGAAGGCAAAGAACTCTAGTTTCTAACCTGACTGGCTAGAACTGAACCCTTTTATAGGGATTCAGCTCCTCCTTTCCCCTGCTTTAGGGAGGAAGTAGGGCCATATTTCCTGAATCTTCTATAAATTACTCTATAGCAAGCCTTTTAACGGATCACAAGTAGTAAGGCTAATTGTACTCTATGTGGCTCCAGCCCACTTCTAATTTGTAAGATTGTGTTTGGAGTCACATCTTACTCTGTGTTTAACAGCTTTAGTGCGGGCTCTGTTGCAAAGGGTGAGGGGCAAAAGTGGTGTCAAAAGTCCACCAGGTTGGTCACCTGCCAAGGATTGCACCTATCAACAGGGCCAGCACATTTCCTTAATATGTGCTTCTGGGAAAAAATCAGTTTTCAGTGGTGCTTCTGCCTAGGTAAACGGTTCCCCAAATTGACCCACCAGTGGGTGGTGACCCAGTTTTTGGTGGTTCGCAAAATAGGGCAGATTAGGCTATATGCATCAAGGGTTAAACAAGCTGCTATTGGCGGAGGGGGGGGAGCACTGCTGCCCAATCACCATTATAGCCACACCCCTTAGTATTTAGTAATCAGGTAGCAGGCTCTAGGGCAGTGATGGCGAACCTTTTGGGTTTGCCATGTCAAAAATACTTAACTTGAATCTGCTGGCGTGTCATTCACTACCCCCAACAAAAAAGAAACTATTATTTACATATTCATCTATTTAAAAAATACAGTCCAATTATGTGTGGGGCTATACATTATATAAAGAAATATCAAATTATTACATATCATTACAAAAAAAAAATCAGCTCATTACCAAAAATCCTCAGTTGTTGTTGGGTATTGTGAAATGCTGGCATGCCACCCAAAATGCCGTGGCATGTCACCTTTGACATGTGTGTCATAGGTTCGCCATCACTGCTCTAGGGCCTCTAATATGTTTGGGAACCGCTGGCCTAGGTTGTAGCATCACTTGCAACCCATAGAGATTCCACATAGTTTTTAAAATGATGAGAGTGCAAGAGATGCCCCTGCCTTCACTCCTACTCTATTCCATGTCAAAGACATGGAATTTCCTACTTTCCTGCTGCATCTACGGATGCTTGTAGACCAGGGATAGGCAAAGTGGGGCTCACAAGTTACTGGTAGCTCGTGGGATGGCTCATGGCCTTTTCCGATTGGCAGCAGCAACAGCAGCAGCTACTGCCACCTAAAAATAATTGTCGGTATCCATCAATCTTGTGTGTCTTTTTCTCTTTAGCATGTCTCCTAAGAGCTCATCCGTGCTCTTGCACAGATGAAAAGGCCAAGTTATCATCCTCTTAAACGGCTTGCAACAATAAAGCAGTAGCAATGACTTCTTCAAAGGCTTGGTCCATTCTCAAAAGAAGTGCTGACCCGAGGTGAATTCTCCTAGTTTGCCATTAATCCCCAGGAAGTTCCCCCTGCCCCACTCATTAAAGTGTAATTGCTGGGTTAAGCTTAACTAGAGCAATATAATTGTGTGGCACTCGTGCTTTTTAAGTGAGAGGTTAATGGTCTTGCTCCACTAACTTAAAACACATGGGATTTTGTTTGGCACATCAGATGTAGATTAGCTGGCTAGAGCTCTACTATAGAAATGCCATTAGAGTGATGGGTCTACCTGTGCCCCCCTGCTGATATTACAACTCTCACCAGGGTGGCCTTAGGCAAAATGCTGAAAGTAGGGGTCAGCTCAGGAGATGAGCAAGCCCCTTCTGCCTACTAAAATGCTCTTTTCAGGCAGCTTAATTATATTTTGGATGCCTTTTCCTCTCCCCAGCATTTTCTGTACAATTATGGATGTTTGCAAGTCAATTATGTTTGCAAGTACCTTATGCAGCACATCCTTCAGCTACAGCTTTCTGTGCAAGTCAGCTGCAACAGAGGAAAAGTCTTCCAGCTCCTTATGCCAGCCAGGAATACCAGCAGGGCCTCTGAGCTGAGACTTCAGTCCAGTTAGGTAACAGAATAACAAACCTGCTTTTGGCAAATTGGCTTTCTCAGCCTGAATTTATTATTTAATTAATTAATTAATTAATTAATTAATTAATTAATTAATTAATTAATTAATTTAATTTATACCCCACCTTTCTGCCCCATGGGCACATGAGGAGGCTTACAACAATTAAAATACAATATTGACAATTAAAAAAAACAGTAATTAAAAACAATTCTAAAATAATAATAAAAAACTAAAACAAGCCCCGTGGATCCTAATATAAAAGAAAAGAAAGCCAGCCAGCCTGTCAACAGTTAAAAGCTTTCTGAAATAAAAAGGTCTTCAGCCCCCGCCAAAATATTATCAAAGAGGGAGCAGTTCTCAATTCTAAGGGGAGGGTATTCCAAAGTTGGGGGGCCACCACCGAGAAGGCCCTATTCCTAGCCACCGTCCCTCTCACCTCTCCTGGTGGCGGCACAGTCAAAAGGGGCCCCCCCAGATGATGTAAGAGTACGGGCAAGATTATATGGGAGGAGGCGGTCCCTCAAATACCCCGGACCCAAGCCGTAAAGGTTGAATTTCAGTATATTGCAAGAGAAAGGTAGTTACATTGTGCAATTTATATTGCTAGATCCAAAGGAATTTAGTGGTGGCAATGATGGTGATTAGCAGCGGTGGCAATTTCATACACCGTCTCTTAAGTTTGGAATCTTCAAACCCCTTACAAGCTGTATCCACCTATCCCTCCTCTCCACCTGAGTTCAGCTATTTTGTTAGTCCATTACTGAGCTGGATTTAAATCTCAGCTGTGTCAAAGCCACCCTTGAGTTACCATACTTTCTTAAGCAAGCATGGTGAAACATTGCATAGGTGGGTGGGAGAATTGGATGGTGATAGGTTTGAGGCCTTGATGTTCCTCAGGATAGCAGTGCCATTGGTTTGCATTGGATCTGTAGTTTTCAAGATCTCTCAGTTCACTAAGGGCGCAGAACCTGGAGTTAGGCCGGCTCAGTTAGACCAGCAAAGTTTGGCCACCACAAGGGACACCGTAAAGTATGTTTGGACCACTCTCCGAGTCAGAGAGGCCAGTACTCAGATGTGCGCTATCCTCCCTGTGCTTTACAGTGGTCCTTGTGCCAGGCCAAACTTTGCTGGCCTAACTGTGCCAGCCTAACTCCAGGTTAGGATTGCACTCTCATGGAAAAAATGGAGCTGATAGGAGGACTTGGAGCAAGCTTCCACAGGCTTGTTTTTTTTTTCTCTGAGAAATCTGAAAATACTTGGGGAGAACCTGAACTTTCTCTGACAGCTTTGTGTGAAAACTCAGGGAAAAGGAGCTAATTGCAATGTGAGTTGAAAGACATCTCACACATCGCCACTGCTGATTAAGACGTTGGTATTGATTGACCTGCCCCAGTGTCCTAGAGGGATTGAACAGGCAGCAGGATCAGTTTCATCTACCATTGGCCGAGCAGCAACTTGGGTTGAAAGAGAGAATGGTGCAGACAGAAGAGAAAGCCAGGAGTCCAAGATGATAAAGCAAACTGGGAGGTGCAAGGGGCAGTGGAAAGATGCATAACTCTTCCTGGCATGCATGCCAGGAATTGGATGAGGAAATCTTCATGTATTGTTTTGCTTTAACTAGCCAAATCCTTGCCTGCAGGCCTCTGCAAGACTTATGTTGTGAAAATGCTGTGTGATCAGAAAATAGAAAGGGCAACAACATCATCATCATCTTGCCATGATCTTCTCACCCAGAGTAGGAATTGGTTTATTGTAAAAGATATTTCAATTCCAAAAGGAGTAAAATTATGTGTGACTTTTCCCTACTGCCTATACACAATGGCTGTTTCAACAGAAGTCGGGGACAACAGTGTCTTGATTCAAGCTTCTGGAGTTGCACAGGCTGCCAGAACTTGCAAACACTCGAGCGAACTGCACGCCCATAGCTGAATGTGTGAAAGCTTTGGATGAGTTACCATGTAACAAATACTCATTTGCCTAACAAGTGACCAAACTGACATGCTGATCATTTCCTGTGCCCACAAGGTTTGTATGACAAGATCCTGAGTCCAGTTCCTAGCATCTTTAGTTAAGAGTCTTGAGTTTTGGCAGCTAGGAAAATCCTTGGCCTTAGATCTTGTAAAGATGCTCTTTGTCGGAAGAGTGAGTACTAGGCTAAGGCTGCAATCCTATACCCACTTCCTTTGGCGGAAGCCCCATGAAATACAGTGGGACTAATGAGTAGACATGCATAGGATTGCACAGTGTAAAGGAACACCCTCTCAGTGTCACAGAGGCCTCCTCAAGGTAAGGGAATGTTTATTCCCTTAAATCACATTGCCTTTACCCTAGTGCTGGAAGGTTGGCTAGGATTGCATTTGTACCCTTAACTTCATAACAGCGCACTCTCTCTCTTTCTCTCAACCCTCTATCCTCATGTACCTACTTCAAAGCTTCCTGCTAAATTGCCACTGCTGGCTGACTAGGGAGGAAACGTAGCCCAGCCTTTTCAGTCACCTTCTCCAACTAACCCCTGCTGTTCAAGCACAGCTACATTATTTGGAAGTATCTCTTCTACATAACACTTTTCTGAATCTCTGTAACTGATTTCTTAAGCAAAGTTATGTGCCTTTTACTGGTTATCTATATTTCTTTAATAAACTCTATCTTCTTTGCAAAGCTCAGTCTCGTGGGTACTGGTAGCCTATTTCTGAGGCACTTTGAGGTTGTTTGCACTACTCACCAATGTGAATGGTCCCAAAACACTGCTGAATTTGACTCTTGCTCTACAAGTATTGCTAATTTTTCCCAACTTGAGGTATTTTGTGTGTGTGCGTGTGCGCGCGTGTGCGTGTGTGTGCATGCATGACAGGTGTAAGAACACACACAGTGTGTGTGAATGAACAGTGTTGGCAACAACTGTAAATTCACCAGTAATCTGAGTTCATAAAAAGCAGTGCTATGTTCAAAAGTCTGCAAAGGCACTCCAAATCCTGGGCCATGGGTGACAACTCAGGGGGGCTCTGGCTTTTTCTGCACCCACATGTTTTTTCAGTGGGGGCAGAGCACCCACCTTCAAGCCAGCCCCTATGGATCGCCCACCCTGGCCTCCGGAAGGGGGTGCTGAAAGCGGCCTCCTCCGAGGCCCGGCCACATTGATCGCCACATCGTGCGGCCCAGCTCTTGGAAGGGGCTGCCTTGCAAGGCAGCCCCGTCCAAGAGCTGGGCCACGCGATCAGGCCGCACCACAGCAACCCCTTCCGAGCCTAGGGCAGGCAACCGCAGCAGGGATCGCCCACCCCAGGCTCCGAGGAGGCTGCTGTCAGGCCGCAGCATCCTGCTTCTGGTTTCAGAAGCGGCTGCTGCAGCCACTTCTGGGGCGGTGATGGGTGTGGCCATGTCAGCATTGGGGGCACCCCAATGTCAAATTCAAGTTGGCGCCACTGTCCTGGGCCAATGGAATCCAGTGATGTGAAAGGATGTGATCCAGTGGTGTGAAAGGTCTCTTCTGCATGATTTGTTACTATTTTGCATAATTTTCTTTCAGCTAGTCATAAGGGAGGAGCAAAAGGCTGTGTAGAACACTAAAAGCTTCTCCCTCCCAAACTTGCACCGTTTAAGATTTTCAGCATCCTTCCAGCCTATCTCTACAATCATAAGAACTTGAAACTTCAGGTTTTAATGACAGCTGGAATTCTCCAGAAGCTGATAATTTCTATCCCTGTTTCACATGGGTCGGCACCCTTCTTCCACACAGGGCCAGACATTGGGTCTATCAGTTTTAGGAATGCATGCACATTTGATACACATGTGCAAACCTCCTGATTAAGCCAGAGCTAAGAGAAAAAGAGACGGCCACAGCACTGCAGACAGAGACGTGCTCAGATAGAGAATGATTCTCAAAAGGAAGTCTTTGCTCTTGGTATGTTTACACCATAAACCTTCCAGAGATAGAATCAGAAATTTCCAGAGATAAAATCAGAATCAGAAGCTGGTTTTTCAGAACCAGCGCAGGCTGGATTAGATGGATATATCTTTTGGGGACTATCTTTTGGGGATATGTCTTTTGCGCCAGCTCACAGGCTGTAGGTTGCCTACAGTGGTACTCAGACTTTTCAGACTGGGACCCACTTTTTAGAATGGCACCTTATGCCGGGACCCACCAGAAGTGATGTCATTAACCTAGATGTGATGTTGTGGCAGGAAGTGACATCATCAGTCAGGAAGTGCTATCATTGTAACATAATAAAATGACATTCCTGAAATGCAAATTGGCATTCTTGGATGCAGCAATTGTAAAACCATGAAACATCCCAGACAGAAAGCACAAAATATGATGTAAAAGCACTGAACTAAAAACAATTTTTTTTTAAAAAAAAGCTCACTTGAAAATTCAAACTTAACACTCACAAAAGGAATATAGCAAGAGTAAGGTCTGCAGTTTCCAAGATGGCTGCTCCCAGCTTTCCGCGCCCCACCTGACATCAGGTCATGACCAGCGTCGGCATTCAGCCGGTACGCTGGGCGGGACTTACCTTTGACCGGCAGTCCTCCCGTTGCGTAACGGCGCATTCCGCCGCTTTCCCACTCGCCGGGGCGGGCGGGAAAGCGGCGGAACGCGCCATTACACAATGGGAGGACTGCCAGTCAAAGGTAAGTCCCGCCCAGCGTACCGGCTGAATGCCGACGCTGGTCATGACCCACCAAGTGGGTCCCAACCAGTGGTGGGATTCAAATAAAATTAACAACCGGTTCTATGTCCTTCAGGGCGGCCTTCAGGGCCATCTGCTGCCTTTCTTCCCTCTTCCAACCTAAAATTAGCAACCGGTTCTGCAGAATAGGTGAGAACTGGCTGAATTTCACCACTGGTCCCAACCCACAATTTGAATAACACTGCTGTAGTACATTCTGCACTTCTGTGAATCACAGGTAACACAGCGCAGCTCATGAAGCAATTCAAGACTCAGGATGGGGTGGGAGTTCAGAGGCCAGGCGCTCTAGCTGGTTTGTGGCATAAACAGGCATATATGCACCTGCACTTATATCACACATTGCTACAATATGAAAGGCCGGTATATTGTCTGAAGATACTCTGCTGGACAATATTCTAGCATTTTAATCAGTCTGTTTCTTAGGATTATAATTTGCTCTGCAAACAAATATGCCTGTTCCAGGTGGCATCTAGTTATCTATTTATTAAAAAGTCAGTTCTCTTCCAGATTTGCCCAAGGCCTTTAAACAGCAGCTAACGGTATTATTAATGACTTACACAGTGAAGCTTCCATTCATCTGGAAAATGAGCCCCTCTGTACAGCAAGTAACAAACACAGGTGTGAGATTTCAAGATCAAAATACAAGACTTATTGATTTTATAATAGCTACAGTTAAGCAGTAATTGGGCAAATCTCTAAGTTGTTATTGGCTCCATCTACCTGGGATAACTTCACACAAACAATCAACTCAAATAAAAGTAAATATAAATATTCTGGCTGTGGTTCTTAACAGGTGCATGAACTTGCATGTTAGTGATTTGAATTCTGCAGAACAGATGGTGTGTTGCTGATTGTGTGCATCGGGGTTTCTTTCAATTTCAAAAGCACAGTAAGCGTACAGCTGACAAGACAGGACATAACACAAAACTAAACGCTGCAAGCATGTTGGAGAAGAAAATAAATCTAGTGACTTATCTGAGAACCAATTGAGAGGTAACTGGCATGCAGTATTCCACTATGTGTCTTCCATGGCATAATCCTATTTCAAGGGGAGGTTTGCATCTGCAAACATGTTGTGAATATCCAGTTCTGGCATCCCCCAGTATTTGCTGGGGTTCTGTTCCGGACCCCACTGTGGATACCTGAAACTATGGATACTGGGGACGCCTTTTTTTAAAGATAGGGGAATATCAGTGGCTTTGCTGCAACAACGTAAAAAAAGAGCTTTGTTTAATGTTCCCCTTCCTTTTTAATAGGTATCCCAGTATCCATGAATACCGAATCAGTGGATACTGGGAGATACCTGTATATAGGTGAATAGTTAAAAAAAAAACCTCCAAAGGACTTACTGCCCAATCCTGATCTGCCCAGCTCCCGGAGGAGGAGCAGTACCAGAATGCTGCATCCTATGGAAGCCACAGGAGTCTCATCAGGGCAAAGGGACATTCCCCCTCCCCTGGGGAAAGCACAGTCCTCACAATGGGGCTACTCGTGTCTCTGCTGGCTATTTTGCACATTGCTGAAAATACAAAAGGGGGTGATTGCACTCTTAACCTCTTTAAATGGTACTGCTGTATCTAACTAGTATTTTGGAAGACCAAAAGCAGCTTTCTCTGATCCCATTAGCAGCCCGACCTTCTCCCCCGCCCTTTTTACTGCTGCCTAATTTGTACACATCCTTTCTCAGGTTTATTGAAAACATTTCAAATTAGTGATGATGTAGTGGAGAAGCTCTTGCCAGCCCCTTAGCCTCCCTCTCATCTTGTGTCCATTAAGCCCCCTGGTGCTTGGCCTGGTTCTGGTTTTTTTCATTCTTTGTGACTTCTCTACCTCCAGGGTGCCTGAAAGCAGTGGTGTAGCTAATGAAAATGTAGCTCAGTGCACAACTATGAAACATCCCTGACAAAAAGGAAGATCAGAGCAAAATATTACTATACGTAAAAGCACTGAACTAAAAATGTTTTTAAAATGCTCACTTGAAAATTCAAAATGTTAACACTCATAAAAGGAATAGCAAGAGTAAGTTCTGCAGCTTCCAAGATGGGCTGCTCCCAGCTTTCTGCAACCCACCTGACATCAGGTCCCGACCCACAGTTTGAGAGCCACTGCTTTTGATAATTCACCATTTTTTACTTGAGGAAACAATTCCCTTCATACTAAATTCTGAGTTGGAGGTGGTCCTGTTTATTGTACTTCCAGAATGGCTGCTCCATAACCACAGGCTAAAAAGGTAAAGGTTTCCCCATAGTCGTGACCAACTTTACGGGGCGGTGCTTATCTCCGTTTCTGAGCTTGTAGAGCCAGCGTTTGTCCGAGGACAAGCTTCCATAGTCATGTGGCCGGCATGACTGTACGCCGTAGCACATGGAACACATGGAACCTTCCCACCAAAGTGGTACCTATTTATCTACTTGCATTTTTATGTGCTTTTGAACTGCAAGATTGGCAGGAGCTGGGATAAGCAACAGGAGCTCATGCCGTTGCGTGGTCTTGAACTCCCAACCTTCCAGCCAGAAAGCCCAGCAGCAGCGGTTTAACCTGCAGCGCCACCACCTCCCAATCATGGGCTAGTTGTAAGCTATTTTCATGCATGATATTTTCCAGGAAGAGTCATGGTACTGTACAGTAATTGAGATTTTTCAGGGGTACAATAATTCCTTTTGATTCTAGTCCACCCCATTTTCCACATGCAGTGCTCAACATGAGAACAAATGAAAGACACTGGTGATACCACAACTTGGCACATATGAATAAACAGAAAATTCATCCCTACAGATTGAAAATATCCACACAGATATAAAATATTTGGTACAAAGTTCAGTGTTTACATTTCACTTTATTACTTTTTATCGTGACACCTTCCAGCTTGTGTGTGCTTGTTCTATTTAAGCAGCATGTGAAAATAATCTGCAAACCAGCTCTAATTGCCAACAAGAGACCAAAACATGAGGATATTCTTAAAATCTCATAACAAATATCCAGTCATTAAATAGATCTTTCTCCTCCTCCTTGGGTTGGTTCCTGATGTCAGTAATTACTTAAGCTTATTCTAGTGTAACTGATCAGAGATTTTGACCCATTAGTTCTCATTTGTTTCTGTGGCCAGTATCTGCCAAACAGAGGAACAAATTAAGGGCTATAAACATTTGCCTGTACATCATGTTAAGCTACTCAGGACACAATCCTTTTGAAGTCTTGCGCTAGTGCAGGGCCACTGCGCTGGCCTAGAGTGTCGCAAACGTGCCAAAAGCACATTTGCAACAACTCTACAGTAAGCAGCACCAACAGAAATGACTGTGCGTGCCTGCCTGCTGGTGATGAACCCTATCCAATGAATGACAGCCACTGGTGAGGTAAGAGAAGCTGGGGGGGAGATGGAATGGAGTGAAGGTAGAAAGGGAGGGGAGGGTGGATCACGGGTGGATCAGGCCCAGAGTGAGATTAGCAGAGGAGGTTTCCGCTGTATCTTAATCTCTTGGACCTGAAAGCCCTATATGAAGTTGTTCAGACTTGTGCCAGCTGTTTAGCTGGTACAGATCCAAGTAGCCCCATTGGGTAGGTGGGAGGTCTCCTTGGGGTAAGAGAAAAATATCCCTTTACCCCAAGGAGACCTCCAGCCTGCTCCTTACTGCACTGGATACACCGTGGGTCAACACAATCCTATGCATTACTAGATACACCATGGATGTGTCTAGTAGGTTTCATGTTTTTTTTTTTAAATGGTTATTTGTGTTTAATAAAGCTAAATAATCCACCCCATAGTCTAGTATCTTCACATGGAGTGGGGTTGGGGCGCAAGGGTAATAGGTTGCTCAGAAAGCCAGGTGCAGGGGAGTGGCAGCAGGATGCAGGTATCTTGTGTCTTGTGTGCTCCCTGAGACATCTGGTCGGCCACTGTGAGGAAGCTGGACTAGACGGGCCAGATCCAGCGGTGCTGTTCCATACGTTCCTGTGCCCAGTGCAGGTTAGGATTGGGCTGGTCATCTGTTTTATTTCCCTCTGATATGTATCTTTCAGTTCAGGTAAAAACACATATTTGTTGAAATTCATACAAGATCAATCAATCAATCAATCAATCAATCAACAGGTACTTACCGTATTTCCCAAGTATAAGACGCACCAATATATAAGACGCACCTTAATTTTGGGGCTGGAAATTTGAAAAAAAATGTTCGTTCGCTCCCCTTTCCTGGAGGGGCTGCTGCGTGTGGAGTTGTCCTCCCCTCAGCCCCAGAGCACAAAGCAACTGGGTGCACGTCGACTCCTTCGCCCTCAGCAGCTCAGCTCCTCCGGCTGGAGGGCTCTCCTCTGGCAGAGGACAGCTCGGCCCTTTAAGACAAGCGGGAGTGCGGAGAACCGCGCTCCCGCTTATCTCAAAGGACGGCAAGTGGCAGCGTTGCCACCGTGTCTTTCAGGGGATCGGATGCACGTGCATCTGATCCCCTGAAAGACCGGTCCTTTGAGACGAGCGGGAGCCCGGTTCTCCGCGCTCCCGCTCGTCTTA